>JARQOC010000001.1:593464891-594064891 GCA_033576535.1 Allobates femoralis | reverse complement strand
AATTTTGGCGAGTTGGGCTCTGCATGCCACCACATTGGATTTGAAATGAAACCTCTACAACAGAATTCAAGTGCAGATTGTAACGTTTAATTTGAAGGGTTGAACAAAAATATCTGATAGAAAATGTAGGAATTGTACACATTTCTTTACAAACACTCCACATTTTAGGAGGTCAAAAGTAATTGGACAAATAAACATAACCCAAACAAAATATTTTTATTTTCAATATTTTGTTGCGAATCCTTTGGAGGCAATCACTGCCTTAAGTCTGGAACCCATGGACATCACCAAACGCTGGGTTTCCTCCTTCTTAATGCTTTGCCAGGCCTTTACAGCCGCAGCCTTCAGGTCTTGCTTGTTTGTGGGTCTTTCCGTCTTAAGTCTGGATTTGAGCAAGTGAAATGCATGCTCAATTGGGTTAAGATCTGGTGATTGACTTGGCCATTGCAGAATGTTCCACTTTTTTGCACTCATGAACTCCTGGGTAGCTTTGGCTGTATGCTTGGGGTCATTGTCCATCTGTACTATGAAGCGCCGTCCAATCAACTTTGCAGCATTTGGCTGAATCTGGGCTGAAAGTATATCCCGGTACACTTCAGAATTCATCCGGCTACTCTTGTCTGCTGTTATGTCATCAATAAACACAAGTGACCCAGTGCCATTGAAAGCCATGCATGACCATGCCATCACGTTGCCTCCACCATGTTTTACAGAGGATGTGGTGTGCCTTGGATCATGTGCCGTTCCCTTTCTTCTCCAAACTTTTTTCTTCCCATCATTCTGGTACAGGTTGATCTTTGTCTCATCTGTCCATAGAATACTTTTTCCAGAACTGAGCTGGCTTCTTGAGGTGTTTTTCAGCAAATTTAACTCTGGCCTGTCTATTTTTGGAATTGATGAATGGTTTGCATCTAGATGTGAACCCTTTGCATTTACTGTCATGGAGTCTTCTCTTTACTGTTGACTTAGAGACAGATACACCTACTTCACTGAGAGTGTTCTGGACTTCAGTTGATGTTGTGAACGGGTTCTTCTTCACTAAATAAAGTATGCGGCGATCATCCACCAGTGTTGTCATCCGTGGACGCCCAGGCCTTTTAGAGTTCCCAAGCTCACCAGTCAATTCATTTTTTCTCAGAATGTACCCAATTGTTGATTTTGCTACTCCAAGCATGTCTGCTATCTCTCTGATGGATTTTTTCCTTTTTTTTCAGCCTCAGGATGTTCTGCTTCACCTCAATTGAGAGTTCCTTTGACCGCATGTTGTCTGGTCACAGCAACAGCTTCCAAATGCAAAACCACACACCTGGAATCCACCCCTGACCTTTTAACTACTTCATTGATTACAGGTTAACGAGGGAGACGCCTTCAGAGTTAATTGCAGCCCTTACAGTCCATTGTCCAATTACTTTTAGTCCCTTGAAAAAGAGGAGGCTATGCATTACAGAGCTATGATTCCTAAACCCTTTCTCCGATTTGGATGTGGAATCTCTCATATTGCAGCTGGGAGTGTGCACTTTCAGCCCATATTATATATATAATTGTATTTCTGAACATGTTTTTGTAAACAGCTAAAATAACAAAACTTGTGTCACTGTCCAAATATTTCTGGCCCTAACTGTATATCATTCTTGCACAGGGACCCCTTTCTGTCTGTGTCCACCAGTGCCTACATTTTTTATACTCTGGAGTCTGCAGAGACTATAATTAAGCATTAATTCTGCAGTCATCTGATGTGATTACTGACTTATCAATCCTCTCAGGCCTGCACTGTGCGTTGCAAGGATTCGCTGGTTTCTAAACCATGAAAGGACGGCAGTTATGCAGTATGCATGTCCCCGGCAACAACACGACTAGTGGGTGTGGCATCAATCAATACAAGTGCATGGAGTGGGTGTGCCTGAATAGTGAGAGCAACCAACTAGTGGGCGTGGCCTTGCTCAATACAAGTGCATGGAGTGGGCGTGTCTGACTAGTGGGTGTGGCCTCGATCAATACAAGTGTATGGAGCGGTGTGTCTGACTTGTTGGCACGGCCTTGTTCCATTCACTTGTATAGAGAAAGGCTACACCCACTAGTCTTGCTATTGCCATGAACATGTATATCACATAACTATGTTCCTTTCCCGCCTTATAAACCATGAATCCTCGCAGCGCACAGTGCGGGTGATGGAGGGCTGATAAGTCTGGAGTCACATAGATCATCACATACAGTGACTGCACAATTATTGTTTTAGCCTGGACAACCCCTTTAAATCAAGCTGCATGTATCAGCTGTCAGGCTCACTTTAAGAGCAGCAGCGCCTCCCAGTGGCCAAGTTGTAGAGTGAAATAATAGATAAGATTGTTGATAAATGAATGACTTTTGGACTTTGTATCGCCCAGATAATGCAATGTATAACCTCGCCTGTATAGTAAAGAATATTCCATTACTATGTCCCTATGAGAATTTAGGAGGGTTAGAAGACAGACTCTGTATATTGTGCAGTGGGTGCTGCTGCAATGCAGTATTTTCCTCAACTGATCTGTAATCACCGAGTGTTTGATCTGGCTCATCTACTTCTTGGCTCTAAACGCCAAGTAAGCTCCTTGGCGTGGCTGTGATTTGGCAGTGCCTCGAAGTTGTGTAAGTTGCCCATCTCTAGCCCACATGTCCCTGCCAGGAGATGCTTTCAAATTGCATTTAAAAAGAAAAAAACCTCCAGCATCCAGCAACCATCAGGGGGAAGAGACGGGATACAGAGCCGCAAAACTGAGTATGACACGTACAGTACACCGCCATACAACACACTCGCTGGAAAGATAGAAAGTTCAGGATTCCATCTATCATTAGGACATTTTGTCGCTTACAGTTGCTTGCTACATGCCCCTGCTTGAGATGACGCTATGCCCCATAACAGTGGTGGCTTTATTGACAGCAAAACAGTGTTAGCGACTGTCCATAACTCAGCCATTCACTGTGCCTCGTAGCCTAGCAGTACTACCCATCACATTGCCAATCATAGCTCCAATCAGGGCTGTGGAGTCAAAGTCGTGGAGTTGTGGAGTCAGAGTCGTGGAGTCAGGGTCATGGAGTCAGAGCAATGGAGTCAGGGTCGTGGAGTCAGAGTCGTGGAGTCAGGGTCATGGAGTCAGAGCAATGGAGTCAGGGTCGTGGAGTCAGAGTCGTGGAGTCAGGGTCATGGAGTCAGAGCAATGGAGTCAGGGTCATGGAGTCAGGGTCGTTGAGTCAGAGTCATGGAGTTGGGGAGTCAGGGTTGTTGAGTCAGGGTCGTGGAGTCAGGATCATGGAATCAGGGTCGTGGAGTCAGAGTCATTGAGTTGTGGAGTTACAGAGTCGTGGAGTCAGGCTCGTGGAGTCAGGGTCATGGAGTCAGAGTCATTGAGTTGTGGAGTTACAGAGTCGTGGAGTCAGGGTCGTGGAGTCAGGGTCGTGGAGTCAGGGTCGTGGAGTCAGAGTCATTGAGTTGTGGAGTTACAGAGTCGTGGAGTCAGGGTCGTGGAGTCAGGGTTGTGGAGTCAGAGTCGTGTACTGAGAGGCATGAAGTTGTGGAGTCAGAGTCGTGGAGTCAGAGTCATGGAGTTGTGGAGTCACAGATTCGTGGAGTCAGGGCTGTTGAGTCAGGGTCGTGGAGTCAGGATCATGGAATCAGGTCATGGAGTCAGAGTCATTGAGTTGTGGAGTTACAGAGTCGTGGAGTCAGGGTCGTGGAGTCAGGGTCGTGGAGTCAGGGTTGTTGAGTCAGAGTCATGGAGTTGTGGAGTCAGGGTTGTTGAGTCAGGGTCGTGGAGTCAGGATCATGGAATCAGGGTCGTGGAGTCAGAGTCATTGAGTTGTGGAGTTACAGAGTCGTGGAGTCAGGGTCGTGGAGTCAGGGTCGTGGAGTCAGAGTCATTGAGTTGTGGAGTTACAGAGTCGTGGAGTCAGGGTCATGGATTCAGGGTTGTGGAGTCAGAGTCGTGGACTGAGAGGCATGAAGTTGTGGAGTCAGAGTCGTGGAGTCAGAGTCATGGAGTTGTGGAGTCACAGATTCGTGGAGTCAGGGTCGATGAGTTGTGGAGTCACAGAGTCATAGAGTCAGAGTCATGGAGTTGTGGAGTCGTTGAGTCAGGGTCATGGAGTTGTGGAGTCACAGAGTCGTGGAGTCACGGTTGTGAAGTTGTGGAGTCACAGAGTCGTGGAGTCAGGGTCGTGGAGTTGTGGAGTCACAGAGTCGTGGAGTCACGGTTGTGAAGTTGTGGAGTCACAGAGTCGTGGAGTCAGGGTCGTGGAGTTGTGGAGTCACAGAGTCGTGGAGTCAGGGTCGTGGAGTTGTGGAGTCACAGAGTCGTGGAGTCACTGTTGTGAAGTTGTGGAGTCACAGAGTCGTGGAGTCAGGGTCGTGGAGTTGTGGAGTCACAGAGTCGTGGAATCACGGTTGTGAAGTTGTGGAGTCACAGAGTCGTGGAGTAAGGGTCGTGGAGTTGTGGAGTCACAGAGTCGTGGAGTAATAGTCGTGGGTTGTGGAGTCAGGGTTGTGGAGTCAGGGAGTGAGAGACATGGAGTCGTGGAGTCAGAGTTGTTAAGTCAGAGATGTGGAGTCAGAGTTGGATTTAGGGCAATTAAGGAGCCGGAGGTTTGGCTTACCAACTCCACTGCCCTGGTGCCAATGAAACAGTGTGCTCAAAGTTAACCAAAATGACTTACATCCACAGTGCCACCATAACCTAGCCAGTCACAGTGCTTCATAGCCAAGGTTGATGCCAGCTTTGAGTGGACCCAGACAGGGCCGGCCTTAGGTTCCTTGTGCAAAATTGCCCTTTGCTGCCCGTAACCCAATGATTTTTTGCTCAGCTGCCCAGAACCCATGACGGGGCAGGCAGTAGTCCTTTATTCAGGCTTTCTTCATACATTGGACCCGATTCTTCAAAGCTTTCATGCCAGAATTCTGTTGCATAAACTGCAGAATGTTGGCGCAGTTCAGAATTGCAAAAAATGTTTTCAACTTTTGGCTTTTTCACGTTAGTCGATGAACAAACATTAAACATTTTGAGTCACAATATCCAGCTGTCAGGACAAATGGCAGAAGTCTACAAAAGTAAGCATGATCACAGCAGGTGCCAAGGTTGATCCGGAGCCACCCATCAGCTCTCAGTATTGTGAGGTGGGAGGAATTTTTTAACAATAATTTCTTAAAGGTAATCTGTCAGCAGGTTTTTGCTATGTAATGTGAGGTCAGCATACTATGGGGGTTAAAACACATTTCAACAATGCGTCTTTTATCAAGATAAGTGCTGTTATTTATTTGCAATGATTATTTTAGCACCAAGAGGTTATCATTGCTGGACTACATCAGCTAGTCTGACCACGCACTCTTGCTGTGATTAGCAACTCATTGTCTATAGACATTGTACATATAGAGCCTGGTGTGGTCGGAGGCAGCTCTCTCACCTCTGCTGCATTGCTAAATCTAAAACCTTTGATTGTGTGAGAACCCAGTAAACTAAAGGTCCCGTTACATGCTGCGATATCATTAACGATATCGTTGTAACATCACCGATTTTGTGACGATGTGATGACATCATTGCGTGTGACACATAGCAACGACCAACGATAAGTCCGTTGATCATTGATTGTTGATGAATGGCCAGGACCATTTTTTTAATGTTGGTGTCCCGCTGGACGGCCAGCACCAACGATCAACGACCTCCCAGTGCTGCACAGTACACGCTGGGACAGGTAACCAGGGTAAACAGCTGGTAATTAAGTGCAGCGCTCTGCTTAGTGCTCCGATGTTTACCCTGGTTACCAGCGTTCTCACTGGTCGCTGATCGCTGGTGAGTCTGCCTGTGTAACAGCTCACCAGCGATCAGATAGCGATGTCCCAGCGATCCCGATCGTTGGTGGGATCACTGGGACATCTCAGCATGTAACGAGGCCTTAAGTGATACATTGTTGGATTCAGGATCTCTTTGCCTACATCAGATGAAGTAGCAAAAGCCTGCTGACCGACTCCCTTGAGATTTGCTGGACTGGAGAGAGAGCTGATTGTTGACACATCATGGTGTCAAGAGTTTAAAACCGGGAATCCGGATGTCAGGTTCTCGTTAATGTGGAGCCAAGTGGGACGGGTACTCAGTACCAGACCGGAGTTCTGCTGGGGATATCACGGCAGTCTTGGTCCGGACCGTGTCCCGGGTTCCGCAAGTAAATGGGGGGATATTTACAGGGGAGTTTGTTGTGACACCACCCATGAGTTGTGGTCAGGGTGACCACCGCTGCTGCAGAACCTCCGGGGATGATGTTTGGCAGCTGGAGATGGAACGGCTCTCCGCAGGTAGAGCCTGGTTCCCCGGGGCAGTGATAGTTAAAGTCTATGATGGAGGCTATAGGTGTTGCAGGATAGGGATGATAGTGGAGACGGTGGCTGCTTGTGAGGGGAATTAGGGCTCGAGTACAAGGATCACACACACTCACGTTTTTTTTAAGTTTCCAAGTCTTTACTGCAGATGTTCTTTAACAGAGTATTGTCCACGGAGTCTGTACCGGGGCTGGCTTGCTCCCATCCTGTCCGGGTCCTCAGCTTCCCACTGCTGCGCTGTGTGTGTGGCCCTGCTGCCACTTTAGCTAGGCTGCTGGCCCTGTCTCTCCTCACAGGTACCCCCTTTGCTAGGCAACTTGAGTCTTTCCGTGTGCTTCTGACCCCGCCGTGTTGCTTCGCTGAGGTACAATGTAGATCTACAACCTCCACTATCCCGGTGTTTACTGTGCTGCGTGTGTCAGTCACAGTTTCGGATCCGGTATCCGGTCTGTGTGCTCCTCCGGGGTGAGTTATGAGGTAACTCAGTCTCCCAGATGTGTTCCTTTGGTTCTTGTGCTCCTTCCCTCAGACCCTGGCTAGACCTGGAATCGAGGAGCAGACTGTAGAGAAGCTGAGGCAGCCTCTTTACACTACAGTCTCTGTCTCAGTTCTCCCAGGAACTGAACCAACTACTTCCACTTGACCCAGAGTATATAAGGGAGCTTCTTTAGCTCCCCCTTCTGGCCTAGAGGTGCTAGTGCAGTGTCAGGAGTTGTGCGGGGAGTTAACCCTTTTTGTTGTTTCTGTGGCACTTTAACCCCTGGGGTGCCACATTAACATGATGTTTGTTCTTTAGTTCTCATCCATATTGATGACTTGAGTTGTTTTTGTTGTTTTATCAGCGTTGTTTGTGGTTTGGATTCACACACATCTTCCACAGACCCACGCTCCATCCTGATCCAGCCTGTGATCTGTACGTAATTCACATGTCCTCGACTTAAAAAGCAGAAACAATAAAAGTGAAGTGGTCACATGATGAACATGTTCTCCGTGAACTCGCGGGGGTCAAATAAATCACACGTTTCCTTGTTATTCAAACATTTCCTTAAATCTTCAGTTCACAGGTTCTTCTCCCCTGAGATCGGAAACTTCTGAATGAGGAAAGGATAATGGAGCTCAGGCGTTAAAGGGGAAGAGCATTATTTGTTATAACGTTGCCAACGGAGGACACAAATGTATCTACAGCTCCAGAAATGGACAAATGCAGGATGATTGAAGGTGGTAATACCTCTAGAGGTCTGGAGAGGTTTCTTGATAATTCCTGGTGGTGAAGGGTTTTTCTATAATATTCATGGTGATCTAGGGTGAAAAAGGGCTAGGAGGGTTGTACCAATATCACAACTTATCACCTATCCACAGTATAAGTTGCTCTTTGCTGAGATCCCCAGATCCCGAGAATGGAGGTAGTTGAGCAATGTACTTGACTATCAAACATAGAACTTAGGACTGTCACACTGGGCATAGAGAGAGATCCAGTGCAGGACAATGATGGGGGAAAAGGAGTCCTTAACGCTAAGGGCAAAAGGAGATGGTAACCCCTAGGAACATTAGCGCTGACTCCTGGCTCCCCTAACAACCCTATACAGTCTCCACAACTGTCATCAAGCAAGATACTTCTTCCCTGTCTGTCCCTCAACAAAGCTTACATAGGGATTAGACAGGGTGAACACTGGTCTACCCAGCTAAAAACTAATCATCAAAGAGACAAACAAGGGGTCGAGGCAGGAATACTTAGCCGAATGAAGAGAAAGACATCAAACTACACTAGGAATCCACTATGCAATGCAAAGCCAGGAATCAACACCAACTCTAAACACATTATCACCAGCAATGCATCATGGGAGCCAAAGAGTATAAATAGAGACAGCTGAAAAATCAACAGGTAGGAGACCTGCTGGGACCTAGTGATCTCCACAATCACCAAGCAGAGAAATACCACTTATCCCGTAGACTGTGAGCCCTCGCGGACAGGGTCCTCTCCACTCCTATACCTGTAAGTCCGATTGTCCATACATATTGTATTGCCCTCGTCTGCCCTTTCCATATGTGAAGCGCCATGGAATCTAATGACGCTATATAAATAAATAATAATGATAATAAAGGGACAGAACAACAGTTCAGGATTTTGGCTGTTTGGCCAGACGCTGCGACCTTCTGTGAGTGTCCCCAACAGCCTCATCCGTGGCTCATGATACACCTGTGACAAGGACTCCCCGCTCTGGTGATTGTTTAGGTCCTATCGATTACTGATTAGACACTTAACAGATTGATGTGTCCTGCAGTTATGTCCCTTTTATATCCCCATCTCTTATTGTGACCTTAAAACAGTAGATTAGGGCAACCATGCAAGGAAGAAGGTCCTCCATACGTATTAGTAATCCTTTGGATAACGATCATTTGGCCAACATCTATCTCTTCTGACTCCTTCATACATGAGAGCGTTCCGGTGCGCTTCATGAGAGTGCCGCTGCCAAACTCCTCGGGCTGGGGCTAATCTCCAGTAAAAACAAAAAGATCAGGCATTGGAATTCAACAATCCAGATTCTTCTCATGCTCAACATTGTCTGTCAGGGAAGGTTGAGAGGCCACTATAGATATTAGAGTGTCAGCTTGGCGCCAATGTGTATGGGTGCCTTAATGTTTCCTAGTTTATCTGACACAACGGCTACAAGATAACTCTGCCCACCTTTCTGAGAGTGACTAAGTCCCTCTTCCCATTTTATAGTTATTATAGGTGGAAAGAAAGAAATCTTATGAGCCCATATTCAGTCTCCAAGGAGAGCAGTTCTTGAGTGCTTCTAACCTTCTGTTCTGTTTTCCCTATACGGGCCATGGTCGTATGAAGTTAAACAGGCAGATAAACCGGTATGCTAAGTCCATTAAGACTGTTCCTGAAGTCTGTGTTTTGTGCTTATTAAATGTGGTAGTATGATTTGGTGAATCTGGGGACAATAGGGATACATACAATCAGAGTATGAATAATATAGCAGTGAAATACATATCCAAAGTAGCTATATAACATGCATTCAACACCTAAATAAACCTGTGTCCTACTTTAAAATGCAAGAAACTAAACTAGGGTAACATGTGGAACAGTTATTGACTACAAGCAGGGCATGCACCGTCCATTGGACAGTGTGAGCCCTTTACTCAGGCGGCAACTGGCATGGGGAGCGGCTGTGCAGAAGGGGGCGGCACCATATGCACACAGCGTCCCCCTGTCATGGCGGTCCTCCCCACCGCGGATGCAGGGGCGGGGTGCTAGTCTCTGACAGCAACCCCCCATATCCCCCTTCCCCTGGGCCTCACCCGCAGCCACAGGCTACAGGGGCGGCGGTGCTGGGCTCTGACAGCACCCCCCCGCTCCTCACCCGCGGCTAAAGGGGCGGCGGTGCTGGGCTCTGACAGCCCCCCCGGACCTCAGCCTGTGGCTCAGGCGGCGGAGGGGCTTGGTGCACCCCTGGCTACAAGCAACATAAATTCTTACCAGCAATGCTATCACAAGAGGGATTAAGATGGAGACTGTCTCTTATGAGCATGAAGATGGAGAGAATACAAACACAAGAGACATAAAAAATATAAAACTGATGCTGATAAAAAGTTCAACCATTAGAGGGAGCTAAAGTACTATAAACCAACTAAATAAGGGATATTAGCTTTGCAAACAGCAGAACACTCTATAAAACAACCTAGTGCAGGAAAACATAGGGAGTACTGAAGAGCCACAATAAGAAATACAGATTAAATGCTGGGAGGCATACAACCCTTTATTTTATAGATCTGTGGCTGTCTAAGCATCCACATTTCCGCTGATCAAAAATTTTACTATGCAAAATTATCTCTGAAAGTGCAAAAAATTTACTAAGATTTGTGTTGTAGGGTAAGTTTTTTTTGCTGAGTTTTAGAACCAGAAACTCTTCAATCTCTAATCAAAATTGATCCAAGAACTCTGCAAAAAAAAAACTCAGTGTGAACACATCCTTAATCTAAAGTTTGCAAATTTATAAATGGGAAACTGTTATGTGTAAAAGCACTATTAACCTACAGATATGGTGCTAATCTACAGGTTAATAGCATTCTGAACCTGCCTGGTGCCCACACCAAGAAAAGAACCTTTAATCCTCCCAGCACCATTCTGGTTTCAGTCTACAGGGGCGGCACAGGTGCCAGTACAGTCACCTCTGTGTATGGAGAGCAGCGGCTGCAACCTCCCCCTGTGCTGACTGACAGCTTCTTCATCTAAAGCTGAGTCGTTGTCAGTCAGTGCAGGGGCGTGGTTACAGCCGCTGTTCTCCATACACAGAGATGATTGTACCCACACCGGTGCCGCCCCCATGACTGAAACTGGGACTACCAGGAAGATTAAAGTTCTTTTCCTCCCGGCAGTTGGGTTCAATGTGCAGGTGCCAGGAAAGGTTCAAATGGTAATAACCTGCATGTCAATATCAAGAAGAACACGTTTCTTAGCACATCTTGGATGATCTGAGCAAGCGCCAGGAGCTGAGATCTTAGACTATAATATGATTACATTTCTGGAGTAAATCTTTTAGGCCGCAGTTGGCCGCACAACAGACTAAGCCTGGTCTATGTGTTCTGCCTTCTTCCATGTGTAGTGCTGTGGATATCACAGCATACAGCTTAACCCTCGTTCACATTCCCAGTAAAGCAGACTGTAAGGGTTCATTATTCTTGATTTATTGGGTGATATGAACTTAGATTGATGTGGTAAAAACTATAATACAAGGCACAGAATAATCACAGTCAGTACTGGCTACATTAAAGAAACTAGCACTGCAATAATATAACACAGAGTACAGTTAGCATGTGTAACTGGGGCAAAGGTCACTGCAGCAGGCTCTACTCTATATAGAAATTCATCTATCTGCATACAGTGCGAGTGGCATTATGGCTAAGATATTGTAAATTCTACACAGTGGCTGTGTAATAATCTACATACACAGATTCTGCACAAAACCACATCTAACTACATATAGCACAGAACCTGTTAGGATGCAGATTTACAGATCATGATATACCTCACTTCTGTTACACTGTGTACGATGGCAGCAGACTACACCTGCTTACACAGATCCCAGCATAAACATGTAACTCATTTTACTTTCACCGGAATCATCTGACAAGAAGAAAGTTGTAGGAAGAGGGGACAGGAGCCAGGGACACGTATCTTATCTTCTCAGGAGCTCAGGAAAATGTCTGCCGTCTCCTTCATCCAAGAGAAGCAGGGGAGGTCCCTTCTAAATGACTCATTCTTAAAGAGGAAAACACTACCGGAGAGTGTGAAGTGCATTTGAACAGCATAAATGGGTACTGTTGGCCTCTATGGGTTATGGCTGGTATTAACTATGAACATTTCCTTTCCTGCTCATAATGGGCAGAACACACTTTAAAGAAAATTGAAAATGGTAGAAATCCAAAAATGAAAATAAAAAAGAATCCTGCAAACCGGATGTGCACCATAATTTGCACCCTTTTTCCATCATTAAATCTAAATGATATCATAAATTCCCATACCATGAAAGTTAGAGAATGGGCAGAGATTCCTGATGATACATCGACTAGTGTTTTAGCATTAGTGGCCCTTTAACATGGGAAAACCAAGTGTTTTTTTTATCTAGTCTTGCAGTGTCTATAAATGTTTGACCTATTACCAAAACCTCCTTTCCAGCAGCCTTACAGCTCGGAAGATCCTCACAATTAGTACTGACAGATTGGTGAGTACTTTGGCACCACGCGCGTTTCACAACCGTCACTTGGAGAGCAGGAATAACAAACATCAGGCAGACGGGTGACTTTCTGCTTTTATGGGAAAGGTGAAATTTATGACCCATTCAATCCAAGGCAGAGGTGATAACAGCGATGATTCCTCCGAAGTGTAAAGAACAAAAGGCAGGAATGAATAAGCGAGGATTCACTCTCTGGAGGAAACATCGCTCATTCTCCTCATCAAGTGAACACTTAAAATAAGATGATGGGCAGGAGGCAACCTGGAGAGGAAGCAGCCGGGTCCAAGGGTCACTTCCCTAATCCCGGTGTTCATTCCGGATCAAGAAAGGAAGTGGTCGTACGGCCAAGCAGATGTGTCCACAGAAGAAAAAACATCTAATTCATACTGAATTCTAGATAATATCAATACAGAGCTGTAGGAACAGATTGCAATGAATGACACTTTTCAATGCTCCTTAGTTTACAAAGATTGGGATACTTGGAGCTCTGGTAAAAAATAAAGGCGGTTTTTGAATCCTATAAAGAATGTGTGATTACATAGGAATGAAAAGTGTATTTGTCACACACAGACTACGGGATGTCCAGCGCACGGTGCAACACAGAGGTTACAACGGGATGAAATAGAGGAGGAAGACCCTGATGACAGGACATCTCCTGTTGTGGCGCCCCACTATGTAGGTGCCACAGAGGGGTACTGCACCCGTAAAAGAGGTGTAGTCACCCCAGCTGCAAGTGGATTTCAGGATGGTAGGCGGAACCCTCAACCAACACCCTACACTAGATCATGTAGTGGGAGGGAACCCGGGAGGGTATTTAGTCACCCCCCGGGGGAGCAAGGAGGTCTTTGACCGTAGGTCCAATAAACAAGAAGGAGAGAGGAGGCGCAATACTGTCTGTATAATTAATCCCTCAAGAGGGTTATATAAATGTGCACTAACCTGACAATGTTGTGCAGGCCATGCACAACACTGGTGTGAGCGTTGGTTTTTTTACTAGTTACCTCATGTAACTCCTGGTCCTCACACCGTTGCAACCGAGCTGCTCCTGCCGTGTAGCTCAATGAGACAATGCAGTTTTCTGAAGGATCCACGGTCTGTAATGGGCGCTCAGGTAAAAGCTGACCGTAGGTCGTCGCCTCCAGGGTTGGAGAGCTAGTGAAGTTCCAGGCAGGGAGCCTGAGGGAAGAAGGAAGGTCTCCTCGGCTGAGGGACCCAGGGACAGCCAGGACAGATCCCAGACACGGAGAACGAGTGGGGGATAGAGGAACCGGAGAGTTCGCCCCAGGAGAGAAACCGGGTACCAGAGCCCGCACCTGTAGGAACCTTTAAGGCCTGCAGAAAATCCGAAGCACGGGGGTATATCAATATATAGCCCTGATTCTCGAGTGACCAATAGAGGGGACAAGACACAGCCAGGTGAGACCGCAGTGTTCAACAGAGGGTTACCCGACGGGAGCAAGAGAAGGAGAGACAAAGTCTGCACGAGGTCAGATCTACATGAGATCAGATTTCACACAAGCTACTGGGAAGCAGGGAAGAGTTGGAACAAGAAAGGCACACGCTGGGGATTCCGTCCAGCTACCAGAGATCCACTTGCAGCCACCCGTAGCCACTTGTCATTTAACATCCAGCTGCACTGAGGACTGTAATAATATTGCTAATGGTCCAGTAAAGTACCCGGGTGAAGTGACCTTGACTTTGCTGCATCTTCTTTGCATGAACTCATTCCTTCCACAGGAATCGCTGCCCTGGAGGTCCCAGTCCTGCCTGTGGAGGACTATACCATCTCAGCTGCAATACCACTGACCTCCAGAGGGCTGTGGCAGCGCTGGTGACATCTCACCATGTACTGCAGGTGGCGTCACGAGGACAATCTTGTACATAATCCCCTGTAAATAAATCCCCCCTTTTCAGGCGCGGCCGCCATTCCCCGTGACACAGTTAACCCCTTCTGCTGCCTGATACCCGAGTACACCACACCCCGGGGAGACACACTTACACTAACCTGTGTCTGGCCCCAGAGCTCCCCTAATATTCCTAAAAGGGTCCTTCCCCCTACCTCTATCACAGCCTAGTCCCTGAGTTGTCTCTCTACTCCCCCTGACTAGTGCGAAGGTTGGTGAGTGTATTAGACTTCACCACTGTTGTAATAAAGCACAGGAGAAGATAGACAGACTATGGAACAGACAAAGGGATACAAAACAAACTTGACTGCTACAGCCAAACACCAGAGGCTGCAGACGACATGGCTCCAACAACAGAACTCAGCAGCAGAATCACCATCAGCCACTTGAGACTTCCTCCCTCCATGGTTGTCAGAATAGAAAGAATCTTACCTGGCTCAGGTGATGGATCATGTGACTATTTAAAGTGAGGGGGAGTGGTCACAAACGCTACAGCTGAGATGAACTAACGTGGGGCTATCAGTAAGGTAAATTCTATTTACCCTTGCTGGTCCAAAAGAAAGTAGTCACATTTAAAATCCAGCAGATCCCAGAGCTGTTACAAGTCTCCTAATGACTGGAGATATTCGTGACACTAACCTTCATAATCAGTAGACCTGGCTAACCAAAGGGTTATTCCCACCTCAGATATTTATTGTTTAGTCAAAGATTCAGCTCCCATCTATGGAACCTTCACATACGGTATTTTGAAAACAAGACCTCATCTTGCGCCATTGTGAATGTAGAGATAGCCTTACCTGAGCATATATCCCCATAGGAGTTCTGAAAAATATCTAAGCATGGACAAGGTGGAACATTTATGGCATAGCCTATAGACTTGTAATAAATATATGAGATGAGAATATAACTATGTTTCATTAAATCCATCCAGTTTAAAAACTACTATTATGAGAATACAATCCATTTCCCCTACAACCCTTATAAGAAGTCTATGTCCAAGACTTTTTATATGGGGGTAGCAGTTGCATCTAAACCAGTTCTGTAAAAGGGCCATGAGACCCCCACTCCCTCTCCTACATGATAGGTAGGAAGCTACCGTATGTTACGAAGTAAAGTTCCAGCTCACCCTGTTGTATCCTCTGTTGTCCGGAGGCCGAAAAGTTGGCTCTGCCACAGCTTGAATGAAGAAAAAAGGAGAGATATACAGCTCTACGGACATATAGACCTCTTATATGGGATAAAAGTGATATACAGGGCATAGGTTTAACACTTTATGTTGGCATCTACGCGTTTGAGGTGTTGCAGCACCAGTAGCGTAATTGGAAGCTCATGGGCTCCGATGCGAAAACTCCAATGGGGACCCCAATTATTGCAGATCTTTAATAGAAATAGTTGTTTTCTATAGACTAAAGGGACTTTGGGGCCCCCTAGGGTCCAGGGACCAGGTGCAATTGCAACCCCTGCACCTGTTGTAGTTACGCCCCTGCGCAATACCCTTAATCATGAAGATATCTCACTTATTTTGAGGCTAAGCAGATACATCTCTTTGTCGTAAGTTTTGTCTTTCCAGTAAAACGTTTGGAAATTTATTGTGCATGTAAACTATTTGACTAAAGCGTCATTCAGATATCCACGATACATGTTCAAAAAAACCCCCAAAAGAATGAGCCAGAGCATAAGTTGCTATATGTGCAGTAGTAGCACGTTCACATCGTGAGACAAAGATCAACAAACCCCCCCAAAATTAGCACCCTTAAATAAAGAACATAAGTTAATAATAGTAGTACATATAAATTACAATGGGCTCTTGATTAACACTATTTGATCAAAAAGCAAAAACGCAACCTCACCGTGACAAGGTGTGCCCAATTGGGACGGTCCTACTCTAGTATAAAACCTTACTTTGTATCAATGACATCATTGTGAATAAGGGCAGAGAAGGACAAGTTATGACCCATATACACCTGTCCTGGGAAGCTCTATAGATGCAATGTCTAGCTCATAGGGCGTGACCCGGGACAGGTGGCTGCAGTTCGGATTTTGTCCTTCTCTTATTTACCTGATGGCACTGACAAGGTACTGGAGTAGGAACGTCTCAATTGGGCACGCCTTGTCATGGTTGGATGGCTTTAACACTTTGTGATCAGTGTTAACCAAGTGCCCTATGTTATCTAAATGCACTACTACTATTTAGGCCGGGTTCACACCACAGCATGATCAGGTCCGGGGCTGTCCGGTCTAAACCGGACAGCCCCGGACCCGATTGTGACATAATACAGCCCTATGGGACCGGATGGAACCAGATGGCAGCTATGTGCCATCCTGTTTCCGTCTGTCTGGGAGGATTCGGGGGAATTCTGATTTTTTCCCAGACACAAAAAGGTTGCTTGCAACGTTTTTGTGTCCGGGGCGAAATTCTGCCCAAATCGGATTCTCTTGGATCCTCCCGGATCTGGGGCGATCCGGCGCTCCCTAACATAAGGGTCTATGGTGCCGGATTGCCTCGGTCCAAAAAAACCATCGGATCCGGGAACCGTACGCCGGCTGCTGAAGTTTAGCAGCGTGCGCTGCTAAATTTCAGCACCACCAGCTGTTTCCTGCTGAGCTTTCAGGACCGCGGCTAGCGAGGATCTTGAAAATTCAGCAGCTGCGATCTTCGGAAGCCGGCTGCAAACTGGACCGGAGGGCATATTTGCCCCCCGGTTCTGTTTGCAAATCTGCTCCTAGGCTGTCCGATTCACATCGGACAGCCCCGTACCGGATCACACCGTAGTGTGAAGCCGGCCTTACTGATTTTATTTTATTTTACTTTATTATAGGATATATGCTCATTTTGTGTTTTTCTCTTGGGTTGTGATACATGGTCCAAGTACGAACCCCAATGTAAGGACTGGCCAAGGGTCTCCTTAACCGCAATTGACAGCCTCTTAGTCATATATGAGCCTGTTGAGTTCGGGTCAGCAGACCAGCGACTAGTCCGCACATCAAGATCCTTACTGGAACCTTGTTTTACAGATGTCTAAATGAGGCTTTAAAACAGGGTAAGTGATAAATGCTTGATTGGGGGGTCTGACTTCTGGGACCCCCACTTTTTGGACTGGTCAACTCTACGCCTCGATTTTCTCTAGTCTTAAGACAGTGGCTACACAGAGTTTGAATGGCGTGTTGGATAAGTTCACAGTCCCCCCATCTTGAGTTGGTAGGGGTGAAGAAACCTTTACCGACATCATCCACAATAGAAGGTCTGATGAGATTAGTACCATACCGGTATTTTACAACAAGTTGTGAGATAGAGTTAAAAAACGGTATTTTCCATAACTTTCTAAGATATCAGATATAAATTGCTTTGTGCATCCCTACTGTAAAAGGCTACCTTTAACTGCTATGAAAAAGTTAATGTTCTTTTACTTTATTGTCCATCTAAACCCCAAGTCTGTGCCCGGATTATTAAATATAACATTAACGAAATACTTCGTTAGGTTTCATAAGTAAAGCCATCATTAAAATTTGGCGCCTTGTATATTCCTCGCTGCCCTAATGATTACTGAAAGACCAAGTTTACCTTTGTTATCAATCATGAATTAGATTTTCATATCTTCCTGGCAAAGATGGGTCCAAAAGAAAAAATTGACGATGTTTCGGAAGAGTTTGGAAGGCGAAAATCCCGAGATAATTGGAAACATTAAACCTCGGTCATCAACGTAATCAAATCAGCAAGAGGTTATAAACTTCTAGCAGCTCCGACCAATCACGTTAGAGTTTCAAGTCCCTTAACAATGATTAATTAATAAGCAAATATTGGGGGAGCCGGAGTATTTAGAAGTGTACGAAGTTAATTCGATAAATAGTCTTCTGAGGATTGTTATTGGAAGGATTTAAAACCAATTTAGACTTCATGGGTTTCGAATTGCAGATGGAATGGCTGCCAAGGCTGAGTAATTCTGCGCTCATCGGAGAAGCTTGAAGACGTGCCTACTGAAGATCGGCTTGTCCAAAAGTCTTCTGCCAGCTTGGAACTCAAGGAGGGTGAAAGAAGAAAGAAGTCCTACACAGCAAATGTTGTTATGAAGATAGTGTGTAGTGCCGAGCCCCGGGAAAGGGAGGGCAACGTGATTCATGTTGTGACAAACACCATGCGTCAAAGAAATCTGTGTGCACAGCTAAGATGCTAATGCAAAAGTCTGGCAAAGTTTTTGGACTTGTGTGAAATAAGAAGCTGAGCCTTCTCTGTAGTAGAGGTGGAACAGATTTGACGAATGATATTGGCACATTGTGATGTTTTGGATGGCAAGTGCATTTTCCTTTTGTAGGTCCCCAAGTTAAGTGGAAATGAGCAGGTGCAGATCCCGGTAAACGACATGGCAATGATTTCTGCTCTTCTTTACTCCGTCCTGTTTCTGCCTGTGTCTGCTGTCAATATATATGAAGTGCTGCGTATGGATGAGCAGGATAATTTACATTATATAAATGGGGGGGGAGATAGGAGTAGAGCCAAGGGCAGGGGCTTAACTACAGTAGGTGCAGGGGTTGCGATTGCACCTGGGTCCTGCAGCCTAGGGGGGCCCCAAAAGTCCCTTTGGTCTATAGAAAAAGACTAATACTATTAAAGATTTGCAATAATTGGGCGCCCCGTTGGAGCTTTCACATCGGGGTCCCTGGGCCACTGGCCAAGGGGTCAGAGCAGTGGCGGACCTATAGCCCGGAGGGCCCTGGTGCAGGCGCACCAGGGAAGGTGGGTGAGGTGCTGGTGGCCGTCAGCGAGGACCGGGGGGGGTGCTGGCGGACGTCGGTGAGTAGCGAGGGGTGGTTGTTGCTGATGCGGCTCTCCTACCTGCGCTGCTGTGCGGGCATATGCATTCCTGGGAGCCGGGATCCTGGGGACCGGGACGGCAGAGGAGAGGAGGGGCGGGATCAGGCAAGGGAAGCAGGAAGCTTCTCTTGCCTGACCCTCCTCTCCTCTGACATCGGGTTAGGGGGTCGGCTGGGGGCCCCCCTGCAGGCTTAAGGGCCCCCTAGCTGGTCGGGGCCCTGGTGCAGCTGAACCAGCTGCACCACGGTAGGTCTGCCCCTGGGTCAGAGGTCAGATCAGCAGATGGAGCCTATATGTGGGTACTATTGGTGGGGTACTATGAGCATGTTGGAAATATTACACAGCAAGGAGAGAATTATTGGGACAGTAATTGAAATCAGGTTTTCATTGTCCCCAGTGTATAACATCTGTCCCCTGCACATCATGCCGTCTGCCTTTATTATTATTATTATTTATTTATATAGCGCCATTGATTCCATGGCGCTTTACATAAGAAGTGGGGGTAACAAGGACAGGTATAGTACATACGAACAATCAAGGCTTGCTGGTACACAACGGGAGAGGACCCTGCCCACGAGGGCTCACAGTCTACAGGGGTGCTTTACTAACATTTCATAGGTGTGTGCTCATGATCAGGAATTGCAGCGTTTTGGATGCATTGTATTGCCGCTACATCTAAAACGCTGCATTGTACAGTAACCGCATAGTGGATGGGATTTCGGGAAATCCCATGCTCACTGTGCTTCTCCTCACCGCAGCATGTTTTCAGCTGCGGTGCGGGCTGCTGGACTTCCGCATGTTAATTTAGTGCTGCGGAGTCGGAAATGATCACCAATTAGTGAATGCAGGGAGACACTGCCCTGCACTGAACGCAGATGGTGAGCATAGGACGGCTTCGGTCTCCCTATGTTCACCCATGGGCCCCGCAGGTCCGGAGGCACTGCGCCCAAGACACAGCTCCTCGGGAACGTGTGCACATACCTTGATCGAATTAGGCCAGGGCCACACTTACGCCTGCAATCCTGCTACAGGATCCGTTTTTGACATGTGGAAATGTGTAAAAACGCATCCGTTAACGCATGGACTCTAATGCAAAAAACGCATTACAAAAGTGTGCAAAACTGCAATCCATTTAACGCTTTGCGTTTTTGAGAAATCTGTTTTTAATAGGGTTTGCAACGTTTTTTGGTGTTTTGTGGCGTTTTTTTAACATGGGGGTATATGGGAAATGCATGCATTAACGTCTGCGGTAAAAATGGCTAAAAAATTACAACTTTAAAAACTGGATCCAGTAACGCATCCAGTAGACGGATTCAGGCTCCCAAGTGTGGCCCTAGCCTTACTTGTTCCAAAGAGCTCACTGCTACCAGAATGGTTTTGTAATAGGACCCATAGGATTACTGAGGCTAGGGCCACACGTAAGAGGTCATTCACGCTAGACGTATGACTTTACTGCAGAGCCCAGCCTGCTGTAACGCTGACCGCTAACGTCAGGTGCTTCCTGTGTACGCTGGTCCATAGAAACCCGCTGTTTACTATGGAGCAGCGTTCACAGGAAGCACCCGACGTTAGCAGTTAGCGTTACAGCAGGCTGGGCTCTGCAGTAACGTCATCCGTCTAATGTGGGTGCACTCTTAAGTGTGGCCCTCGCCTGAGTCAGTCCTAAAGTTGGTGTGACCCCGTCCATCGGTCACTTAAATGATTTGTGGTAGATGGCAGTTCTGTGGACCGTCACTTACCTGGCTACATCCTCTTTTGAGAAGCCATCCTGGCACAATTTTATTGATACACGTTGATGCATTTGTATGCAACACGCAGAGAAGGATGACCTAGTTGTGACATTACACCATATTTATTACGGGGACAGAAGTGGTAATGAGGGCACAGAAACGGCAGTAAAGGTTGCCAATGATCCAGTCAACAGGGTAGAGGGTACTCGGATACCGGGACAGGGGGTTACCTCGGTGGGGGATCATGGCTGGTCAGTTCCGTGCCCTGGACCCTCAGTGGCAGGGATCGGGGTGATGATGATGGGGAATGATAACGTGACGCCACCTGTGGTACCTGGTAATAGGGTCACCAGCACTGCGGCCTGCCGCTGAGGTGATGGGAATGCAGCTTTGGTAGTACAGCTCCCCACTGGTGGAGCTTTACCTCAGGGCAGTGGAGTGGCTAAAGGATTCTCAGATTTGTTCCCTTCTTCCTTTTTACTACTTCTCCCACTGGCCTCCGTCCCTCTCACTAGGGCGTTGCACAGCTGGGTCAGGTTTCCTGGTTCTGGGCCTGACTTGGTCCCAGCAACCAGCTCCTTCACTAACTGTCTGGAACTCACTGTTCTGTCCTCTGCCGACTGAAGACTGCCTGACTCCTCCCCTCAGGCCTGGATCCTTATAGGGGATCTGGCTTAAGGACAGCCAGTGGGGCTTCTCCTCCAGGTCTGGGGTGGAAGGTGTTGTATGCTGTGTGTGCCAAGGTGTACATCCTTCCCTGCACAGGTGTGTCCTGTGGCAATCCCCGCAGGGGTGTCACACCAACAGTTACAATATAATCAAAACGTATTTAATAATCGGGGGTACAGGTTACACGTATCTGCATTTAACACAACTCTCATCTCAACGTACTACTACCACTAGCAGACACTTTCTCATGCAGCGGGGAGTACTTTTGGATTAACGGCTTTCTGGTCACCCAAAAGGTCAGGGGTCTTAACTAGTCAGTCCTTCTCCCTTTAGCAGTTCTCTCCCAATGAGCACTATGTCCTTAGCTTATCACCAGTGGTAATCGGTATGATATATGAGCTGGGGTCTTTTTAACTATTATTGCGCTCTCAGACAGCACATAGCCCAGCAGGAAACAAGAGCCCAGGCGACTCTGGAACACCAATCTTGACCAACAGCATCTGCGGCTTGACCACATAGTTCTAATGAGGAGCCTTAATAGGTGACATCTGCGAGAGGCTCATAGAACTCGGACATGGCCTCTAGACAGGTTGTGTTTGCGGACGGCTCACAGGACTCAGGCACCGACTCTTCACAGGCATTGTTTTTGGTTGACTCCCAGGGCTCAGTCACAGGCTCTTGGCTGGTCATGTTTGTGGACCACTCACGGGGCTCAGTCACTGGCTCTTGACAAGCAGTGTTTGTGGACCGCTCATGGGGCTCAGTCACCGGCTCTTGGCAGGCCATGTTTGTGGACTGCTCACAGGGCCCAAGCACCAGCTCTTGATAGGCAGTGTTTGTGGACCACTCACGGGGCTCAGTCACCGGCTCTTGACAAGCAGTGTTTGTGCACCACTCACAAGGCTCAGTCACCGGCTCTTGATAAGCAGTGTTTGTGGACCATTCACAGGGCCAAGGCACCAGCACTTGACAAGCAGTGTTTGTGGACTACTCACAAGGCTCAGTCACCAGCTCTTGACAAGCAGTGTTTGTGGACCATTCACAGGGCCAAGGCACCAGCACTTGACAAGCAGTGTTTGTGGACTACTCACAAGGCTCAGTCACCAGCTCTTGACAAGCAGTGTTTGTGGACCATTCACAGGGCCAAGGCACCAGCACTTGACAAGCAGTGTTTGTGGACTTCTCACAAGGCTCAGTCACCAGCACTTGACAAGCAGTGTTTGTGGACTTCTCACAAGGCTCAGTCACCAGCTCTTGACAGGCAGTGTTTGTGGACCGCTCACAGGCTCAGACACCGGCTCTTGGCAGGCAGTGTTTGTGGACTACTCACAAGGCTCTGTCACCAGCTCTTGACAAGCAGTGTTTGTGGACCATTCACTGGGCCAGGCACCAGCACTTGACAAGCAGTGTTTGTGGACCACTCACAAGGCTCTGTCACCAGCTCTTGACAAGCAGTGTTTGTGGACCATTCACAGGGCCAAGGCACCAGCACTTGACAAGCAGTGTTTGTGGACCATTCACAGGGCCAAGGCACCAGCACTTGACAAGCAGTGTTTGTGGACCATTCACAGGGCCAAGGCACCAGCACTTGACAAGCAGTGTTTGTGGACTACTCACAAGGCTCAGTCACCAGCTCTTGACAAGCAGTGTTTGTGGACTACTCACAAGGCTCAGTCACCGGCTCTTGACAAGCAGTGTTTGTGGACGGTTCACAGGGCTCAGTCACCGGCTCTTGACAAGCAGTGTTTGTGGACCACTCACAGGGTCCAGGCATCAGCTCTTGGCAGACCATGTTTGTGGACTGCTCACAGGGCTCAGTCACCGGCTATTGCAGGCCATGTTTGTGGATGGCTTACAGGTGTGGCGCCCCGCAACGAGTGCGTCACAGGAGGGTATTGCAGCCATAAATGCAGCCGCAATATTCTCTGACACAGCAGTGATCTGGTTAACTGAGAGATCCAACCCTGCATGCATCACCTAGAACAGAGGGCCAACCCAGGGTCCTGGTGGGCGGAGTGCTAGGGAAGTGTGTAGGAAGTACAGACACTTAGAGTAGTAGTCTGCAGAGTCTAGAGAAGAGAGAACTTGAACTTGGAGTAGGAGCGGGGGCTCTGCACCTCGTGCAGCCCCCGGGCCGTCACCGGTCGGGTGTCAGCACCTGAGGCCTCAACAACCGGGATCGGGCATCATCAACCACGGGTTCCAAAATACCCCCGTGCCCAACTCACAGCCGGTTCACTGGTACCGAAGCTGGCAGCAGTTCACCTCTGCTATGCGAACCAGAAGCGTGGAGGAGCAGCTTCACAGGAGCACCCCACCACCAGCCAACTTCCAGTCATCTAACCAGCGGTGTACCCACCGAGGGATCCAAGGCTCCCCAAAAACATCCATAACGTACATCTTGGATAGGGCATTGAAGCAGCCTCCCCGTACCTGATCTGGTATTCCTGTGCGACAATGGCAAAACACTTAGCTAGAATGGAGGAACACTTGCGGATCTCTAAGGGACACCATCACTGCTGAGTCCACCCGGTCCACTACCCGTAAACTGTATACCTTGTACTGCCTGCTAGTTACAGTAAAGACCCGTTACAGAGACTTTCTGTGTCTGTGCTTCCTTATGAACTGTCTGTCCGCACTACAAGGTAACCGCAGCTGCCGCACAACATCTTAAGCAGCTCCAGCCTCCGGGGATCACCGCTCAGCCTGTGGGGAGCGTTCCATCTTGCTGCTATCCATCCCCCGGAGGTCCCGCAGCGTCGGTAAAGATTACCGAAACTACTCATAGGTGGCGTCACGAATAAATTAACCCTTTTAATCTGTTCCTACAAGACGTCTTCAACGTTTGATCTGCACTCCACCGGGCCCGGCTACCGGCAGGCGCGGCCCACCCGTGACAAGGAGGAAGGAGCTACAGCCTGTCTAAACCGGAGTCCACGGGCCGACGGTGAGTCACAGGGCTCTTGCTTCTTCAGCAGGGAGGGTGATGGCCCCAACATGTGCGCACAGCTCTTCTTCCTTTAACTCTTTGGCGCCAAACCTGCCATTTCGTGCTTTTATAGCTAGATGCTGCGCCACAGCTCCCCTCTGACCTTGTCCTCTTCTCAAACTCTTCCCACACGGAAGCTTGATGTTTATTTCTTTTATCAACACAAGGCAATGTTCCCAGGTTAGCTCTGCAGCGCTTGTCTAAAGGTACAGGCTGTGAATGCCACTTCTCTACACACCAGCTCAGCTATTCAAAAGAAGAGCTGCAGAAGCCTTCATGTAAGAAATTATTTTAAGGGCTCCTGTCCAGATACAGATTACTGACCTGGATTCACAAGACGTTTTGTTAGTTGAACAATTCATGACATTTCTTCCCTCCTATATCTTGCACCATCATCTGTTAGAGGTATTATTGAGAAGTGGAAAGAACCGCAGCCGTGATGTGAAGACCACATGATGTTATAGAGCGGGGTCACTGTGTGCTGAGGAGAGGAGTAGAGCAAAGTCACCACCGCTTTGCTGACTGCATAACTACAGAGTCCACATCTCCTCTGGTAACATCAGCATAAGCACTGCGCCCAGCGGGAGCTTCATGGCCGGTCCGTACATCAACAAGCTTAATGCCCAGTGACGGAGTGATTTAAAGTTGCCACCACTGGACACCTGAAGAAACGTGTTCTTTGCAATGACGGATCACATTTCTCATTTTGGCATCTGATAGACGAATCTTGGTTTGGTGAATACCAATCTGATTGCATTGTGCCACCTGTAACATTTGGTGTGGTAGGGATAATGCTCTGGGCAGGGGTTAGCCTTGGCCCCTTTGTTCCAGTGAATTGAAATCTAAATACTTCAGCAGGGAAGGCCTTTGGACAATTTTAGCTTTCATCTTTATGTTCACAGTATGAGGCTGGAGGCACACTGGCGTTGAACTCGCGCAAGTTTAATGCGACAAAAACTCGCATTAAACTCGGACCTGTATCTATGATACAGGTCACATTAATGCGAGTTTCTGGCATTAAACTCGCTTTGCGAGAGCAATCCGAGTGCAATCACAGCATGCTGCAATTGCCTCGCGCGAGGTGCCATTAAGTCTAGCTCGCACCCACACAGCACACGGTGCGAGAGTCGCAGCCGTGTGCTGTCAAAATCACTGGCCCCCCGCAGTCCCCATACAATTACAATAATGTTTTATTGCTGTGACAGCAGCAGTGAAGCAGTATTGTATGTATAATTTCTTATTTTTTTGCAAAGTTACACTTATCAGCTTGATTTGACATGTTTTTACCATGTCGGCTGTTCAGGACTTCATTCTGCACTGTGCTACCGAGGGGGTTTTAACCCAGTGATTGAGGGGTTAATCAGACGCTGGTGTCATGACACCATCTGTCCAGGGGTTGTCCTCCCCCCCTGGATACATGGTGACATGACATCATGTGTCTGAATGGGTTAATTATTCTGTTGTTCAGCTACCTGATCTTGTCCAATGAGCTCTTTCCAAGGTATACCGACAGTCGTTGCACTTTCTGCTCTACTCTTGTGCTAACCAATACCTGTGATCACCGTCTATGATGGTGACATGTCAACACCGCCGAGATCTCCACATAACTAATGATTGGCTGAAGAAGTCACATGTACATCATGATACATCATGGTTGGAGCAGAAGACTGGAATGAGATCAGGAATGAGTGAGCACTGCATGCTCGAGTGCTCGAGTGCTGGAAACGAGCAGTTGGAAGGACGCAACTCGAGTACTGAGCATAATGGAAGTCAATAGGAAACTCAAGCATTTTTCTGAAAACTCTTTAGGAAAAATGCTTGAGTTTCCTATTGACATTCATTATACTCGGCACATGAGTGTCACGATGGTCTCTCTTACTTTGGAGACTTGTGACTGGTTTGAGACCCCTGTCTCTTTTCTGTATTGAGACTTCATATTGAACTTGTTTCTTTTCTTTGGCAGTTTAGGAGTTAATGTCAGTTTCTATTGCTAGCAAGCTCCCTAGTTCTCTTTCCAGGTGTGGCTACTTTGTGATCACTCCCATCTCCTTTATATGGTCACATGTTCCAGCAATCCTTGCTGGTGATTGAACTTGTCTCTGGCCTGACTACCTGGGGTGTAGGTAGTTCTCTGGAAAGCTGATTGTTGCCAAGCCGTCTGCTACCTTGGATTGTGACAGCAGGCATGAAGTTGCCTTGTTGTTTCCCTGTTGTCTCCCCTTCCCCTCCTGTCTTGTTTATTGCAGTGGTTGGGACTAGTGCTCGTGCCGGCCATCTCCCTATTGAGGGTTTACATCAGGGCCAGCGAGGGTCTAGATATCCTGCTCAGCGACCGGGTGAAAGAACCCGTATAGGGATGTTAGGGACATCAGGGCACAATCGCAGGTGAGCGCAGGAGGTGTCCTTTCCCCTGTTCATTATGAGAAGGGACCCTCATTGTATTTGCCCCCTGTTCATTATGAGAAGGGCCCCTCATTGTATTTCCCTCCCCCCCAGTGTTTCCCCAGTCTGTTGTTGTGGGTAGTGTGCTGGACCTCATTGGTGCATGCGCCACTATCATGCACCGTGTCCAGATGCTCCCAAGTCCGCGCCGTGATGAGTTGAGCCCGTCCAAGAGTCCAAGCTGCTCATTTTGAGCACCGAGCACCCGAGCATGGTTGTTCTCCCTCATCGCTAGTCAGGAACCATAAAACAGAATCGGAGGAACGGTAAGGTGAGAATTTCTTATTATTTCACTGTAGAGTATTCTGAGCAGTTTTTTGTTTTAAATATGGTGGCCATTTGAAAGATAAGTATTGAAAAAATGAATAAAAATAAGAAAACATCAAAAGAAAAAACAGTCTACTCTTGTCCACAGGTGGCAACTGGTATTGCAGCTCAATGAGGTTAAACTGCAATACCGGCCACAGCCTTTGAATGAAGGTGGCGCTGTATTTTTGGAAATTAACATTATTTTTTTCTTAGTCCTGGACAACTCTAATCAACTAAATGAGCAACATAAAATGGTAAACTCTATGAAAAGCATTTTTGCCAGGTGGAAAGGTAAAGCAGGTTCCTAGCAGGGAACAGATGTATGTGATATAACACCAGTAGAGAGGTCAGTAAAAAGTATGTAGAACAGCGCACGTTGTAGAAAGCTTCATCTCGGAGGTTTATAACTCCATAAGGGAAGCAGGTAAAGTTATTTTAGGCTCCGTCTCACAAGGACATATGTTACGCTTCTCCAGACTGGCAGCCAATAAAATCACCATCTGTGCAGCAGGTGCAACGACTGAAGAGCTGCGGATAGTGACAAGACACGAGCGGGTATACAGCTATAACCAGGTATTCAGCTGCTACAACCAGAATGGCTGTTAAATATCACAAAGCGGAGGCGCAGCGCCCCCTCTGCTCACCATCCGCAGCAGGTCATGTTTTCAGTACCTCGCTGCATGGAGAAGGTGCGGGAATCGCTGGCTAACTCAATTACATTATGCAAGCACAGAGGGGGATTTATTAAAGCAGGTCACATTTGGCAGCAGAGACAACCTGGTTCATCTGGTAGCAGCAAGTATATTTTATTTCCTATACATAATTCTCCCCATTCTTCTCCATGTAACACAACGACCACTGTCCTTAAATAGGGTCCATAAAAATGGGATTTATCAGATGTAAAGATTATGTAATATTATAGCACTGTTTATTCCATGTCGCTTTACATGTGAAAAGGGGCATTCAAAATAGAAACAAGTACAATATTCATGAACAATACAAGGCACAGATGGGTACAGGAGGAGAGAGGACCCTGCCCCTGAGGGCTCACAGTCTATAAGAGATGGTGAGCATACAGTGGGTGAGGGAGAGAGATCTTGGCCACAAGATCTCACAGTCTAAAGAGATGAGTGAGGATACAGTAGATGAGGAGAGAGGACTCTGCCCACGAGGGCTCACAGTCTACAAGGGATTGGTGAGGATATAGTAGGTGAGGAGAGAGGACCCTGCCCATGAGGGCTCACAGTCTACAAGGGATGTGTAAGGATACAGTAGGTGAGGAGAGAGGACCCTACCCACGAGGGCTCACAGTCTACAAGGGATAGATGAGGATACAGTAAGTGAAGACCCTGCCTACGAGGACTCACAGTCTACAATAAATGGGTGAGGATACAGTAGGTGAGGAGAGAGGACCCTACCTATTAGGGCTCACAGTCTACAAGGGATGGGTGAAGATACAGTAGATGAGGAGAGAGGACCCTGCTCGCGAGGGCTCACAGTCTACAAGGGATGGGTGAGGATACAGTAGATGAGGAGAGAGGACACTGCCCAAGAGGGTTCACAGTCTACAAGGATGGGTGAGAATACAGTAGATGAGGAGAGAGGACCCTGCCCCGAGAGTCACAGTCTACAAGGGATGAGTGAGGATACAGTAGAAGGAGAGAGGACCTGCCCATGAGGTCACAGTCTACAAGAGAGGTAAGGATCAGTAGTGAAGAGAGGACCCTGTCCACGAGGGCTCACAGTCTAAAGGATGAGTGAGGATACAGTGGGTGAGGGGAGAGGATCTTGGCCACAAGATCTCACAGTCTACAAGGGATGAGTGAGGATACAGTAAGTGAGGAGAGAGGACCCTGCCCATGAGGGCTCACAGTCTACAATGGATGTGTGAGGATACAGTAGGTGAGGAGAGAGGACCCTACCCACGAGGGCTCACAGTCTACAAGGGATGGGTGAGGATACAGTAAGTGAAGACCTGCTACGAGGACTCACAGCTACAATAATGGTGAGGATACAGTGGGTGAGAGAGAGGACCTACCTATTAGGCTCACAGTCTACAAGGGATGGGTGAGATACAGTAGATGAGGAGAGAGGACCCTGCCCCGAGAGCTCACAGTCTACAAGAGATGGGTAAGGATACAGTAGGTGACGGTAGAGTTGGTTGTGCATTGGTAAAGATAAAGATTCTACACTGCAAAAATCATCAGAAAATGTTTTTTATTAGTTCTATTAGGCAAAACATAAAAACTTTAGAAGTCTCAGCTTCTCACATAAAAACAGTACAGATGCGTTTCGGCTAAGGTGCCTTAGTTATTGCCCTAAATGCTGCTGTTCTCCTGAATCCAGTGATGTTTTTCTCTTCTCCCTCCCTGCCTCTCTGCTCCTGAGATATGCCCCAGTTTTCACTGTATATAAAGCTGATCTTTTCAGACAAGAGGGTGTGGTCTGTAATTTTTCTCTCTAGTTGTCTTCTAGAGGACCACACGCATTTGGCTAAAATATTAGAGTTATACATAGGGGAGAGGGGGCCATATCTCATTAATGGAGAGGCGCAGGAATAAAAGAACAATGATGGATTCAGGAGAACAGCAGCATTTACACCAGGTAACAAATTACATATGTATGGCAGTGACAAATCTGCCACAAGTGCTATAAATAATTAGTGAATAAATAACTTTAACTTCCTGTGGATTACCTGTAGGCTTTATATGGCAGGGCAGTTCATGTTTTACTCTGCAGTGTTGATGTAGAGCTACACACATAATCAGGAGGAGCAGGGAGAAGACAGAAATGGTTTATTACATTCTCTGCCTTCCTGATTGATGTATACAGAGCACTGAACAAGCAAGTATAGGGAGGGAGTTGCTAAGGCATAGTAAACTCAGTCAGCTCTGCTAGGAAGCCAGAAAGTTTCATTTCCACTGTAGCTGGGGCTAATTTACCAGCCCTAGTTACAGGGGCAATCAGGTAACAAAAAAAGCATTTTCACATTGATTCCACACCCAAAAGTTATTTTATTACCTTAAATATATTTAAAAATAAGTAAAGAATAAGGATGGCTTCACACGACAGTAGAATCAGGTCCGGGGCTGTCCGGTGTAAACCTGATTTACATCGATTTTGCTGTAATGCAACCCTATGGGGCCAGATGGAACCGGATGGCAACGATGTGCCATCCGGTTTCCATTTGTCCGGGAGGATCCGGGACAATTCGGATTTTCCTCCTGGACACAAAAATGTTGCTTTCAATGTTTTTGTGTCCAGGGCAAAAAATCTGCCCAAATCGTATCCTCCCGAATCCGGGGCAATCCGGCGCTCCCTAACATGGAAGTCTATGGCACCGGATTGCCCCAGATCTGGGAGGATCCGGGAACCGGACACCGGCGGCTGAGGTTTAGCAGCGAGCGCTGCTAAACTTCAGCACCACCGGCTGTCCTCTGCACAGATTTCAGGACAGCGGCTAGCGGGGAGCTAGTCGCGATCTTGAAATTTCAGCAGCTGCAGCTGCAATTGAAGACTATGGCTGTAAACTGGTCTGGAGGGCATATTTGCTCTCCTGTTCTGTTTGCAAATCAGGTCCGGGGCTGTCCGAATCACATTGGACAGCCCTGGACCTAATCACAACGTGGTGTGAAGCCGGCCTAAGTTGGTAAAAACTAAAAAAAAGCCACTGACAAATCAGTGACTACCCCTGTCAAACGCACCCTCTCCTAAAAACTGTGGCAGAATCTATCTACATCTACATAATGGGGAAAAAGTGACAGTTACCAGTTGACAGTTGTGAATGAGAGGGGCTTAATGATAGCGTCAAAGACTAACAGCATATACCAGCATATAGTCACTAAGGTGGGGCCCCAACATGAGATATTCACCACGCACGGGGACATGTATACACACCACACGCACACAAAGAGTAACAGCAAGTGTATAATCGCTAAGGTGCAGCCCCAACATTGGATACCCACCACGCACCCGTACAAACACACACACTACAAAGAGACACACACAACACAGAGACACACACAACACAGAGACACACACACACCCCCCCAAGGGGACACACACCCTATAGCGACACATGCACTCACCCCACAGGGACACACGCACACACACACCACAAAGAGACACACAAAACACAGACACACACACCACACAGACCCCCCCACAAGGACACACACACATAGCCACGCTATAGGGACACATGCACTCACCCCACAGGGTCACACATACACACACCACAAAGAGACACACACACACCACACAGACCCCCCCCCCCCACAGGGACACATACACACCCTATAGGTACACATGCACTCACCGCACAGGGACACACACACGCACCACAAAGAGACACACACAACACAGAGACACACAGACCCCCCCACAGGGACAGACACACATGCACACCCTATAGGGCCACATGCACTCACCCCACAGGGACACACACACCACAAATAGACACACACAACAGAGACACACACCACACAGACCCCCCCACAGGGACATACACACATACACACCCTATAGGGACACATGCACTCACCCCACAGGGACACACACATACACACACACCACAAAGAGACACACACAACACAGAGACACACACACACACCCCCAAGGGGACACACACACACCCTATAGCGACACATGCACTCACCCCACATGGACACACACACACCACAAAGAGACAAACACAACACAGACACACACACCACACAGACCCCCCCACAAGGACACACACATAGCCACCCTATAAGGACACATGCACTTACCCCACAGGGACACACACACACCACACAGACCCCCCCACAAGGACACACACACACATACACACCCTATAGGGACTCATGCACTCACCGCACAGGGACACACACACCACAAAGAGACACACACAACACAGAGACACACACACCACACAGACCCACCCACAGGGACACACACACATACACACACACCACAAAGAGACACACACAACACAGAGACACACACACCCCACACAAACACCCCCCCCCACAGGGACACACACATACACACCCTATAGGGACACATGCATTCACCCCACAGGGACACACACACCACAAAGAGACACACACAACACAGATACACACACACCACACAGACCCACCCACAGGGACGCACACACATACACACACTATAGGGACACATGCACTCACCCCACAGGGACACACACACACACCACAAAGAGACACATACAACAGAGACACACACCACACAGACCCCCCCACAGGGACACACACACATACACACCCTATAGGGACACATGCACTCACCCCACAGGGACACACATATACACACACCCCAGGGACACACACACCACACAGACTGACACAGATGTGCACAAATCACCTCACACACTCGCCTCATAGTGTGCTATCTTTAATTTCCAAACATAAATATCTGATTAAAAACAGCCAATGTGCAACACATGTGCCATATAGGGAATTAAGGCAGATGTCAGTCACATGAGCTGTCTATTATGTGTATGTGTGAGGTAACATATACTGCCCGGCCAGGGGGGAGGGTTTACTGTTGGCTGGAGATTTATTAGGCTGCCTATAGCAATCAATCACAGCTCAGCTTCTATTCTCTTACAGGTCATTAATATGACATGTTTCAAATTCTATTTTGTTATAGCTAACAGCAGTTATTTATTAACCCGGCCGTAGCCGGGTACTACAGCCAATTCAAAATAAAACTATCAAAAAAATGAAAAATATACACATATTTGGTATCACTGCATTCAGAATTGCCGGATCTATCAAAATATAAAATCAATTAATGGGAGCCGTAAACTGCAGAACAGAAAGAAAAGTCCAAAAGCCAAAATTACGTTTTTTTCGTTGCCGCTACATTGCAATAAAATTCAATATAGGCAATCAAAACATCACATCTACCCAAAAATGGTATCATTAGAAACGTCAGCTCAAGAATAGGAACGCTACGGGGCGGAAAATGGTGACAAAAGCTCAATTCTTTTTCTTTAAAAACCTCTAATTTTTTTTCAGGACTTACATAACAGTAAAAGTATACATGTTTGGTATCTACGAGCTCATACCGACATGAGGCATTACACAGTCATGTCAGTTTTACCATATAGTGAACATGGTGATTAAAACCCCCCCAAAAAAGACGAGTAATTGCACTTTTTTTGCAATTTCACTGCACTTGGAATTTTTTTTCCCATTTTTCGGTACACTATATGGTGAAATAAATTATTTAATCTGAAAGTACAACTCGTCCAGCAAATGCAAGCCTTCATATGTTTATATTGATGGAGAAATAAATAAAATTATGGCTCTTGGAAGAAGAGGAGGGAAAAACGAAGAATGGAAAATGGAAGAAGGGGTTAAAATACCAAGAAATTAATCAGCACATAATTCTTGATTTGATAATCTAGGGTCGATATTCCCTTATTGTATTAATTTATATAGAATCTACATATTCTGCAGTGCTGTACAATGATTGTCATCATTCTTTCTTCCCATTGAAGGTCATCATTTAAATCTAACATTATCGTATCTGTTGTCCATGTCGATGTGTTGACATGCCCACTCCAGGGTCTGGGAAGACTCTGGAACCGGGGCGGTTACTCGTTGTTCTTCTTCACCTTTTTTTGGTTCTTTTCACATGGACAGATGGGGGACGAGACACAGTCCTGTGACCCTGGCAGTGTCATTTAAAATAAGCAGGGAATGATGACAAGGGAAGTTAGAGGGGATAAGGGGGTATTCATGATGCCACCTGCGGTATGCGGCCAGGGTGGCCGCCGCTGCTTCAGAATCTCTGGGACGATTACCGGCAGCTTAGATGGTATCACTCCCCGCAGGCGGAGCGCGGTCCAAAGGGCAGTGGAATGAAGGAGTCAGTCCGTACCTTGGCAGATGTTCAGTGGAACATCGGTACCTCAGTGTTTCATGCGGCTCTGTGGCTGGTGGTCGCCGCTCAAGAAAGTCACACACACGCACAGCTGCGTTCCATTACTTTTACTTGGTCTTTCAACATGGCCGCCGGGTACTGTACATCCCTTGACAGGCTCCGGTTCAGCCTTGTCTCCAGAAACCGGGTTGGTGTTACTGAGCCTCGGTTGGTGCCCTCTCTTCTCTTACTGGGTGGTCTGTCTCTGGTAGGTTACGTTCTCCCTCTTAGTGCTATAAGGGGTAGTTCTCTTCTGAGGTGAGCAAGTCATTGCTCTGCCCCTCAGGCTCTCAACGCTCTCTGCAGCACAGAGCTCAAGTACCGATAGGCACGGGTGCTTACTTGTGTCCCGGGCGCCATTAGGTTCCTCTCCCAGGCACTGCTCCCTAGTTCAGCCCCGTTCCCCAAGATGTGTCGGGTGTTTGGCCACAGCTCCTGTTAGAAGTCAGGGCCTTCCAGATTTACGGCTCGGGCATGAAGTATCCACACCGTGTTCAGGAACGGGTCCCTGTGTCATCCACCAGCCGGGCATACGGGGAAACGGTGTCTCTTCCCCACCCCTAGGGCTCTTCTCTCCTTCCACCCTCCTGGTCTCTCCCTCAAGGGGCAAGTGTGGTCATGCTCCAAGCCCCGGGAGCCAGCACCACACTGACTCTGCACCCTCCTGCTGCTTCCTCCGCCCTCCTCTCCTCTACTCTTCCTCTCTAACACTTTCCTGTTTCCCTTTCTGTGACCTAGGCCCCTCCCTCAGGGTCCTCTTATCGTCCTAGTGTTGATTACTGTTTGTGTATCTTTTGGGCTCAGTCACACCATCCCAGAACCTGGAGAACAGGGGCACTACACTCCCTAACCGCGGGAATGCAGTACCTCTGGTGGCAGGCTTACCCGGTGGGGCGCCACAGTTTCCCTTGGTCAGATTCGACCCCAGAACCCCAGTGATACAAGGCAACAGTTCTAACTGCTGACCTGGCTCTGTTCTGTCCCTTTAAGAGAGTTATGATTACTTTGGAATGGTTTTTCTACCTTGTTGTTGGCCAGTGTCTCCGATTTCTCCACTTGAACCAAAATTTGGGACCGACACGGGGTCCACAGCCATATTTGAATAAAAACAATTAAATATTCCAAGAAGTGACCCCCAGGGTGTTGTAAGTGGGGAAATGATCAGGACGTTGTTGCAGTCAGAAGTAACGGCTCGTGACTTGTAGTTTTGCAGAAGGAAGATGGAAATCCGTGTTAACGCTTCTTTTCACACCTGCTGTGCTGCTCGCAGTTTCTGCCAAATTTGTGTCAAAGCGCAAAATAGTTCTGATATCATTTTTTTCCCCTCAAGAGTCAGGGGAATATGTTCATCTGTGAAGAAATGCTCTGTTACCGCACGGCTTGTTTTTCAGCTCTGGAGAGATACCTGTGTGATGAGAGCATGCTCCATAAAGAGGAAGCCAAGGTGAGAAGTCAAGACTCCGCTCATTGTCTTTTACTGAATAAATAAGTGACTAATAACTTACCACGTTCTGCAATATACAGGCTTGTTTTACCAAGAGCCTTTAAGTCTTTAAGTTATTTGTTAAAGATTTTCAACAGTCAGGATCTACTTATCAAAAACATTTTTTTCATTTGAAAATAACAAGGAAAGTTTAAAGTGGTTGTCCCACGGACAAATCTAATTGGAATATAATGTTATGACTGAGCTCTACCACTCACAAGGGAATGTTAGCCCTACAATCCACAGGTCCCAATTCAGACTGGGAGAAGCCCTAAATCTGACCCTGATTTGTCCCTGCCTGACGCGGAGGTTGGCACTCTAATATTACACAATGGTGCCCCCATTCAATGCCGGCTGACCCTGAGTGTCCTTAACTTCTTCCTCAACTATAAAGAAAGTGTAACACAAAGCAACAATAACCATAAAGAAAGTGCGCACAGGCCAAGGGTTAGGCACGCCCATGCTTACTGGTTGGTGAGATGTCCTTTTCCTGACATTTTGTACCCTTTTCTCTACATCTACTTTAGATCATTGTGGCTAGAGAGTTCTATTTTATCCTCCTCAGTCCACAGGACTTGTTTCCAAAATGCATCAGGCTTGCTTAGATGTTCTTTTGCATACTTCTGGTACTGAATTTTATGGTGAGAATGCAGTAGAGGTTTCATGAAGGTCCAGGTGGAAACAGAAAAGAGAAACAGAGGGGGCACTTCAAGAATAAAACCCGGTGGTCAAGTGCAGGATAATTATATTTGGATTGACTAACATGAAGAGGGCACTAACAACACTGGCTATCCGAGTCGAGTGAGTCACGGGGTATGATGATGTCACCGCAGGTCCTTGTGCTTTAGGTCCTGTAGTGCACTACCAACTTCATGCTGTTCTGTCCGCTTACCCTCATGGGGGGGATGAATAATAGAATAATATTATGATTGAGCGCCCAAAATCATAGCAGAAGGCACAAATTGCTTAATGAATCTCTTCTTTAATTTTATTATCAATTAGTGATGATGAAGGATTAAAGAAGTGATTCATCAACAATTTGTACACACAATTTTTTTAGAATATTTGCACAGGTGTCTTTGAATAGTAGAACAATGTACCACAACTCCAGAGTCTGCTAAATCTTCCTAAAGGTCTTTTACAGTCAAACAGAGTTTCAATATGCTTTTCTAGCAATCCTACGAGCAGCTCTCACTGAAATTTGCTTGGTCTTCCAGACCTTATCTTGACCTCCACTCTTCCTGTTATCTGACTTTCTCTTACTTACATTTCTAACTAAGGAAAGGACAACTTGAAAATGCTTTGCTATCTTCTTATAGCTTCTCCTGCTTTGTGGGCCTCCAGCATTGTCATTTTCGAGTGCTCGGCAGCTACTTAGAAGAATCAATGGCTGCTGTTTTTGGCACAAGGTTAGAAGAGGCTGGTTTTTTAAAGCTGTGAAATTTTAAATCACCCGGCCTTTCCTAACGATGATAGTGAACAGGTCATACCCTTAACACGCTAATTAAGTATGAAACCTTGGTCAAAGTTATCAAGCATACATCTCCAAGGGTGCACAAACTTTTGCATGCCATTATTCTTTTTGTTATTTAAATGAAAAGATGAAAATGTTTTTCATAAAAATAGGAAATGTGTAATCATTAAGTTTGTGCCTATTAGAGATCAATTCATCTTCAACTTGCTTAACTGTTCACAATAACAGTAATTTGACCAGGGGTGCCCAAACGTTTGCATGCCATGTAGATTCTCTTTGCAGCTGTGCTCTATTTAATATGACCATTCAACCTCCGTAGTTGTTGAGTTTCTTACGTAAGTGCAGAGTTACAGAAAATGTAATAGCCAGGTATAAAGGAAAAGAAAATTGTCAAGAGGAGAAATAATGGATAAGGCACAAGAGGAAAGATGGTAAGATGGGTTAGGCAAACTGGGGAACTAGTCTGACCATTACACTGGGGTCCATGGCTCACCCTAATCCTGAAATTACCTCTGAAGGTGAGGACGTTCAACCCGCCACCCTAGCCCTTAGCTCCAGAACCAGCCCTAGATCAAAGACTAGCACACCAGAAGAACGGAACAGCAGCAGCGCCAGCAAACAAAACTGCACCACACGGGTTCTAGAAGAGGAATGAATTCTTTCTGTCACATTTGCTGGAGAGAAGCAGAACTACTGTAGGGGAGGGGTGGAGAGCAGAATCAGACACATCCATTCACCTTTACCTCCACCTGCAGAGCTGCAGCGAAGACTAAAGGTAAAAAAAGCTGTTCAAGTCACAGCAGCAGACTCAACGCCTGCAAAGCAGTCAACACGTGACACATATATTACAACGTTTATTATCTGTGCAGAAAGTCAGTTTCCTGAAAAAAGTTATTACAATATCAATCTGTATCCGGGCAAATGCAGATGTGCACCTATATATAATGTCCTATTTTTTTTCCTTCCCTGGAGTCTTATGTATACACCTGTAGATGTTGCTGATTATAGTAATATCCTTATGTTCTGATTTTCTGTACTTGGACAAATTCCAACTGCATTTATTCTTGTGTAAAAAGATATATATATATATATGTATATTACAGTAAACTTATCTAACCAGGGGTTGAATTGTGGGCTAACACCTATTGGATAAGCAGTGGGTGTGAGATTAGGCTGCTTCTATATTTATAGTGGAATGAAATAAAAGGTAACAAGATAGTAATGGGATCTTTTGAAAGACTTTGTGATGATTACTTCATTCACGGAGTACAGGCTGCCATGAATGGTGGACACAGACATTAAATGGCCCCTGTGCAAGTACACAATATGGGCCTTTTTTTAGTCCAACAGCTCATCATAATGCACAATGCCCTACTTTGGAGGTGGTAATGGGTCCTTTACCTCTTGGGCTTTGTGCGCTGCACAGGTTGCACCAATGATATGTCCGCCCCTGCTGCCATGAATACTTAAGTTTTCTTCTGATGGTACATACCTGCAGGCATTGTGGGGAGGGGATTCACTGCATCCTTACTGGGTTATGATTGCAATCATTTGTAGTTGGAACAGTTTTATTATTATTACTATTATTATTATTTATTTATATGGCACCATTAATTCCATAGTGCTGTACATGAGAGTGGTTTCATACAAGATTATAGATATAGTTTACAGTAAACAAATTAATATCGACAGACTGGTACAGAGGGGAGAGGACCCTGCCCTTGCGGACTTACATTCTACAGGATATTGGGGAGGAGACAGTAGGTCAGGGGTGCAGCAGATCTGGTGGTGGAGAGGAGCAGCTTCGTTGGCGGTGGGGCAGCAGCTCTAGTGGCGGTGGGGCGGCAGCTTGGTCCTTGCAGGCTGTAAGCTTTCCTGAAGAGATGGGTTTTTAGGTTCCATCTGAAGGATCCGAGCGTGATGTATAATCGGCTATGTTGGGCCGCAGAATTCCAGAGGATGGGGGATATTCGGGAGAAATCTTGGAGGCGGTTGTGAGAGGAACAAATAAGTGTGGAGGAGAGGAGGAGGTCTTTTGAGGATCGAAGATTACGTGAGGAAAGATAGTGGGAGATTAGTTCAGAGATATATGTTGAGGAGAGCCATAGGATCAAATACTTAATTAACCTTAAGACATAAGGGGTGGAGAGAAACAATCCATAGAGTGTATTATTTTACATTGCATAAGCTTTGGTTTACATGGCTGCCATTTCCTGTTTCATCACACCATGCCATGCTGTGCAAGATGGTGACTGGATCTATGACTACATCCTGTTCCTGGAAGAAGCTGGAGTCCAGAAGAAGAAGAAATCAGAGAATGCCACATCACCTGGATACCCTCGATCAAGACCTCACCCCCTGATGACCTCATGGATCTGCCCATGGACTAACCCACTGACCAATGAATACATCTGAGTAGGGCTGGCTGAGCCCCTTACTGAGGAAAAACCTCATGCCTCTTAAAATAAAGCACACTTAGAGCGACACTGGGGCCGACCAAGGAAGAGTGTACAGCTGACTCTGTGCGTCTGGTATCTTACTTTTCACACCGGTACTTGGTCTATATCATTTTGGTCAGGAGCAGGCAACTTGTTAATATTATTAAAATATTAACCATAACATATAGGGAGGAGACAGGTCATGGACGGCTTTGTAGGTCAGTGTTAATAGCTTGACCTGGATTTGTTGGGGAATTGGGTGCCAGTGAAGAGATTTGCAGAGAGGAGATACAGGGGAGTAGTGAGGAGAGAGGTGGATCATTTGGGCAGCAGAGTTGCAAAATTAACATTATATTAGGGAGTGGATATTATTACAAAACTAGAGTGAACAGTTCCTGGTAATGAGCTAAAATCACTCAGGAAGAGTCCCAGAATTGCCTAAATTTTAAAGTAGAAATCCACTTTTAAAGAGTTGTTGTAGGTGGACTCTTTGTATTTGTCTTATTAGGGCATACAAATTTGATAAAGTCTGGCTCAACTGAGTAGGGGGTGCCCCCGGGTCAACAATAAATCACAAAATAGTAGGGTAAAAGAGAGAAAGATACTTCGTTGCACTTAAAAGTTAATCCTTTACTCAATACTCAAGGAAATGTTATTGAGCAATCCAACGTTTCAACCCATAAGGTACCGTGACACGCCGCCATATGGCACTTTTTTCCCATCGCTGGGGAGCTTTCACACGTAGCTATCTAGCATGCGATCTTTGGCGATCCTGCGTCTCGGCAATCGCCTGCAGAAGACCGGAAGCGATCTTCCTTTCACACATCACCGCGTCACACGCCACAATCGTAGCAGCGATGTGGCCATACTGTTTCGATAGGGGCGTGCTAGAGTGTGCTTCACCACGCCCCTATCACTACGATTGGTTGACAGAACTGCGTTCCCATTGGTCAGCCTTGCGTGAACGCACGGGTCATAAAATAAGGCACCTCGGACACGGCCAGCCAATCGGAACGCAGCATGACCCACCAATCGCCGCAGATGCGGTGCAAAAAAACACCATCCAAGCACGCCTACGGGATTGATTTCAGGATCACTGTGTACGTCGCTATCGACCTGTCACATGCCACGATGCGCTGAAATCGCCTGGTGTATATCGCCTGATTTCAGAGCAGTGCAGGGCAATCAGGCAACGCTCCACCAGCGATTTCTCACGGTAGAATCGCCCAGTCACACACCACTACGCACATAAGATGTGGTTTACACATCGCCGAATTCGGGAATTACCACCCATCTCGCCGGCGATATGGCGGCGTGTGATGGTACCTGTAGAGGGTTTTCATCAGGGGAAAGGTCGAAACATAAGGCACATAAACACATACTGGAATCAAGAAATGAAAATAAGTACAGAAATACAAATATATAATTATTTATTAGGGCATACGACTGTGATAAGTCTTCTGCTTAGGGGTCTTCCAGGGAGGGTGCCTAGAAGGAACGGCGACCCAGGAAAGAAGGAGGAAACCCAGTGCCAGACCACCGGACAGGTTTGGGGGAGTCCTAGTCCACAAAGGAGAACCGGCTCCAAGTCGCGGTGCAGGCGAGTCTATCCCTGAGCCGTCAACAGCGGTCGATCGAGGGCCTATCTATCAGCCCCGCCCCCCCATCCAGAACATGTAGCCCCAGGGACACCAAACTGGATTGAGCCCCTTAGATGAGAAGAAGGCTACCTTATAGCACCCAACGGGCCTGGTAGTCAAGTGGGCTGTGCAGGGCAGCGCAAGGAAGTAAGGATACGCAAGGAAAGCAGCAGGACAAGAGAAAGACAGCAGAAGGTACACTATGGGAGCCTCAAAGAGATTTCATTCCCCTCAGTTACTACCCGGCCAGCTACCCGCTAAAAAACTGTGTAACTGTGAACCTGATCCATGTACTTTTACAAGTAAAGACCCGTACATAGTCCATAAGCATCCAGTGTCTTGATTCTGCCTTCATCTCATCACAACCGCGGGGACCCAGCTCCTCCTGTGGGGAGCTATACCATCCAGCTGCCCGACCATCATCCCGGAGGCCCATGACAGCGCTGTTGCCATCAACAGAAACCAGAGGTGGCGTCACGAGACTCTTATTATAACTCCACTTAATTTCCCCTCTTTTTAACAAGTGACCCCAGGGTACGGGTCTGAGCAGGTCACCGGTGACATCCCCCATAACAGTAAAACGCCCGGATATCGAGTTCCTGCAGACCCCCTGGGCGGGTCACATGTCCGGACCACCGCTGGTATTAGGAAATCTAGCCAGTTTTTGCTAACTGAAGTAATTGAGAAAGTTATACATTTTATTATTTTATAGACACTTCAAGATAATTTCTTTGAAACCCTCTTGAAGAATATCTGAAAGTTCCCAGGCCTAAGCTTCATTAGTATGTGTTGTCACACAATGCAATTAATATAAACACACACATTTGGAAGCAGTGCCGTTACGTGCTCCAGGAGCGTTCAAGTAAGGTTTTTTTAGCAGATCAGAAAGAAAAATTGCATAAGTAGCATATAAAGCCTCGTGCATACAAAGCTACCTTCAGGCTTCTAATAAATTCATAAAACTTTTTTTTTTTTTTTTTGCGAAAAAAAAAGTATCATTTCCTAGCAGGCAATCACTTTAATTAATGGGATCACCTACAGCAACACATGTCCTTCAAAAACTTACATTATTTTTTTCTTTATGAATTTCAAAGTTTTTGTGGTAAGAGTTGAATAGCTGAGCAGCTAAACCTCAAAAGGATTTGTAAGCTTTTATGGCGGTTACAAACCACTGTGCTGCCATCTTCATAAGAAAAGAGTCTTAACACGGCAGAGAAAGACGGTGTTTTATACACATAGCCAGAAGCTAGAAGCTCCTCCAAAGGTCAGAAAACTTTATTTAGCAAAAAAAAAAGTAAGAAAAATCAAAAATTAAGCATTAAACTGCCACCAACTAGATGGAAACGAGTCATTATTATTGCCCGAAGATTATGAATTGCAGATGTGATTTCCTTTGCTTAATAATAGATGTCATTCAGATGTAAGAGGTGCGTTATAGTCGTAAAAATACATATAAATGTTAAGTATGTCTGATATTGGGAGACACTTATTTTTGAGTTGTTAACAGAAGAATAAATATTATTCTATTTTCCACTTTTATATTAATTGATTTCTGAAAGATATAAAAAAAATATGGACACAACAGATTTCACCCATCTGAATTCTGTGTATGGACAAGGGATTTCTGGACTGGCCATGGGTCAACTGACCCAAACTTATCAGCTTCATATATACTGTATATAGGAGGATGGTGAGATGAGCAGATCACTTCTGAGCTGTATGAATTTCCTTACCCTCCGGGATCTAAGGCTCTGTTTATGATTGGTCAGGCTGGTGAGACGTCACCATGCTCCACATGGCACACTATCGGTACGCCATGGATGGGTATGGCACCCAAATAAGAGTGTGTAGTATTCCTGTGACTAAGCGAACTGGGATGGTCAACAAGGGACTCTCACAACACCCATTCATACACACCTAGAGTAGGGGACAGTGGGTGAACCCGCTGCAGGGAAGACCCAGTCCTGTGGGAGGAGTCACGTGGGTAGAACAAGTGTATGGGTGAGTTGGCGGTTAGTGAGTGAGAGAGGAATTGGAGAGAGAGACGAATGCAAATAAGGTCGTCATGACAGGAAAGAGACCCTTGGGGCACCAGGAGTTACGGTGCCCCTGAATCTGGACCTGGTACTACTGACCAGAAGGGTCTAGTCCCATACAGAGACCCGGCACTGGACACGGTATGGGAGTTCATCCCAAGCTGTTAAATCGGAGGCCCCAAGCTTCTGCAGGAAGCAGCGGCCAAAAGACCCGGCGTATACCTCGAAGAGGCACACCGAACTAAGGTCAGGGAGACCTGAAGGGGAGTTGCCCACCAAAAACCCAGGGGAGCTGACTCAAGGCTCTGCGCGCGGAGGCAATACATGGTTGTGAGGAGAAGATAGCGCAGTGAAGGGACCACTATGGAACGGCAGGCACATCACCGAGAGTCCTGAGTGAATCATCCGGTTTCCTGGTGACAATCCAGGCCACAAATAACCGAAAGACTGATTCATCTGTCTATCTGCTTAACAACTTGCAAGTAAACCTGATCAGAGTTAATGACTGGAGTGACATACTTTATTTCCCTCACCTGAGGAGCTACATTGAAAGGACAAGTGACAAACCTGTGTGGTAAGCTGCCTCCCTGTGTAAAAATTATTACAACTGCCCCAGGGAGCGTAACCATCTGGCTGCTCTACCATCACCCTGGAGGTCTGACCTGCAGCTCCGGTAACCATACTGGATCCGTAGGTGGCGTCACAAACTAATTAAAAAAATATATATTTTTACTGACTCCTGGCGACCACCAGGGCCATGGGACCAGGCACGGGCCCCCGTGACATCCCCGTGAATCAACGCCCGGAAACGAGTACCCCACGACCCTCGGGTGGGTCACACAGATGATGTCATGCCAGAAAGTGAATCAAACATCTTCAGAGATCTTGGAAGCTTAGGAAATACACACAGCTTCTGTCCACTGCCGGATTTGCACAAAGTGATTCACTTGTTGGGGGGGCCAGGGCATCGCGTGAAGGCCTCGGCAGTCTTGGCAGGCAAAGCTAATTCCCAGCAGCGGAGAAGCCCTGATTTAGCTGAGCGCACCCAGGCCGGCACCCCAGTGCAATAGTTCAGTTCGTTTTCACCCTCAGTGAGGGTCAAAGTAGACAGGGAGACGTTTCTTTTATAAACAGTCTTTTACTTGCAATAACACGTTACTCCCATTGAACAGAGACATCATGGGCACAAATCTTGAACATTAATACTTTGGGCTAATTCAATAGAATTTAGTGCAGACTGCTCCCACTGTTCCTGTACCTCAACACTCTCCTCCGTCCCTTCCACACCATTGTGCTTTGCCTCAAATTCATTAAGTCTCTCCGCAGCTTCCGCTCTATTCCCTTCATAGGCAACCATCCAGAGAACAAATTAAGGCTCCGGAAAACAAAGGTTCCTTCCAGGGGCGGACTGGCCCAGGTGGCAGGGAGGCATTTGCCCCCCAGACCGGTGGGTGAATCCTAGTTTGGGGCCGCCCCCACAGTGAGAGCGGCAGCGCGGCAGCACATGCGGCTACAGCCGCCGCACTCAGTTGAGTGACAGCGGCGGGACCCGGGAAGTGGCAGGCGGGACGCGGCCGTCAGCGTGGAGGCTGGTGAGTGAAGCATCGCTAGCACCCCTAAGCCCCAAACCCCCCTGCTCTTCAGTTGGCCTCTGGAGTGACAGCACCCCCCCTGCTCTTCAGCTGGCCTCTGGGGCGACAGCACAGGACCCCCGCCCCCCCCGGGTCCTCACTTGTGCGCTGGCTGGAAGAAGTGGACTGCCCCCAGGGCAAGATCTGCCTGCCAGCCCCTGGTTCCTTCAATACAAGCCCCCTGATGACTTGTTTGGCAAAGTCTTTGTAGACGTCCAGTGCACACATACCATAGAGAACAGTCACTGCCCGGGGCGCCCAACATAAGGCAGGGGTTGAGTACCAATGACAGGAGAAGTCCCTCTCATATGCGTCTTGGACCAAGGACCCACTCTTGTACTCACAGGTCACCGTCCAATCTCTCTGAGCAAGAGCCAAGACGAATAGGGAAAAATGTCACCCTCTAAGCTTCAAGTGAACCAGGGCAGTTGCAGTTCGTCGCACAGCAGGCGATCCAGTGGCCATTATGCAGGGAAAATACAGAAAGGGGTGCAAAACTACAGTAGTGCTGAACAGTGGTGTAACTTGAAGCTCATTGGCCCCGATGCAAAGCTCCAACGGGGCTCCCAAATATAGCAAAACTATAATACCTGTGGTGGTTTCACATAAGCCAAAGAAACTTTTTGGGCACCCCCAGGCACCAGGGCCCGGGTGCGATTGCAACCTTTGCACATATTGTAGTTAAGCCCCTGGTGCTGAATCCCTTCATTCTCAAGATCGGTGCAGATTCCCAGATGTTAGACCTCCTGCGATCATAAATTGATGGTATATCTGAGCTAGACTCCATCATTTTTTAAGATAGGAATACTCCTTTAATGCTGCATAGATTCATATGCAATTGTTGCTACCTAATAGTGGCTGCATACAGTCAGAATTATAATGTCGGCACCTAGAGGTGGCCGTTTACAGTCAGAATTATACAATTAGTACAATTTTGTGAGATGTCTGAGGCTTTATTCTTTTTGTGCGTGGAGCCTGTAGAGAAAGTAGGAAATTGGCCAAGTGGATCTGCCATTGTTATATGGAGTTATTAGATCTGCAAAGTTGTAGCTTGGAATCCTATATTGTGAGCTTTCTCGGCAACAATTGGTTAAAAGTTCGTGCATTTTATACCTGAGCTTCTTCTGCAGACGATTCAGGTGAAATTTGTCACATTTACTCATCATCATAAGGTTTCCTTTGCCAAGTCAAAAAAAAGGACTGAAGCATTGGTGTGAAGCATATGTACCGTGTAGCAACCTGTCTGTCTTTTACACGTACTGCTGCCATGGATTAGAGCTACATCTGTAATGATCACACACCAGATACATAGACAGTGATGGGGGCTGCATGTACCTGACATTATACTGCAGTTATACTCTCTACAATGGGTTCCTATTAGAATAAAATGATAATCATGTAAGTTGCTGAAAAATTAGGTAAAATGGAGTCCCCAAAATGCTTAAACATTTATATAAGAGACTTCGGCCATATAATAGTCATACCAGTAACATACGCCATTTCTGTAGTTGCAGATCAATAGATTTTTATTTTGTAAGTAAATGAGAGCACTTCAGTGTGTGAGAGTGTACAGATACAACAACCTGATGTGTCTTCCCTTGGCCACCTGTTAATAAATAACAGGAGGATAGCAAATCAAAGCAAAGGAACAAGATTGGTCAGAGGAGGTCCAAGGTCTGGCTGCAATAGACCAGAACACAGAGCACAGATGAATAGAAGCCAACCAGCACCAATGAGAAAAAGTCTACAACTGACAGAGATCTGGGACCATCTGCTCAGCCAAGTATCTGGGCAATCACAGGAAACAGCAATATATGGACCTGAAAGGAAAGAGAGCGCAATAGGGTCTTACCTCAGTGACACCACAAAGTACAGATGGTCACTGCTCACCTGGACAGGTTGTGTAGCACACAACCGGCATGCAAGTAATATGGCTGCTGCAGGGCCCACACATCAACAGAAACCATGTTAAAAACCATGTTAAAAAAAGGGCAAATAAGAATGTGTTCACCAGACCCGCGCTGCTAATGGAGGAGACGGCCAAGAGGTTGTTGGTGGCAAGTGGCTTTTATTTCATCCGACGCATTTCGGAGTCAGACCTGACTCCTTCCTCAGGGAGCACACAATCTCCCTGAGGAAGTGCGCCCTGAGGAAACCTCTTGGCCGTCTCCTCAATTAGCAGCGCGGGTCCGGTGAGCACAGTCTTATTTGCCCCTTTTATTACCACAATCACAGGAAACAGGGAACACATGAAGAAGCCCAGCACCTCCCAGTCTCAGATTGGATGGCTGAGCTGTCAATCAACACACCGACAGCTCACCACACCCCAGCACTAGATTAGATGATGGAGCACTCACCAAACTGACAGCTGAACATAGTAACATAGTAACATAGTTTTTAAGGTTGAAGGAAGACTTTAAGTCCATCTAGTTCAACCCATAGCCTAACATGTTGATCCAGAGGAAGGCAAAAAAAAACCCATGTGGCAACACTAATCTCCACATTGGGGGAAAAAATTCCTTCCTGACTCCAGATACGGCAATCAGACTAATTCCCTGGATCAACGCCCTATCAAAGAATCTAGTATATATAACCGGTAATATTATAGTTTTCAAGAAAGGCATCCAGGCCCTTCTTAAATGTTAGTAGTGACTCACTCATTACAACATCATGTGGCAGAGAGTTCCATAGTCTCACTGCCCTTACAGTAAAGAATCCGCGTCTGTGATTATGATTAAACCTTCTTCCCTCCAGACGTAGAGGATGCCCCCTTGTCCCAGTCTCAGGCCTAAGAGTAAAGAGATCATTAGAAAGGTCTCTGTACTGCCCCCTCATATATTTGTACATTATTATAAGATCACCCCTAAGCCTTCGTTTTTCCAAGCTAAATAACCCCAAGTTTAATAACCTGTCTTGGTATTGCAGACCCCTTAGTCCTCTAATAACTTTTGTCGCTCTTCTCTGGACCCGCTCTAGTTCAGCTATGTCTTTCTTATACACCGGAGACCAGAATTGTACACAGTATTCTAAGTGTGGTCGCACTAGTGACTTGTATAGAGGTAAAATTATGTTCTCCTCATGAGCATCTATGCCTCTTTTAATACATCCCATTATTTTATTTGCCTTTGCAGCAGCTGCCTGACACTGGCCACTAAATGTGAGTTTGTCATCTACCCATACACCCAGGTCTTTTTCAGTGATAGTTTTGCCCAGTGTTTTATAATTAAGCACATAATTATACCCTTTGTTTCCTCTGCCCAAGTGCATGACTTTACATTTATCCCCATTAAAGCGCATTTGCCATTTAGCAGCCCAAGCTTCTAGTTTACATAAATCCTCCTGTAATATAAAATTGTCCTCCTCTGTATTGATTACCCTGCAGAGTTTAGTGTCATCTGCAAATATTGAGATTCTACTCTGTATGCCCCCTACAAGGTCATTAATAAATATATTAAATAGGAGCGGGCCCAACACTGACCCCTGTGGTACCCCACTGTTAACTGTGACCCATTCTGAGTGTGTTCCATTAATAACCACCCTTTGTTTCCTATCACTAAGCCAGTTCTTAACCCACTTACACATATTTTCCCCTATCCCCATTGCCCTCATTTTATGTATCAACCTTTTGTGTGGCACCGTATCAAAAGCTTTTGAAAAGTCCATATACACCACATCCACTGCATTTCCTTGGTCCAGTCCAGAACTTACTTCTTCATAGAAGCTTATTAGATTAGTTTGACAGGAACGGTCCCTCGTAAAACCATGTTGATAATGGGTCATGAGGTTATTTTTGTTCAGATACTCCAGTATAGCATCTCTTAGAAAACCCTCTAGAATTTTACCCACAGTAGAGGTTAAGCTTACTGGCCTATAATTTCCAAGTTCAGTTTTTGTCCCCTTTTTGAATATTGGCACCACATTTGCTATACGCCAGTCCTGTGGTACAGACCCTGATATTATGGAATCTTTAAATATTAAAAATAATGGTCTATCTATGACAGTACTTAATTCCTGCAGCACTCTGGGGTGTATCCCATCTGGGCCCGGGGATTTGTCAATTTTAGTGATTTTTAGACGATACCGTACTTCCTCTTGGGTTAAGCAGGTGACGTTTAATTGAGAATTTTTGTTATCACTGATCATATTGTCTGTCATGGGATTTTCTTGTGTAAATACTGTTGAAAAAAAGTCATTTAGCATATTTGCTTTTTCCTCATCCTCATCCACCATTTCACCCAGACTATTTTTAAAGGGGCCAACACCATCATTTTTTAGTTTCTTACTATTTATGTAGTTAAAAAATATTTTGGGATTCTTTTTACTTTCTCTGGCAATGAGTCTCTCTGTCTCAATCTTTGCTGCCTTGATTTGCTTTTTACAAATGTTATTTAATTTTCTGTATTTATTTAATGCTTCATCACTACCTACTTGCTTTAATTCCCTAAATGCTTTCTTTTTGTCACATATTGCACTTCTTACCGCTTTATTTAGCCATAGTGGTTTCCTCCTATTTCTAGCATGCTTATTCCCATAGGGTATATATTGTGCACAGGTCCTATTCAGGATGCTAATAAACATCTCCCATTTGTGTTGTGTACTTTTATGTCTCAGGACATCATCCCAGTTTATTGCACTAAGATCATCTCTCAACCGTTGGAAATTTGCCTTCCTGAAGTTTAGTGTCCTTGTGGCCCCTCTACTACACGTCTTAGTAAAGGATACTTGAAAGCTTATTAAGTTATGATCACTATTACCCAAGTGACCTCCAACCCGTATATTTGATATGCGGTCTGGCCTGTTGGTTAATATTAGGTCCAGCAGTGCCCCCCTTCTTGTTGGGTCCTGAACCAGTTGTGAAAGGTAATTGTCTCTTATAGTTTTCAAAAACTTATTACCTTTGCTAGAACTGCAGGTTTCTGATCCCCAATGTATTTCAGGGTAGTTGAAGTCCCCCATAATAATGACTTCTCCCTGAGTCGCTGCTTCATCTATTTGCTTTATGAGGATATTCTCCTCCACTTCCATTATTGTTGGGGACTTATAACAAACCCCTATCAGTAATTTATTATTTTTTCCCCCTCCCCTTATCTCCACCCACAGAGACTCTACATTTCCATTAGATTCACCTATATTATCACGCAGGATGGGTTTTAAGGATGATTTTACGTATAAACATACACCTCCTCCTCGCCTATTTGTACGGTCATTTCTGAACAGACAATAGCCCTGTAAATTAACAGCCCAGTCATGACTCTCATCCAGCCAAGTCTCCGAAATCCCCACCATGTCATAATTATTTTCCAACAAAATCAATTCTAATTCCTCCATTTTGTTGGTGAGGCTTCTGGCATTAGTGAACATGCACTTTATGCATCTCTCTTTACCTCTATTCCTTCCTACTAGATTGACTGTTCTAACCCCACCCCCCATGCCACCCCCAATTTTATTACTTGTGCCCAGGTTACTGTTTACACTATCTTCCCCTCCTATACAATGAATACCCTCCCCCCCAATCCCTAGTTTAAACACTCCTCCAACCTTCTAGCCATTTTCTCCCCCAGCACAGCTGCACCCTCCCCATTGAGGTGCAGCCCGTCCCTAGCATAGAACCTGTAGCCAACAGAGAAGTCGGCCCAGTTCTCCAGGAACCCAAACCCCTCCTTCCTACACCAATTCCTGAGCCACTTATTTATCTCCCTAATCTCCCGTTGCCTCTCTGGTGTGGCACGTGGTACAGGCAGTATTTCAGAGAATACTACCTTGGAGGTCCTTGCCTTAAGCTTGCAGCCTAATTCCCTGAAATCATCTTTAAGGACCTTCCACCTACCTCTAACTTTGTCATTTGTGCCAATGTGCACCATGACCGCTGGGTCCTCACCAGCCCCTCCCAGTAATCTGTCAACCCGATCAGCGATGTGCCGGACTCGAGCGCCAGGTAGGCAGCACACTGTTCGACGATCCCTGTCTTTGTGACAGATTGCCCTATCTATTCCCCTAATAATTGAGTCCCCCACTACCAGCACCTGTCTGGCCTGCCCTACTCTCCTGTTTTCCCCCTTACTGGAGCAGACACTCCTCTGGCTTTCAGAGGTCATGCCCTGCTGCAGCAGTGCTGTACCTGAACTCACACCCCCCTCATCTGCCAACATAGCAAATTTATTGGGGTGTGCCAGATCAGGGCTAGCCTCCCTGGCACCCTTCCCTCTACCCCGCCTTCTAACTGTCACCCAGCTAGCTACCTCATGGTCCTGAGGCTCCATAGTACCATCCTCCCCCACATCTATCCCATTGAGCAGCTGTTCAGTGAGCAGCAGACTCCTTTCCATATTGTCTATGGATCTCAGCGTTGTCAGTCGTTCATTTAGATCCAGTATCTGGGCTTCCAAATGCACAACGTACTCACATCTCACACAGCAGTATGCACCCTCGGCCGGCTGGTCAAGGAATGCATACATGTGGCAAGATGGTCCTGATTTCATCAAAGCCACCCTGAGCGAAGGTATCATGACAATCTAGAATAGAATACAATGTGACTCGAGTCGATTTGCTCATCCTAGCCATACTGCTTTATATTTTATTCAATGAGGCTACTCTTCTTAAAATGTAATTGAAATTCTTTTTATTGGATTGGACTATAAACTCTGCTGACTCAGCACCTGAATTATGTGGAAATGTTACTGTAGAACATGGAGATAAACAAAACAGAAAAATAATAACAACAACAATATACTGTAGCAATTCAATAACTCGCTCCTATTATATTTTTATCCTTACAGTGAACCTGACACCTGAACCACAAGCAGCAAGTATTAGACACTGACTGTATGATCTCAGACAGGTATATTTTACTCTGCTGTGGGGCTTCCGAGAAAAACATATACTTACCAATTGGCCAGTGACTATGCTGTACTGGTGACTACTCCAAATGGCTGATTTTCGTCAGCTTCTTCCTAACCTGCCCCTTTGAGTGACAGGTATCAGTATATGTGTGTGTATATGAAGAGACCTGTCAATGGATGTCATAGGGGTCTCCCGTCCTTGGGAGACCTTGTCAAGTCTGGGACCTTAGGGTCACATTGCTTTGTGAAACTCTGGTTTTAAATGTATATTCTTTCTTTTGCTTCTGCATGGGTTAATGACTCCTTTCTTGCTGGCATTTCTTTGTAAGTCCTATTCTAGGTGCAGTTTTTGTGACCACTCCCTCCACTTTAAATAGTCATGTGTTCCATCATTTGAGACCGTTTTTCTAATAAATTTCTATGCTGACCGCCGTGGTAGACGCAAGTCTCTGGAAGTTGCTAAAGACGTGTTGCTTGCAGCCCTAGTGCTTCGTTGCTATCGTGGAGTTGATGTTTATATTTTTTTGTCTATTTCCCTCTGCCTGTCATCCTTTTCTTGTGTCTTTATACTGCAGTGGTGAAGTTTTTGCACTATCCAGGGTGAGTAGAGGGATAGCTAAGGACTAGGCATGTTACAGCGATGAGGGGAAGGACCCGTATGGGGAAGTTAGGGAGCTCAGGGTACAAAGAAAGGTGAGTGTCAGGAGTTGACTCAGCTCCCCTCTCCCTACCGCTAGGGCCTTCCTCCCTTTCCATCCCTGTTATCAGCTCTGTGTTTCGTCGCGCGTTCCCTTCCCTGAGCATAGCAATGGGAGTTGGGTGGGAAGACTATTCACTCGAGCCGCATGGTCCCTGATCGGCTAAAATGATGGCTCCGAGGGCATGTTTCTGATATGAGGTTCCTTTTAATATAATTTCAAAGAGTCATTTTATTATAATTTATTTTAATTTAACGTATAACCTTAACACCTATTTTCAATATAGAATTTTTCATTCATCATCTATTATCACTTAATATATAATATTATGATTTAATGATTTAAATCCTTAGATATTTCCACATCTTTAATTTTATGCAAATAAACAGATAAAATAATGAAATCAGAATTGCAGCCTTAAAACCCTGACTTGGAAATGATGTGCCAAATCCAGACATTTGGTTCTGAAAACTTACTGGGGAATAAAAGGCTTCGTATTAGGGTAAGTGCAGTGTAAGTCTGATAATGGAGACACATCTGCTGCGCGCGGCGCGGAACACACGGGCTTCCCAGTATTAATTATATTGATGCACAGCGCTGCAAAGTGAGTTGAACATTATTTATAGTGATCTTTGCTAAGTAAATCATTTTAAAAATGGCTTTCTAAATGTAACGTTTTCCCCTCTTAAGAAGCCCTACAGAATTAAAAAGGCTTTACAATGGAACATGAAACATATTGTGATAGGAGCCAGAAGCTGCCTTGATTAATGCACCCGATTATCAGTGATGCAAATCACTTTCACTTATTAAGTCGTATTTAATATCCTAATGAAGGCTTCCCGAGCAGATTTGGTAATTTCAGAGAAAGTGACTGTGAACTAGTGCCCTTTCAGCATGTTCGGAGCGAGCTTCCATAGAAAGAAAACCTCATTTAGCCCAATAACAATTCACATCAAATGTGTCGGCGCCCGTCTTAGTTTCTGCCGCGCAGCGGGTTGTCAATTAACCTTTTCGGGTCCAGAAGTGATCTTCCATAAATTCCAGCTGTGAAGGCCAATGGACCATGCATAAATGAAGATTACCTCCAGCTTATTCTTCTAAACAAGCATTAGACACATGTTAAATCTGTAATGAACACCATAGATTACGCTGTGCAGAGTGCACCCGTATCATTCTCGCGCCTTAACACGCCGCGGTCGTCTTTAATAAGGAGATGGAGAAAGCCGTCGGTTCGTCTTGGAAATTACTTTCTCTTTTTGGTTGAAAAAGTTCTCGAAATGTTATATCAAAGACAGATTGTATGGGTGAGAGCTGCAGTACCGTTCATGGCCGCTGTACAAAGAATGGAGGTGGGCAACGTTTCGCGCACCACAATCAATTCTATCAGTTGACCGTTGGGGGGGCCGGAATTTAGGCTCCTGCTGATCTAATACCTGCATTGCCAATTGTCTGTAAATTTATGGACAATCTGCAAAAAGTAGGTGCATGGCAGAAAAAAGGACCATCTGTGATTTTTTTTAAAACCATTTTTCAGCAGTTTGTATGGCCATGCGCTAATGGAGCCGCCACGTGCAGTACAACAGAAAATAATTTCATACCGCAAGCTGTGATAGATCCCCTTCTGAATACACTGCTCATCTCTCCTGTCGAAGGGGGACCCTTGCTGGATTCGCTCCAGGGTGTCACCGAGCAAGTGGAGCTGCAGAGAAGAGCCGTACACAAGGAGAGGATTGCCTTCCCTATGTGGCCCAATGTGTTGCACCCACTTCTCCTGGGATTACCCTGGTTATGAATACATGAACCTGTTCTTGACTGGCATTCTGGAGACGTGCTCTGTTTTGGTCAGTCTTGCCATGAGACTGTCTCAAGTTCATGCAGTTCACTTTCTGCTATCGCCAACATCTCTGCCAGGATTACCGTCAGCCTACTAGTTGTATACAGACATCTTCAATAAAAAAGAGGTGAGAACCTTCTGCCACATAGGCAATACAACAGTCCCATCGACTTAATTCCAGGTGCCGCTCCTCCTAGGGGATGTCTGTATATATTCACTGTCCCCTGCAGAGACAAAAGCCATGTCTGAATATACCAAGGAGAACTTTGCCTGGGGGTTTGGATTTGGAAATATTCCTCCCCACTAGAGCTAGTTTCTGCTTTGTAAAGAAAAAGAACAGAACTCTTCGGCCATGTATAGATTACAAAGGGTCTCAACCAGATCACGGTAAAAGATGAATATATGCTACCGCTTATTCTGGAATTGTGTGATCGCCTACAAGCAGCCAGGTTCTTCACCAAGCTCGACCTCCATGTTGCATACAATCTTGTCTTGATATGTTTAGGTGATAAATGGAAGACAGCCTTCAATACCCACAATGGTCACTATGAGTATTAGGTTATGCCTTTTGGACAATGCTCCAGTGGTCTTACAAGAATTAATTGACATTTTCTGGATCTACTTCTGTGTGGTCGTGTACCTAGAGACATTCTGGTGTTTTCTCCCGACCTGCTCACACACTGAAGAAATGTTCGCTGATCCTTCAGAGGCTGAGAGAAAATCACCTTAATCAAAATTTGAGAAGTGTCTCTTTGAGCAAGCCTCCCTTCCCTTCCTTGGCTACATCATCATCTCTGACACCAGTCTAGTGATGGAACCGGAAAAGGTGACGGCTATGCTCAGGTGGCCACATCCTGAAGGAGTAAAAGCTATTCAGTTGTTCCTGGAATTCGCCAACTATAACCACCAGTTCGTACCAAACTTCTCTTCTCTATTCCTTCCATTACAGCTTGAATTCATAAGGGAGCGGACCCTAACTTATGGACTCCAGAATTCGAGTCTGCCTTCATTGCATTCAATTAAGCTTTTCTTTTGGTTGCATAGGCAATAGATTAATAAGCCGTTCTCTTTGGAAGTGGATGCTTTCTCCTCTGGAGCCAGCATAGTCCGTACTCAAAAGTCATCTACTGGTGGGATGAAGACCTGCGGCTTCTTTTTCAAGGCCTTCTCAGCATGTGAACACAATTAATCAAGTATTGACCGAGAATTGTTAGTGAACAGGATGGCATTGGCGGAGTGGCGATACCTGCTGGATCCTGCTGTGCATCATGTTGTCATCTATACTGACCACAAGAATCTGGCCTACCTATAGTCAACACAGAGGCTAAATCGTCTCCAGGCCCTTGCCATGGTTGCTGTTGTTCACCCGTGTCGACTTCATTATGCACTTTTGTCGAAAAGAACATTAAAGCAGATGCACTTTCCAGGTTCTTTCAGTCTGTCGACCAGGCGGATGTACCATAGCACATCATAGATGACTCTAAGATGCATTTCGGTCACTACAGTAAGTTTAACTCAGATGCCACTATGGGGAGAATTTGTTTGCTGATAAAGACAGGAGGCGTGTGCTTCATTGGGGCCATGCCTCTAAGCTGGCTGGTCACACCTGACAAAAGAAAACATCTTTGATTATATCCCGCCACTATTGGTGTCCTACCTTGCAGAAGGACGTGGTGGACTTTGTGTTGGCATGTCCATCGTGTGGTCACAACAAAACACCTAAAAGTCTTCCTGAGGGACGTCTACTTTCCTTACCAATGCTATCCATTTCTTGGCAGTGTATATCCATGGTCACATGAGAACTGCTTCAGTCTTCAGTCAGGTCACTGACCGCGCACACCAGTGTAAGCCCGCTGTTTTGGACATCGTATGTCGGTGGGCTTCCACGGAATCACAGCAGATGCACAGAAACTGCCAAAGCTGTGGCAGAGAAGCCTCTGAGAAAATTAAGGAAAAGGAAATTCCCATGTCTGGACTATCGGGGGTGCATTATACTATATGGAGTGCTTTGAAGTGCATTATACAATATACATGAGTTTGGGGTGTTCACTGCTCTATATGGAGGACAGTGGGGTACATTATACAATATGGATGACTAACGGGGGGGTGCATTATACTGTATGGAGGACTATGGGAGATGCATTATGAGTCACCCACTGGGGCCGTGGGGTACTCGGAACCGGGCCCTCTAGACGTCGTCTGGGGCTGCAGGATGTCACGGTGTCAGGACCCGGCTCTGTGGTCCCGGGCGAGTCAATAAAAGGGGAAAAACAGTATTTTATCAATTAAATTGTGACGCCACCCATAGTTTATGGCCATAGATAGCCACCGCTGCAGTTGTGACCTCTAGGGATGATGGTTGTTTGCAGCAGAGATGTTGCACCCTCCACAGGTAGGACTGGTCCCCAGGGAAACTGTGTAGAAAGTGTGGGTGAAGTGTAAAGTTCTCAGTACCCTTAGGCAACCTCCTGCTGCCAGCTCGCAATCTCAGTCGGCCACCTCTCAGGCACACAATTTGAGTCGTACACAGTTCTGAGCTTTACCGGGTTTACCTTCTTGCTTCTCAGACTTTACAACATACACAGTACAGTGCAATAGTGGCTCTGGTCTGGTTTTAGCAGCTGGGATGGATTGTCTGCGAAATCCACTTTCATGTTCCTTTTGGGCCTCTTCAGTCTATTTCGCACACTAGCTATGGTCCAGTAGTCACGGGCTCTCTGTGGACACCCTTCCGAGTTTTCTAGCCCTAGTTGGATGGCCTTCCTTTCTCGGGACTTAAAGACCTCACATCTCGCTGGAGTTTGTTATTAGGGCATACAGCTTCCCTGCCACTTCAGCAGAGCCAGCAATCAGGTTCCAGCCCGGTCCCTCGGACCCCCTCTGTCTTCCCTCGGTACTCAGTCTAGGACCCGGGCTAGCCATACGGTGGCACAAGCCGCCAGGTCTGGGTTCTCTCAGTCTGGTCTCTCTGACTATTTGGCTGGCAGGTCACAACTTTCTCTTAATCCTCTCCTCCACTTTTCCTCTTTCTGACTTGGTGTTGGGTCTCCTTTTTGTTATGGTCTCTACACCCCTTACCGGGTTCTGTCTTTACGCTCCATCCTCCACTTGGCTCCTCCAGCTATCCCGTTGCTAGACATAGAGTAACTTAGACTTGGGATCGGGGGATGTGTTGGGTGTGTGTGTGGGGTGATTGACTTACCAATCCCAGCTGCTTTGCCATCTAGTGGCGACTGGTCCGCAGGGGTGCCACAGTTATAAAATATGTAGGACTATAGAGAGACTATACCATATGGACACATGGAGACATTATACCATATGGAGGATTATGAGGTGTGCATTATACTATATGGAGGGGCATATGGGAGCCATTATACAATATAGTAGGCTATGTGGGGGCCATTATAATATTTGGAAGGCTATGTGGGGTCTTTATTGTTTATAGAGGGCCATTATTAAGCCTACAACGTAGAGTGTGCCTCATTCCACCAATCCACTGCACGACCAGCCCTACCCTCTCCTACTGTATCCTCACCCATCCCTTGTAGACTGTGAGCCCTCGTGGGTAGGGTTCTCTCTCCTCGCCTACTGTATCCTCACCCATCTCTTCTAGACTGTGAGCCCTCGTGGGCATGGTCCTCTCTCATCACCTACTGTATCCTCACCCATCCCTTGTAGACTGTGAGCCCTTGTGGGCAGGGTCCTCTCTCCGCATCTACTGTACCCTTATCCATCCCATGTAGATTGTGAGCCCTTGTGGGCAGGGTCCTCTCTCCTTCTGTACCTTATGTTCCTTATGTTGTTCATGTATTTTGTAGTTGTCAATGTATGCCCTTTCGAAATGTAAAGCACCATGGAATAAATGTCTCTATAATAATAATAATAATAATTATTATTATTATTATTCTGTATGCTAGCAATTATACAATGTGAAGATTTGTGTGGGGTCCATCATACTGTACGTAGGGCTGTGTTGGGCCGTTATATTGTTTGGAGGGCGAGTGGGGGCCATCATACAGTGTGAAGAGATGTGGGGTCCATTACACTGTGTATAGGCCTATTATACTACATACCACACCTAATTTTGTAGTCTGAAGACTATGACTAGAACATATACCCTCTATTTTTCTACAGAGTGAAGTCTGACACAGTCATCTAAGTTCAATGTGCAGGAAAGCAAAGAGCCCGTAAAAGTCAATCAGTCCAAAATATTTAATGAAATGTAATTGCAAAAAAATTATTTTAATCCCAAATTCATGCAGTTAAGTAAAAAAAAATTGTGTCATAAAACGGCAATTTAGACATGAACCTAAGACCATCAGCAATTCTTTCTCCTGGGCACCTTCGATTTTGCCACTGAAACTTTTAAAATGAATATTAAGCTTTGAAAATATTGTTAAAAACTCCTAAAAATGTTACAAAAAAACTAAACAGCAAAAAATGTTCCTCTACAGATCCTGGGCTTATGCTCCCATGTAAGAGACGTGTGTATCTGGAGAACTCTAGGGATGGCTCGAATTGTCCCCCACCAATGTGCCCCCTGCTACCAGTCAACAACCCAATGGCGATGACAGGGAACCTCCATCTAAACACTTAGATGCCATGGTCAATGTTTTCAATGGCATCTTAGAGGTTAAATTCCTATGATCAGAGATGCTTCAATCATAGGTTTCCAGAGGGAGTCCCAAAGCAGTCATATGACGTGCCACCATTGGTAGTAAGCTGGTAGCCAATCAGTGGCCTCAGCAGTCATGTGCCGTACTACTGGCATGCCTCCATTGCTCCCATCATTGAGCAGTGATGCTCGTAGTACAGCACAAAACCATTGTGCTCATTGATTATAGCAATAATAATAATTTTTTGTCTATACCACCAGCATATTCTGCAGCACTTTACAAATCAGAAGGGATGTGGACTGACAATATCAGACATTACAGAGTAACAGATAGTTCAGTGAAAACCAAGAGGAGTGAGGTTCCTGCTCCCAAGCTACAATGTATGAGGAAATAGGGGGAGGCAAATGGTAAAAAGTGCCATATTATATGGTCCAGCCATCAATATAATAAGTGTACTTTCCAATAACACTGCAGGAACCAATCACCAGCCAGTATGTGTACAAGTTCAGGAATAAAAAGCAGATCACAGACATGGCACAAAACTAAAGTCATTTCACATGGCAACTTTATGGCTTTAAGAAACACTAAAAGAAATCAAGATAAAAAATGTGGTAGTCAGTAACGGTTACATTTGTAGACCAAGCAGAGGAAAAATTATGGAATCACTCAATTCTGAGGAAAAAATTATGGAATCATGGCAAACAAACAAAACAACACTCCAATACATCACTAGTATTTTGTTGCACCACCTGTGGCTTTCATAACAGCTTGCAGTCTCTGAGGCATGGACTTAATGAGTGACAAACAGTACTCATCATCAATCTGGCTCCAACTGTCTCTGATTGCTGTTCCTAGATCAGCTTTGCAGGTTGGAGCCTTGTCATGGATCATTTTCTTCAACTTCCACCAAAGATTTTCAGTTGGATTGAGATCCGAACTATTTGCAGGACATGACATTGACCTTATGCGTCTTTGTTCAACGTCACATGGATCAGTAGCAGATGAGGAGGGCAGAACAAGAGGAGGTGGCGGTAGACACATAGAGGGGGTGGAATTCACAAGGAGAAGGGGGGTAGGACCCTGCCCGTGGCGAGGACCTCTTAATCCGATCTGACCCACTGGACTTCTTAACTGTAAAGTTTGCTAAATGTTTTTTTCGGGGTACAAGGGAAGGTGGGGTGTAGAGCCACAGTACACAGCTTCCCTGAATGCAGTCAGTGGTGCTTTCACTTTGGAAAGCACCAGGGAGGTGACAGGTCATCTTTAAATTATCGTTTGACAAAATAGTCAAGTTAGACTACAGAACAGCCTGCTTATTTTGAAGACAGAGAAGGCTTATGCCAGATTGCAGACTGCATATAAACATGCAAGAAGGCAGAAGAGTGCTCTTTTTTTTTTTATATGGACTTCCAATATTATCCCTAGAGTTATGAACAAGGTATACTACCTATCCACATCTTGCAAATGTTGGTGTTTGTGATCCCTTCAAGTGATAAATACTTGACAGAAACCCAAGGGGGAACCTAGGAGGTTCTTTGCTCATCAATAGATTGCAAGAGATACAATAAGGACTGACAAACAAGCAAAGGAAGGGGTCCCCAGCACAATAGATAGCAGTCATCCAGACAATGGTTTGGCAAGCGCTCTTCTACCAGAACATAGACAGGAGCACTTCTGTGTTCTTTATTAGAGAGCTGCTGTTGTATTCCTCCAAAGTCAGACATGCTGGATCCTTATCTCCCCTGACAGGTTGAGTTGGGAACCCCTATACACATCAGACTGTCGGCTGAGCCTTTCTACACCAGTGGGTTTGGGGCGCTTAACAACATAGGAGAGCTAGGGATGTGCCACTCCCGGACTGTGACTTGTTGGAGGATGATGACCCCTTCAGAACTTCAATGACTAATACATTGTGATTGCCTCCCAGATTTTCTGATGAAAGAGGAAAGATTTTTTTGTTGTTATATTAAAAGGCCTAAGTTATAGTTTCTCTGATAAAAGCTGGTCATAGCACACAATAAAAGTGTACTTTGCAATTTATTGCAAGTACTGCCTGAAAAGTGAATGTCTTAAGAGAGTCCCTTATACCTTGAAGAAGACCTGTCACAAGCTTTTACATCCAGCTTTTGCTCCTATGTTATTCCCACTGCTCCACTACGTTTTCCACTTTTTCCTTTTCTTAAATCTGTCGTGCTATTCCAGAGATATTTGTGTTTTTGGTAAGTGCAAATATTTATGTTTTTACAAAGGGGGTGTGGCTCACAGGTTAATTATGCAGTGTAGATCAAAGACACACCCCAGAGGATCTTTGAGGATTAGCACTAGATAAGAAGGCCCAAATCTCTGAAACCTTATAGTGGATTTTAGCAAAGAAAAGAATGGAATACTCAGGGGAGCAGCAGGAATGAAAAAGGAGCAAAAATTGGTCTGTGTTGACAAGGCAACAGGCAAAACAAAAAGGGGGAGGGGGTGGGAGCCCATGTGAAGAAAGTTTTTGAAGTGGATTTAGGCCCAGGGCTGTGTAGCCACTCACCAGAGGTGGTTGTGCAACCCTGCACAACTGCGGTCTTACGCCTGTGAATCCACCTCCGCCTAGAGGTATAGTGGAGGCACCGAAAGTTGCTCCGGGAGCTCCAACTCCTGCCGCGGTCACGTGACCGGAATGATGTCACCACAGGTCCTACAATGGTGACCGTGTTGTATTGCTAGGTCATGGAACTCAGGATCTAGGATTAATGGTATCTCTTGTCCAGAGCTGCTCTTGCCAGGTGTGCACAAGTGCAAGAAGCTGAGATGAAGGCAGCGCTCTGCTGCAGAAACGCGTAGTGGCCTGTAAGAGGTTAATAAAGAAACTTTTTCTAAAATAACCCTAGTGCCATTTATCTCTAGCCCTAGCGCTCCACAGACCAGGGATTTTTTTACTCTCGACAAGGCAACAGGAGCCCTTTCAGTCAAAGGAGTCAAGGAATGGTTGAATATTCCGCAGTATTAGCTAGGCTTTCTTCTGTCAAGAATTCAGTTTGGCTCTTCTGGCCCTTTATTTAAATATCCCGATATTGTGCTTCTCCGTTCTCACTGCTGCTGCTTTTCCGAGGTTCATCTGAAGGAAGTAACAGTGCAGCACTCGATAGTGGCCACTGATTGGCTGGAAGGCTACTGCTAGATAGCAATGTCACGTGAGCCCCAGGAGACCCGGTGCCAAAATTGCTGGGAGGTGAGTATATGTTATTTTCATTTCACAAGGGTGATTGCTTTATTTAGAAAGGGGTTATTCAGGCATGGCCTATACTGTGCTTTATATCTTGCATTTCCAGGGGTCTTGGTTATGGGTGGGATTCAATTTTTTATCATCAAGTTCACTGTTTGTGTTAGGAAATCAGGACCATTTAAAGGCTTACGTTTATTTGAAAGCCAAACCCATTTTGCTAGCCACATCCATTTTCACGCACTCAACCTCAACCAAAAAATAAAGGCAATGGTAACTAAAAGTAAAAGTGCTTCCCCCTTCTTACCCCAGCTTTATCTTCATGTACAGTCTCATTGTCTCCTGTCCAATGCACCTCGTTCCAGTCACTGTCAGTCACTTCTTACTATGATGAGTAGCATTAAAGGGTTGAAAATTAGTACTAAATGAACCTTTCTCAAAGAATTACTTCCTACCCATCTGCCATCTCACCTGTCTGTTACACCTAATCTCTGACTTCTGCAGCTACAGCCCAAATTTGTGCAATATATTGCAAGACCATGACCAAGCTACATATTACCACCATATAGTGTCAGAATAATGCCACATACAAGGGAGAAATACCACCACAGCATGACCAGACCACCACATAGTGACGGTATAATACCACATAAAATGGACAAATACCACTACACCATGAACATACTCCATATTACCATGAGACAGTGGCTGAGACAATACCACACAGAAGGGAGAAATATCACCACACTGTGACCAGACCATATATTACCAACACACAGTGACTGAATCATACCACATACAAGGGAGAAATACTGCCACATCATGAACAGACCACATATTACCACCACATAGTGACCGATTACTATGACTGAATACTACAGCACTGATCATTATAAAAAATCACAATACTAATAACACTAATATTACCATCAGTGCCATTATACATAGGAGCTCTGTGTATAGTGTACAAGTATTACAGTGATCACCATTGACATTATACATGGGAGCTCTGTATATACTGTGTGTATACATAATACACTGACTTACCAATGAAGTCTCTAAGTGAAGTCATTCATCTTTGCTTTTCTTCTTCATTGGATGCAGACTGCTATCACCTGTTCCAGCCAGGACTTATCTCTGCAGGTAATAACACACATACATTTATAGCTGATCATTTCTAGAACATATTTTTTCTAGAACTTTTTTTCCTGACTTCTACTCTGCGCCAGATGAAGAAAAAAAATGATATAGTGCTACCCTGCATGGTAACAAGACTTCCCTCCCCTCATTAAAAAACGTATTCTCAAGAGTAAAACATATTACAGCAGTAATAATGTCCCTCAATTTGCTCCTATAGTGAATATGTCACCAATCCTGGTCCCTTCTTGTACTAATGTCCCCATTCTGGGCCTTTCTGTAATATGCTACCCCATCCTGTTCCCCATATGTGTTCCATCCTTGACCCCATATACCCTCTATCCTGGTCTCCGTATGTCACCCTGGTACCCACTGTGCTCTATCTTGGTCCCCATGTCTCCTATCCTGGTCCCCTTAAGTTTCCCATGCTGGTCCCCAAATGTCTCCCATCATGATACCCATATGTGTTCGATTCTGGTCCCATATGAGTTCCATCCTGGTCCTCATATGCCTCCCATCCTGATACACATATGAGTTCCATCCTTATCCCTATATGTCTGCCATCCTGGTCCCCATACATCTCCCACCCTTGTCCCCATATGTCTCCCATCCTGGTCCCCATATGTCTGCCATCCTGGCCACCATATGTCTCCCACCCTGGTCCCCATACGTCTCCCACCTTTGTCCCCATATGTCTCCCATCCTGGTCCCCATATGTCTGCCATCCTGGTCCCTATATGTCTCCCATCCTTGTCCCCATATGTCTCCTATCCTAGTCTCCATATGTCTCCCATCCTTGTCCCCATATGTCTCCCATCCTGATCTCCATATGTCTCCCATCATCGTCCCCATATGACCACTCTTTTGTACAAAAAAAAATCTACTTACCTGTCCACAGTCAACTAGTGTCCTCTTCCTGCTGCATATGCAGCGCAAACATGCTGGCGCATGGAAGTGACATCATACACCAATGACATGCACGCTGATATCAGCTTCCGGCCTCTGGTAGGTCAGCATCTATGTTAACTATTGCAGTGCAGGAGGGGTGTCCTGCAGTGCAATACATTTCAACGGAAGGACGCACATTCAGTTGAAGCTGGCGAATACCCAGAACCGGATCTGGACACCACTTTTGATGGTTTGGGGAACCGGTTGCATCTTTGACAATTGATTCCCCTGAACTGGAAAGGACCCACCCCTGGTCAGGGTGAAATAACGGACATCCTAAAAGGTAGGGGGCCCACTTCTACCTTCAAAGAGCAAGCAAATTCTGTCATAACTATGAGGGCACATATACAGTTATTGCCCAGGGACCCTTGCCTGTCAGTGTCTGCCACTGCCTGGAATGTTACAAGCCCCACTTTAGAAGACATGAAAACTTTCTATGGAATTACGTCCGATCTCAGAAGTAATATTCCGGCTTCCGCGCATATCCCGGCCTAAAACATATCTTCTCAATGACTGAATTCTGGACTAGGACGGCCCCTCTAATTTGTCTTAACACAAGGGCCGATGTTAAAGAGACACAACAATGGCTTTTGATGAATAAAATTGTCATTTCTTGTCTTGATTATCCTCAGATTGCTTGTGTAGGACAAGATTTACCAGTGGATTTGTTTAAAAGCAAGTAATCCCCAGGGAAGAAAATATGTGAAAGGAGGAAAAAGGAAACAGTCAGGAGTAAGATGAAAGCCGCTCATTTTTCTTCTGTAAAAGAATAAAAAAAAAAAAGACGTTCTTTAAAGACTCCCTTGCCCCGGTTTAATTGGAAACATCTCTCCATGACACGGCTTTTCTATGAAAGCAGTACATAATATTATTCTCTTGCATATAACAAGACCGTAGATGAAAGACGCCAGACAGAAGATCCGTGACAATTGAATAGTGTGAAGTTTTGATATCGCCCCACAGAAGGCGACAGCTGACGTAGGCAATTTCTCCAGCGTTTGTCTTCTAATTACTTGCAGCTTCCCACCTTAATTCATCATCATCCTCATCATCTAACCTCTTATGTAATCTCCCACAATGAGGCATTGAGCGGGACGCGGCTGAGAACAGGACATTCTGGCCATTATCATCTGGATTAAGTGCAGTGATACTTTTTAAAGCATCTCACATGGCAGCTCTTAGCGCATTGTAGAAATAAAATTGCAAATCGTATCGCTCCTCATTTATTTTAATGTACTTGGATGATGGAAAAGGCGCCTGCACATTATCCTATCTCGGTATATAGAGTCATAAATAAGTATTACGCTCTAATAGTATACATGGGTTCAGGGGGGTCATTCTCAAAGCTCCATGAAGTGAAGATGCAGGTGTTTCATTCTGCACATGTGACCCAGATTTGGTTAATTTGGAAATTTAGAGCTCCATGACCATGTAGGAGGGTCAGAGGTGTTGTCACCCTGTCACCCAATAGATACCTTTGCGTTTTGCATTTGTATTGAATAATTGTATGTTCCACAATGTGTATGTAGCCCTCTACTGGGTGCAGGCTGCCCCTTTAGCCAAATAAGGTTAATAATAGTGAGTGATCTTTGTGGACGGGTCATCTACTTACATAATTGCCTTGGTGTCCGGATGTCCCCCGAAAAAACGTTACTTGATTGGCCAGCTGACCACACCTGATTGGCCATCTGAAATACAAAAATACCTTGTGATGAACATATTGCCATACCCAAGTGATGGTAGTGCCAAGATGGCGGCTGCTGGCAGGACTGCGCACACTGTGCAATACTGCCAGCAGCGCCACATTCTGCTGCTGTCCTCCGGGTCCTTCTCCGTCAGTGTTGCTGTGCCACCATCTCAAAGCCTGCCCTTATCACAACATCAGACCCTTTCTAAATGCGCCTGTCATGTTTTACACGCGGGTCCGCTACTGCACATGGAGGCAGCATCAGTCACGAGCCCATTGAAGAGTTCATCCAAGAGCATGCCCCCATCCTCACAGGCCTCAAAATAAATGAGCCACTACTGCACAAGCCCACCCCCAGCACCACAGACTCTCCCCATCATGATGTCAACCAGGTTGCGCCCCGCCACCAGTGCAAGGAGTCTGCCCCTATCGTTCCATCACCGCACTCCAGATGCAATAGCATTGGGCACCATCTAATAGTAAATAAAAAGGCTTGTAGCATGGAAGATAGCAAGAAGGTCCCCAAGTAGGATAGAGTATCAGGCACCAAAGCCCCCTCTAAATTGTTCAGACCCTAAGATATACTTTAGGAGTCAGCCAAGCATCTGGACTGTTGAGCAGAACCTCAGTCAATGGGTTCCCCAGTGTTGGTGCTTGACCTCTGCCCCTGGTGAATACCAGTCAGCGGCAGTCCTTTCCAGTATTGGTTCGGTGGACTCTGAGCCAAGTTTCGAAGATGGACGAATCTTCCATTGTGAGGGAAGGAATACTGTCTGGCGGTTCCCCAGTGGTCCTATGGATGCATAACCATAAGCAGGGCAGGGATAGAATTCACCAAAAGACTCTTTGAATTCACGGTGTGCATCGATGATGCCTAAGGGCATAAATTGGAAGGTACCGGGCAAGGGAAGCAGCCTGCAGCCAAACACGTTCAATGTAAATAGCCCATCCTCAACTCACATTTTGACCATTATTGTAAATAAACTTAAAAACATTTATTGACTCTGTGAATAGTTTGTCCCTTGATGAGTGTACCAAGGAACTGAACTGTTGTACCGAAGAGCTGGCTGGGGCAGGATCTGCCATGCCAGGGCTGCACTGCGGCCTCGGCCCTACCTCGCCATTGATTGCAGAAGGCCCATGGCGCAATACACTTCTACAACCATCTCCTCCTGACCATCTATTGCAAGCATATGTATAATAGGAGTGGTTGTGCATGGGAGTGATCCTAACCACTAGTCTGTAGGAGTGAGTGTATGTGCACTTATGGAGCCCACTGCGACGGGGTACTCGGTACCGGACCGGGGTACTGCTAGGGATATCACAGCGGTCTTGGTCCGGACCGTGTCCTGGGTTCCGCAAGTAAAAGGGGTATTTACAGGGGATATTGTTTGTCGTGACCCACCCACGGGTTGTGGTCAGGGTGACCACCGCTGCTGCAGAACCTCCGGGGATGATGTTGGGCAGCTGGGGATGTAATGGCTCTCCGCAGGTAGAGCTGGGTTCCCCGGGGCAGTGGTAGTAATAGTCTATAGATGGTGCTATGGATGTTGCAGGATAGGGCTAGTAGTAGAGATGATAGGAGTTTGTCAGGGTACGCAGGGTTTGAGCACAAGGATCACACACACTCACGGTTTTGAAGTTTTCCAAGGCTTTACTGGAGTTGTTGTTCAGCAAGTAATGTCCACGGAGTCTGTACCGGGGCCGGGTTGCTCCCACCCTGTTCAGGTCCTCAGCTTCCCACTGCTGCACTGTGTGTGTGGCCCTGCTGCCGCTTTAGCTAGGCTGCTGACCCTGTTCCTCCTCACAGGTACCCCTTTTGCTAAGCAACTTGAGTCTTTCCGTGTGCTTCTAACCCCGCCGTGTTGCTTCGCTGAGGTAGAGTGTAGATCTACAACCTCCACTATCCGGTGTTTTGCTGCGTGTTTCAGTCACAGATTCGGATCCGGTATCCGGTCTCTGCACTCCTCTGGGGCGAGTTATGAGGTAACTCAGTCTCCCAGATATGTTCCTCTGTTTCTTGTACTCCTCTCCTCAGAGCCTGGCTTCAGGCCTGAAAGTAGTCAGGGTCCATGTCAGGAGCTCAGCACTGCTCCCATTTACAGGTCCTCCTCCTAGTGCTCCCTGCACTAAACTGAACTGTCAACTATCAACTAATTTCCTCCTCAGACCAGAATATATCAGGGAGCTGCTTTAGCTCCTCTTTCTGGCCTAGAGGTGCTAGTGCAGTGTCCAGTGTTGTGTGGGGAATTAACCTTGTGATGTTACTGTGGCACATTAACCCCTGGGGTGCCACATTCCCCCTTAGTTAAATATAGTACTCCGGGACTGTAGAAAAACAAACAAACAGTTAGTATAACAATTAATATTTACAGAGTCTTAAAAAATCAAAATACAAAAATCACTAAAATTCAAAGAGTCCAAAGTTCAAAATAGCAGTCCTTCTGGGGATTTAGTCTATTGCCTCCGGGCTGATAAATATTCACACATAAAGTCTTTACCACAACCAGTCCTGTGGTAGGTATGGTCCGTAAATAAAGAAGAAAAGAAGTTCAAGAATATTTACAAAGTTCATACAGGATAGTCTCTGTAGGTACTGTACTTTTTTAACGTTGCAAACAAATATAAACACTTCCCGGTGTCTCTGGTTACAAGTGCAGTAGGACTTCTAGGCCCTCTGGTCACCGCATAAAAGCCAAGGTCTTACTCTCCGTGGCTGCCACCTAACACCAAGCTACTCTCACCCTTTCTATACACTTTACACAGTAACGGGTTCAATTTATATTTACACAAACATATTTACATTTCACATTTAATTTTACTTTTCAATCTCTGTACCTAGCTGGTAACTGACCCTTGGTACTACGCTCTGATCTGTGTAATGCTGGTGTACTGGGTGTACTTAGCCTGATGGTGTGGGTGGACGTGTACCTACTTGGGGTGTCTGGTACTATTGAGGATGGAGATCTGAGAGTAGGACTGGCAAGCTCACTGGGACCAGGAATTGGTTCTTCCTCTTCGGGCTCGACTTCCAGTTCTCAGGTCTTGGGACTTCTGGTTGTACGGGTTCTGGTGTTGGTTCAACCATTGGAGGGAAAGCAATCATTGGAACTACAACTGCTCCCTAGCAATTTGGCCATGTTTTGGGGAGATCTCCTAGAATGGTATGGAATACTTCATCTTTTTCTTTGACAGGTTGGACCTGTACGGGTACGGTTATTTCTGGTGTCTTCAGAGTTTCAGGACACGGTTTGAGATGGTCTCTTGACACAACTGCTGATGTTTTTCCTTCGTCTTTGCTAATTAGACACATTTTAGCATTGTCTAAATTGGATGGTAAGACTGGTTATGGGGTGGTTTCCCACTAATTATCCAAATTGTTGGTGCATCTCTTTCTCTTGAGAACTTGCTCACCGGGTTGTAATGGAGTTGCTTGAGCACGTTGGCTAAAGGTTCTCTCTTGTCTTGCTCTAGCTTGCTGAAGACTTTTCTCTACGCACTCCTGTACTTGGCGATACTGCTGTTGACGTAGGGTATCCCAATTGGATTCTTCAACTTCTGCATCTGGTTTCAGAATTCCCATGTCTAAATCAATTGGCAGCTTACCGGGTCTTGCACGCATAAAGTAGGCTGGGGTGCAGTTTGTAGAACTCACCGGGACATGGTTGTACAAGTCTATCAAGTCGGGTAATTTCTCTGGCCATTGATTTCTCTCTGACTCTGGTAAAGTTTTCAACAGGTCAATCACAATATGGTTCATCTTTTCACATAAGCCATTGGTTTGGTGATGATAGGCTGTCATGCGGATCTTCTTACAGCCGTACATATTGCAGAACTCCTGGAAAATCTCTGATTCAAAAGCTGGACCTTGATCTGCAAGGACTTGTTCCGGATAGCCATGAGGTCTACAGAAATGTGTCTGAAATGCTCTTGCAGCCGTCTTCGCTGTCAGGTCCTGGACGGGTACCACCACTAAGAGCGGGAGTAATGGTCCACGATGGTTAAGGCATAGACATAGCCTGACCGGCTTGGTGACAACTTGACGTGGTCTAATGTGACTAACTCAAGTGGTTGCTTGGTTACTATGGACTGAGTGGGGCTCTCTGTTGATCTTTTCTTCTGAAGTTGCACGGGCCACATTTTCTACACCAATCTTCAATTGATTTTCTCATGCCAACCCACTAGAATCTCTCTCTTAAGAGCACTTCCAACTTCTTCCATCCAAAATGACCTGCACCGTCGTGGTAGGCTCTAAGACCATTTTAACGTCTCACTTGGGTACGATTATCTGCCAGACTAGTTCATGTGTTTTAGGGTTGGTGTGCTTCTGCAGAGCTTCCCTTGATATAGGAGCAACTTGCTTCTCTCCTTCCAGAGGTATTGGGTCTCAGCTGGGGCATTCTGGTTAGGGTACGCACCTTGTTGTGTAAGCAGTTCTTTCACTAACTTCACAGCCGGGTCACTATTCTGGGTGTCAGCTATCCACGGTGCGCTAACGGGTTGAGATTGCCTCTTGTTGTCTTTGGTAGATGCCGGGTTGATACTTTTCTATCTTAGAATGGTGAAAGGCCGGTAGCTCAATTTCTTCCAGCTCCTCCGGTTCCTCTTCCACATCTTTCAGGTGTGGCATCCGGGATAAGACATCTGCATTCCCGTTCTTGGCGCCTGCCCTATATTTGATGACAAAATTGTAGTTAGACAGCCGGCTATCCATCGCTGCTCCAATGCACCTAATTTTGCTGAGTCATGTCAATTTTCAGTGTAGAGGTAATTCTGCAGCTGCCATGTAGTGTTTGAAACGCTCGGTTGCAGCCCAAACTACTGCCAGTAGTTTCAACTTGAAGGAACTGCAATTCTCAGGTTTTCTTTCCAGGCCGGAGTTTCCTGCTTGCAAAGGCAATAACTCTCTCTTTGCATCCTTGCTTCTGTGACAGTACTGCTCCCAGCAGGGCCGGCTCCAGGTTTCTGTGGGCCCCGGGCGAAAAAGTCTCAGTGGGCCCCCTTTAGTACATATCGCGGACTATAATTATATATATATCTATAGCCGCACACTTACCGCAAGCCCCATAGACAATGCATGGGGCTTGCCGCAAATGTGAAGCAAGTGCAGCCGCTAGACAGAAAATGCGGCAGATGCGGGTTTTTTTAACCACAACTGCCACATTTAAAAAAAACCCTATGTGAAGGCAGCCTTACAGGAACAGTGACTACTGAAACAGCAAGAGCTGTTCTGACAGTGAGTATATTACACGTTGTTAGGAGCGGGCTAAAATGCGTTTGCATTCCCTTGCGCTTTTTAAAAATACCCTTCAAATGCAAAATGTTGTATTTTTGTGCGTCTGAGGATGCTTGGTATATACACAAGCATCCTCAAGCGCACAAATAATGCAAGCAGCTCAATGGAGCCGCACTGCCATATGGGTGGCACCGCAGCTTAGCGGAGTGTCTGGCCATCTGGATCTCTCTTTCTCCTCACCTTTCTTCTTGCCGCTTCGGTCTCCTCGGTCACTCTGCACATATCAGCACAGTGATGACTACATCGTGCCCCTCCATTCTGAGCTGCAGAATGCAGACAGCGGCAGAAGAGACTCTGGAGAAGAATGCTGCTGGCAAAGGTGGCTGAGACTATAGGAGCGGAATCCGCGGGGGGCTACCACTGGTACACATACCTCGTACACACGCGGCTCTGCTCCATACACCTCGTACGCACGCGGCTCCGCTCCATACACCTCATACACATGCGGTTCTGCTCCATTCTGAGCTCAGATCAGACAGCGCGGCTCATGCTCTCAAGTACACTCATAGACACGCGGGTGGCTCCATTACACCTCGTACACACGCGGCTCTGCTCCATACACCTCGTACGCAAGCGGCTCCGCTCCATAGCACCTCATTACACATGGGTTCTGCTCCATACACCTCGTACACACGCGGCTCTGCTCCATACACCTCATACACGCGGTCTGCTCCATACACCTCGTACACACGCGTCTCTGCTCCTACACCTCATACACATGCGGTTCTGCTCATACACCTCATACACACGCGGCTTTGCTCCATACACCTCGTACGCATCGGCTCTGCTCCTACACCTCGTACACACTACGCTCTGTTCCATACACCTCGTACGACACCGCTCTGCTCCATACACCTCGTACACACTCAGCTCTGCTCCATACACCTCGTACACACTCAGCTCTGCTCCATACACCTCGTACTGCACTCAGCTCTGCTCCATACACCTCGTACGCACTCAGCTCTGCTCCATACACCTCGTACGCACTCAGCTCTGCTCCATACACCTCGTACGCACTCAGCTCTGCTCCATACACCTCGTACGCACTCAGCTCTGCTCCATACACCTCGTACGAGCGGCTCTGCTCCATACACCTCGTACGCACGCGGTTCTGCTCCATACACGCTCCATACACCTCATACGACGCGCTCCGCTCCATACACCTAGTACCCACTCGGCTCCGTTCCATACACCTAGTACACACTCGCCTCTGCTACATTCACACGGTAAATCCCTCCTGACCCCACACATAAACTTCACCTAATTGCCATACACCTAGTACACACTGGCCTCTGCTACATTCACACTGTAAACCCCTCCTGACCCCACACAAACTTCACCTAATTGAGTCTCATGATGGGCAGCACAGCAGAGTCCTGCATACTCAGAGATGCTGATCATGTGATCCCTGACTCCTCCCCTCCATGTGACATCATCACAGGTCCTGTAAGCACAGAGTGTGCTGCTCTGTCGGCTCCCATGGAGGGGGGAGGAGGGAGACCTCCGGTGCTGCAGGAGGCTGAAAATGACCCCCCAGCTGCCCTCTGGATATGGCCCTGGCTGTGGGGGCAGTGTGCTCAGGGGCTCCTGAGGCTAGGGTCACACTTGCATTGTGTCCCTAGCCTGAGGCAAGTATTTTCGGCTGCAGAGTATAGCGTTTTATACTATGCGCTGGAGCCCATAGAAACCCGATGTTTACCTTGACAACCACTGGTTGTCAAGGTAAACATTGGGTTTCTATGGGCTCCGTTGCTGGCAGCGCATAGCATTAAACGCTCTGCGCTGCAGCAGACAATACTTGCGGCAGGCTAGGGTCACAATGCAAGTGTGACCCTAGCCCTCAGGGGCCCGGTGGGCCCCCTCCAAGCAGTCGGGCCCCTGAACTTGCCCGGGTGCGCCGGGTGCTGACGCCAGGCCTGGCTCCCAGTCCCTCATTGCTGGCATCCGTGTACAGAATGAATGGTTGATGGTAATCCAGGTATGCCAGGATCTCTTCTCCTGTCAGCGCGCACTTTAGCTTTTTGAAGGACTCTTCCTTCTCCTCACTCCACTGGAAAGGGGGATTACGGGTTGAAGATCTTTTTGACTGTCCTACCAGGATGTCTTCAGGGGAGCTGCTAACTTCGTGAATCCTCTGATAAATCTTCGGTAATAGCCTACCAGGCCCAGGAATTGCCTCACTTCTTTCACATTAGTAGGTCTTGGCCAATCCCTTATCATGATGACTTCATCAGGATCTGGTGCTACTCCCTCTGAACTCACAACATGTCCCAGGTACTGTACCCTTGGCTTGAGAAGGTGGCACTTGGATGGCTTGATTTTCATGCCGTATCCGGATAAGGCCTCAAACACTTCTGCCAGATCTTGTAGATGTTGTTCATATGTCTTGGAGTAGACTATGACGTCATCTAGGTACAGAAGGACAGTTTCAAAGTTCTTATGTCCTAATCAGCTCTCCATCAGGCGTTGGAAGGTACCGGGTGCGTTGCAGAGTCCAAACGGCATACAATTGAACTCACAGAGGCCCATCGGCGTAGTAAACACTGTCTTCTCCGTGTCGGCCTCTGCCACAGGAACTTGCCAGTACCCACTAGTTAGATCAAGGGTAGAAAAGTAGTTAGCCAATTTTAATGCAGCTAATGATTCCTCAATCCTAGATAACGGGTATGCGTCCTTATGTGTGATGCGGTTGATCTGCCGGTAATCTACGCACATTCTCATGGTCCCATCCTTTTTTCTAACCAACACTAAAGGCGCTGCCCAGGGGCTACAACTGTCTCTTATTACCCCTGCAGATTTCATTTCTTTGAGCATGTCTTTGGTGGTTTGGTAGTGAGCGAGTGGTAATGGTCTATACCTCTCTTTTATAGGTTGACTAGTAAAAAGGCCCGATGCAATTGCATCGGGAGCAGGGTGAAATGAATTGTGTGTATACAAGCGGGCCAGTGGGTAGCAGAGTATACAGGGGGCTCTGTGGGTAGCAGAGTATACAGGCGGGTCTGTGGGTAGCAGAGTATACAGACGGCTCTGAGGGTAGGAGATTATACAGGTGACTCTGTGGGTAGTAAAGTATACAGGCGGCTCTGTGGGTAGAAGAGTATACAGGTGGGTCTGTGGGTATTGGAGTATACAGGCGTGTGTGGTGGTGGTGGCAGAGTATACAGGCGTGTGTGGTGGTGGTGGCAGAGTATACAGGTGTGTGTGGTGGTGGCGGCAGAGTGTACAGGCGTGTGTGGTGGTGGCGGCAGAGTGTACAGGCGTGTGTGGTGGTGGCGGCAGAGTGTACAGGCTTGTGTGGTGGTGGCGGCAGAGTGTACAGGCGTGTGTGGTGGTGGCGGCAGAGTGTACAGGCGTGTGTGGTGGTGGCGGCAGAGTGTACAGGCGGTGTGTGTGTGGTGGCGGCAGAGTGTACAGGTGTGTGTGGTGGTGGCGGCAGAGTGTACAGGCGTGTGTGGTGGCAGAGTGTACAGGCGTGTGTGGTGGCAGAGTATACAGGCGTCTGTGGTGGTGGAGTATACAGGCGTCTGTGGTGGTGGCAGAGTGTACAGGCGTGTGTGGTGGCAGAGTATACAGGCGTGTGTGGTGGTGGAGTATACAGGCGTCTGTGGTGGTGGCAGAGTGTACAGGCGTGTGTGGTGGTGGAGTATAGAGGTGTCTGTGGTGCGCTCGTGCAAGGCAGGGGTTAAAAAAAATAAAAAAAGATTATGCTCACCTCACCCCGAGCCCCCGCCGTCTTCTGCCGTGTTCCGCCGTCTTCTGCCGTGTTCCGCTAGGCTCCCGGTGGCTGTGCAGGCTCCCGGTGCCTGCAGTGATCTTCTATCTACTGAGAGTGAAGGACCTGTGGTGATGTCAGAGTCACGTGACCCGCGATTTGCCTGGAGTAAGCTGGTGTCACGTGACTCTGACATCACCACAGGTCCTTCACTCTCAGTAGATAGAAGATCACTGCAGGCACCGGGAGCCTGCACAGCCACCGGGAGCCTAGCGGAACACGGCAGAAGATGGCGGGAGACGGCGGGAGACAGCGCGGGCTCGGGTAGAGGTGAGGATTTTTTTTTTTTTTAGAGTAGTGCGGGTCTGCGGCTTGTGATGACGCTGCGCGTCATCACTCGCAGTCCCGCGCAAAGCATGTTGGGATTCGGCTACAACGCCCGAAATCCCAACTGCGGATTATATAAGTAGATGGTTACCTGTGGGAATAGTGTGCTCTACCCCTTTAATTTGCCCAAAGTCTAACGGGTGTTTGCTGAATATTTGCTCATACTCTTTTACTACCTGGTATACTCCATGCTTTTGATAGGGAGGTGTAGAACTGGTACCCACATGTAGCTTTTGGCACCAGTCCTCCAGCTTTTTCCCTGAGCCATTGTCATCCACCTAACTTGACGGGTTCAAGGGCTCGACGGCTGTGATGGCATTGTTATCAACCATGAACAATTTAGCCATGGTAGCATACTTTGGTAATGTGACCTCATCTTCCCCGCAATTTAGAAGGTGTAATGGCACTCTTCCCCGGTGTACCTCAACTACCCCTCTAGCTGTCAATATAGTGGGCCTACTATCTGAGTACACGGGTTCTACTAGGGCTTGATAGTCTTGCCCTTTAATGCCTATTGCGGCTCTACACCAGACCAACAATTCAGTTTTGGGAGGTATTACAATGGGTATTGGATCACTTACTCATACACTGCCGATTTCACCTCCCAATATGTCTACCTGTTGTTTCAACATCAGAGGTTTTATTTCTTTGTGCAGAATCCTCTGTTGCCTGGTTTTGGCAGTCTCAGCGATCTGCTGTAAGACAGTAATTACTTCGGAAAAACAATTTTCAAATACATTCATTCCTAGTAACATTACTGGTTCACAATCTCGCCGGTCAACATCTACAATTATAATACCCTGGTTCTGCAATTCTACCTTCCCACTCTGAATGGTCATCTCTCTGAACCCAACTTGTGGTATTAGTTTACGATTACTAGCCCATAAGTTCACTATAATGTCAGATGGACCACTATTAATGTCTGAATCAGCCCAGTACCTTTTGAATAGAACATGTGGATTTGATGTTATCTGGGACCCGGTATCCAACAAGGCATTAAAGGGAATGCCGTCCAACATGATAGGGATGACCGGACGCCCTCCCACGAATGTCATACCAGGCTAAAGGACCTTGAGAGTTTACTCCTGAGAAGCAGCCCGCCTGCCCAGGGAATCCTCGTTTAAAGCACATTCCTGGGCAAAGTGACCTGGTTTCTGACAACATCAGCAAATGGGCTGTCCATCTGGCTGATAGCGGACGCTGGGTCGTTCTCTCGTCGCTTGGTACTTCCTGTGCCTCATCCACGGGACACCCTCCTTGCTGGTTGCCAACTCGATCTTGGATGCAGGCTTGGATCCTCGCAGCTCCTTGATGACTTTAGCCATGGAAATAACAGTGTCTGTCAGGGCATCTAGCTTTTGGTTGAGGGCCTCATTAGAGATAGGCTCTCTGTGTTCAGCAGCAGTCTCTGACATGGCTGATGTTGCTGATACTCCTGGCTGCTGGGGTGCTGCTATAGGGCCTTGGATGAAGTTTAGATTCCGGGTTGCCTCTACCTGCTGGAGACAGACGGCTCTGTCTTTTAACTCAGCAAATGTCATTTCAGGATTCTGGATAATCCTCATACTAAACTGTCCTCTGTGAGAAGGGGATAAGAGGCCTTCTATGAACTGGTCAATTAGCATTTTGTCAGCTCCCGGGGCTAAGGCAGGTTCTGCTAGTTTAAGTGCTTTGAGTGCTTCCTGCAAATTTAAGGCATAGTCTCTGGCACTCTCCTTAGGCTTTTGTTGGCATCCAAAGAACCTTATTTTAGCCAGGATGTCAGCACTAGATTCAAATGCTGCTTTTAGTCCAGCTACAAGATGCTCTACAGTGTCTTTATCTGTGTCCAGCCAGGACGCTACTTCCCGCTGTGCATTGCCAGTTAATTGTCCAATACTCATGCCGACATGCTGGGCTTCAGTTAGGGGGTACATCACATAGTATGCTTGGGTATTGGGGCAGCCACATTGCCCCCGGAGTATATGTCATCAGGAGTGGCATGATGGGTGCTGCTCCTTGCCCCCCTGCACCACTGGGTGCTCCGCCGCTGCCCGGTGGCGCTGGATCTTCCGGTTGCGACATCCTGTGCCCCCCTTAGTTAAGGTCGAGCCTCCTGTCTTCCGCTTCCGTCCGGATGTCTCACAAAGGTTCTGTGGTGCACCAGGGATTCTCTTCCCTTCCAGATGATGTCAGAGCGCTTTGCAGAGTGCCCACAATGACACGCCCCCTTTTCTTCCCGCACGTTGCGCGCTCTGTAATGGTGGAATTTCAAAACTACAGTTCTTGTGGCGCAGTTCAAATTCAGTTTGATGCGCGCTCTGCAATGGCGGCAGGTTCAAACAGTCACAAATGATGGCACACAATGCCCAGTTTACCGGGCACGGTAGATCCTGTTCGTAGACGAAAAGTTGTGGAGCCCACTGGGACGGGGTACTCGGTACCGGACCGGGGTACTGCCGGGAATATCACGGTGGTCTTGGTCCGGACCGTGTCCCGGGTTCTGCAAGTAAAAGGGGTATTTACAGGGGATATTGTTTGTCGTGACGCCACCCACGGGTTGTGGTCAGGGTGACCGCCGCTGCTGCAGAACCTCCGGGGATGATGTTGGGCAGCTGGGGATGTAATGGCTCTCCGCAGGTAGAGCTGGGTTCCCCGGGGCAGTGGTAGTAATAGTCTATAGATGGTGCTATGGATATTGCAGGATAGGGGTAGTAGTAGAGATGATGGGAGTTTGTGAGGGTACGCAGGGTTTGAGCACAAGGATCACACAGACTCACGGTTTTGAAGTTTTCCAAGGCTTTACTGGATTTGTTGTTCAGCAAGTACTGTCCACGCAGTCTGTACCGGGGCCGGGTTGCTCCCACCCTGTCCGGGTCCTCAGCTTTCCACTGCTGCACTGTGTGTGAGGCCCTGCTACTGCTTTAGCTAGGCTGCTGGCCCTGTTCCTCCTCACAGTTACCCCTTTTGCTAGGCAACTTGAGTCTTTCCGTGTGCTTCTAACCCCGCCGTGTTGCTTCGCTGAGGTAGAGTGTGGACCTACAACCTCCACTATCCCAGTGTTTTCTGTGCTGCGTGTCTCAGTCACAGATTCGGATCCGGTCTCTGCGCTCCTCAGGGGCGAGTTATGAGGTAACTCAGTCTCCCAGATATGTTCCTCTGTTTCTTGTACTCCTCTCCTCAGAGCCTGGCTTCAGGCCTGAAAGTAGTCAGTGGTCCCTGTCAGGAGCTCAGCACTGCTCTCATTTACAGGTCCTCCTCCTAGTGCTCCCTGCAGTAAACTGAACTGTCAACTGTCAACTATCAACTAACTACTTCCTCCTCAGACCAGAATATATCAGGGAGCTGTTTGAGCTCCCCCTTCTGGCCTAGAGGTGCTAGTGCAGTGTCCCGTGTTGTGTGGGGAGTTAACCCTTGTGATGTTACTGTAGCACATTAACCCCTGCTTAAAGACAACTGGCATTTTCCTGAAATGTTGTCGCCTTGAAAAATTAGACAGTTCTGTCGGCGTCTTAAAGACGACGGGTGCATATGTCCTAAAGTCTCAGTAGGACAAGTGTATAATCGATCCATGTGCTGTCCGTATGCAAATCGGGTAGCATATGGATAATACACAAATGAACAGCGAAAAAAAGGAAAAGCCTCAACGTGCTATGTTGGATGTCCCTTTTCCCTTTATGAAGGTGCTTCTATCCAAGTCCACTGACCAACAGTTAATGTAGAGAAATAGTGAAGAAAGGATTGTCACATCCATGCGTAAAAATCTTCAAATTATATTTAATCCACTTAAAAATATGTAATCCGCCTAAGTGGTAGATAAAGACACATTCACCTCACTGAAGCTTTTCTGGAATAACAGACCTTAGTAGGTCAGTGATGCCAGAAACGCGTCAGGTGGCGAATGTGTTTTATTCTACCACTTAGGTAGATTACATATTTTTAAGTAGGTAGTCTGAAACTTTTTACCCACGGATAGCGGTTACCGAGTGATGTCACAGACTCATCGCTCACACAGCCACACTCTCCAGGTTCTCATACTGTGCTCGGAGGCTGTGATGACAGGATGTTTCTTCTTCACTGTAGCCTCCAATGCAGGTGAGTTGAGATTGCAACGTAGGATCTCATAGTGGATTATCGTCGGAGAGTATGTTGTTGGGTAAATGAGGGTTGCCAGCGTGTTTTCTTTTAAATAAAGGTTTTTATCTGTGTTTTAATTCTAATAAAAGTTTTATCTCTGTATGTTTGTTTATTAACTCTTCACTTAATGGATTGGTAATGGCAGGTATCAGAAGACCATTATCAATCCAGGGCTTAATGACAAGCTGTCAATCATCAGCTGTCATTAACCCCTTTATTACCTAGTTTGCCACTGGCACCAGGGCAACTGGAAGAGCCGGGCAAAGTGCCAGCATCTGGCGCTTCTAATGAATTTGCCAAATTTTGGAACGGCTGTGTGCTGCTATTCTATAGCGTGGAGGGGGGGAGGCCCAATAACTATGGGCCCTCACCACACTGAGAATACCAGCCCGCAGCGCCTAGTTTTGCCTTGGCTGGCAATTAAAAATAGAGTGAAGTCCACGCCTTTTCATTTTGCCAGCCAAGGTAAAACTAGGCAGCTGAGGGTGGCTGCTTGCAGCTGTCCACTTTATCTGTGCTGAGAATGAAAAATACAGGAAAACCCCACACATTTTTTCCCCATTATTTAGTTTACACAAGCAAGCAGTGGGAACTGGTGAGCTCTATCTAGCTATTCTATCATCTAGTTAACAAAAACTGGGCAGCACTACCATAGTCATGGACCATTAAAGATCCACTTTTTCTTCACTTATTTTGGGAGTGCTGCCTGTTTTTTCATTTTTTATTTTATCATCTAGCTCTCCTATTATCTATCTATCTATCTATCTATCTATCTATCTATCTATCTATCTATCTATAGTAAACTTTTTGAGCAGCAATGCCCTCAGGGTGCAAGACAGTTTGGCTTCCTTCACAGCCTTTCAATACATACAGCTTCAAGAATTTCACTCCAGCACTCCTTTGAATTTTCAGTTTCAGTAGTCCTTTATTCTGGCTTCAGATGGACAGAAGATGGCCACGTATCGGGCACACACGCCCTTTGTCAAAAGGGCGTGTGTGCCCGATACGTGGCCATCTTCTGTCCATCTGAAACCAGAATAAAGGACTACTGAAACTGAAAATTCAAAGGAGTGCTATCTATCTATCTATCTATCTATCTATCTATCTATCTATCTATCTATCTATCTATCTATCGCTATCTATTTTTACTTTTTTTACAGCATGGAAAACACCACGTTAAAAACACTGTCCGAGTGTTGTATTTGTGCTGTGCAATTTTTCTATGCATCCATGCACTTGCATTGGGGGAATTTATCGAGATCCGCAGCCATACACAGCATGCTGCCATTTTTTCCTCAGCCCATTTCTTGCTCAGAAAAAACTTGCAGATGGACATTACACTATAGTTTAACATCGTTGCTAGTAATTTGATGTTTTATCAGATTGCACTCGCAAGTTTTTACGCAGATGTAGCGCACCCTAAATCCCCCATCACACATAACGAGATCGTTAGGAGATCGTTGTAACATCACAGGTTTTGTGACGTAACAGATCTCGCTACGATCTCGTTATTAGACAGTTAGCAGCGATTAGGCTCCTGCTGTGAGATCGCTGATCATTACAAAGCTCTGGGTCATTTTTTGATCGTTGGTCTCCCGCTGGTCAGCACGCATCGCTGCATGTGACAGCACGAGACCAGCGATCTCACAGGCTAGTAACCATGGTAAACACCGGGTATCTAGGCAGCGCGCTCGGACGTGTTTATTAGCGTCCTCCTGATTACAGGCAGCGCTGAGCAGGGAGGACGCTGGTAACCATGATAAAAATCTGGGTATCCAGGCAGTCGCGCTGCCTAGATACCCGCTGTTTATCATAGTTACCAGCGATGTGGCGGTGGCTCCCTGGTTCCTGGTCGCTGGGGAGATCTGCTTGTTTGACAGCTCCCCAGCGACCAGGTGAACGACGCACCAACGATCCCTAAAGGATTGTTATCGTTGTCGGGATCGCTGGTGCATTGTTGTGTGTGACGGTAGTTTAAGGCTCGGATGTCTCACAATTCAAGATGACATTAATGAAAAGCCTGGACAAACTGCAATTCACATCATAGCCAAAGGGTGTCCACATGCAGACACCTATAAGATAAACATCTCTTGACAGAGTATCATAAAAGTTTGTTTTTCAAAGCTGATAAACTTGTGCTACTTATCTTAGTATAAAGAGAGGAAAAGTGAAGAATGACATCTATGTACATAAGCACAGCAAGAGAATAAGGGCTGGTAGGGTTTTCTCAATGTGACTGATGTAATGTAACATCACGAAACAATCACTGATCTCAGGGAGACAGGGCAGCCGGCAAAGGCGCTAAACACCTCCACAGGGAGCCACCCTATGGCTAGGTCCTCCATTGAGGGATATCTGGCTAATCCTGGTTTAACACTTCTAAACGAGGCTCCGATCTATTTGCATACTTGGATGTGATGTAAGATAGTTACTGTAAAAGTTTATATGGCTGATACGGAAAGCTCTCAAATAGCTATTTCAGAAACTGTTGAAATCTGGAGCACAAGTGATTAGTGCTAAATTGCAGTACCAGACACAGGCCATAGTCCAAGGGTGGCGCTGTTTCAGAGAAAAACAGACCCTGCTTCAGTCTTTGGTGCTTTCTGGGAATCCCAGGTTGTTTGAGGTCACATACTAGCCGTATCAGCAGAGGCAGGGGTGAGGTTGGACATCGTATTTCGGTTTGTTTACTTCTACAGAAAACAAATCAAATGTTATTTCCTTTCAAAACCTAATAGTTACTGAAATAAACAAACACTTAAGACAGTCCCAAGATAATTGAAGACTCTACTTGGGAGTAAAAGATCTTGCGGTGGAGGTTGAGAAGAGCCGTGGCCGGGGATAAGTGAGTTATTTACACATTTGGGGAGATTAGAACATTCTAATAGTTTTCAAGTCATCGTCTGATTTTCTCAGCCTCTCCATCCATTAGGAAACCCTATATCCATCTCCCCTCATGATATATTTTGAAATAATGACAAAAAAAGACAAAACAAAAAAAACAAACCATTAGCCGGCAATCATATTGTCCACAATTTCCCCAATCAAGTCATTCGCTGATTGAATTTCGGCTTGGAAAAGCTTTCAGGATAGGAGGTGAAAGACAGATTAAAAAAAATAATATTATGGAAGTAACAATGAACTCTGGGGAACGTATTATTACCCTCAAATTGAACATCCATCGATTTTCTGCTTCTCATCACATCTGAGAAATGTAATTGTGTGATTTCAATGCCCTGTTGTGCTTCAGTATTTTGTAGCATTACACAATAGGCTCCGGTATCAATCAGGAGGACACGCCGTGCTGTAGAATCAGAGTCCACGCCTTCGTCAGGTCAGGCTCCTGACTCTGCAAGGTGCTTTAAGATGTGTTGGTATTTCTTAAACATTCCCTCTTATTGCTTTTATCCTTACATCTCTGAAACAAAATGTAAAAAAAAATAAAATAAAGGAATAATGTTTTTTTTTTTTGCACTCACTGCAAAAGGGGACCCTTTAAAGTTAAACAGTGGGTCAGGTCCGCCGTTGGGAATGTTTAGATATGAAGGTTTTGCCTTTTGTGTTCCAGGCTCTTTGATAGCTTCCATGTGTCCGGAACGTAGGGCTTGCTCTGTCCATTCTTTTAGGGGCTATCAAAGGCCTTTGCTTTAATTGGAGGACCTGTTGAACAGTAAGTGTCGGCAAAAGGGCCTTAAGAAGCTTGGTCAACTCCACATCCAACACTGTAAATGAAGTGGCTTCACGTGGATCCAGAAATGCTTAGACCTTTCACAAACTGGCCTTTGCAGCCAAGCTAATCATAAGACATACAAAGGACAGATGTTCCTTTCATCACATTGAAGAATGGACGACATTTTATCATCTTGATCTTAGGTTGTGATTTATCGGAATCAATCGAACACATACTAGGTGGGGTTCCGAGAGCTCGGTAATGAGAAGACAATGCGGTATGTGTCTTGGTTTCAGGGGTTGGTGTTCTACCGTTGTGATATAATTGGTCTTTGTTGGCTCTTTAATGGCTGGCTTTTATTCAATATAACATCTTGGTCGTGGCTGGGGTCTTGCTTTTGATATTTGCTCCTGGTTAATCTGCTGAATGGAGATTTGTGCTTTACCGGAGATGACTATTATTTGAAGATCCTTAGATCACACTCTGATCTCAATTACTGACTCCTTAGGAACCAAATGTCTTCTGCCACATCTAATTATTGTATAATAAAATAGAAGACAAGAGGTTTATATGGACAGGGCAGGTAATGGCATTATCTTGTTATTAAAAATTTAGCTTATTCTCAGGAAACACCGGTGCCCTCTAATGATCCACTGCAGTGATTGAGTGCTCATACCCCTTTCATTGTTTATCCTGCTTCATACTGCACAATTACTTATGTTTAATTACGGCTGCTCTATGTATTGGTATTGTTATGCAAGTACGTATTACAACACAGATAAAAGGAAAGAAAAGCCTATCTTACTGCTGCACCTCCACCTTACTGGCCTGCACAGACTGGTATCCCATGCTGGACAACATCCTAATGGTTCCTGCACAGGGTGGAATATCTCTAGCCACACCACAAGAAAGTCAAAACCCAGACCTGGCTGCCTGAAAGGCCGTCGGGTTGTTTCATGTACTTCTTGAGTATCCAGAAGGCACAAAGATAATGCAAGTGTGCACAGATAGACAGGTACCCAAAGTGAGGAAGCATAAAACACGAGCAGAAATGGTAAAGGAGAAATAATAAATGCAAACACGGGTAAACTCCTAACCTGGTAGAAAAGAAAGGAAGGTGTAGGAGAGACAAAAGAGAAAAACAACACTGGTCTCTTCCTAAATCTCTTAGCTGCAGGGCTGGAACTCCTTAGCAGACATCCACATAGAAATATAGCCAGCAGAGAATGACTGGAATAGGAGAATAGGAAAGTATAAATAACAGAGACAATGAGCAGTTGAGAACAAGTGATAACCGCACACCATAGGAAGAGAAGCAAAGGTCAAAGTAAATAGACCGTCTGCATTTAGACAGGGACTGACGAGGCTGTGGTTCAGCAAAGAAGGACACTGACCACACAGCTCTGAGTCTCCGGATCAAGTCCTGAGGCATATCAGGTATTTATTTCAATTGTAGACATACAGAGTTCTTCCTGTTAAACAAGGAAGGTGAACGTACGCTCACAGGAGGGTCATTGCTCCTTCAAACAATTTATAATTAATTTTTTAATTAATTTTTCAAAAAGATTTGAATGAACTAAATTAAGGTTTTTTGCAAAGCTTATGACAAAAGAACAATAGTGAAATATGTTTGGAATTTAAGAATATCGTCTACTTACATAATTGTCCTGTCCTGTCTGTCATCCACTTCCGACAGGTTGTCCTCCAACCAATGAGTGTGCAAATATTGCGCTCACTGGCGGTACTGGCACATTGCACAATACCGCCAGCGGTGCCGCAACCGCCGCTACCCGAAACCAAAACCGACCCCAGAAACCATCGCTAGGAACTGGTGCACACCACCGCCACTGTCACTGATGAGCTCCGCCTAAGTAAATTCACATGCGCACTTACTCAGGCAGCCGCCATCTTTGTATACCCAAGTGTCCAAAGATGGCGTCTGCATGAGTTGAGTAAGTGCGCATGCGTGCACCAGGTCACATGACTGCCGTCTTTGGACACTTGGATGTACAAATATGGTAGCCGCCTGAGTAAGCGCGCATGTGCACTTAGTGAGGTGGCTGCCATCTTTGTTCACCACAAGGGGGAGAGAGACAGCATACAATGGGGAGAGTGAACAAGGTGGGAGAGACAAAGCATGAGGGGGTGAGCGCACATGGGGGAGACAGAGAGCACACAGGGGGGAGAGAGAGCACACAGCGGGGAGAGAGAGCGCAAGGGGAGAGGCAGCACAAGGGGAGGGAGAGCACATAGGTGGTGAGACAGCCCAAAGGGGAAGAGACAGCTCACAGGGGGAAGAGACAGCCAATAGGGAGGAGAGAGAGCACACAGGTTGAAAGAACATAGGTGGAGAGACAGCCCAAAGGAGGAGAGAAAGCTCACAGGGAGAAGAGACAGCCAGTGAGGAGGAGAGAGAGCACACAGGGGGAGATAGAAAGGCCATACGAGGAGAGAATCCACAGAGAAAGAGAGAGCGCCAGGGGAGGGAGGAAATAAGGGAAATAGACAGTGCAGGGGGAGAGCCAATGCACAGGGGGAAGATACAGCACAAGAGGAGAGAGAGCACACAGGGGGGAGCAACAGCCTACATGGGAAGAGAGAGTATCAGGGGGAGAGAGAGCACACAGGGCGGAGAGACAACCTACAGGGGGTGAGCACACAGGGGAGAGAGAAAAATGCACAGGGGGAGAGCACACAAGGGGGGAGAGAGTGCACAGGGGGGAGACAAATCAAAGGAGTACATGAAGGGAGAGGACAACAAAAGGGGGAAAAGAGACAGCACACAGGGGGAGAATACAGCATACTGGGGGAGAGAAAGCGCACAGGGAGGAGACAGGTATAAGGACAGAACACAGAGGGGAGAATACAGCATACTGGGAGGAGAGAAAGCGCACTGGGAGGAGACAGATCAAAGGACAGAACACAGAGGGGAGAAGACAGCACAGGGGAGAGAGAGCAGAAAGGCGGGAAGGAGTGAGTGAACAGGGGAAGAAGACAGAACACTGAGGGAGAGCGAGCATGGACAGAAGAGAGAGCTCACAGGGGGGGAGAGAAAGCCGCTCACAGACCCCACCCCCATCGTGATGTCACCACTCTCCCAATGCAATAACATTGGGCCCCCATCTAGCACGTTTATAAAGAGTGAGACTGCCTCTGGAGGTGGTGGGGGGATTATAAATTAATTGGAAGTTGGAAAGAAACAGAAGTGATCTGTATAGTTTTGGAGAATCAAAACTTTAACTTCTTATTTTTATTACATATATGGATGATGTATATTGTGTGAAAGTATGAAAATACTACATTTTGTATTAAGTTAATTTTTAGGACAATGCTGGTTTTAAAATATGCTTTTCCTTGTATTTGTTTACTGGATTTAATAAAAAAGATCTGAATAAAAAATATTAAGTGAAACTGGGTTACACTGACCCATTGAGTACCAGAAGTCTCCAGTGTTCCCATTCTCCGGCTCGATAATAGACCTACCATAGTAATCCACAAGAAGGCTACACAATTTGTTAGAGGCATTGGTTATGGTCATGTAGCAACTCACACGGAAGTAGGTAACACACTAAAGTAAAGAACATAAACAGCAGAGAGATGAACACTAGCAGGTCTTCTACTTACATGAAACAGCAGTATGGCTGGTCATCCAAATGAGAATATCACCAGCAGGACACACCAGCATGGCCATGGGGCGTTAAGCCCAGCAATTTAGCACTTGTGTGTACAGTGTCTGCCTCTAGCCAGTCATATTCCTTTTTGATTACTTGTGTGTGACTTTGCTCAGTTTCTGGACTCTACCTATTGATGTGGTCCTTGGATTTGACTCTTGAAACCTTAGCAAATTGCCTCTTCAGAGAGGAAGAAGACTTAAACTTTAGTGCCACCTACTGGAAGTAGCAATCCTAAAAGTCATTATGGCACTAGAGTTCAAGGCCTTTTGTGCTCTGAGAAGGCAATTGGCATATTTAATTTCCTAGAGGAGGTTTGCACGCCTTTTAAGCCTCCTTGCACAGGCATGCTAGACATGCCACTCTACACAAGCATAAACCTTAGCACAACATCTAGAATATGACCTAATTTTACTCCAGGCATAGCACCTACTTGAGGCCCCTTTCACATCAGCGTTTTCACTGATGTGAGGTCAATCCGGTAGGTGGCGCCACGTCTGCTTGATCGGCCGCCTAACGGCTGAACTTGCACCCCGGATCTGACAAGTCCCATGCATTGTCTATGGGGCTTGCGGTCCTGTGCGGCCAGTGCGGTTCAGCCAGATGCAATAGTTTTGGCACTTGTGGCTTGCCCGATTGATCCAGCCAATCCGGCATAACTGCACTTGATGCACCGGACCACAAACCCCATAGACAATGCATGGGGCTTGCCGGATCCGGGTCGCAAGTGCGGCCATTAGGCGGCGGATACAACAGATGCGGTAAATCTGCCGGATCAGCGAAAAACGCTGATGTGAAAGGGACCTTACCCTTCTGATATCACACATGGTGCTACTCAGCTGGCTTTAACCCTGCCTCTACCTAACCTGACTTTAGCCTTGTGACTTGTAGTCACTACAACATCTCACATTCACCAAACATCTTGCATCCACAGTGGTCCATACACCAATCCACTTGTTACTAATACTGAGCCAGAAACTCTCTTAATTTCCATTGTCCAGCTTGTTGCCTATCGCTTGGGCTATATACTGTTCAAGCTCACCTGGTGAAATCGATCCACTAAGGCTAGGGTCACACTTGCCAAACTTGACCTCTGGGGCAGCGTTTCCTGTGGAAGGAATGAGTTTGTGCAAAGAAGAAGCCCTTCTCTCTTCCCTCCTCGCCCAAAAAAAGGGGGACCAATCTTTCTCCTAGTCTGCCATTATGCTCAAAGACCTCTCTAGCTCCCCCTGGAGGTGACTATATACCCTGCCGGTTCCCTCCCACTGTATGATCTAGTGTGGGGTGTGGGTTTAGGGTTCCGCCTACCATCCTGAAATCCACTTGCAGCTGGGGTGACTACGGGTGCAGTACCCCTCTGTGGCACCTACATAGTGGGGCGCCACACAAGCGGAGCAGGGCACGTCGAAAGCCACAGAGCTTGGCATGTAAGCAAACACAGGAAACGAATGAACGGTTAAACGGAAGGTCTGAATTAGGATACAGATGCAGGTTGAAGAAAGCACTGAAGTACTGTATGTAGAAGTGATTGCAGCCTCTAAATAGCAGTTCATAAAACAGCAGATAAATGGTTAATCCTCTGACCTGAGGAGCAAATTGCAAATTGTAGAGACAACAGGAGTTCACATTGATAGTTGCAGCGTGAGATAAAGCCCCCGTCACACATAACGAGATCGTTGTAATGTCACAGGTTTTGTGAAGTAACAGCGATCTCGCTAACGATCTCGTTATGTGTGATCAGGCCCCTGCTATGAGATCGCTGATCGTTACAACGTGCTCTGGGTCATTTTTGGTCGTTGTGCCCCCGGCTGGTCAGCACGCATCGCTGCGTGTGACAGTGAGAGACCGACGATCAGCGACCTCATAGGATGGTAACCAGGTAAACACTGGTATATAGCAGTGCGTGCTGCCTAGATACCCGGTGTTTACCTGGTTACCAGCGCTAAGCAGGGAGTGACGCTGTAACTATGATAAACAGTGGGTATCTAGCAGTGCGCGCTGCCTAGATACCAGCTGTTATCATAGTTACCAGCGTCCATCTTGCTTTGCGCAGCCTTAAGCAGGAGGACGCTGGTACTATGATAAACACCGGTATCTAGACAGCGTGCGCTGCCTAGATACCCGCAGTTATCATAGTTACCAGCGTCCTCCCGCTTCCAGCGATGTGCAGGTGGCTACCTGGTCCCTGTTGCTGAGGAGATCCGCCTGTTTGACAGCTCCCCAGTGACCAGTACATGCAAATGATGCACCAACAATCCCTACAGGAACGTATCATTGTCAGGATCGCTGTTGCGTCATTGTGTTGATGGAGCTTAACAGTTCATAATACTTACAGCAGACAATGGTAAATCAGCAGACTGAAAACATAATACAGGTTGTTGAAATCACATAGGTTTACAGAGATGTTTGCTGAACAAAATGAGGGCACACTCCAAGGCAACAGCAGCTAACCTCAACGCTGACTGATACTCACCATGAAGGTGTCTAAGTTGACCTAAAAGGCAGTGAATGATGATGCCATCAGGCATACCAATAAACTAGTGAAAGCTTATCTGAAGCAAGAGTCATGGACGGAGGGAACAGAGCGAGTGAGACACATACTTTCTATGTATCTATGGAACCTGCAATGAAAGCACCAGGACTTTTTTAACGATACACTTATTTTAAGTGGTGTGAACCTACCGAAGTCTCCTCACATGTAAAGTGTCTCAATTTTATAATCAAAGAATGCAGACCATTAAAAGTCCTACTGTCCTCCTCTTCTAAGATAATAGGCAAGGAACAGGGATGCAACTACAATAAGTGCAGGGGTTGCAATTGCACCCGAGTCCTGGAGCCTAGGGGCTCCAAAGTCCCTTTGCCCTATAGAAAAAGACTAATGCTATTAAAGATTTGTAATAATTAGGGCCCCCTGAGTTTCGCATTGGTCCACGAGCTTCATGTTACGCCACTGGCGAGGAGGACCACAAACCAGTGTAACTGCGCTAAGGGGATGGTGGAGGTGTGATCGGGCACCAGGATCAGTCCCTATTTTAATTTTTACCATAGTCTATATTGCATACATCAAAGTCACTGAATCAAGCAGGCAAACACCAAAAGTCGAGGCGCTGGCCAGCCGCGTTAAATCTGTACCGCAACACTTCTCATCATGAATATCTATGAGAGGACGGAGACTTATAAGAGAAAACACTCAGGATTATGACATGCCGCCAGCAGAAAAGAATAGAATAGTGATAAGAATATTAGTTAACCACAATTGTCAATTTCCTCACGTCGGTAATATCACAGAAAGAACTAACTTCATTTTCTCCCCAAAAATGTTTTTCTTGGAAATTTGACACTTGAAAAAGGAACTGTAAATTATAGAGTGAAAATGAGAATAGGAAGTGATCCAATGAAATATAGATGTCATATATTCTACTGATAGTTGTGTTTTATCTTATTGTCATGGAAGACTTGGTTAAGGATATTGATTTTTTTTTAGATTTGACGTCTCAGAAATTTAATAAATGTCTTTTAGGAAAATTGGAGATAAATATATTGTGAATGTTTCCATAGGTGTGAATGATGGAGTTGTATCCTTCAGACTGGAGTGTATGTGGAGTGTTGCTGCGGTCGGTCTTGGGCGGCAGCTTCATTATTTATTGGAAAGCGCCAGAGGACACAACTCAATACAAGCCTACGAGAGCCTCATTCTGACCTTGTTCTTACTCTCATAGACTTGTATTGAGAGCTTGTGATGTAACTTCTGACTTCCAGACAGTCAGACATTCAGACACAAGATGGCACCATGGGACAAGAGCAATGCCGAAGAAGGACGAACATGGTGGCAGGTGATATAAGACCAGGGACAGGGAGCTTAAAATAAAGCCACACCAGTACTAAAAAACAAAAAAATACTGGAGTGCTGCTTTAAAGGGAATCTTTCAGAAGGTTTTTGCTATGTAATCTGAAGTCAGTGTTCTGTAAAGGTTAACACCCAGAAAGTAGCATCCAACCACTATGCAGACAACCACACAACGGAACAAATTTAAAAGGAACCAACCAGCAGGATTTAGGGCTATAAAGTGAAGTCAGTGCCTTCAAGCTCTGGCATGCTAAGTATTTGGTACTTGAATGATTCCATGTTTGATTGCAGAGAAAAGTGCCATAAAAATCCTGGAAAACAGGGCAGCAGGTGATTGATGTGTGCAGCACTGCGTCACTATTTAGGGTTGTGCTTTTTATTACTCCCCTTTGGGAATGCCTTTCAGCTGTAGGCCAACCCCCCCCCCCTCACTCCATTCTGAATGTACTGAAAGTAGAGAGGGAGGGAGGAGGGTTTTATATTATTATTATTATTATTATTATATAGCGCCATTAGGTTCCATGGCGCTTACATGAGGATAAGGAGACAAGAACAAGCACACTAATCTAGGCGATTCGGACATACGGGTACAGGAGGGCAGGACCCTGTCCACGAGGGCTCACAGTCTACAGAGGCAGGTTTGGATACAGTAGGATGGGGAATGTCAGTATGGGTGGTCGCCTGGTCTCAATGGCAGATTGTAGGCTTGATGGAATAGGTGAGTCTTCAGGTGACAATTGAAGCTACTCAGTAGGAGAGTGTCTGACGTGTTCGCGCAGGAGTTCCAGATAAGGCAATGCCCGGAGAAGTCCTGACGCGGTTGTGCGAAGAGGGATGAGGGGGAGCAGAGGAGGAGTTCTTGGGAGAGCGAGTTGCGTGAGGGTTGGTATCGGGAACCAGGTCGAGATGTATGGTGGGCCAGGTTGTGTATGCTTTGTACGCCATGGTTAGTGTTTTGAATTGGATCTCTTGGAGACGGGGAGCCAGTGAAGGCTTGGCAGAGGGGGGAGACAGGGGAGTAGCGGGAGGACAGGTACATGAGTCGGGCAGCGGAGTTGAGGATAGACTGGAGAGGTGTGAGGGAGTTAGCCGGGAGGCCATTGAGAAGGAGGTTGAAGTAGTCAAGGCGGGAGATGAGGGTTTGGCGTACAGCCGAAAGGCATGCCCTAAGGTGAGTAATAAAAAACGACAACCCTAAATAGTGACATAGTGCTGCACACACCAATTATCTGCTGCCCTGTTTTCCAGGTGTTTTATGACACTTTTCTCTGCAATCAAACATGGAATCATTCAAATAAAGATATAATTGGACTCAGCATCCCAGTTCCTGTAAGGCACCGGCTTCACTATACAGCCCTAAATCTAGCTGGTTGGTTCCTTTTAAAGAAATGATTGGTCAAGTTTTTCTACAGCCAAATTAACTTAGTCTATTTGACCAGTTGAATACACCTATCTTGGATGTCTGTCACTCTGTATAGGGAGGCTGGGCAAAGCAAACTGTTCTTTGGATTTTGGAGCATTAAGTCAGGATACACTTAACCAGCATCTTTCATACATTAGGTGATATCACAGTTTCCAGTAAGCACACTGCTATATAACACTGTAACAGGCAGTAGTAGATAGTAAGGCTTTAATAATCTTCACACAAGGCTTCCAGAATACCATATATGACAGTCTGTTCACAGAAAATGTTCTCTTTTTACAGAGTCTTTGTACTGTATACACAGTATATATACACAGAGCAGCACACTGTACCTTTTTTATGCAGTGAGGAGGATGGACTGAATCCAGTACTCGGTCAATTCTCTCCACTGACCTTCTGCTGCACATCAGAATTTGCTCCTGAACTGTCCTGGCTATTCTTCACTCCTGACAGTCTCTTTCCTGGACTAGCTGGCCTCTGCAGCTTGACCCTGTTCCGTCTTAAGCACTGCTTCTCCTTTTGCAGAGAGTAAAACACACACTGCTTCCCAGCATCCCCTGGGGTCACTGCTGGATACTTCTTGTCTCCTGCAGCAGCTTTTACTCCACAGTTGCTGGATGATTTTACGTCATCAGTACAGTTCATTCTTGACATGATGTCATAAACTGCTCAGTTGGTTTTTGAGGGTCAGAGACAATCTCAAATTTACCCCAATCAGATGAGTTGCCTACTGCAAAGTCCCCATTGACTTTACCTTACATTGCAACTCTGCTTATACTCTGCTCCCGCGTATCCTCACAAACTCATCCTGCAGTCATAAGTGATGCATTTCTATTACAACAATTATAGAATAATTACAACTGCTAGCTAAACCAATAATGAAAAGACGATCAGATTATATTAGGACTCAAAAGGAAGGCATTTCCTTAAAAAGTTCCAAAACTTTTCTTTTTAATAATTTCGTCCAACAGTGAATATTTTGAAACTTTGCAAATTACTTTATTAGGGAGCTCATCTCCATTCCTATAAAAGAAATTGCATGTAAGTGGCTTTCAAACTCCTGCTTTGTGTAATACCGGCATTGGGAGCTATGTGTACAGAGATGGCTGTTGCTGGGAATAAACAGATGTTTACAGCAACTGCAAGCAAAAAGGCTTGTTCTGCTGCACTGCCCTGAGCTACAACTCCCAGAAGTCTTTGCTCCTCTTTACATCCTTAAAGAGGAGGAATAGTAGAGGAGGACAAGCTGAGTAATTTGGATAAGAAGGGAGGCTGAGCAATTTGGAGAAGATGGGGAGCTAGGGGCACAAGGATGAGTGCTCCACCATTGAAGACTGCTGAGAACCTGACTTTGAAGAGCAGAAAACTGAGGCACAAAGTGAGTGCAGACAGCTCAGCAGCTCAGTGTGTGATGGAAGAAATTCCTGGAGCAGAATCATATCAGTAGACCCGCCAGGGTACCAGGATGTCCACCACCACCTGGCTTACCTCAGGATTCTACAATCTATTCCCTGTGCTCCATGCATATGTACCCCCTAGCCTCTAGCTGGTTCACTGTATGACCCAGACCTGCTACGTGGATTGAGAAGACCAGCCAGGGTACCAGGATGTCCACCACCACCCGGCTTACCTCAGGATTCTACAATCTATTCCCTGTGCTCCATGCATATGTACCCCCTAGCCTCTAGCTGGTTCACTGTATGACCCAGACCTGCTACGTGGATTGAGAAAACCAGTCAGGGTACCAGAATGTCCACCACCACCTGCCTTACCTCAGGATTCTACAATCTATTCCCTGTGCTCCATGCATATGTACCCCCTAGCCTCTAGCTGGTTCACTGTATGACCCAGACCTGCTACGTGGATTGAGAAAACCAGTCAGGGTACCAGAATGTCCACCACCACCTGCCTTACCTCAGGATTCTACAATCTATTCCCTGTGCTCCATGCATATGTACCCCCTAGCCTCTAGCTTATTCACTGTATAACCCAGACCTGCTACGTGGATTGAGAAAACCAGTCAGGGTACCAGAATGTCCACCACCACCTGCCTTACCTCAGGATTCTACAATCTATTCCCTGTGCTCCATGCTTATGTACCCCCTAGCCACTAGCTGGTTCACTGTATGACCCAGACCTGCTACATGGATTGAGAAGACCAGTCAGGGTACCAGGATGTCCACCACCACCCGGCTTACCTCAGGATTCTACAATCTATTCCCTGTGCTCCTTGCATATGTACCCCCTAGCCTCTAGCTGGATCACTGTATAACCCGGACCTGCTACATGGATTGAGTAGCCACTGCTGGATTTGTGGTTCCACTGTTGAGGAGATTATGACAGAACTCATTGCTAAGATAGTATTTCTGGATGTGTGGTTCCATGTACTAGGAGTTTATGAAAGGACCATCCATGTGGGGTACTTTGCTCTCATTGAGTTATTAAGTGTACCAACGTTTACTGAAAGCATGTCAACATCCGGGGCAACCGTACCCCAATGTTGGACTGTGCGATGTGCATTGCTACAGCCATTTGCGGGTTGTGTTATTAGTTAGGAGTGTGTTTACTTTCACTTAAAGTGTCATCCTTAACTGTGGGCCAGCAGCATAGGTAGAATTGGGGATTTTGTGGTCTGATAAGCGGTACTGTTATACCCCCTAGGTGCTCTGTGCTATCACAATATCCAGGCCTGCTGCAAAGCCCATTCTGTACATGAGAATGTTTCATATATGTTCTGTTTGTGTGATATCATTTGTTTGCTCTTCCTGGTTATGCCCCTACCTTGGCTGTTTTAATCTCCTCTCTTGAGAATGTGTATGGAGCATGGGTAGGGGTTTCCCGAGTAGACCCCTGCAACTTCTACATTCTCCTAGATCTCCTAGCAAAGTTCAAATGGAGGTACTGCGCCATATTGATATCAGAATGTAGTCATTTGGAGTGCAGATGATAGTTGTGATGGGTCAGCACTTGTCTCCTCCTCCTCTGTGTGTTGTACTTATCAGAACAATCTCTGGCAGCAGCCTCTTCCCAAAGTTATTGAGATACAGGGGCAGAGATGACCCATTACTGCCATCAGCTGTACTCCAAATGAAGATGTTCTCAAATCAATGCAGCTGAAGGCAGGAAAATGGACTATGGAAAATGTGATAGTGTTCACGCAAACACAACCTGTAGTGACTTCCCCAAGCCACCAGGGGGGCTCTTGCACATCATGTATAAAAGGCTCTACCTGGGTGAGTCAGATGCAGAGAGACCAGACAGCCAGTAAGAAGTGGTCTTGTGGCAGCCAGCTTTCTTTCCATTAGTCATTACCGCCAGAGCTGATAGAGACTGTGTGCTAGTTTTCTGGACTGAGAAGAAGCCTCCCTTGAGAAGAAGCAGTTAATTAGCTACCAGAGGGAGGGTTAAAGTGAGAACAATACTCTGAGTGTCGTTGACGAGAGGCTGGACAATTTCCCCCTTGCAAAGAGACAGGTCATGGCGATTGCTGAAGAAAAACGCTGGTGACAAGCTAGACTCTTACTGATCTGTTTTTCCTCTGGATTACACCATAATTGTAAGTCCTGAGCTCGGGCCCTGCATATGCAACTTTTTCGTGAGTAAAGTGAGGACCTTGTTTTCTTGGTGCCAAAAGTTAGCTAAAATCTGCAGCCAGATTCATAGGCCTGTGCTGGACTAAGAGAGTTAGATAATCGTGTATCACTTCTGCTGGGGTATGTATATGTTGTTCTGCCCCATTTATGTGCATAGTGTAATACCAGTTATAACCTTTAAAGTGATCCTAAACCCACAAACTGATCCCCCCGCATCTTTAGACCTGTCCCTGCACCCCCTCTTATCATTTCTAGCCATCCCTTTTGCAGAAAAAAATCGATTTTGTAAAGTAGAGAAAAAGTTATATTTACCTCGTCCTGTGTGAGTTTTCTCTTTCTGAGGAAGCCGCAATAGACACGCCTGTCTGCTGCTCCCTTGTAATTATGCACGCCCATCTCTGCTTGATGCCTTGGTATGAGCCAGGCCGCGTTAGGAAAGGGGGCGGGGCTCCGGTATGACGCGATTTTAGCCCTGCCCCTTTCATGACGCGGCCAGGCCAGATGTCCACAGTGCCACATGTGGAAGTAAGCAGAACAGTAAAAATGAACTCTGGCCACCGGCGGTGGTTACACGGACTGTATGGGGCCGCCAACGCCCACGCTGCACTACACATAGATATCGCAGCAGCCACCATACAGTCACAAGTAGCAGGAGTGCAGCCCAAGTAAAAATGGGGAACCAGTACTTGAACACACTGTACGGGACTGCTAACTCCCACGCTGCACCGCATACAGGTATTACAGCAGCCACCATACAGCTGCAGGGAACAAGAGCCCAGCCCCCCCAGCAAGTGCGGCACAAATCCCGCCATGACGAAGCTCATTTGTCTAAAACTCGGGTCCGCACTGAAGCACCCAGCTGTCTGCAAACCAGCCCCAGTAAACCGATAGCCGCTCGCAGGCTATAGTTGATTGGATTGTATGGGACCGTGAACACCCACACTACACCGCATATGGTAATCACAGAAGCCACCATACAGGCACATTGACTAGAGCGCAGCCCGCCGGAAAGCACAACGCCATTCTCGCTACGCGGAAGCCCTTCCACTCATAGACTCAGTTTCCCACCAAAGGATTCAGGAATCTGCAACCATGTCTCAAAGCGTCACATCCTCACTCAAAACGAGGTCACGAGCAGGCTCTAGCAAGTCATCAATAGCAGAGCATGCTGCTCTTGCTCGTGACGAAGCTGAGGCGGCAAAAGTGAGGTCCTCCTTCACTACACAAGAGATACAATTAAAGAGGAGACAGGCAGAGCTACATGCAGAGCAAGAAGCACAGAGTGCGTATCTACGATCGTCTCTAGAAAGACTTGCAACAGACAAGGAGACAGCAGCCACAATAGCTAAAGCAGAGTGCTTGGAAGCTGCAGAGAACAGCAACATTCTTGGACCGGATGTAGACCAGCCGAGAACTGGTTATAAAAGGAGTTGTAAAGTTCACTTATAAAGCCGAGAACTATAGGTCATGACGAGCCTCATTCCAGAATGCCATTCAGGGTCTGGACCCAGGGCCGCCATTAGGGGGTTACAGCCCTTACTGCAGTGAGGGGCCCGGTGCCTGACTGCAGGGGGCGTGGCTATTGAACAGGGGCAGGGGGGCCCGACCATGCCGGCGGGGGGTCGTGGCTTCTTGGAGCAAGGGCCCCCTATGTTGCGTGAGCGCACCCGCCCTCCCCCCCCCCCCCTACTGACGAGTTCCTGTGTGCGGGGATCCGCTGGCTGCCGCCCACTCCCTTCCGACCAGGGAGTGCATGTCACAGTGCACAGGACAGTGACTGAGCACCTCCTTGAACAGAAAAAACTATATGTGGGGCCGCAGAAGGAGAAGCCTCACTGGAGGAGAGAGACCATGTCGCAGCCTGGTTACCGGGGGATGAGGCTGCGGCTCCACTGATATAATGAACAAAACTCAGCTGCTCCTCTGGTCTCTTCTTCTTCGGCCTCATCTGTGGCCGAGGAATCCTGCACAGCGTCAGCAAGAGCTGGCAGGCAGCCAAGCATGAGGAGAGGGGAATGAAGTGAGCAGCTACAGGAGCTCCCCCTCCTCCTGTAATGTCACTACCAGGCCAGCTCAGCAGTCGGGAGCAGGGGAGGGGGAGAGAAGGGGGCTGACAGGAGCCAGAATGTGTGTACAGACATCCTCTGCTGATTACAACTACAGGCCTCCTTCACTGGGTACACGATGATGAAGAAGAGAGTGAGTATATATATGTGTGTGTGTGATACAGATATCATGTATGAGTGTGATGTGTGTGTCATGTGCTTCTGGGTGTGTGTCATGTATCTAAGGTGCTGTGCCTGGTGTATGTGTTATGCATGTAAGACAGTTCTCCTGGGTGTATGCCATGTATGCAAGATGATGTTTCTGGATGTATGTGTCATGGATGTGATGTGCTCCTGGGTGTATGTATCATGTATGTATGATATGTCATGTATGTAAGACACTGCTCCTGGGTGTATGTATCATATATGTATGATATGTCATGTATGTAAGACACTGCTCCTGGGTGTATGTGTCATGTATGTATGTATGATGCTCCTGGGTGTATGTATCATATGTGTATGATATGTCATGTATGTAAGACACTGCTCCTGGGTGTATGTGTCATGTATGTATGACGGTATGCCTGGGTGTGTGATGTATATCTGATGGTATGCCTGGGTGTATGTGTGTCATGTACATAATGATGGTGCACCTGAGTTTGTATGTGATGTATGTATGTGCCATGGATGTGATGTGCTCCTGGGTGTATGTGTCATGTATGTATGATGATGCTCCTGGGTGTATGTATCATATATGTATGATATGTCATGTATGTAAGACACTGCTCCTGGGTGTATGTGTCATGAATGTATGATATGTCATGTATGTAAGACACTGCTCCTGGGTGTATGTATCATGAATGTATGATATGTCATGTATGTAAGACACTGCTCCTGGGTGTATGTGTCATGAATGTATGATATGTCATGTATGTAAGACACTGCTCCTGGGTGTATGTGTCATGTATGTATGTATGATGCTCCTGGGTGTATGTATCATATGTGTATGATATGTCATGTATGTAAGACACTGCTCCTGGGTGTATGTGTCATGTATGTATGTATGATGCTCCTGGGTGTATGTATCATATGTGTATGATATGTCATGTATGTAAGACACTGCTCCTGGGTGTATGTGTCATGTATGTATGTATGATGCTCCTGGGTGTATGTATCATATGTGTATGATATGTCATGTATGTAAGACACTGCTCCTGGGTGTATGTGTCATGTATGTATGAGGGTATGCCTGGGTGTGTGATGTATATCTGATGGTATGCCTGGGTGTATGTGTGTCATGTACATAATGATGGTGCACCTGAGTTTGTATGTGATGTATGTATGTGCCATGGATGTGATGTGCTCCTGAGTGTATGTGTCATGTATGTATGATGATGCTCCTGGGTGTATGTATCATATATGTATGATATGTCATGTATGTAAGACACTGCTCCTGGGTGTATGTGTCATGAATGTATGATATGTCATGTATGTAAGACATTGCTCCTGGGTGTATGTGTCATGAATGTATGATATGTCATGTATGTAAGACACTGCTCCTGGGTGTATGTGTCATGAATGTATGATATGTCATGTATGTAAGACACTGCTCCTGGGTGTATGTGTCATGTATGTATGTATGATGCTCCTGGGTGTATGTATCATATGTGTATGATATGTCATGTATGTAAGACACTGCTCCTGGGTGTATGTGTCATGTATGTATGTATGATGTTCCTGGGTGTATGTGCCATGTATGTATGATATGTCATGTATGTAAGACACTGCTCCTGGGTGTATGTGTCATGTATGTATGATATGTCATGTATGTAAGACACTGCTCCTGGGTGTATGTGTCATGTATGTATGAGGGTATGCCTGGGTGTGTGATGTATATCTGATGGTATGCCTGGGTGTATGTGTGTCATGTACATAATGATGGTGCACCTGAGTTTGTATGTGATGTATGTATGATGGTATGCTGGAGTGTGAGTACACCTGTGTGATGTATAATGTATGTATGAGAGCACACCTGGGTTTGTGTGTGATGTATTTATGATGGCTCTGGCCTGGAGTCTGGTAACTTGTGACTGTCGTTCACAGCTCTGACACTGGAGAATCCTTACAATGCACAGTGTCTGTGATGCGAGGAGTCATAAATCTGCAGCCATATGAAGTGACTGCAGATTTGTCATTTTAGACCGGATCAGGATCATAACGATCGCGGTCGCAGTGGTCACTAATGTGAACGGGACTGGGAGGACCATGCCCCGCCAACCCCAACGCCTGCTTCAGCTGAATCTACGTCCTTGCCGAGGATGCAGACCCAGCCAAAATGCATCACATATACTAGGATAGGGACCATGAAACCAGGATAGGACATATATTTCCGAAAGTGGATAATAGAGAACTTATATATTAGGGGTTCTTATATACCAGGATGGGGGATCAAATATTCTAGGATGGGAGACATATACATACCAGGAAGGGGACATATATACAAGGAGGAGACCATGTATATCAGGATGGGATCATATATACCAGGAGGTGGGATATATGCGTGCGTATGTGTGTGTCATGGCACTGACATCCTTGTGTTTGAGGAAGGAAGGGCTGCTGTTTTGAATTTCGCCTCAGGCAGCAGAGAGGCTAGGTTCACCCCTGGATGCGGACGACCCGACACGATTGCTTGCGGAGCTATTGCCCACTACCCTAGGGAATGACAGGCAGCCGCCGCTCGCTAAAGCTGCCATCTTGGATCTGGGAGCAGAAGAAAGCGCACAGGAATGGAGGCTTCACAAACTTGTTTACAAACCGCACCGGACAGGAGTGGCGCATTAGGCAGAAAAGTCAGTGTCATCTACATCAGAGCACCAAGAACAGATACTACAGTACAGGTAAAACCTTCACATGTGCACGTGTCTCTGTTATCCGTGTGCTGTGTGTTTGTTAACCATGTGCTGTACGTGTGTCTGTAATCCGTGTGCTGTGTGTGTCTGTCATCTGTTTGCTGTATGTGTGTGTCTGTCATCCGTGTGCTGTGTCTCTGTCATCAGTGTGCTATGTACGTCTGTCATCCATGTGCTGTATGTCTGTCATTTGTCGTGTGTCTGTCTTCTGTGTACTGTATGTGTGTCTTTCATCTGTCGTTTGCCTGTCTTCTGTGTACTGTATGTGTGTCTGTCATCCATCTCGGGAACACAGCACACAGGAAGGAGACAGGTGCAGTGGGGAGACACAGCGTATAGGGGGAAGACGGGCACGGGGGGGACAGGTGCAGGAGAGAGACACAGCGCGCATATGGGACACAGTGCACAGGTTGGAGACAGGCACAGGGGAGGGACAGCAAACTGGAGGGACAGAGACTGTGCAAAGGGGGTGACAGGTACAGAGAGGGGAGAGACATGCACAGAGAGGGGCATTACCAAGCTGTGACTTGGCCTCTATTGTCCAGACTTCCAGAAAATGGCCGTGGAGGCATTGCATGCGCAGATCGAGATCCGCAGCCATTTTCTGGAAGCTTGTGGCCCCTGCCTCCAGAGCTCAGCTCACCTCCTCAATGGGTGGGGCCCGAGGAGAGATCATACATCCCTGTGGCTCCTACAGACCTCAGCTCTCCCCCAGTCTATGTGCCCCTAGCCCTCTACAGTGTGGTATATGCCCTCAGTGTCTCCTGTATGATGTATATATAGCAGTCTCCTATGTGATGTATTTAATTTACAAAACTTATTGTCACAGAGTCGACTGCGCTCCAGACCAACACAAGCCTGGAAGATCAGATATCACCAAACATCGCAGAGAAGCAGCTGCAACCATCAAATTAGGTGAGTAAATTAATTAAATGTAGCCGGGTAAATGTCATGGTGATGTGTGGCCCCTGAATGACTTTCCAAATGTCCCCCCATCCTGGCAGGAAAAAAGTTTCCCCCCTGTACAAGGTAATAAATAACACCACCAGTGTTATTCTGCCTCATGTGGCATTTATTGTTCACATCCTCAACTCACATCAAGAACAATATATAGAAAGAGATTAATGTGTGACTGGGGAGGACGTGGTGCAGAAAGGGAGTTTTTCCAATAGTGGGCGGTGAAAATATGGAAGGTTCGGGGGTGGAGTCTGGATGGAGGTGGAGCCTAGGTGGAGGCGGAGATTGGTGGAGGCGGAGATTGGGTGGAGTCTCATGGGGCCCCAAAATTTTGCCAGTAAGGGGCCCCGAAATTTCTAGTGGCAGCCCTGTCTGGACCTATTCTATAGCGAGGAGTTAAGGTCCTGTCACACACAACAATGCTCCAGCGGTCCCGACAGCCATAATAACCTGCCAGGATCGCCGGAGTGTCGTTACCTGGTCGCTGTGGAGCTGTCAAACAGGCAGATCTCCCAAGTGATCAGGGACCTTGGAGCCACATCCCACATCGCTGAAGGCGATGTTACCAGCGTCCTCCCTGCTTAGCGCTGCCTGTAAGCAGGGAGGACGTTGGTAACTATGATAAACACCGGGTATCCATACAGCGCGCGCTGCCTAGATACCCGGTGTTTATCATGGTTACCAGCATCCTGCCTGCTTAGCACTGCCTGTAAGCAGGGAGGAAGCTGGTAACTATGATAAACACTGGGTATCTAGGCAGCGCGCACTGCCTGGATACACAGTGTTTTTTATAGTTACCAGCATCCTCCCTGCTTAGCACAGCCTGTAATCAGGGAGGACGCTAATAACTATGATAAACACGGGGTATCTAGGCAGCGCGCGCTGCCTGGACACCCGGGGTTTACCATGGTTACCAGCCTGTGACGTCACTGATCGCTGATTTCTTGCTGTCACACGCAGTGATGCGTGCTGACCAGCGGGAGACCAACGATCAAAAAATGACCCAGAGCACTTTGCAGCGATCAGCGACCTCACAGCAGGAGCCTGATTGCTGCTAAGTGTCACACATAATGACATCGCTGGAGAGATCGTTGTAACGTCACAGTTACAACGATCTCGCTAACGATCTCGTTATGTGTGACTGGGGCTTTAGATCTCCTAGTAAAATGGCTTGGGAGTGAGTCAGTTGAGCATGCCAAAAGACTAACACATTAATATAAAGCATCCACACACAGGTCTTCGCAAAGTGTTGGAAAAACTTGATGAATTCTATGGGTCTATCGAAGTCATTGAAAATGCTTTATGCAAAACAATAGACAATTTCCCTAAGATAGGGTCTAAAGGTTATCAAAAGCGCAGAGAGTTGAGTGACTTGTTGATAGAGTAACAGGTTGCCCAGGAGGAAGGAGATTTGCCCAGATTGGCATTCTTAGACACTGCCAGGGGTGTCAATCTGATGCAAAAACATCTTTACAATCTACAATCACATATGGCTCACAGTATAAGCAAACTCATAATAATGTGCCATTCCCTCTTTTCACCGTATTTGTAGATTTTGTCACCCGACAAGCTAAGATCAGAAATGACCCTAGTTTTGACTTCTCTCTGTCGTGTCCCACTGCCCCCGGTGTCATACCAATAGGACATCCATGACAGTCCACAAAACTAACATTGTTTCCACAGGTCCTCACAATTCGAATAAGCCACCTCCAAAAGAGAACAAACCTCAAGATTTCAGGAAGCAGTGTCCTCTACACAGGAAACCACATTCTCTACTAAAATGCAGAGCCTTCAGGGAGAAGTCTTTAGAGGATCGTAAAGGTTTCCTCAAGGAAAACAACATCTGCTTCAAATGCTGTGCCACAACCTCGCACCTGGCCAGGAACTGTGAAACTAGCGTGAAATGTGGAGAATGCAGCAGCATGGATCACAATACAGCCTTGCACCCTCGACCACCCCCTCGAGTGTTGTCACAACCAGAGGAGAAAATTGGGAAGCAGAAGAACACTGATGAAGGCACTCCTGTAGTCACCTCTCAATGTACGGAGATCTGTAAGGGACTCACAGGAGGAAGATCCTGTTCAAAAATCTGCCTTGTCCGAGTCTACCAGGCAGGCCGCAGGGACAAAACGCTCAAGATATATGCAATCATGGATGACCAAGCAACAGATCTCTAGCCAAGTCCATCTTCTTTGATAACTTCAGCATTGTAGGCCCCAGTTCTTCCTACTCCTTGAGGTCGTGTTCAGGTAACGTTGAGATGGCGGGGAGGAAAGTAACTGGATACAAAGTGGAGTCCATAGATGGCCAGACCTGCCTATTGCTACCGACCATCCTGGAGTGCAACCAGATTCCCAACAACAGGTCCAAGATGCTGTGGCGCCCCACTGGTCGGTGCACCCTGAAGGGGTATTGAACCCAGACCAGCATGTATGGTAACCCAGTGGCCAGTGAAAAGGGGAGGTTCATATATGGCTTTCATCCTACATCCACACATTTAGCAATTGGTTAAACCCGTTACTAGGGTAACCGGTCCCAGTGGGAGGTTATATAGGTGGGTAGTGGAGAGCAGGAAGAGAGATTAGGAGAGTAAGCAGAGACAGAGAGGTTGGGAAGGACCCTTCAGGGGAACTTACAGGGAGGGCACCCAGAAAGAGCAGTGACCCAGACGAGAAGGGGGTGCCTGAGGGTGTATGCTAACACCCGGCGTCAGACCGTCACCTACCGGTCTGGGAGGATCCCAGTCCACGGAGTGGAGAAACCGGCTCCGAGTGCGGTGCAGGCAAGTTCAACTCTGAGCTGCCATTACCGGTTGGACCAAGGAGTCTTCAGGCTCCAGGTCACCTGTAACCATTACCAATCAAAGAGCCTGGACCCGCAGAAAATCCCCAAAGATAGTGACAATCCAAAAGAAGGTTATTACAAAGGTCCCAAAGTTACAGAAGAAAGCACAGGAGGTCAGGCCAGGCTTGAGGCAGGCCAGACTTCAACACAGGTAAGGACAGAGGGCGAAGCCGAGGGAACATCTCTGAAAGCCACAGACGGAACACCCCGTTCACTGGTCACTACCCAGGCCAGCTACCCGTGACTGTAGACCTGTTGATTTGGCTGTGAAAGTGACCGGTAAACGCGTACAGAGACTCAGCTACGTGTGTGTCATTCCTTCATGCCTGCAGAGCTGTTATGCTGTGCCTGTGACAACCAGTACTACAGAGATCTGACCCGGGGACTCTGCTTCCCCTGCAGGGAGACATATCATCTGGCTGCCTATCCACCATCCCTGGAAGTCTGCAGCAGCACTGGTGCTATCACCAGATACTGCAGGTGGCGTCACAAACAATTCACTTTTATTATTTTACACTTTTCAGCGACCACCAGGGCCACGGACCCGGGCATCGACCCCCGGTGACAGGATCCAGCAGCAACGCCCGGAATCCGAGTTTCTAACCCCTGGGTGAGTCAATACCTTCACGGGAAGTAGCAGCACATCACCCCCACCTGAAGCGAGGAGCTCATCTGTTACCTGAGTTGGACCCAGAAGCTCTAATAGCTTTATTACTGGGAAGCGATATACTCACTAGTCTTGTGGACTCATAGTATATCAACAGCTTCCAGAACGCTCCATATGCACAGAGGCTCAACCTTGGATGGGTCACTGTACGCAGGGGCTCGCTGGCAAGTTTTACCCTTGAGGGCAGTCCACTATGTCCAGGGGCCACATGAGGAGGGGGGGTGCTATCGCTGCATCAAGCCTCCCCACCACAGACCAAGTGAAGGGGGGGTTGCTGACGCTACATGATGCACCTGCAAAGGGTGCTGCTGCTTCCACTCTGGTCCCGAGTCTCTGTCAGCCGCCCCGCTGACACCCGCGGCCTACCTGCTGCATTCTGGTCCCGCTGTCAATCAGATGAGTGCGGCGGCTTTGGCCGCACCGCGCTGGCATGCGGCCGCTCTCACTGTCAGGGCGGCCCTGAACTATCATTAAACCACCAGCCTGGGGGGCAAATGCCTTCCTGTCACCTGGGCCAGTCCCCCCTGACTGTATGAGAAGTTTGTCTTGGAGGAGCACACAAGGCGGCCTCGATCAACAGTATGCCCACCAGCACACTAGAAAATGGACGCCCATCTCTCTTCGAGCCATGTCAGAATAATCTGCCGGTAAAAGAAATACCAAGAAGCACTTCCCTTCCCTGTCTCTACATGTTTTTACTTAAAAACAACTTACATAAGAGCTCTGGACGCCATCTTAGGAGTCCTACATATATTTGTGTATATATGTATATTCTTCAGTAAATCAAACAATTACTTATTAAAACAATTACTCAACAATGTCAGGTAATTGCCCTGACGCCCTTTTTCAGTTTCTTCCAACGAAGACGATGCCTGTGAAGGTGAACAAGCCCACATACGGTAGGATGTACAGTCTTTCCACAGGACAAAGCAAGTCAGCAAGACAGAGATGTCCATAGAAGACAGGATGTTCTCAGACATCATGAATCGAGAAATAGTCAAAGACAAGTCAAACAGTTGAGCCGCACCTCTACCATTCCGGCCACGGAGAAGACGCCTACCCAACAACAGGGAACTGGTCTACAGCTGATTCATCTCCCTCAGATACAAGCTTCAGAAATCACCTGAGAATAAAGAACATTACCTTCATTGGAAAGATATTCCAGAAAAACCATGTGGAGATTGCACCTGCACTTCGACACTCAGAGGAGTGTTGGTACTTACACATCTTCAGAGTGTACCATCCTAAGAAGCCAGGTCAGAAAAGAGTGGTATTTGACTCAAGTGCTAAATGCGAAGACGTCTCATTGAATGATGTCCTACTGTCAGGCCAATACCTCAACAACGAGACTTCTAGAAGTGCTACTCTGTTTCTGCAGGGATACTGTGCCATTTATGGCTAACATACAACAGATGTTCCACTGTTTTCTCGTCAAAGAGGAACACAGAAACTACTTGAGGTTCTTCTGGTGTCGCAACAATGACCCAGATAAAGACATCGCAGAGTACCAGATGAGGGTACACATCTTCAGGAACAGTCCTTCCCCAGCAGTCGCTATCTATGGCCTCCAAAATTACGCCACAGAGGGTGAAGAAAAGTACGGGTCAGATGCCAGATCCTTCGTTGAAAAAGACCTCTATGTAGACGACTGTCTGAAGTCCACACCAACAACTGAGGCTGCAATCAGTCTCCTAAAGAGAGCTCAAAAAATGCTCGCTCGGTCTAACCTAATGTTACACAAGATTTCCTCCAACACCCGAGAGTTAATGGAAGCCTTTCCCTCTCAAGACTATTCCAGCGATCTAAAGGACTTAGACCTAAGCATTGACTCCCTTCCCATGCAGCGGAGCTTTGGATTGCTTTAGGGTTTGAAGACCGATGCATTCACCTTTCATATCAGCAAAGACAAGAAACCCTTCACATGCTGAGGAGTTCTTTCTTTTGTGAATAGCTTGTACGACCCTTTGGGGTTCTCAGCTCCAGTAACCATCCAAGGCAAAATGATGCTAAGAGACATCACCCAAGAGACATCTGATTGGGAAGATCCACTTCCAGCAGAAAAAGCAGACCTATGGGCCAAGTGGCGAAAGTCTCTCGAATCCTTTACCGACCTTCATGTGAATGAACGTATGCTCCCGTGCCATCCACAGAAGTCAAAACACAAAGACTTTGTGTCTTCTGTGACCATCAGTCAAAGCGATTGCAGTAGTAGTGTACCTCAAAACCACAGATGTGAATGAACAGAACCACATCGGGTTTGTCGTGAGTTGGACAAAACTGGCGCTACTCCATAACACACGAAACCCAGATTGGAACTCTGTGCTACTGTCCTTGCAGTGGAGTTGGCCGAACGTATCTCAGATGGGATGAATCTGGAGATCAAAGATGCCTTTCTACAAAGTTCTACACTGATAGCAAGGTGGTACTGGGATACATCTGCAACGAGACGCGACACTTCTATGTCTATGTCAGCAATCGGGTACTGAGGATAAGAAGATCCACTTGCCCTAATCAGTGGCACTACGTGTCTACTCACTAGATCCGTTGCACCCAGTCATCTTAAGGACACTACGTGGTTTACAGGCCCTGCCCTCCTTGTACCGATCAATGCCCTACATCAGCAAGCCTGAAGCAATCGAACGTGGATCCAGATGCCGATGAAGAACTTCGTCCTCAAGTGTCTGCTATGCCTACAGTTATTTCAAATTATCACCTCAAATCTCATCGGTTCAGCAGGTTATCAACCTGGAAGTCACTCGACCAAGCCATTGCCTGCCTACTCCAGGTAGCTCAGCCTTATGAGACAGCACTTTCAATTGGTTCTGGAGACCTGACAGTTCTCAACCTTTGCCATGTTACCCACGCAGAAAACCCCCTTCTGAGTGCACCACCAACAGAAGTTCAGTGAGAGAGACCTCTACAAACGGCAAAGGAAGCAAGTACAAGGTGTCTCAACGTTTTCTGGAACTGATGGAGAAAATGGTACCTCTCCACCTACAAACCAGGAGAAAGTGGCAGAAAGACCGGCCAGACGTCAAACCTCACAATGTCATACCCACAAAAAGACATCCAGTCAAACCAAAAGGAGTGGTTACTCAACCTTTTCACCCAAACTTCCAAGCATGTATGGGAAAGTACCAAAGTAGAGGTCAGAGTGAGTAAGCTTGGGAGAAACAAACTGTTCCTCAGGCCAGTAACTGAACTTGTGTTGCTGTTTTACAAAAAGAAGTTATAGTGACAACCGTTGATGCCAAGCAGGGGAGTGTTCTGCCCATTTATGTGCATAGTGTAATACCAGTTATAACCCTTAGTAGGTCACCAAATACCCATTTATGTTGTTTCTGCTCAAATAAGAAAATCTCCTTTAAAGGATTCTGTCACCTCCAAAACGCCACCTAAGCTACCAAAACATGTCCCTGCAGCATACTATCACTAATCTCACACTCCTTTTGTCTCCTAAAAAGCATCCTGTGAAAGTGCATAAAAACGTTTTAATACTTACTCATTAGGGATTATAATTTGCAGAGGCTAAATTCTTTAGCCCTTAGGGCATCTTGTTTGCAGCCTGCATGATTCAGCCCTCTCTGTGCAGCTTCTGCTGTGATATGGAGCTGAAGACAGGACTAATGATTCGCATTCTGTGAGTGACAGGAGAGGGGGAGAGCAAAGCCTGCACAAGCAAAGCAACAGACAGAGAGAGGCTGGATCCTCAAGGCTGCATAACAACATGCCCTAAGGGCTAAAGAATATAGCCCCTGCTAATTATAACCCTAATGAGTAAGTAATAAAATGTTTTTATGCACTTTCACAGGATGCTTTTAGGAGACAAAAGGAGTATGAGATTAGTGATAGGATGCTGCAGGGACATGTTTTGGTAGTTTAGGTGGCTTTTTGAGGTGACAGGATCCCTTTAAGAGAATGAGTCATTTAGAAGTGATCTCCCTCTGCTTCTCTGGATGAAGGAGATGGCAGACATGTCCTGAATTCCTGAGAAGATAAGACATGCATCTTACTCTGTCCCTTCTTTCTACAACTTTCCTCCTCTCTTGTCAGATGAATTTGGTGAGGGCCATAATGAAGTTACATGTTGTGTTGTAATCTGAATGCAGGTCGCAATGCAGCCATTATTTAGTTGTACTGTGATTGTGTACCTAAGTTAATGCTCCAGCAATACATGCAGACAGATTGTAGAACAGTGCTAGCAGTATGAACTTTGCCCCAGATAGCAATGTTAACTGCATTCTTTGTTATACTGTTACTGTGCAGTTTCTGTAATGCCCCAGTACTGGTAGTAATTGTATTTCTGTACCATACTGCTGCTTTTGTGATATGCCAGTACTGATTCAGACTGTTTATTCCTTGTATTATGGGTTTTACCATTATCGTTCACATCAAGTTCACATCATCATCAATACACCAAGACTTAAGCTCCCATACAGTCTGTTTACTGGGAAAGTGAACGAGGGTTGAGCTGTATGCTAGATATCCACAGCACCACACGAGGAAGAAGGCAGAACATATATATAGAATATAGGCTTATTGATATGTTTGTGACTCATAGTGCCATTTCAAAGACTCGCACTGCTACGCACCAATTAAACTTACATTGGTCCTTGTAGCCAGCACTTTGATGCCAGTACTTTGGATCGGGTGTGAGTGGATATTTCTTGTGGTGAGTGTTTATATCTTATCACATTCCACGTTCCCCCTACTATCCCTTAATTAAAGAATCTGTTTAATAAATTGATGCCTGGCTCCATTTCCATTTGTGATCCACTGAATCTTTGTGAATCCCTCGGTTCTCATAGAAAAGCAGGGGATTGGGAGCCACTTACATGGAATGTTATCGTACAGGAATGAATACAAATCCTGTAATAAAGTGATTTGCAAAGTTCCATAACTTTCAATGCTGGACAAAATGATTTAAAAAAAGAGAAAGTTTCTTTAAATACTTGTAAGATTTTAGTATTCCTGCAGTTAAAGCGACCTGTGCCATGTCATAAGCTGCTCAGTTGGCGCTGTCTTTTCTAGCAGTAGCCTGTATTTATGTTTTATGTTATCTGTGCATTGCCGGTGCTGTATTTGTGTGCAGGCTGTTAAAACAGTTTCGAAGACAAACATACTTCCAGCTGGTTTCCTTCTGGTTTCCATCTGCTCCCTTTCTGCATCTTTGCGCTGTGATTGTTACTTACTATTGAAAGCTAATTCTCCGTGTGAAGTGTAACTACTGCTAGGGTCAAGCGAGCGTTTAGGAGATTTACCCGCAATATTGTCACCTCGCAACAACCACTGCATTATGTCAGATGTTAAATTGCCTCAAGGGGTGAAGTTCCTGGAGGATCAAACATTCAAGTTTAGTGATAAAACAAAATCTCCAGGGAAGAAAAGATGAAACGGATAATGCAGTCCTTCACAAAATAAAGGAAAATGCAATTTTGTGATCACAACACTCTGAATAGATACAACCACATTTCACATCTTTTTGTATCTAGGCATCTTTCACATCAGCGATTTTTTGAATTTGCAGCAGATCTGTCAGGTTTGCCGCATCTGCCGTGATCTGCTGCATAACGGCTCACTTGCGGCAAGCCTACGACAAATCCCATTCATTCTTTATGGGACTTGCGGTCAGGTGCGGCAACTGCGGTTTTGCCGGACCCAGCAATTGCAGCAAGTAAAAAAAAACGCTGCTAGTAGCGTTTTTCGCGCTGCCACAAGTGCCGGACCTGCCGGATCTGGCAAAACCACAATTGCCGCACCTGACTGCAAGTCCCATAGGGAATGAATGGGGCTTGCCATAAGTGTGCCATTATACGGCAGATGCGGCAAAGCTGCTGGATCTGCCGCAAATGGCACAAAACACTGATGTGAAAGCAGCCTTAGAATGTCAGGACAGCCAAATGGCCAAATACGCAGATGTAACACATCACTACTGGCTGCTTATGTGACCCACCCCAGGGCCGTGGGGCACCCGGTCCCTGGCGTTGATTTACTGGGGATGTCACGAGGCCTGTTGCCCGGTTCCGTGGCCCTGGTGGTCGCTGAAAAGGGGAACAGTCAATAGGACTAGTGTCTTGTGATGCCACCTACGGCTCCGGTAAGGTTACCGGCGCTGTGAGACAGGCTGCCGGGATGATGGTGAGGCAGCTAAATGGTTACGCTCCCTGTTGATGGAGCGGGATCCCCGGGCAGTAGTGGATGATGGGAGGTGTGGAACAGTCTATGGAGGGAGTAGGATCAGGGGCCACAATAACAGTCACACACACAAGGTTGTTGTTTCATACCTTTACTGATGTTACTGTTCAAGGCAGGGACGGACCTACCGTGATGCAGCTGGTTCAACTATAAAAGATAAACAAAACATATCATGATACAATGATTACATAAACAAGTTATTTCACAATCCTGACCTCCCTTTATTCATAAAAGTTTGACTACCTCCAAACAATGTGAATAATGCATAAACAATAATGTGCAATAATAGATTATCAAAAATATCGGAACAGGAAGTTACCTTTCATACAGTGCAAGGATAAACTTAATGCTAATAGGCACCAGAACCCTTAGGTTCATAAATCTATGAGAAAAATAAAACACTTATATCACTAGTCACAATAGTCATCGTACCAAAAGAAAAAGACCCCTTCCAAGGAATCCATGGAATTACTATGATTCCATATCTCATATGTATCAACATTTTGTCAAACATTATTTCAGATTCACTGTTAATAGGTGAGTATTATAATACAGAAACAATGAAACCTTTTCTTACGCTGAAGATGAGTCATCAAATATAGTGGATAGGGTTACCTCTTCTAATCAATTTTTAACTGTTACAGCAGAAGAGACCCAACAAAAGGAATATGAAAAAGAGTTGTATACACAAACTGCTTTGGACCTACATTTAACTACTTTGGCTGAGTATTACAGGAACAAACGGATCCCTCGTGGCCTAAGGGTTCTCCTGCGACCTACATTATTCATTGAGAATATGGACTACTGTGATCGTTTCTAAAGCATTTTAAATAAGTGTTTATTAGATCTGATTACCATTACTATTGAGTATCTTCAGTCACAGCTGGTCACTTTGCAGATGACCGTTTCGGATCAACTGATCCTTCGGCTGGTCTTGGCTCAAAGGCTCCACAAGCTTGTGGAGCCTTTGAGCCAAGACCAGCCGAAGGATCAGTTGATCCGAAACGGTGCCGTCGTCTGCACCTCTGACACCCCCTCCCCAGCACCCTGTAACCTAATGCTGATTAAAGTCATCCATTGAGGAACAACTATCACTGGGTGAGTGCCTCTTTCTTCAATGTGATTGTCTTTTTGCCCGACTCCTAAATGTAATTCTTTTTTATTGGATCAGGAGCTCCGTAGATTCTATAGAGCTCTTAGACTTAAAGTACACTTTAATAGAGGTCCGAGTGTAGATCATGGAGACCCCATCTCTACAACCACCTCTACTCTGCCTCCCCCTGACCCCTCTTTTTTATTAGCTACCCTGAATATTCATGTACCGAGCTCCTTTAATCCACCTAGGAACCAACATGGTGTTGAGGCCTATGTGGATTTAGTATCTGCTGATATTCAGAATCTATTACAAAAGGTTGAAAGGGGTAACTTGTATTCTAGAAATAATCTGACAGCAACTGAAATACACGCTATTAAACATTTACAGGATAATAAGCAAATAGTCATTAAACCTGCTGATAAGGGGGAAAGCTATTGTTATTATGGACCGCAGTTATTACATAGATGATATTACACGTCAGCTGAGTGATACCAGTACTTATACTCCTATCCCCAGAGATCCCACACCAACCATTAGAAGCCTGATTAAAGAAAAAGTGAAGTTTTTCTTACAGAAAGGTACTGTAGATAAAAAACTAGCAGAATTTCTTATAGCGGATAATCCTATTTATGCTCACCTTTTATGTTCTCCCAAAATTCATAAAAATTTGACTCAGCCTCAGGGGCGTCCTATAGTGGCTTCCACTGATTCTTTGTTATCACCGATAGCTATTACATTAGACAGAATCTTGTCACCCTTGATTCCTATAATACCATCTTACATTAAAGATACTTCTGATTTTCTCGATATAGTCCGACAACTGGGCCCGATTCCTTCCGGTCGCAGCTTAGTGACATTAGACGTGAACAACTTATATACTTCCATTAATCACGAACAGGGCTTAGAAGCCATTAAATGTTTTTTGGACGAATTCACAGAGTTCAGTGTTCTCAAAAAACAATTCTGTTTGGAGTTCTTAGGAATTGTATTACAAAATAATTTCTTCATGTTTCAAGACCAACACTTCTTGCAGCGTAGGGGGACCGCCATGGGGTCTAACGGGTGCCCCCCTACGCCAATATTTTCATGGGGTTCTTTGAACATAGATTTATTAGGAGTGATCCAATTGTGTTATCTAAGTGTTTGGTTTGGAAATGTTTTATAGATGATATTTTTATGATATGGACATGGTCATTACCAGACCTCATGGATTTTTTCCAAAAAATTAATACCTTGGTTTCCGACTTAACATTTACTATTAACTACAGCACAGAGAAGATTAATTTTCTAGACACTTTGTTGTCAGTTAACGAATATGGACAACTGGATGTGGATTTATACACTAAACCCACAGACAGAAATAGTCTATTGGAATTTCAAAGTTGTCATCCTCCTCACATAAAATGATCTTTAGCACATTCTCAGCACATGAGGATTCAGTGCATAGTCTCGAATCCTGAGGTTAAGTCATAATGACACAAAGAGATGACTAATACATTTATGGCCCGTGGCTATCCACAGAGACTAGCTGAACCACGGACATCGGATATTGCAAGACGGACACAGAGTTTTCCACATATACCATTTGTTAGTATTTACCACCCTTTTCAATACCTAATTAAGAATATTATTAGGGAACATTGGCCGTTATTATCAAATTCCTACCCTACTATTAAAGAATTTTGCAAATTCCCTGTTGTTCTGCTATAAGTGGGCAAACAATTTGAAAGATAAATTGGTGAAGGCTGATCTAGGGAGTGTTAAACCACGGAGCACACAGAGATTTCTAAGCACTCCTAAGCTTGGAAACCTTCCCTGCTTGGGATGCTTACAGTGCTCTCACATAATTAAGGGTAGTTATTTTTTCACATCCTTGAATGGGCAAACTCTTCCCTATTCATGATTTTTTCACATGTAGTTCTTCCTTTGTGGTATACTTAATAAAGTGTCCCTGCGGCTTGGATATGTTGGGGAAACCACCCAGTATATCCGAGACCGCATTAGTAAGCATAAGTCTATGATACGTTGCCATAACACGTTACTTCCCATCCCCTATCACTTTGTGTCTAGGGGACATAATATCTCTCAATTGAGATTTCAGGTAATAGACCATGTGCCCCTCGCACGCCGTGGCGGTGATCGTGTACGCAAACTTAAAGAGCGTGAGGCATATTGGATACACCAATTACAAACTCTTGGCCTTAACCGGGAATACGAGGTTAAATTCTTCTGAATAATATCTACTGATTACCGTATATACTGTGACGTGTAGCCTTCAGTTATATGGGTGTTATCACAATACTCTCTTTTTGGTATCTTATTCACAGAGGAGACTGTTTTTTAATGTTACCTAGACTTTGATTGTTTTGTTACAAAACATTTTTGGGTCCTGTCTCTTTAAGAGATTTCCGGATTGTAATTATGCAGTATGTGTTTATCTTATATCTTATTATTAGTCTGTTGTCTGGTATGATACAGGAGCTTCTACATAGTTTTAATTGGTTCTTTATATTTTTTTGAAAGCTGTTCCCGCATTCCTGCTTGTTACAGACCTTACAAGTGGCTTTGCCGCCTAACTTTTGTTTGACTGACACTGCTGGCGGCAGTACTGTGCATTCTCTGGTTTGCGTTCCTTAAGCAACGCTCTGTGTTCCACAATTTGGAGCGCAGATGCGTCGCGCTCTATACGTCATTTCCACATCCCATGTGCGGCTTAAGAAGCAGACATTCCGGTACTTTAACGCCACCTGCGGCCATTACATGCATGTTTCCCCACCAGTGAGTATCGTAACCAGGTTTTAGACATGAAAGCTGTCTGATGACCTGAATACCTCTGTTATAGTGGTCTTTCTTTTGATTTCATTAGGTTCCTGGTCATCGTGCGACAGCCGGGGACCCCGGATGCAGCCGGACGGGAGCATGGAGGATGGAGCACAGAAGACCGACGGTGCAGAAGACCGGGGATGGTAAGATAAGCAGCGGGGGGGGGCCTTACAACAGAGGGGGGCGAGTGCCAGCATTTGGGGGCCACTGGGGCTGCTGTATACCACTGGGGCTGCTATATACCACTGGGGCTGCTATATACTACATGGGGCTGCTATACACCACTGGGGCTGCTGTATACCACTGGGGCTGCTGTATACCACACCACTGGGGCTGCTGTATACCACTGGGGCTGCTATATACCACTGGGGCTGCTATGTACTACTGGGGCAGCTATATACCACTGGGGATGCTAAATACCACTGGGGCTGCTATATACCACTGGGGCTGCTATATACTACTGGGGCTGCTATCACCACTGGGGCTGCTGTATACCACTGGGGCTGCTATATACCACTGGGTCTGCTGTATACCACACCACTGGGGTCTGCTGTATAATACTGGGTGCTGCTATATACCACACCACTGGGGCTGCTGTATACCACTGGGGCTGCTGTATATACTGCTGGGACCTGTATATACCACTGGGGAGGCTGCTGTATACTACCACTGGGGAGGCCTGTATACCACTGGGGGGGCCTGTATACCACACTGCTGGGGGCTGTATACCTGTGCTGGGGTCCACCCTCGGCTTATACATGAGTCAATAGGTTTTCCCAGGTTTTGGGGGCAAAAGTAGGGGGGTCGGCTTATACACGGGTCAGCTTATACACGAGTATATACGGTAAGTCTTTTGTTTTTCTCATAGATTTATGAACCTAAGGGTTCTGGTGCCTATTAGCATTAAGTTTATCCTTGCACTTTATGAAAGGTAAACTTTTATGTATAAGGGAGGTCAGATTGTGAAATAATTTGTTTATGTAATCATTGTAATGACATGTATCATGATATGCTTTGTTTATCTTTTATAGTTGTAATACCTGAAGAAGACCATACGGTCGAAACGTTTTATTTTTGCAACATGACTACTGTGCAATTGCTCCTCCAATAAAAGTGCGACTTATCAGATATACGAGAGATTCTTGTGTTCTTTTTTGGTGTGCCAGAACCATAGATTGAAAGTCCAGGGTACAGTCCGGGTAGGCTAGGAGCAGTTTGGGATCTCCACATCGGATGAGTTATGAGGCCTCACTTTACGGTGTGTGTGCTTTGGTCCTCCACTGTCTGAACTAGGCCCTGACCCTCTCTGTAGTCCTCACTTGTATGGCAGGCTGTGGGAGCTCCGCTGCGGGCACAGCTGTATCCACTGTGGTCCCAGGCTCTGCTAAGTAGCTGTGCCCCAAGTCCCAAGTGCTGCACCAGGAAACTTGAAGCCTCCCTCGTCTCCGGTCTTCACTGCTGGGCTGACTGGACCCGTACAGTCTTGGACTGGGCTGTCTTTTGGGGCGAACCCGGTTCGACTCCGTTCCCCCTGGCTAAGTCGCCTCGCCTCCGAACCTCACTCTGGGGTCCCTCACACTGCTTGGCTTCCCTCTGGCCCGTGCCTAACGCGGCACCGTTCACCAGGTGTCTTCCTCAGTACTGCTCCGTACTGAACTGCCTAACTCCTCCTCCGGGCCTGAATTTATAAGGGGACCTTGCCGGAAGTCGGCAAGTAGAGCTCCCCCTTCAAGTCTGGGGTGGAAGGTGTTGTGTGTAAGTTTACCTGATGTGGAAATCCTTCCCTGCTCCAGGTGTTCCTGTGGCAACCGAACCGTGGAGTGGGGTGCCACATATGAATCTCATCTCACTAGGTTATAGAACATTGTGAAAGGATTGCACCAATTCATCAAGACCAACATTGTTTTACCCAGGCAGACTAATGGTCAGAGACATAACACTAAAGAAATAGTTTGAATATTTGGTTGACACGTTCAGTCTGACCATTGGTCTATGGGTGATAAACTGATTCAATATTAATTTTACAACAGACTCCCTCCAGAATACAAAGACCAGAGTTTCTCTATCAGAATCAATATTTTCTGGAATGTCATGTAGATATACAATATGTTTGATAAACTTACTTAAAAGTTTGGGAGTTTGGCAACCCATGACAAGAGAACAAAATGATGCTGTTTACTAAATTTGTCAACTACTTCTCAAATGATAGTTTTCCCTTCTGAGGGTGAGATATCAGTAATGAAATCCATGGAGAGGTGGGTCAAGCAGGGTGAGATTCAAATTATCAACAACAGTTCTGTGTTTGTGTGTAGGAAACCACACCCATTTTTAAAGCCATGCCCATTTAAACCACACCCATTTGAATATAAAAACCACACCCATTTTAAGCCAAACCCATTGTTCAAACATATACGAATAAGTGTGCAATAGCATGGTTGTTAAAATCGAAGCAATATTGGAACCAAGGTGAACCTAGCCTCTCTGCAGCTGAGTGAGCTGCAAAATGGCGCAACCCCCTGTAGAAATAAATCTGGTGCATACAGATGTATATCTATCCTGTAAAAATGAGGACAATAGTGGACATTTTAATTTAAAGAAATAGAAAAAAGTTGTCGAAACACAAGGATGTCAGCGCCATCACATGCACATGCAAGAACCACACAGAAGAATCCAGAACAAGGATCATTAATGGCAATGGCAGACTTGGCACAAGCATGCAGACACACAATGATGGCGGCAGAGCGGTGCTCCTGTAGGCAGACTCAGTCCTGCATCCTAATAGCACTGGAGGCAGCAATGATTGCCAACCTATTATCTCTGGCACACGCCTACAAAACTCTGGGCAGCTCCACTGTGGCCACTGCCTGGCACTAATTAGTTAGATATATCCACCATGCTGCACCATGCACACACCACATATGCAACGACTGAGTATCAGCAAGCCACCTGTCACGCTTGGGAGGTAAGGGAATCAGGTAACAGGTAGTTGTAATGGGCAAATGGATCAGGAGGAGCTCTCGGAGGTACCTCTGATGGTGAGGAGGTCCGAGTCTCTGCCCTATTCCCTGGCTCCTGAATAGCCCTAGGCTGATGGCCCCTACCTCCACCCACGGATCCGGGATCACAGCTACTCCCAAGGAAAGACTTCAGTCCAGCAGCTAAGCAACGGCACAGCACCAAGACCTAGAGCATTTAACTCAGCAGCATCTAAAAAAAGGAGAGGGAATTCTATATTAAAGCCAGGGGGAGGTGATTCCAGGTGAGTCACACATCAACCCCTCAACCAGCAGCTGAACATAATAGTGAATGCATCTCTGGAGCACAACACAGGAGGCAAAGACCTTCACAACTACACCTAATGCAGCACTTAAAGACAAACAACATACCCAGCAGCATCCAGCAATGCCAGCACCATCTCAGCGCATGACACCACCACTGCACTAAGCTGGTGAAATGGTGTGTCTTCCCCAACAGACCACACCTCCTCCCAAAAAGCTTAGCCAATCACAAGCACTGCACACACGGCTGTCTGGAGCTAATAGTAGGGGCCATCCAATTGGGTGAGCAAAGGATGAGGGAGTGGGAAGGGGGACGAGCGCCACTGACCAACTGACACTCAGTAGAAACATGGCTGGATGCCTGTATGTACCAAGGGTCAGCATTGGATGTGGTGAGTAAGTTATGGCAAACAGTCCTGCAGCAGAGGGACAATGCATCCTGCACCAGGGGCGTACATAGAAATCATGGGACCCCATAGCAGAAGTTCTTATTGGGCTCCCCCTCATAAAAATATTTGGCTGAGTCACATAGATACATACATATCTTACAACTTTGCTGCACTTAAAAAGTAATTCTCCTATTGAAGCCCCTAGATTCCTCTTTCATTGTCCCCATAAAGTATTATGCCAACAGAAGTTCCCCACAAACACTGTCTGATCTCCCAGAGTTAATTCATCCACACGCATAGTATGATGACCCTACTGTACTCAACTACCCTAACACAGTATGATCTACAACTGTGACCCCACACAGCCCTCCATACAATATAATGGATCTCCATACAGTATAATGGCCCTAAACCTCTTCACAATGTATAATGGCCCCAACACAGCCCTCAATTAGCCCTGCATAAAGTATAAAGTCTCCCTCATACCCCTCCAAGTATTATCATACCCCCCACAGAGCTCTCTATATATTACAATGGCTTCCATATTGTAAAATTGGCTCCATATAGTCCTCCATATATTATAATACATCATCCATAGTTCTTCATATATTATAATGCACCGTTAAATCCTCCATATATTATAATGCACCCCCATAGTCCTCTATATAGTATATTGCACCCCTATAGTACTCCATATAGTATAATGCATCCCCATAGTACTCCATATAGTATAATGCATCCCCCATAGTCTTCCTTGTAGTATAATACACCCTATAGTCCTCCATATAGTATATTGCACCCCCATAGTCCTCTTATATTATATTGTCCATTACATAGTTTCCCAATAGTGTACTGATTTAAATAAAAAGTAAACATCTCTTCTGCTCCGGTCTCCTCAGCATCTGCTCTGCTGCTCTGAACGTCTCAGTACAGCAGCGCTCAGTGATGACATCATTGTTCCCCGGCAAGGTGAGCTGTAGAGGGCAGACAGCGGTGGTCGGGACTCTGGAGAAGAATGCTGCCTGCAGAGGTGGCAGGGACTATAGGAGCGGGAGCAGCATCCGCGGGGGGCTACCATTGGTACACACTTGTTCGCATGCAGCTCTGCTCTGTACACCTCGTACACTCTCAGCTCCACTCTTTACACTTCGTACACTCTTGGCTCCGCTCCGTACACCTCATATAGACAAGGCTCCTCTCCGTACACCTCGTGCACACACGGCTCCACTCCGTATACCTCGTACACACTTGGTTCCGCTCTGTACACCCTATACACTCTTGTCTCATTTCTGTACTCCTCATACACACATGGCTCTGCTCCGTACACCTCATACACACGCGGCTCCGCTCCATAGACATCATACACTTTCGGCTCCACTCTGTACACCTCATATAGACACGGCTCCGCTCTATACACCTCGTTTGATCATATAAATGCATAAGGTGCCTAACATAGTATTAATACCTTGCCATCTGTCAGCGACGTGAATTAGCAAGGGCTGGAACAAGCAGAACCGGACCCCAGCAGAGAACACCATGCCATCGGACACTGCACATTATATCATGTCCAGCTCAAAGGTAGGCCACACCTATGATTGCAGGACTGCAACAAAACATGAATAAAGTCTGTGTTTCTTGAGGAGTGAATGCAACCAAAAGAGTGCCATTCCAGTATAATCTTAGAGAGCAAGCAGTGTGCAAAACTGATGGCTGCTTCAACTGACAGCCATATTAACCATGCACACGTTGGTAAAATAATGCACTCGAAATTCGGACATGCACGATTGAAATCTCTCCTGTCAGACTATGGGGATTTTTTGACCTGCTGGCAGCTCCACTGTTTCATGGAGTGCACGGAGGTCACCACTCAATGCAAGTCTATGGCACTCTCGTTCTTGCCCTCATAGTCTTGGATTGAGAGCTTGTGAACCCCTGGATGTTCATAGGTCACTGGTGTCAGCTGTGAGAAATTCTGTGCCTGGTACTGACCAGGAGTCACTTGAATCCATGGAGCTGCATAAAAAATTATGTACCTGCTGCTAACTGCAAATAACCTGCGGAGCTCGTCCATAGGATTTGATGGGCGTCATGGGACATTACACCATTGTATTCCATCAGAACTTCAAGGATTTTTTAAATTAATAAATTGATGAATGAGGAAATGTGGGGAGTCTTTATTCAAAGAAACCAATTTTCCTGTGTATGTGTGTGTGTGTTTTAACTGTATACTTACCAGGTTAGTAATGGGGGTGTGTTATAGATGTCTCTCCATTACTAACCCCTGGGTTTGATGCCAGCTGTCAATTCACAGCTGACATCATCCACAAAAATATTACCCAGATTGCCACTGTAATATGGTAATCCGGAAAAGCTGGAAAAAGCAGCAGAAATGGCACATCTAATTTGATGGAGGTGCATATTTACATATTTAGACTAGGAAGGGACTAATAACCATGGATCTTCCCATCCTGAAAATATCAGCATTCAGCTGTCTTCTTTTCGTTTGAGAAAAAGGAGAAGCTGCACAGGGTACTTGCCGTCAACTTTTATTTCATATGTGGGTTGTTCACATGGTGGGGAAATCGGGTGGGAGGACGAGGGGTTCCATACAATGGCTCTTTCGCACCGCAAGTGGCGCTTCAACGGGTACAATCCTGAGGAGAGGGCAGATACACTCTTACATTTATGCCCTCCTTCTTGTGACGTCACTGAATACATCAATTGTCATGGTGAACAACAAACTTCTAGGTTATCAAAATTGGGGAGGATCCCATGCTATTATTTATTATTAAACAAGGCTAAACACCCTTCAGTGCCCCATGAGAAGCAAATAAAGGATGAAAGTGTACAATATGTATGGGGGTGACTTTGCTTATGTCAACTTCCAGAGGAATGTGTGTGTCGAGCATCGCGTCACCGGGTCCTATATAGATCTGATGACGTGATGTAGACTGCCAATCACAGTCATGGCAGTACTCAACATGGCTTTGATAGGTTTGGAAATGCCCACAGCTGAAAAGCTTGTTGACTGTCTGCTCTGCTTGATTTGGCTGTCGGACATGAACAGCAACACAGACATCAGCTTAGATTTCCATGTTCAGAGTTCAGCACTGGACACTACGTGTCCAGTATGAGCCTCTACCTTTACCGTTCGGGTTCATTGATCTCTACTTGTGATATAACTTCTGATTTCTGACCAGTTAGACACTAAGGGCACAAGATAGGGCCGCGGAAATGAGTGATGCCGAAAAAAGGGTGAGTATAAAGGAACCGTCACACCATCCAACATCGGCTGCGATGTCGGATGCGATGCTGCGTGTGGCGCTCGCTTCCGACATCGCATCCTAGCTGTCACACTGCAAGATGTTGCTGGTGACGGCACTGCGATGTTGGCCCCGATATCGCTCGCTGGGCTGGGATCAACCCAACGAGCGATCCGCTGCAATGCAGCGAATAGGCGGGTTTGGCTGTGACATCACTATTGCGGTGTCACACTGAACGATGCCGCAGGTTGCTTAAGTTGAAGTTGACAGGTTTTCCTGCATGCAGGAAAACCTATCAACTCTGACTTGAACAACTATCGTTGTTGAATCGTGCGTTTACAACATAACGACGCAACAACAATGTCGTTATCAACTCAGTTCGACGTCACTTTTGAACAACGTCGGAAACGAATGTTGAAAGGTGTGATGGTACCCTTTAGACAGGGGGTGGAGAAATTACATTTGAAGCAGTGAAATTGAAAAAAAAAAAAGCTGTATTGGTGTTTTACATGTAGGATACAGCAGCCCTTAGTGCTAGAAAGGTTCTCACACTGAGGAGTGCTGCACTAAATGAATATGTATGCTAGATGAAGTTCGGAAATAACCTTACTTATGACGAGTCAATGAAATTGTTGATTAAAACGTCTCTCTAAAGGCAACAACTTAAACACATGCAGATGGTATATACTACCACATTGGCCTCACATTTGAAACACTATGCTGCTGGCTCTCTCCTCAGCAGCTTCTCCTTTCAGGACACAGACTGATGAGGAAGGTGCCAGGTGGCACCGAAACGTGTAGGAGTAATAAAAGAGTTCCTTTTGAAGTTCCATCTTCATGTGCATTCTTTGAGTGAGTGGAATTGGCACGCGGACCGTAGATGCACATTTCTTCCCTGCAATCTGATGTGTCTCCACATTTGAGTGGACGGTGGAAGTCCAGCAGCAGCCATCTGGAAACTATCATTTATACGCCTTCAAACCATTGTGGGTGTCACAACTGCCACAGGTGAGTGGATTCTTTTCTCAGCACCTTACATTCAGTGCCATAGTGATAGGGCACTATGGCGCTCTTTCCCCCCCCCCTTCTTTTTATTTGATCCACCTAGTGTTGGGGTATATATGACACGAGTTCTTATTTCTTATAAGACGGTGTCAGTCTTATCTTACAATGCTCAAGTGTTCCTCTATTAGAGGGACAGTCCTAAAATTTGAGTTAAAGCCCCTGTCCTCTTTGTCTTCCCTACCTTCCTAATCCAGCCTCCTTCTTTTTTACAGTCAATGCATAGACAGAGAAGGGGTCAGGTTTGGCCAAGCAGGAAGTATAGTTGTTGGGAAGTATGACAATAATATCTAGAGATTGGAAACAAAAAGTTTTCAGTAAATTGGAGTAATATTGCTAAATTTGAGTTAGAACTCCTTTCCTTTTCCTCCGTAAACCAGCCCCTTTTTTATGACAAATGAAAAAGCATAGAGGTCAGGCTTATCTATTCAAATGAGCTGTCGGCCAGTCCCCCGAGGTACAAGTAGGAAGTAAAGCTGTTGGGAACCAGGACACCACTGATATTTAAAGATTGGAAATAAAAAATTATATTAAATTTCCCATATTTTTATAGGGAACACATCTACTGATATTTTTTGTAATGGACACCCTCTTTAACAAACCTATAGTGCGCTATCTCTCTACATCACCAATCATCCCATAAACTTCCCTTACACGTGCACTTATTTCTGCCAAGTGACAAACCCAGCTCTGCTACATCTGTCGATGGTCGGACTATAATAAATCGCACAATGCACCGCAACACAAATTCCTCCGGCATTATTTTATCCGACCCCCTTAATCTTAAATATGTAAATCCTCCATTTATCTGGAATTACTTAGTGACATACTGATGTGTGAGTGTGCAAGATTATAATATTCCATCATCACCTCTGATCCTCTTTACCTCTTTTACGTTCCGGTCACAAATATATATATATATGTATGAAAAGAAATCTCTCCGTGCGAGAAGAATATATTATTTTAAGAGACTTGGACTTAAAAAATTGATTTCCTTGATGAGATAGGAAAAGTCTTCCCTGAACCCAAGAGGTCACTTGGTAATCCCGTCACTCCGCATCAGAAAGCTTTTCCCTCTTTAGCAGAAACACGAGAACATTTCTGAGAAGGAATTAATTTTGCAGATGCTGTTGGAAGGGTGACTCAAGGACTTAGCAGCCGGGGCAGACCTTGCCCGCTCCTCGCCAACCTCCCATCTCCCGGTATTATGGCCGAGCCCGGGACAGAGTTTTAAGGGTCTGGATAAAGTTTGGGATTTGATCACGAAATTGATCTTACAATTTTATGAAGTTACTTAAGCCGTAATCCGCACATTTCCTTTACGCAAATGGAATTTGAGGGATTTAATAAATGAGGAATGATAGAATTAGGTGGGAGGGGTGGTGATAAGAATTTGTAAGAAGGTTTTTGGAATATTAGATTTTTAAGGAGGATATAAGAAATAATCAAATCAGGGAAAATGAATTTATAACAGGGAGGATATTTTGGATTATCGATGTGTACCTTCCTATCATTTCGAAGGGTCCCAAAAGCTCCAAAAGAAGACAACTCTATCTGGAGATGACATTGGAGCCAATCGCTTGTCATTAGGCTCTATTTAAGCTTTTAAAGGGGTTAACCAGAATTACAAAAACATTGCTGCTTTCTTCCAAAAACTGCACCACTCTTGTCTACAGGTGATGTGTGGTATTGCAGTTAAGCACTATTTAATAGTAATGATGAACAAGCACTAAAGTGCTTGGGAACTCATTACTCAAGTTGAGCTGGGTCGAGTCGAGTAACGAGTAAAAATGAAGTCAATTAGTGATGGACAGTCCAGCTCTCCACCCACCTACAGTCAGCCATAAACAGAGGATTTCTTGGGAGGAGGGGTGTTCTTTTTTTAAATTTTTTTACACCATATCTAGACACGTTGAATTTACCCCCAGTGAGAGCCGTTCAGAGACTGCAAGCAGCTCTCACCGGAGTGCTGGCTCCCATCTTTCACTGAACGGAGCAGGATCATTCATGACCAGCACATCCGAATCATGAGTACTGAGCATATGGAGAACCCTGATGCTTGATCGAATATGGGACCATGATGAGCAGGCTCGCTGATTATTATTGACTAGTGATGAGTGAGCACTACCAAGCTCGTGTGCTCAGTACTCGTAATGAGCAGGTGGATGCTTGAATGGGCGCATCGCCAGTGCCGAGTATAATAGAAGCCAAATGGAATCTCAAGCATTATTCTGGAATACTTTCCCATTGATTTCCGCTATACTTGGTACCCAAGTTGAGCCCGTGTGGGTGTCCTTCTCATTACGAGTCCTGGGACCCGAGCAGGGTAATTTACGCTCATCACTACGCACATGTAGATTGTGATCCCCAATGGGGACAGTGAGGAAAATGTCTGTAAAGCTCTATGGAATATGATAGCGTTATATTACCAAAACTAAAGCTTTGGGAAATTTTTACTGTTTTTCAGTGCCCTTTTCATTTCAAGTTAATTGGTTGGGAGACCCCAACTGTGAGCTCCTTACACACAAAGTAGAGTATGGATATAGTAGTAAGCCTATGCTCTGAAACACCTTTTAATAGTTTTGCAGTCAACAAACGACATCACTATACAAGTAACAAATACCACCATACTGTTTCTGAACAATACCCAGTGTACTGGCCAACAGTGACCTGGTTGCAAACCGTCCAGACATTCCAAGACAGGCTGCAATAACCAGGCACTTTTTTGCCCTGTCTGATGTTTTTTGAAGCTGAGGAAACTTACGGTATATAGATTATTTTAACGTAATTATTACCATTTTGCATCTTTCATTGAATGCAGTTGATGTCCTCATATCAGAATTATGGGCTGTAGACACGGATCACTTATAGTCATCATGATTTATTATGGTTTTCCAATGCATCAGTGAAATATATTATCTGTCCATGAGTTTTTGATATGCTGAACAGAAAAAATAAAAAGTCAAGTTGACAACCTTGACCATGACCATGACCACTAAATAGTGACTGAATGATGCCACCATACTGATCATTAATAAAAACCACTGTACTAAGACCCATATTACCAGTAATATATGGTCATACACAGTTACCATATATTGTAGATGCCACATGCCAGAAAAGCTTTTGATGTCTTTTCTGATCATAGTCATTCATTTATCCTTTTCTTCTCCATCCTGCCCAGAACACCAATACAACTTCTTCCTTCCAGGTTTTATCTCTGCAATATGTAATACACAGGCATATTTGATAGTAATAATCCCACGCTCTACTGCTACATACATAAAATGTACCCCACCTCTGCATCCACCACAGTAATACTGCCCTCAAGCCCTAAAAGAACACTCTTTATACCTTCACACAATAAATACGCCCCCATGCAATAACTGTGCCCACATATAATAACTGTCATCTCTGTGCCCCTATTCAATAATTATATCTTTTTTGTGATACCATACAATAATTTACTCCCTGCTCTGCCCCTACACAATAATGTCACCTTTTGTGCAATATGACCTCTTTTTCTCCCATAGAATAGTTATAACACCTTTTTGACTCCATACAATAATTATTTCCTTTCTGCCCCTATAGATTATTGATGTCCCTCATTGTAACCCCATATAATAATTTTGTACCCTTTTTGTAGAATCAATAACTATTACCCCTTTTTACCCCCTACAGTAATTATCCCCTCTTTGTGCCCCATACAATAATGAAGTCCCTCTTACAATAATCATGATCCTTTTTGCCCACATATAATTATCCTTACTGTGTCCCCACACAATAACACTATATTTATGCCCCTCATTTTTGCTAACTTTCAACATTTATGCCATATAGTAATTATGTTCCCTCTGTTTCTCCGTTCAATACCAGTGTCCTCTTTTGTGTCCCCATACAATTATGCTCTCTATTTTCCCCAATACAATAATAATAAAGCCCTTCTTTGTGCCCCCATTTGTAAATGATGTCCCCTTTTTCTTTCTCAATAATGATGCCCCTCTCGCTTCCTACATCTCTCTATACATAATCACCAGTTTCTGGCATCCGGCCACTGTGCTGATGTAGCGACCGGTGGTAAGGCCGCGGGTGTGTGTGTATGATTTTTCTCAACAGAATCCCAATACTCAGGTTTAACCGATAATAACGTTTCTTTACTGGCAAACATGTTTATATCACAGTCAACCGAACTATATGCGCACTTGTATATATTAGAGCAGGGTCTCAAACTCGCGGCCCGAGGGCCGCATGCGGCCCCCAGGGCTTCACTATGCGGCCCGCGGCACCTTGGACAACTTAATGATGAGTTGCCCCAGTGCAGGGGGCTGCTGCAGTCCCCGCTGTGTGAGGACTTCCGTCCGCAGCACTAACAAGCTCTGCCACTCAGCAAGATCAATGCATGCTGCCAGCCAATGAGAGGCCCGCAGCTGACGGCAGAATATGACGTCACCTGCAGGCCTCTGGCTGGCAGATTGCATTCATCTTGATGAGCAACAGAGCTTGTCTGAGTGGCGGCTGGAGGAAGCCATAGCACAGCGGAGGCCGGAAGTCAGTACAGCGGGCACCGCGGCGGCCCCCTGCACTGGAGCGATACATCATTAAAGTGACAAAAGTGTGAATGTGTGTGAGAAGGTGTGTGTATGTGTGTGAGTGAGGATGTGTATATAAGAAAGTGTGTGCGAGTTTCAGTGTGTGTATGAGTGTGAGTGTAAGAGTGTGTATGAGGAAGTGTGAGAGTGTGTTTGAGAGTATGTGTGTGTGGGGGGGGGGTTTGTGTGTGGGTTTGTGTGTGAGTGTGATAGAGTGTGTATTTGAGTGTGTAAGAAGGTAAAACAGGATGGGGGGGCATCACTATAAAAGTAGATCAGGATGGGGGGGCATCACTATAAAGGTAGATCAGGATGGGTGACATCACTATAAAAGGGGATCAGGATGGGTGACATCGCTATAAAAGGGGATCGGGATGGGGGACATCACTATAAAAGTAGATCAGGATGGGGGACATCACTATAAAAGGGGATCGGGATGGGGGACATCACTACTAAAGGGGATCAAGATGGGGGACATCACTACTGAAGGGGAATGGGAAGGGGGACATCACTAGAAAAGGAGATCAGGAAGGGCGTCATCACTAGAAAAGGGGATCAGGATGGGGACATCACTACAAAAAGGGACCATGATTGATGGGGGACATCACTAGAAAAGGGGATCAGGATGGGGGACATCACTACAAAAGGAGATCAGTGTGGGGACATCACTACAAAAGGGGACCATGATCGATGGGGAACATCACTAGAAAAAGGGATCAGGATGGTGGACATCACTAGAAAAAGGGATCAGGATAGGGATCATCACTAGAAAAAGGGATCAGGATGGGGGACATCAGTAGAAAAGGACATTACTACAGGATGGGGACATTACTACAAGAAAGAAATCAGGATTTGTACTTTACTACATTGAGCAAAAAATTCTGGTATTACTAAAAATATCACTTAGGGTACCTTTACACACGGCTACATTTCTAGGGTGGCTACAGGTAACTTACTGGTTGCAGTGAAATCATGGAGACAAGGTTCTATCTTGTTGCTGTGTACAAATGGAATAATCTCTCCATGATTTCACTGCAACCAGTAAGTTACCTGTAGCCACCCTAGAAATGTAGCCGCGTGTAAAGGTACCCTTAGTCCTACAAGGGATGCGGCCCCCCGCTATAAATGTTTTTCTATGTGCGGCCCACCAACCCAGCCGAGTTTGAGACCCCTGTATTAGAGTCTCTTGATCTTCACTTCTTCCGGGTACGCAGCAAGAAAAGAAAAAAAACACAACAATGAAAGTATCTTTCCCTAACTTTCCCTAAAATCACGTACCAGTCTATCAGAGAAGAAGATGTCGCTCCCACGTCGCAGGCCTGGGGATCTCACGAGGACGGGTCCCGGGTCCCGGTGCAGCGCTGAAGGGGGAAACTCCTCAGTCTTCTTCTTTGGTCTCCTTCCGCAGGTAACGGAATCTTTCTTTGTTAGTCTCTCCCAGTCTCAGGGCACACCGAGCAGCAGACGGGAGATCACAGCAGCACAGAAGTCTCTCTCAGTCTCGGGACACCCCGAGCAGCAGGAGGGAGATCATGGCAGTACAAATGGCTCCCTTATGTCGGTCACGGCCCCTGCACATGCACTCCGGGTGCTCGGCGGGCAAGGTTTTGCAGAGCGGCCAGAGTCACAGCACCAAAGTCCAGTGGCCCAGGATCAGTCACGGGGGCTTCTGCGGGGTGATTTTTCCGGCAAGGTGTAGCAAAGTAGCCCTCTTTCAACAGACATCCACAAGCAGGTCTCCCCTTGCTCAGCTCTGGATCTGCACTGACTTCCTGCTGTTCTCTCTTCCTGAGTAAACACATTTGCTGAAAAGGGAATTTCCCACTTCCCTGCGTTTGTTTCAGCACTTGTCCACAAGGGGCAGTAGCGGACTGTGCACAGTTCATTTCCATATCCATTTCTATGATACAATCTGAATTGTTCACCTCACTACACTGCTATTTCAGCATGCATTGCGGCCGGATGCCAGCGCCGCAGATCCTCACCACCAGCCGCAGCTTCACCACGCGCACGCAATGCATGAGCTGTAAGCCTCGGATACACTCTCCTCTACAGGACCTTTGGTGATGTCACAGTCATGTGATCACACACATGACCGGACATCACTGCAACTCCGCCTCCTGTGCTTTTCACTCCTTCCTACCTATGACACGGAGCTGTCACAGCTCCGAAGGAGGTAATTAGGGCAGAGACACAGAAGGAGGGAGCAGACACAGGGAAGGGGGCACTGTAACACAGGGGACAGCAGAGACACGGAATGGGGGCAGAGACACAAAAGCACAGGAGGAAGAAGGCACCTGAAGGCTGGGCCACAGAACAGAGGCACAACACACAGGACAGGGGCTCAGGACAGGATAAGGACACAGGACAGGAGCACAGCCACAGGACAAGGGCCCAGGACAGAGGACAGGGACAGAGGACTGGGGCACAGCACACAGGCCCAGGACAGAGGACAGGGGCACAATACAAATGACAGGCCCACAGGACTGCAGCACAGGACAGAGGACTGGGCACAGGACAGAGGACTGGGCCACAGGACAGAGGACTGGGCCACAGGACAGAGGACTGGGGCACAGGACAGAGGACTGGGCCACAGGACAGAGGACTGCAGCACAGGACAGAGGACTGGGGCACAGGACAGAGGACTGCAGCACAGCACAGATGACAGGGCCACAGCACACAGCCCCAGGACAGAGGACAGGGCCACAGGACACAGGACTGGGGCACAGGACACAGGACTGGGGCACAGGACAGAGGACTGGGGCACAGGACAGAGGACTGGGGCACAGGACAGAGGACTGGGGCACAGGACAGAGGACTGCAGCACAGCACTGAGGACTGGGGCACAGGACAGAGGACTGCAGCACAGCACTGAGGACTGGAGCACAGGACAGAGGACTGCAGCACAGCACAGAGGACTGGGCCACAGCACACAGGCCCAGGACAGAGGACAGGGCCACAGGACACAGGACTGCAGCACAGGACAGAGGACTGGGCCACAGGACACAGGACTGCAGTACAGGACAGAGGACTGGGGCACATGACAGAGGACTGGGGCACAGGACAGAGGACTGGGGCACAGGACAGAGGACTGGGGCACAGGACAGAGGACTGGGGCACAGGACAGAGGACTGGGGCACAGGACAGAGGACTGGGGCACAGGACACAGGACTGCAGCACAGGACAGAGGACTGGGCCACAGGACACAGGACTGCAGTACAGGACAGAGGACTGGGGCACATGACAGAGGACTGGGGCACAGGACAGAGGACTGGGGCACAGGACAGAGGACTGGGGCACAGGACAGAGGACTGCAGCACAACACAGATGACTGGGCCACAGCCCCAGGACAGAGGACAGGGCCACAGGACACAGGACTGCAGCACAGGACAGAGGACTGGGGCACAGGACACAGGACTGCAGCACAGGACAGAGGACTGGGGCACAGGACAAAGGACTGCAGTACAGCACAGAGGACTGGGGCACAGGACAGAGGACTGCAGCACAGCACAGAGGACTGGGCCACAGCACACAGGCCCAGGACAGGGGCACAATACAAACGACAGGGCCACAGGACTGCAGCACAGGACAGAGGACTGGGGCACAGGACACAGGACTGCAGCACAGGACAGAGGACTGGGGCACAGGACAAAGGACTGCAGCACAGCACAGAGGACTGGGCCACAGGACAGAGGATTGCAGCACAGCACAGAGGACTGGGCCACAGCACACAGGCCCAGGACAGAGGACACGGGCACAATACAAACAACAGGCCCACAGGACACAGGACTGCAGAACAGGACAGAGGACTGGGGCACAGGACAAAGGACTACAGCACAGAGGACTGGGGCACAGGACAGAGGACTGCAGCACAGCACAGAGGACTGGGCCACAGCACACAGGCACAGGACAGAGGACAAGGACACAAGACAGGGCCACAGTACAGGGGCCCAGGGCATAGGACAGGGCAGAGGAAAGGAGCCCAAGACAGACGACTGGCCCACACAACACAGAACAGAGGACTGGGGCACAGGACAGGGCAGAGGATAGGGACACATGACATAGGACACAGCCACAGGACATGGCCACAAGACAAAGGACAGTGCCACAGAACAGGGACAGAGGACAGGCCCGCAGGACAGAGGACAGGCCCACAGGACAGAGGACTGAGCCACAGGACAGAGGCAGAGGACAGGAGCACAGGACACAGCCACAGAACACAGTACTATCCACTGAGCCTCCATATACACCATATAAATCCCACAACAACAGCATACTTTCTGGAGAGAGGACTGTACTATTCAGCGCCTATTTCTACGGCATCTCTTCACTTCACCGCACTCCCGTTGCGATAGCATCGGGCCTTTTTACTAGTACACTAATGAAGTTCACTTTTGTGCCCTTATAAAATATTTATTTTTGCCTTCATAAACTTGTCAGGCTCCTCTTTGTTCCTACATATACTCCCTTAATAACCTCACAAACTCATCCCTCCCCAACTCTGACCACAATCTACTGACCTTCTCCTCCCTCTCCTCCCCTACTACACCTCCTCCTCTCCGCAAACTTGATCATCCCCGCAGAAGGCTAAAACACATTGATCTTCACTCTCTGAATCCCTCCTCCCTCTCACCGACATAACAGCCATACGCGACACAGACATTGCCACCACCCTCTACAACACCATGCTAACCAAGGCCCTTGACCTAGCCGCACGCCTCACACACCATGCTCCACGCACTAACAGGCAACCCTGGCACACTGCCTTCACTAAAGACCTGAGACGAGCATCCAGGATAGCCAAGAGGCGATGGAAAAAATCACATTTCACTGAGCACTTTGCAGTGTTCAAACAGTCCCTCATTGCCTTCAAGAATACTCTTGCTACCACCAAACAAACCTTCTTCTCATCCCTAATAACCTCCCTGGCTCGCAATCCCAAACAACCTTTCAAAACCTTCAATTCCCTACTCCGCCCACCCGCTCCCCCTCCATCTCCCCTTATCTCTGCTGAAGACTTTGCCTCCTTCTTCAAAGAAAAGATTGACAGAATCAGAGGCAGCTTTGATCCACTGTCCCAACAGCCTCCCCTCTCGCCTATACTGCCCTCTCCTTCCATCAACTGCTTCCCCCCATAACTGAAGACCAGCTCTCCTCCCTCCTGTCAAAATCACACCTCACCACCAGCGCCCACGACCCGCTCCCATCCCACCTCATTCCCAACCTCTCCTCCGTTATCATCCCAGCCCTGACTCTTCTTTTCAACCTATCACTCACCACCGACACCTTTCCCTCAGCCTTCAAACATGTCTTGATCACACCCATCCTCAAAAAACCCTCCTTTGACCCCATGGCTGTCTCCAACTACTGCCCTATATCTCTTCTCCCCTTCACCTCTAAACTACTTGAACAGCACGTTCACTCTGAGCTGTCCTCTCACCTCTCCTCCTGCTCCCTCTTCGACTGCCTGCAATCCGGCTTCCGACCCCTCTACTCCACTGAAACAGCACTGACCAAAGTCACCAATAACCTAATGACTGCCAAAAGCAAGCGCCACTACTCTGTCCTCCTCCTCCTTGACCTGTCCGCCGCCTTCGACACTGTTGACCACTCCCTTCTACTTCAGATCCTGGAATCTCTTGGCATCACGGAACTTGCCCTCTCCTGGATCTCCTTGTACAAAACGGACCGGACCTTCAGCATCACCCTCTCCCACACATCCTCTTTCACCTACCCCCCTATCTGTCGGGGTCTCCCAGGGCTCGGTGCTAGGACCGTTACTGTTCTCAATCTACACTGTCGGCCTAGGGCTACTCATTGAGTCCCATGGCCTCCAGTACCACCTCTACGCCGACGACACCCAAATCTACCTGTCTGGACCTAACATCGCCTCCCTACTATCCAAAATTCCGCAATGCCTGTCCGCCATCACTTCCTTCTTCTCTTCAAAACCAAATTCATCATCTTGGCCCCAAGCTGCTCCCCCTCACTACCTGGCCTATCCATCATCGGCAACGACTGCTCTCTCTCCCCAGTCCCCCACGCCAAGTACCTCGGGGTTATCCTTGATTCTTCCCTCTCCTTCAAGCCCCACATCCAAGCCCTCACCACCACCTGCCGACTCCAGCTCAAAAATATCTCTCAGATCCGCACTTTCCTTGACCACGACACCGCTAAAACTCTTATTCACGCTCTCATCATCTTTCGCCTCCACTACTGCAATCTCCTGCTCACCGGCCTCCCCGATACCTCCCTTTCACCTATCCAATCTATCCTGAACTCCGCTGCCCACCTAATCCATCTGTCTCCCTGCTACTCCCCTGTTTTCCCCCTCTGCCAAGCCCGTCACTGGCTCCCTGCTTTCCAGAGATCCCGGTTTAAAACACTGATATGATACATGACATACAAAGCCATCCACAACCTGTCCCCTCCAAAAATCTCCGACATGGTCTCCCGATACCTACCCTCACACAACCTCCGATCCTCCCAAGAACTCCTCCTCTACTCCCCCTTCATCTCCTGTTTGCACAACCGCATACAGGACTTCTCCCGTGCATCACCCATACTCTGGAATTCGCTGCCCCACCACATCAGGCATTCCCCTACCCTGGGAACCTTCAAAAGAGGCCTGAAAACCCACCTCTTCTGCCAAGCCTACAACCTGCAATGAGACCCGGTCCACCGCACCACCTCACGACCGACACCTCCCCCTCCTACTGTGTCCCCACCCGCCCCTCATAGACTGTGAGCCCTCGCGGACAGGATCTTCTCCCCTATTGTATCTGTACGTTAGAATTGTCCACAGCCATTCTTACTTGTATTGTTACTATGTTACTTGTCCTAGTCTGCCCTCTTAACATGTAAAGCGCCATGGAATATTATGGTGCTATATAAATTAATTAATAATAATAATAATAATAATAATAATAATAACATATAATAATGATGTCTCCCTTTGTGCACTCCCACAATAATTATGCCCTATTTGTGCACTCATTAAATAATTGTGCCCTATGACACCATTCAATAATTGTGTCCCCCTGTGTATTTATACAATAATAATATCCTCCTCTTGCACCCCCATAAAATAATAGTGTGCTCTCTTAATGGCCTCATACAATAATGATGTCCCCCATACACCTGCATACAATAATGATGTCCCCCTTACACCTGCATACAATAATGATGTCCCCCTTACACCTGCATACAATAATGATGTCCCCCTTACACCTGCATACAATAATGATGTCCCCCCTTACACCTGCATACAATAATGATGTCCCCCCTTACACCTGCATACAATAATGATGTCCCCCCTTACACCTGCATACAATAATGATATCCCTCCTTACACCTGTAAAATAATTATGTTCTCCCTTACACCTGCATACCATATTGATGTCCCCCTTACACCTGCATACAATAATGATGTCCCCCTAACACCTGCATGTAATAATGATGTCCCCCCTTACACCTGCATACCATAATGATGTCCCCTTTAGACCTGCATACAATAATAATGTCCCCCTTACACCTGCATACCATAATGATGTCCGCCCTCATGGCGGGTTTACACGTTGCGATATCGGAGTTCAATTTCAATGAAAAGTCACGTGGTTCAATCGTTGGACCCGATATCGTTCCTGCGTTGTATGGTGTCCAATACGATGCAGGAACGATGTCAATGCGATATCTGGGATTGAATGAGCGTGCTATTCAATGCTCCGATATTGAAGGGAGATTGGAGACGGATCGTGCTGTGTGACAGCCCAACTACGATGCGATTTTAAACGTCACCCATTCACTCCCATGTTAAATGTTCGATCCTGGGTTGGGGGGCGTAGACATCGCACGGACGTTGTATTCCGATATCGCAGCGTGTAAACCTCCGATGCGATGCGGGAGAAACGTGCACTAAATGCGCGCTCCCGCGCCATTGAGTTGCAATATCGCAACGATATTGAAACGTGTAAACCCACCATTACACCTGCATACCATAATGATGTCCCCCCTTACACCTGCATACAATAATGATGTCCCCCCTTACACCTGCATACAATAATGATGTCCCCCCTTACACCTGCATACCATAATGATGTCCGCCCTTACACCTGCATACAATAATGATGTCCGGCCTTACACCTGCATACCATAATGATGTCCCCCCTTACACCTGCATATAATAATGATGTATCTCTTTACACCTGCATACAATAATGATGTCCCCCTTACACCTGCATACAATAATGATGTCCCCCTTACACCTGCATACAATAATAGTGTCTTCTTTGTGTCTCTATACAGTAACGAAGAGCCTCATTGTGCCTAATCGTAAAGTGCTACGGATATGTTGCCGCTATATAAATAAAAGTAATATTAAAATTGTTATTAATATCATAGTTTTGTCTCCTTTTGAGCTTTGACGTGATGTGATCTTTAATAAAATATACAAAGTTTCTCACCTAAGCCCATTTCTAGGATGATCTGCAGGGTCTTCCTTCATTTTCCTGTAGTCTCCAGAAGGGGTGATGATGTGCCATCATTAGAATGTCTGACCTTGACCCCTCACTGTCTGACCCTTACCCCCTATCAGTTCCCTTAGCCGGAGATCAACAACTCTCATCCTCACTTATTAAGATATTCTGACTTTCCTTAATGTCTACAAGACTTCACCTCTTCTGTGACACTCACTGCCTGCTCCGCCGTACGGCATCACACGTAGGGCTCTTTGCTTTATTCCGTACAAATGAGACATAAAATAAATAGTGGGAAGCCCAGGTCACTGTATGTTCAGCATTTCTGCAAGGAAAGAATGTTCCCCTAATAAGGAACCCAACGGAGCAAAGTACCTGGCGGGCTAGATCTGTCATAACAGGTATCAACGTTTTCTAAATTGACCTTATCAAACAATGATCCTTTAACCTTCTATCACATAGAGATGTACATGTGTAGGGTCGGCACAAGGTTCCTCCATTCTAACCACTTCTTTCACATTGGGATGTCTTAAGTGGATGCAAAATGATCATCATCAGCCTGAGCGGTATTACAACCCTTCCAAACATCTGAATATATAGATTAACTACCCAGAGATTTCTATCTGTATCTGAAAATATTTAAGCCGGTCATCTGCTTTATGCTAAATACCAAAAGCCTTCTAGAGAAGCGACATCACTCCAGCACATGTGGGAACTTGGCACCATTCCTTATCCCACAAATATATTAATTCAGCATTTATCTTCTGTCTTCTCTGATTAAAACTGCATTAGCTGATGAATGAAATAAATACACCCCCATCAACGGCTCCTCATAGAATGAGATCTCTAATGGACGACTGTGCGAAATTGGGGCAAGGGGCTGCAAAAGGGGCAACTACCTGGACAGGCATGAGGGTACAAGCACCACATTATAAATGTTTTCCAAAAATAATTACCTCTAAATGCAATATTTCTTATACAAAAATTAAATGTTAGTCTTGTTCCTCCTTTTGTAAGAGAAGACTACTGATAGGACCAGGAAGACACGATGTTGTCCAGACACCTCCAGGTACAAATTATTGACAGCTGAACTCTCAGGGTAACAACTGGCATCCGGTATTGCAAATATAAAGATGCCGAATATTTTGTTACGCCAATTTCCTGATATTTAATTAAAGGAGATGTAGCAACAATACAAATAACTACAACTTGTCTGAACAGTATTGCGAATTATGAAAGGTTACAGAAATTGCGCTACAAAATGTTGTCCTCACTCAGTGACCTCTCTTTTTTGCTTGTCTCTTGTACTCCTGCGTTAGATCATCTCTTACAATCATCCAACAGTAATCTGAAGAATTGGTAAATTCCATTTTCCTTGATATCTTTTCATTCTTAGTGATGACCGAGCGTGCTCACCTCTGGTCGATACTCGATTGAGCATCGTGGAGCTCAGGCATGCTCATTACCCAATCAAGTAGCTTGGGTGCTTAAGCGCCATGCTCAAGTCCCTGTCCCACGTGTATTGCAGTTGTTAGACAGCTATTCAATATGTGTAGATTGCCTCCCATACATCGTAATTCCATAACCACTGGCATTGCTGTGATTGGCTGTCCACATTGCGTCATCAGGTCTTCTATAGGACCTGGGCTTTGATGCTTGGCCCAGTCTCCTCTGGAATCAGAAATCCCCATTTCTAACCCAGTACGTTTAAAGAAAAAAAACACAAAAAAATATTTTATTTCAAACCCCCCCCCCCCCCACACAACTCTTGCCCTTGTTCACCAACTTAGATATAGCTCAATTTATATCCATATCCTGTGGTTCCCCTGCTGCTTATAATAGAGTTGTACGACTGTCACTGGTTCTAGGATCTTTTGCAAGCTCGACTCCAAGTAATATGAACCAATGACTCAGGAGTAACATTCAGATCCATAGAAGTCGTTGGTAACTGTACTGGCCGCAATCCCTGACTACACACCGCAACTAGAAGTAGCCGTGGGATGTAACTAACCAGACCTAGACACCTCTGCACAGCCGGAGAACTAACTGCTCCTAAAGATGGATGTAGGAAAGCTATCTTGCCTCAGAGCAGAACCCCAAAAGAATAGCAAGCCCCCACAGATATTAACTGTGAAACAAGAGAAAAAAAAAAAAAAACACAGGCAGAGTAAAAGGTTTAGCAAAAGAGGCCAAACTAGCTATATAGGAAAGACAGGATAGAATACTATTGCGGTCAGTATAAAACACTTTTAAAAAACCACAAACAGCAGATAGAACAAAAATTACCCTGAGTCACTAAGACTCGGCGCCCTCTATATCTGTAGACTTCTATCAATCAAATGCCAGCAGAACTGGAAATAACAGATAATAGTGAATGGTAAAATTCCTAGGAAGAAAACTTTGTAACTGAGAGCAGATAAACATATATACAGACTAAATTGCAAACACACAATCAGAATAAGACAAAACATAAGCAGAACCTTAAGCACACAAAAGTGTGCCACAAAATATCAAAAAACCACGCACTTAGCTTGCAAAGAATTCCACAGAGCAGAAGAAATCGGAGAGATGTCAGCTCCTCCAGGAACCAAAGACAACTGGCAAGGATTGATTCACTTCAAACCATTATATGCTCCAATAACCAGATTGCCAATCACGATCACCACCATCACCTGTGAAGCCCACAACAGTCAACTGCATCACCAGCAACAACCATCGGAGGGAGCTCCAATGAATTCAGAACATTACCTTCCCCCTCGAAGAGGGGCCACCGAACCCTCAACAGAGGCCCCAGGCCTATCAGAATGAAACAGATGAAAAGCACAAATCTGGTCCATATATGCTTGGGTGATGAATAGAAAGCCGCCTTTAACACCCATGAAAGCCACTATAAGTTCCGGGTATTGCCATTTGGGCAATGAATACTCCAGCAGTCTTCAAGTAATTTGTGAACAATATCTTCTGGGACCTTATCTACTCACCTGGATGACATTTTAGTGTTTTCTCTCTTGACCTGCTTGCACACAGGAGAAATGTTCCCCAGGTTCTGCAGAGGGTAAAGTAAAATTGCCTCTACCCTAATTCGAGAAGTGCCTCTTTAAACTGACTTCCTTTCTTTTCCTGGGCTATATTATCTCTTAACACCGTTTTGAAAATGGATCTGGAAATGGTGTCGGCAGCTCTCAAGTGGCCTTCTCCCGACTAAGTGAAGGCAATTCAGCAGTTCCTGGGCTTCGCCAACTTCTACCACCAATTAATTCCACAGTTCTCTTCCCAGGTCCTTCCCATCATGGCCGTGATCCACAAGGGGACAAATCCCAAAGTTGTGCACTCCTGAAGCAGAAAATGCTTTTGTCACCCTCAAACAGGACCTCACATAGGCTCTGATGCTGCATAGGACAAAGATCAATAAGCAGTTCTTCTTGGAAGTGTATTCTTCTTCTTCTGGGACTGGTGCCGTCCTCAGAAGTCTGCCAAATGTCGGCTGGTGACCTGCGGCTACTTATCCAAGGCCTTCTCTGTGGTTGAGTGTGACTACTCAATTGTTGGTAATCATGATGACTCTGGAGTAGTGATAATACCTCCTGGAGGAGCAGTGCATCCCATTGTCATCTACACCGACCACAAGAACCTGGCCCATCTGCAGTAAACTCAGAGACTGAATCTGGTCACTGTTCTTTGCCTGATTCAACTTTGTTCTTCATTTCCGTCCAGCCAAAGGGAATATCAAGGTGGATGCACTCTCCAGGTCCTTCCAGTCGGTTGACAAGGAGGAAGAGTCTCAGCATGTCATTGAGCCCTCCATAATGACCTCAGTAGCTTTGGTAATGTTGTCGCTGATGCCACTGAGTAAGACATTCGCAGAGGCAAAAAGGAAGCATGTGTTGCAGTGGAAACACTTCTCCAAGCTGGCTATCCATGTCAGAGAGAAGATGACTCTTCTCATCTCATGACATTGCTGGTGGCCATCCCTATGCAAAGACGTGGTGGACTTCATTTCAGGTTCTCCTTCATGTGCCCGCAACAAACCCCTAAGATGCTTCCCACTGGGCATCTACTGAGATACGTTGCCATCTGCTCCCTGGAAACATATCTCAAAGAACTTCATCACATACCTTCCGGTGTTCTCATGTCGCTCCATGATGATAGTGGACAGATTCTCCAAAATGGCCCACCTCACTCTTCTGTCTTGGCTTCCTTTTGTGCCTGTGCTCACTTAGCACTTTAATGTTAATTATATGTAATGAGTTACGCGCTACTGTTTATTATGGCTCCCAATAAACCACGTAGACAGTATTGAGTTAACCCTTTTTGGGATGTTTATTAAAACTGGATAATTGGTCACACAAGTACCATCTTGCTCTTGTGTGGTTGGTGTTGAATGCTATGGCTAATACTAACGGTGTTTTTAAAATTGTTCAATTACAGTAATTTTTTAATTGATTATACCATACTATAATTGTAAAAAGAAGGTAAAATCACTATGAAGTCAATATACAATCAAAATAAAATCGATCACGAACAGGATTGAACCAGCCCGTACTTAACAGGTATTGTTTGCCTTACAAATTTGAAACTCGGCCCGAAAGAACTCAAAAATTGTCAGTATACGGCACATAAGAACTGTTTCCTGCCATTTCCAGTGAACCCAAAAATGGCGGCTTGAATATGTAAGAGACAATGCGTTGGTCCATGGGCGTGCCTCGGCCCCTTGCCATGGGAGGGCCATGCCAGAAGTGTGAAACTGTTTGCCTGCCCTGATTGCCACCAAACAACTAAGGGGGTGGGGCAAAGATGAAGACTCCCAAGTTATCACCCTTCACGAGCAGGAAGGGTGCAGCTGGAACTCAACAGAACGCGGGTGCAGTCGAGGTACCAGCAACCATGGCGGCAAACAGACTGTTTGACCTGTTTGCGGGAGGTAGAAGAGGAGGCCCGTGCTGCAACGGACATCCAAGGGCGGTCTCCCTCCTCACCAACAAGGGAGACGCAGTCTTTTGGAGGGCCGCCTTCCAAGAACTGAGAACAGACCTCTGCGAGACCGTAGAGTGGGTCATCCTGAGATGGAGTGTGGACGTGGCCCTGGAGCTAACCCGCAGGGCAGTCCTGAGGCAAGAGCTGGGAGCAGTGGCAAGAGACCAATCCTTGGTCGGGCACCCGGGAACCAGTGAAAACCCACAAGTGGGACTGCAGCCTATACAACGGTAGAAGTCAGGGCGCTGACAGAAGGCCCTGAAGTCCTACCACGAGATGGCGACAGCACCACCGTGGCGGAGCCTGATGACCCTGAGGGAGAAGCCGCAGAGTCAGACGTCCCCAGAGAGCCCGAACCTGAGCCGAGGTAATCGTGGAATCCATCCAGGAGGAATCGGTCGACCAGCCTGGCTCTGAGGAGGAGGACCCAGGAGACAGCGTTGAGGAGGCTGGAGCAACCAGTCCCTGAATGGTATGGTTGAGCGGCATGGAATATCAGCTGTGGAGAGTGAACAGTCAAGCTGCCCATACCAGAGGTCAAGGAAGGACCACCAGTCCCGCTTCCCCGCCACCGACCTAGTTCGACCGACCATGCGGAACAACAACGCCGCCGGGATGAGTGGTGGGCTAGGAACATCGAGAATTGGCAGGTCCGAGCCCAGGCCCGCCTCCAGCCACCAATACCCCCAGAGCACTGGCAATCAGGTACTGTGACCTCTTTTAACCTGGAGCGCGGGTGGGGGTTCATCTGGGAACCGTGCCTCTCCGAGGAGGTGTTTGTGGGAAGGTGAGATGTGGAATCCCACCTCCAGAGGGGCCACCTGGACCAGGAATTGTACCGGGGCGACCGGGTTATCTATAGAGGCACGCCTGGCCACGAGGATGGTACGCCCTGCATGTATCTAAAGTGTAAGGACACTATGGACACCTGGCCTTGTAAATAATTATGTTTATGTACAAACTGTCTTTGAAAGACTCATAGACTTATGTGAGAACTTTGATTTCTTTTCTTGTTCATTATGTGAGCCTGGACTGATACCTGTTAAGCCAGAGACTCTAATTGTGACTTAAAGTGGCCAAGCGGTGAAAAAGGAAGCTGAGCAAAGTGAAGGACAATTACCGCTGGGTCCGCAGATGTGTGAACCAGCCCCGTTGGGCCGATGTTAGTTTAAAAGTTTGCAAAGTTCTAAGAAAGGTGCCTCCCATAAAGGTAAAAAAAAAAAACTGTTATTGTTTGTTAATAAAAATATTTCCTGTTATGTTCCAGCAAATACAAAAAGCTCTGTACCGGGTAGGGGTAAAAACACTTGAGGACAAGGGTATTTCACCAAGGGGGAATGTGGCGCCCCACTGGTCGGTGCGCCACAGTAGGGGTACTGCACCCAAAACAGATTGTGCGGTATCTCAGTCATTGGAGGAGATAATGTAAGAACTGAGGCTCTCATCCCAATATCCCTACACCTAGACTAGGGGACCAATCAGCTAACCCGTTACTAGGGTAACCAGTCCCGGTGGGAGGAGTGTTAGGGTAGAAGAAGCGGGAAACAAACAGACGGATCTAGTCTAGTCTGAGGAAAGAAGCAAGGAATGGGTCCTAGAGGGACACACCGCAGGGAGGGCACACGAAAAGGAGTGGCGACCCAGACAGAAGGGGGAGACCCAGTGCCAGACTGTCAGAGTAAACGGTCTGGGGGAATTCTGGTCCACAACGGGGTACCAGCTCTGAGTCACAGTACAGGCGAGTCCAAACCTGAGCCGCCAACATCGGTGGGTCGCAGGTCTGCCAAGCAGCCCCCGACCTTGTCCACAACATAGAGCTCCACCAGGTACCTCAAACCGGGTTGAGCCCCTTAGAGAAGAGAAGGGTAACCTCATCACACCCGACGGGCCTGATAGGAAGTGGGTTTGTACAGGGCAGCGCAAGCAAGCAAGACACATGCGCAAGAAGACACAGAGGACAGTGAACGTAGCAGAAGGAACACTTGGGGAGCCTCAGAGAGATTTTGTACCCTCCGGTGACTACCCGGCCTGCTACCCGCAAAGACTGTGTAACTGTGTACCTGAACTGCCATGAACTTGTTACCAGTAAACTACCCGTACAGAGCCCATAAGTTTACAGTGTTTCATTCTGCTTAAGTTAAGAAGTAGCTGCTGTCACAACAACCAGCTCAGCAGCAGCAATTCCCTGGGGACCCCACTCCTTCTGTAGGGAGTGTTATGGACTGGCTGCAATTACCACCATCCCGGTGGAAGGATAGCGGCGCTGGTGAGATCACGAGACTTTATTCTTTTTTTTATTTTCCCCTTTTTACCCAGCGACCCCCAGGGTTACAGGCCCAGGCACCGGCCACCGAAATATCACCCCAGTCTTAACGCCCGCGTACCGAGTTGCCAAAGTCCCCTAGGCGGGTCATATACAAAAAAGGTAGGGTTATCTTTGGTTCTCCAGAGGAAGTAATGTGGCTTTTTCACTGGTCTTGCGTGGGTATCTCAATGCTTGGATCTATGGCGTTGTTTGGTTCTTTGTTTGACTGCTTCTCAGTTGGTTATTTATACCTTATTAAGGGTCTAAGGTGGAGATGTGTAGCTCATCTTTCAGCACAGACTGCCCTCCCAGTACGCTCCCCGCTAACCCGACGTGTCTGCAATAGAGGAAAAAACAGGAAGAAGCCGAATGCCTCTCAAACATCACATAGCATCACTGAGGCAACCTCGATCTCCACCCTCAGCCCAGAGAGACAACGGAGGAAGGGAGGGAAGGGGAGTGGACGGAACCTCCTACCACCTAGTTGAATCAGCATACACGGCATCCTGTATCCGCTGGCAACAATTAAAACTAGAGGACCCGGTGTCCCGGGCCCCTGAACAGAATTAGTGGTGGGAGGGTGGCGTCCTGAGTCCCAGCAATACCAGAAGTTAATCTCCCAGAACACAATACATGGCCAGGGTGAGCACTTGCACTAGCTCTGCCCTCTGAAGGTGACACCCCACCCCTCATGGTCAGATAGGGTTGACGGGTTACCTGACAGAGAGCCGGAGTACACCCAGAAGTGTGGAGGGCCCACTCGAAAATCGATTTGCCAGTCTTGACAATGTGGCTGAGAGAACACATCCTGAATCTGATGTCTGAACAAGATAAAGATGAAAAAAAAGTAAAAAGAATTACTTTGGTTAGACAACAAGTCAAAAATAAGGTACCTAGAGGTAAACATTTAATTGTTATACTAATTGTGTGTCATCAGTGCTGTGATTTCTGTTTGGCCCAGAGTCTGATTATGACTAATAGCAACCCAGCTCCCAGCATTTTCTTACCTTTGTTAAGGACCTACTGGGAGTTGCAAGTTCATGCAATACAAATGTATATGGGGCTGACTTGACAGTACAATTGTTCACTGTACTACCCTGTTTCCCTGAAAATAGGGCGCCCCTCGAAAGTAAGGCATGCTTGGGAGGGCGCCCTACCTCCTAATAAAAGGCACCCCCGATTATAAGTTCATGCAATACAAATGTATATGGGGCTGACTTGACAGTACAATTGTACACTGTACTACCCTGTTTCCCGGAAAATACTGCGCCCCTCGAAAGTAAGGCATGCTTGGGGGGGCACCCTACCTCCTAATATAAGGCACCCCCGATTATAAGGCGTACCTCCTCAGCATGCCACCGATCACAAGACCGGGGCATGCATCTGTGTCTCGCTCCCCGCTATCCCCGCTGTCCGGTGCCCGCCACTCTGTACCGCTCTTCTGCCGCGCTGCAGTGCTCATGGAGCCGCCCAGGAGCGCAGCCATGAATCACAGCTCCAGAGCTCTGTGCGGGTCTCCGTCCATGAGCCCTGCGCCAATCACAGCGCAGGAATCATGGGCCAGCTGACGTCATTAGCCTCTGATTGTTCCTGGGCTGTGATTGGCCCAAGGCTCCTGTACTGTAATTGGCCCCATGCTCCCGCGCTCTGATTGGCCTAGGGCTCCTCCATTGTGCACCACCAAAGCAACACCGCAGAGGAAAGAAAGTGAAAAGAAAGAAGTACGGTAAGAAAGTGAAAGTGTGTGTGTGTGTGTGTGATGTGTGTGATGTGTGTGTGTGTGTGTGTGGTGTGTGTGTGTACACACATGGGAGGCTGCAGTGGGATACAGTACTGGGATGGGAGGCTGCTGCAGTGGGATACAGTACCGTACTGGGATAATGGGAGGCTGCTGCAGTGGGATACTGTACAGTACTGGGATAATGGGAGGCTGCTGCAGTGGGATACCCTACAGTACTGGGATAATGGGAGGCTCCTGCAGTGGGATACCGCACAGTACTGGGATAATGGGAGGCTGTTGCAGTGGGATATGGTACTGGGAGGGAGGCTGCTGCAATGGGATACAGTACTGGGATAATGGGAGGCTGCTGCACTGGGATACGGTACTAGGATGGGAGGCTGCTGCAGTGGGATACGGTACTGGGATGGGAGGCTGCTGCAGTGGGAAACAGTACTGGGATAATGGGAGGCTGCTGCAATGGGATAAGGTACTGACATGGGAGGCTGCTTTTCTGTCAATTTTTTTTGGCTAATATAAGACACCCCCCGAAAATAAGACATAGTGCACCTTTCGGAACAAAAATGAATATAAGACAGTGTCTTATTTTCGGGCAGACATGGTAACTTGGCTCTTGTGGTCAAGCACTTATTGTAGTTCTGGTGATGTATTCAGGGATGGCGTTAGGGTGGGGCAAACTGGCATTGCTTCATATAGCATAAGCGATAAGATAATCGCAGCTTCAAGTTCCCTTTACAGGACTATTAACCACAGTAAAAAGTTTTTAAAAAGTTTAAAAAATATGAAAAAAACATAAAAGTTCAAATCACCACTTTTTTGCTTCATTAAAAGATAATAAATAAATGAAGAAAAACACAAATATGTGGATTGCCAGGTTCTGAAAAGTCTGATAACGGACAAATATTTTAAATGTCATACCCAAAGTTATACACATTCTGATAGCTTATATATAATGGGGGCCACATGTTTTCAATAAAAATGTCCAGCATTTGGCGGATACCCTATTGGAAACTAAACACATCCCATCTTCTCTACTTATATAATTGGGAGTTGGGAATTCGGGCGTTGTCGCCGAATCCCAAGCTCCTTTGCGCGACTGCGAGTGATGACGCGCAGCGTCATCACGAGCCGCAGCCGCACTGCCCTGAAAAAAAAAAAAAATATGCTCACCTCTCCCCGAGCCCCCGCCGTCTCCCTCCAGGCTTCCAGTGGCTGCCGGAGGCTCCGAGTGTCTGCAGAGCTCTTCTTACTGCAGTCCAGGACCTGTGGTGATGTCACAGTCACGTGACACCAGGTTACTCCATGGTAACCTGGTGTCACGTGACTCTGACATCACCACAGGTCCTGAACTGCAGTAGCAGACCTGTGCTGACACCGGCAGCCTGCGGCAGCCACCGGAAGCCTGCAAGAAGACGCCGGGGGCTCGGGGAGAGGTGAGCATAAACTGTCATGTCTCTCTACACTCTCTGTCCCTCTCATGTCTCTCTGCACTCTCTGTCCCTCTCATGTCTCTCTGCACTCTCTATCCCTCTCATGTCTCTCTGCACTCTCATGTCCCTCTCCACTCTGTCCCTCTCATGTCTCTCTGCACTCTCTGTCCCTCTCATGTCTCTCTGCACTCTCTGTCCCTCTCATGTCCTCTCTGCACTTCTGTCCTCTCTGTTCTCTGCACTCTCTGTCCCTCTCATGTCTCTCTGCACTCTCTGTCCCTCTCATGTCTCTCTGCACTCTCTGTCCCTCTCCACTGTCTCTCTGCACTCTCTGCTCTCCTGTCTCCTCTCTGTCTCTCTGCACCTCTGTCCCTCCATGTCTCTCTGCACTCTCTGTCCCTCTCATGTCTCTCTGCACTCTCTGTCCCTCTCATGTCTCTCTGCACCTCTGTCCCTCTCATGTCTCTCTGCACTCTCTGTCCCTCTCATGTCTCTCTGCACTCTCTGTCCCTCTCATGTCTCTCTGCACTCTCATGTCCCTCTCCACTCTGTCCCTTCATGTCTCTCGCACTCTGTCCACTCTCCCTCTGTCCCTCTCATGTCTCTCTGCACTCTCTGTCCCTCTCATGTCTCTGCACTCTCTGTCCCTCTCATGTCTCTCTGCATCTGTCCTCTCATGTCTCCTGCACTCTCTGTCCCTCTCATGTCTCTCTGCACTCTGTCCCTCTCATGTCTCTCTGCACTCTCTGTCCCTCTCATGTCTCTCTGCACTCTCTGTCCCTCTCATGTCTCTCTGCACTCTCTGTCCCTCTCATGTCTCTCTGCACTCTCTGTCCCCTCAGTCTCTCTGCACTCTCTGTCCCTCATGTCTCTCTGCACTCTCTGTCCCTCTCATGTCTCTCCTGCACTCTCTGTCCCTCTCATGTCTTCTGCACTCTTGTCCTCTCACTCTCTGTCCCTCTCATGTCTCTCTGCACTCTCTGTCCCTCTCATGTCTCTCTGCACTCTCTGTCCCTCTCATGTCTCTCTGCACTCTCTGTCCCTCTCATGTCTCTCTGCACTCTCTGTCCCTCTCATGTCTCTCTGCACTCTCTGTCCCTCTCATGTCTCTCTGCACTCTCTGTCCCTCTCATGTCTCTCTGCACTCTCTGTCCCTCTCATGTCTCTCTGCACTCTCTGTCCCCTCTCATGTCTCTCTGCACTCTGCTGTCCCTCTCATGTCTCTCTGCACTCTCTGTCCCTCTCATGTCTCTCTGCACTCTCTGTCCCTCTCATGTCTCTCTGCACTCTCTGTCCCTCTCATGTCTCTCTGCACTCTCTGTCCCTCTCATGTCTCTCTGCACTCTCTGTCCTCTCACTCTGTCCTCTCATGTCTCTCTGCACCTTCATGTCCCTCTCCATAGTCTCTCTGCACTCTCTGTCCCTCTCATGTCTCTCTGCACTCTCTGTCCCTCTCATGCTCTTCTCTGCCTCACTCTCTGCTCTCTGTCCTTCATGTCTCTCTGCACTCTCTGTCCTCTCATGTCTCTCGCACTCTCTGTCCCTCTCATGTCTCTGTCTGCACTCTCTGCATGTCCTCTCATTGTCCTCTCATGCTCTTCATCTCTGTCCCTCTCATGTCTCTCTGCACTCTCTGTCCCTCTCATGTCTCTCTGCACTCTCTGTCCCTCTCATCTCTCTGCACTCTCTGTCCCTCTCATGTCTCTCTGCACTCTCTGTCCCTCTCATGTCTCTCTGCACTCTCTGTCCCTCTCATGTCTCTCTGCACTCTCTGTCCCTCTCATGTCTCTCTGCACTCTCTGTCCCTCTCATGTCTCTCTGCACTCTCTGTCCCTCTCATGTCTCTCTGCACTCTCTGTCCCTCTCATGTCTCTCTGCACTCTCTGTCCCTCTCATGTCTCTCTGCACTCTGTCCCTCTCATGTCTCTCTGCACTCTCTGTCCCTCTCATGTCTTCTCTGCACTCTCTGTCCCTCTCATGTCTCTCTGCACTCTCTGTCCCTCTCATGTCCTCTGCACTCTCTGTCCCTCTCATGTCTCTCTGCACTCTCTGTCCCTCTCATGTCTCTCTGCACTCTCTGTCCCTCTCATGTCTCTCTGCACTCTCTGTCCCTCTCATGTCTCTTCTGCACTCCTCTGTCCCTCTCATGTCTCTCTGTCCCTCTCTGTCTCGCACTCTCATGTCCTCTCTGTCTCTCTGTCCCCTCTCATGTCTCTCTGCACTCTCTGTCCCTCTCATGTCTCTCGCTGCACCTCTCTGTCTCCCTTCATGTCTCTCTGCTACTCTCTGTCCCTCTCATGTCTCTCTGCACTCTCTGTCCCTCTCATGTCTCTCTGCACTCTCTGTCCCTCTCATGTCTCTCTGCACTCTCTGTCCCTCTCATGTCCTCTCTCACTCTCTGTCCCTCTCGTCTATGTCTCTCTGCACTCTCATGTCCCTCTCACTCGTCCCTCTCATGTCTCTCTGCCTCTCTGTCCCTCTCATGTCTCTCTGCACTCTCTGTCCCTCTCATGTCTCTCTGCCTCTCTGTCCCTCTCATGTCTCTCTCTGCACTCTCGTCCCTCTCATGTCTCTCTCTCACTCTGTCCCTACTCATGTCCCTCTCACTGCACTCTCTGTCCCTCTCATGTCTCTCTGCACCTCTGTCCCTCTCATGTCTCTCTGCACTCTCTGTCCCTCTCATGTCTCTCTGCACTCTCTGTCCCTCTCATGTCTCTCTGCACTCTGTCCTCCATGTCTCCTGCACTCTCTGTCCCTCTCATGTCTCTCTGCACTCTCTGTCCCTCTCATGTCTCTCTGCACTCTCTGTCCCTCTCATGTCTCTCTGCACTCTCTGTCCCTCTCATGTCTCTCTGCCTCTCATGTCCTCTCACTCTGTCCCTCTCATGTCTCTCTGCACTCTCTGTCCCTCTCATGTCTCTCTGCACTCTCTGTCCCTCTCATGTCTCTCTGCACTCTCTGTCCCTCTCATGTCTCTCTGCACTCTCTGTCCCTCTCATGTCTCTCTGCACTCTCATGTCCCTCTCTGCACTCTGTCCCTCTCATGTCTCTCTGCACTCTCTGTCCCTCATGTCTCTCTGCACTCTCTGTCCCTCTCATGTCTCTCTGCACTCTCTGTCCCTCTCATGTCTCTCTGCACTCTCTGTCCCTCTCATGTCTCTCTGCACTCTCTGTCCCTCTCATGTCCCTTCTCTTCCCTCTCATGTCTCTCTCACTCTCTGTCCCTCTCATGTCTCTCTGCCTCTCTGTCCCTCTCATGTCTCTCTGCACTCTCTGTCCCTCTCATGTCTCTCTGCACTCTCTGTCCCTCTCATGTCTCTCTGCACTCTCTGTCCCTCTCATGTCTCTCTGCACTCTCTGTCCCTCTCATGTCTCTCTGCACTCTCTGTCCCTCTCATGTCTCTCTGCACTCTCTGTCCCTCTCATGTCTCTCTGCACTCTCTGTCCTCTCATGTCTCTCTGCACTCTCTGTCCCTCTCATGTCTCTCTGCACTCTCTGTCCCTCTCATGTCTCTCTGCACTCTCATGTCCCTCTCCACTCTGTCCCTCTCATGTCTCTCTGCACTCTCTGTCCCTCTCATGTCTCTCTGCACTCTCTGTCCCTCTCATGTCTCTCTGCACCCTCTGTCCCTCTCATGTCTCTCTGCACTCTCTGTCCCTCTCATGTCTCTCTGCACTCTCTGTCCCTCTCATGTCTCTCTGCACTCTCATGTCCCTCTCCACTCTGTCCCTCTCATGTCTCTCTGCACTCTCTGTCCCTCTCATGTCTCTCTGCACTCTCTGTCCCTCTCATGTCTCTCTGCACTCTCTGTCCCTCTCATGTCTCTCTGCACTCTCTGTCCCTCTCCACTCTGTCCCTCTCATGTCTCTCTGCACTCTCTGTCCCTCTCATGTCTCTCTGCACTCTCTGTCCCTCTCATGTCTCTCTGTACTCTCATGTCCCTCTCCACTCTGTCCCTCTCATGTCTCTCTACACTCTCTGTCCCTCTCATGTCTCTCTACACTCTCTGTCATGCGTGTATACTGTGTCTATACTGTGTGTATAATATGTGTAATCTCTGCATACTGTCTGTCTATACAATGTCTCATGTATGTATATACTGTGTGCTTCTCTCCTCACCCCTCCACCACAGAGCCGCATCTCTCCTCACCCCTCCACCACAGAGCCGCATCTCTCCTCACCCCTCCACCACAGAGCCGCATCTCTCCTCACCCCTCCACCACAGAGCCGCATCTCTCCTCACCCCTCCACCACAGAGCCGCATCTCTCCTCACCCCTCCACCACAGAGCCGCATCTCTCCTCACCCCTCCACCACAGAGCCACATCTCTCCTCACCCCTCCACCACAGAGCCGCCTCGATACTCTGCTACCCACAGAGCCGCCTCGATACTCTGCTACCCACACAGCCGCCTCGATACTCTGCTACCCACACAGCCGCCTCCATACTCTGCTACCCACACAGCCGCCTCCATACTCTGCTACCCACACAGCCGCCTCCATACTCTGCTACCCACACAGCCGCCTCGATGCTCTACTACCCACTGACCCGCCTCTATACTCTGCTACCCACTGACCTGCCTCTATACTCTGATACCCACTGACGCGCCTGTATACACACAATTCATTTCAACCGCGCTCCCGATGCAATTGCATCGGGCCTTTTTACTAGTTATAGATAATAAAAAGATGTGCCTGATGGTGTTTGTGTCCATTATGAGACAAATACAGCTTGCAACAAAACTGTTGATTGTTCTGGTGTTGTATTCCTGTTCTGATGGTGGTTTTGGGGATGTTCTACTGTTCTATACATGCACTACTGAAGGCTCTTGTAATGTATTCATGTAGTGATGATGGATCTGGTAACTTATTCATCACCAAAACCATCATCAGTACATAAATATAAAACCAAAATTACCATTAGTTTATAAACAGAACACCAGAGCAATTGATGAATACGGAATTAGAACCATCATCAGAGAATACATATGTCATCAGATCCACTATTAGCACATGAATGCTTCACCAGAACCACCATCAGTACACACATACATCATCACAACCACCAACAAGAATACATTTCCAGGACCCTCATCAGTACAGGAATACATCACCAGAACTACTATAGTACATGAATATAGCATCTATTGCTACCCATATGGATGCATCATTGACGTCTACACCACAGGGAGACCAACGTCTGCAACATACTCACCCTGCCGGTGGACTCGGGACATTTGCTTGGTCCCTGTCGATGACATTCTGATCCCAGGGCCTGCACTTACTGTACAGGTCTCCTGGGAACGCACTTGGGTGGTGCGTTCCGTATCCTCGTGACTTTTAAAGGGCCAGTGCGCCCTAACCTGGAAGTGATTCTTAGCCAATGGCTGAGAAGCACAGTGTATTTAAGACACCTTCCCTATTGGGAGGTGCCTGAGCAGCGCAGTCTATCTGTAATGGCTTGTTGCTAGTTCTCAGGTCCCCTGTGTCTGTATACCTGCTTTCATATCCTGTGTCTGTACCTGCTAACCTTTGTCTCATCCTAGTTCCTGTACCAACTTGGTCCAGTCCACACCTGCGGGCCATTACCAGCCTGCTCCGGTCTGCAGCTGCAGAGCCATTACCAGCCTGCTCCAGTCCGCACCTGCCATGCATTACCAGCCTTCTCCGGTCCACACCTGCTGTGCCATTTCCAGTCTACTCCAATCGGCACCTCCCGTGCCATTACTGGCCTGATCTAGTCTGCTTCTGCCGTGCCATTACACCTGCGCCTGCCTGCCTCAGCCATCTGGTATCCTTACCCCTGGAGCCATCTGTAGCAGCACCAGCCCTTCGAGTGGTACCTGGATTCTGCCTGCAACACAGCACCTTCATCAGAAGCTCTTTTGAGAAGACCAGGTCAGAAAATGAAGCCCCTCTAAGTCGGCTGGGTGCTGAGGCACAGTGGGTCCACTCCTGGATGCTCACCCCCGTGAATGTTACATCTATCTATCTATCTATCTATCTATCTAAAAGAAATTCTCTGCAGCACTCAGCTACTACCAACAATGCACACATGCTAACAAGCGGTATATGGGGAAAAAATTTAAAAACTTATGTTTTTTTTTCAAAAAACTCAATATTTTTATTTTTTTATTTTCTGAGGTTCTTGGTACACACATTGGCCAATGTCTGTTTGCTCATCAACCACGACACGGTGACCTCAGGTCTGATGAGTCCTATGCTGACATCCCTGTCCTCCTTGTCCTCCCTGTCCCACTTCTAAGTGGGTGGACACCATCTCAACCCCAGACCACGTAGGGGCGATGAGGGTGCTGTGTGCAGCTGTGGAGCCAGCAACTCCATATATTAGACAAAAAACAGAAAAAACTGCACAGCACTCAAAGACATAATGTCCCTGCTGGCACCAGTTCACACTATGTCTTTGAGTGCTGTGCAGATTTTTATCTATCTATCTATCTATCTATCTATCTATCTATCTATCTATCTATCTATCTATCTATCTATCTATCTATCTATCTATCTACATTATCTATCTATCTACATTATCTATCTATCTATCGGTCTGTCTGTCTGTCTATCTATTTTCTATCTATCTATCTATCTATCTATCTATCTATCTATCTATCTATCTATCTTTTATTATTCTTTTCATCTAGTATTCTATAAATTGATTTTGTTCTATTCTATTGTAAAATCACTCCATAAAGGAAATTCAATGAATAAATAATATTAGTAACGGACTATAAACATAACTTAGACATACAGTAAAATTAAACATTTGGATAAATCCAGAGTAAATGCATATATATAACCCATAGAAATCAGTAGCGGTAACTATCTGTCTGGACCTCAGATCTGCTCGCTCGGAGTCTCTGCCGCGGCTGCGGAGGTAAATCAGCACAAAGATTTCTTTGGAATGATTAAATTTAATGATTCATACACTCAATCCCCAGCTGTTCTGAAATTTCAGAGAGATTCGCGTGGTAAAAGGCATTTTCCAGTGTCTTGGCTTTACGGGCATGTTATTAAATCTAGCTCCAGTGTCTGCTACTTCCAAGTAAATCACCTTAATATTTTTATGATATTGTAGCGCTTTGTAAATCATTGCTAAGGACTCAATCCCATGAGTATTGTTTTTACATCCAAGTGCTTATTTTAACTGTATTTTAAGGACTTACTGTACTTAAGCCGCGTTAATCTGCATCTAACAATTTTAATGTATATCTTCTTTTACATTTTAGAGGGAATTTCATTTTCAATATTATTACCAGTATACATGAGCACTAAATAAATACTGATATAAGGGTCAGCAATTTTTTCTCACAAGCTACAGTATGTCCACATAGAAAACAAAACTTCATGTAAGCTGGGTCTTAAACAAAAAATGAAGCAGCAGTTTAAAAATCTTTAACTGTTTTCTGTATACAGCTCCTACGCAAACCTATGTGCTGCCATGTTTAGTGTCACGGGTGTATCAGGGGCCACTCGCAGAAGGTCACAGCATCTGGCCAAATAGCCAAAATCCTGAATTGTGGTTCTCTTCTTGGTGACAGCTGGAGATCACTAGGACCCAGGTGGTCTCCTACCTGCCCACCCCTCAGCTGTCTCTATTTATACCACTTGGCTTCCAACATGCATTGCTGGTGATAGCATGTTTGGAGTTGGTGTTGCTTCCTGGCTCTGCAGTGCATCGTGGACTTCCGGTTTAGTTTGCTGTCATACTCTCCTTTTAAACTAAGTGTTTCTCTCTCTACCCTTTGTTTGTTTCCCTGGCCTTTCCCTGTAGTGGTTAGCTGGGTTGACCAGTGTTCACTCTGTCTGATCCCTAAGTAGTCTTAGCTGGGGGACAGTCAGGGAAAAGGTATCCTGCTTGATAACAGTTGCAGAGACTGTATTGGGTTGTCAGGGGAGCCAGGTGTCAGTGGTAGTTTTTCTATGGATCACCATTCCATCTTTTGCCCTTAGCATCAGGGACAACTTTTCCCCCTCCATCTTCATCTTGTGCTGGGTGCCTCTTAACTCATTGTTGCCGAGTTCTCAGGACTTGTCACGGCTGTGGGGCCCGGTGGTCAAATGGAAAGGATGAGGGATTGGGATATAGTCTTGATTGTCGTGACGCCACCTGTGGGAGTCCAGTGATGGCACCGGCGCTGCTTGGGCCTCCGGGGGATGTGCGGCAGCTACATGGGATGCTCCCCACAGGATGAGCAGTAATCCCCGGGGCCAGGAGCTGCACTGGATGGAATACGGCAGCTCGGTTGTTTTTAGGGATAATCCGGAAAGAATGTACAGGCACATAAAGTCCTTTCAGTACCTTTTACTGATGTTATCAGGTACACTCGACCAGGCGATGAAGTAGATACTTCTGGAGGTTCCACAGCAACCAGTGGTATAGGCTTCCTGATATACGTAGCTTCTAGGGGGTCTGGTGGACATGGAATCCTACCGAACAGGGGTTGCACTTTCTGGTGTGACTTGTTACACCTGAGTTTGCTGCACTGAGGGTGCTATAAAGGATTATCGTTGAATTCTAAACTCCGGGCTCTCATTTGTTGGTGCTTCAGGTGTCCAGGGAGCTAGACTCCCTTGTTGTGGTGCTGGTTTCTCTGCAGCCCGCGCTATGGCTCCTGCAGCTCGGACCCAGTGACCGGATTGTTAGAGCAAGTCAAAGTAACTCCTCTGTCCCTCTTCTGTATTTGCCTCTTGCTCCTATGACCCCTGGTGCAAGGGTCTACCACTTCCCGGGTGTGCTGGTATGGGCCTAGTTTGACACCAGTACCAGGTCAGCTCTCTTAGCTGTTCACAGTTCTAAAGTGACTGCACACTCCACAGTTTCTCCCTCCAGGGCCTGTATTTATAGGGGGAACTGGCTTAAGGTAACCAGTGGAGCTCCCCCTACAGGCCTGGGGTGAAAGGGTGCTTGCTGTGTACTTTTCCATTGTGTCCTAAGAGTTCCTGTGGTGCCCCAACCAGGGTGCCACACTCTCTACGCCCAGCATGAGTTAGTCTGCGCTCACTTTTCTGAGTTATTATTTCTTACTTAATGCATCTGTATAGGGGACAGATGAAAGGTAGTACGACTGCATGATCAGACTACACAAGTTGTCTTTGTAGTCTGTTACCATGGAGATGCACAGTTCTACATAGGAGCTGTAGCGTTATTATCAAGACTATTTGCAAAGTTGCTTTAATTTAATTGCATGAAAAGCCCTTAATCTAGATATACCGTAATGGTTGAAAATGTTAACCTTGAAATTGTTTCAGAAAATGTATTGGAACAACACAAAACAAAAAATGGAAAAAATGCAAATTGAACAGAATTTCACACGAAACCCCAAAAATGGGCCAGACAAAGTTGTTGTCCCTCAACGTAATATTTGGTTTCACTTTTTGGAAAGAATAGCTGCAATCAATCGCCTCCTATAATCTCCACAAGCTTCTTCTCACCTGGAGTTTCTCCTCTTCTTTATAATCTGCTCCTGGTCTCTCATATTGGAGGTGTCTCTCCCAACAGCAATTTTCAGATCTCTCCACAGGTGATCAATGGGATTTAGATCCGGACTCATTGATGCCACTTCAGATCTCTCCAGCGCTTTGTTTCCATCCATTTCTGGGGTTTCTTGATGTTTGGGGTCATTGTTCTGCTGGAGACCCCTGACCTAGGACACCCCAGCTTTATGACACTGGGCTCTACGTTGTGACCTAAATTCTTTGGTAATCTTCAGATTTCATGATGCCTTGCACTCAGTGCTAGAATAAGCAAAAAACCCCAACCATCTCTGCTCTCCTCCATATGTGACTGTAGGTCCTGTGCTCTTTCTCTGACTCCTCCATATGTGACTGTAGGTCCTGTGCTCTTTTCTCTGACCTCCACCATATGTGACTGTAGGTCCTGTGCTCTTTTCTTTGTAGACCTCTTACGGTACCTTTACACACGCTACTGATGTGGAACAACCGGGTACATCACGTGCACGAGCAGCCCAACGGTTGAAAACGGTAACGCACCATCTTTACACGCCACAACTAGGTGCTACGGTAGGTTACATCTATCTCAGGATACACCGCCGGTCCCACAAGTAACCTTCTGTAACTACCTCACCTCCTTTACACGCGCTATAACCAGGTAATATGGGCGGAACAAAGGCAGCAGGGAAAACACATAGGCGTGCCACAGTCCTTCACGCCGCGCCCAAACGACAACCATTGCCAACACAAGAGTGTATTGATTGGGCACGACGCGAGGCGGATGGCGGACACGTGACGTAGAGTGTTCGGACTGTGCACGGAATAAGCGCTTGTGAGATGGCGGAGTGTGATTGAAGAGCCAATCGTAACGCAGCATCTTCCACCAATGATCGCTGATGGGGCGCGTAACCGGAGCTGTGTTCACACCCAGGTACATCACAGGGTGTGGCAAAACCTCCTGTTCCTTCTTTACATGCGTGACAGGCCATGACAGCCGTAACCGTCCTTGAAATCAACTGTTTATGAGCACTGCTCGAAACAGGTTCATGAGTGACGGGTGGATGCAACCTACTTACACGCCGCTACTTCGGGTTGATTGGCGGTGCAAGATACATTTCTCTCATGTACACGGTTGTTTCCAACATCCAGTAGCGGCGTGTATAGGTACCCTCACTGTTTTCAGTAATCAGTAGATGATGTGCTTTACCAAAAAGCTTCATCTTGGTCTCATCTGTCCACAAGATGCTTTCCAGAAGGATTTTGGTTCATCAAGTACATATTGGCAAACTGCAGTCTAGCTTTTTTATGTCTCCATAGCGTTTAATTTCACATGTTGTGGCAAAACACAAAACTAAAAGGAAAGAGAGCGCAAAATAGGGTCTTATCTTAATATCAACTGGGTCTCCCACTTGCAACTGCAGAGCACTTGTTGTCTTGCTGCTGTGTGCTTTTTGGAAACCCATTGATCTTGAAGACATACAGTGTTGGCCAAAAGTATTGACACCCCTGCAGTTCTGTCAGATAATAATCAGTTTCTTCCTGAAAATGATTGCAATCACAAATTCTTTGGTATTATTATCTTCATTTCATTTGTCTTCAATGAAAAAACACAAAAGAGAATGAAGCAAAAAGCAAAACATTGATCATTCACACAAAACTCCAAAAATGGGCCAGACAAAAGTATTGGCACCCTCAGCCTAATACTTGGTTGCACAACCTTTAGCCAAAATAACTGCGATCAACAGCTTCCAGTAACCATCAATGAGTTTCTTACAATGCTCTGCTGGAATTTTAGACCATTCTTCTTTGGCAAACTGCTCCAGGTCCCTGATATTTGAAGGGTGCCTTCTCCAAACTGCCATTTTTAGATCTCTTCACAGGTGTTCTATAGGATTCAGGTCTGGACTCATTGCTGGACACCTTAGAAGTCTCCAGTGCTTTCTTTCAAACCATTTTCTAGTGCTTTTTGAAGTGTGTTTTGGGTCATTGTCCTGCTGGAAGACCCATGACCTCTCAGCTTTCTCACACTGGGCCCTGCATTATTCTGCAGAATTTTTGGTAGTCTTCAGACTTCCTAATGCCATGCACACGGTCAAGCAGTCCAGTGCCAGAGGCAGCAAAGCAACCCCAAAACATCAGGGAACCTCCGCCATGATTGACTGTAGGGACCGTGTTCTTTTCTTTGAATGCCTCTTTTTTTCTCCTGTAAACTCTATGTTGATGCCTTTGCCCAAAAAGAGAGAACATCTTCCAAAACGTTTTAGGCTTTCTCAGGTAAGTTTTGGCAAACTCCAGCCTGGCTTTTTTACGTCTCGGGGTAAGAAGTGGGGTCTTCCTGGGTATCCTACTATACAGTCTCTTTTCATTCAGACGCCGATGGATAGTACGGGTTGACACTGTTGTACCCTCGGACTGCAGGGCAGCTTGAACTTGTTTGGATGTTAGTCGAGGTTCTTTATCCACCATCCGCACAATCTTGCGTTGAAATCTCTTGTCAGTTTTTCTTTTCCGTCCACATCTAGGGAAGTTAGTCACAGTGCCATGGGCTTTAAACGTCTTGATGACACTGCGGACGTAGACACAGAAACATTCAGGTCTTTGGAGATGGACTTGTAGCCTTGAGATTGCTCCTGCTTCCTCACAATTTGGTTTCTCAAGTCCTCAGGCAGTTCTTTGGTCTTCTTTCTTTTCTCCATGCTCAATGTGGTACACACAAGGACACAGGACAGAGGTTGAGTCAACTTTATTCTATGTCAACTGGCTGCAAGTGTGATTTAGTTATTGCCAACACCTGTTAGGTGCCACAGGTAAGTTACAGGTGCTGTTAATTACACAAATTAGAGAAGCGTCACATGATTTTTCTAACAGTGCCAATACTTTTGTCCACCCCCCTTTTTTATGTTTGGTGTGGAATTATATCCAATTTGGCTTTAGGACAATTCTTTTTTTTTTTTTTTTATTGAAGACAAATTAAATGAAGATAATAATACCAAAGAATTTGTGATTGCAATAATTTTCAGGAAGAAACTGAGTATTATCTGACAGAATTGCAGGGGTGTCAATACTTTTGGCCAACACTGTATATCTGATCAATCCGCCTGCTGTTTCTAGAAAGGGCAGAAGCAGGAGCTCAGCTTTAATGTGCAGTAGACAAGAGCTGGATGACCATTGCTGAAGAGAAGACTGCAAAGTTGGTTCCCTGAGGAAGGAGTCGGGTCTGACTCCAAAACACGTCGGAAAATAAGGAAGCCACATGTAATGACCATTGCCTGACCATCTCCTTTTTGAAGCAGCGCGGATCCGTGGAACACAGTCCATATCACTTTTCCTCACTACGTCTACTTTCACATGTTGTTGAATACTTTGCACTGACACTGATGCCCCCTGAGCCTACAGGACACCTTGAATTTATTTGAAACTTGCTTAAGGCTGCTTATCCACCATCAAGACTATCCTGCAACCTTTCATCATGAACTTGCAACCTTGAGATTGTTGATATTATTCAACAATTCTGGTTAACATGTCCTCAAACAGATCTCTTGTCTTTCTGTTCTCCATTCTTAGTGTGGCATATCCAGACACACAATGCAAAGATTGAGTCAACTTCTCCTCTTTTTATCTAATATCAGGTATGATTTTCATATTGCCCACACCTGTTACTTGCTACAGGTGAGCGTGAACGAGAATCACACACTGGAAACAAAGTAGTTTACCCACAATTTTGGGTTTTGTGTGAAAATTTATCCAATCTGCCTTTTTTTCTGTTTTTTTTTTTTTTGTGTTGTTCCAATACAAGGAAATAAACATGTGTATAACAAAACATGTGTGATTGTAATAGTTTTCAGGAAGAAATATTTCATTTTAGGTTATGATTTATCCACAGAATAGTTGATAACTAATTGATCAGTGGGAGTTCAACCACCGGGACTTGCACCGCTAGACAGAATGGAGCCGCAGTGTGCATGTCCGGCCACCACTCCACTCATTCTCCATGGTGCAGCGCTCAGTAGCCAGCAGCGGTCGAGCATGTGCACTGCAACTCCATTCTATTGGGGATGAAAGAGGTCCATTCTAACAGAGTTCTCAGTTCTGCTCATTAATGCAAATCCAAGTTGTCGGATGCCCATTTTTCAATAAGTTATCACCTATCCTTATTTTTCAAACCCTATAAGAGAAATTCAATAACTACTTGTGGAGCTGAGCATAAAGAGAATAAACACAAGATACAGTCTTGTCAGATCTATTAGTATGTGTAATGATGAGTGTGAGTAGCGAAATATTCACACTCGCTATACTAGTAACGAGTAGCTTTTAATACTCGCATATTCATTAGAATAGCAAGTCCAATGTTAGTCAATTAGTGATATGCTCCACTCCATCCACACACATCCGGCCATAATTTGAGTATTTACAGGACAGGGCGGGAAGATGGGCTTTTTTTTCATTTCTATCTTGCTATGCCCCTGTGGCGCCCCTGAGGGTCCAGTCGCCACAGAGGTACTGCACCTCAGCCAGAGGTGTGGTACCCCACTCTCGGGTAAGGAGTGGGCACTGCCCGGTACCCACACACCTGCATCTAACACTACACCAGGCCAGGAGATCTGGGCGGACCATATTTAGGGAGGGCCCCATCTCAGGCTGGAGGGGGAAGTAGGTAGAGGCGATGGGATGGGTGGAGGAAGTAGAAAAGGGAAGGACATCAGGGAGTAGGAGAGCAAATAGAGACCATGTGAGGAACTTGCGATACTAAGGACTAAGAAGGGATTCCAGGGGCGTGGAAAGAGGGAAACCCACCCGTGGCGCCCGCATCCATGCCGAATGTAGTCGGGTGGAGGGAACCAGACCCAGACTAGTGGAGAGACTTTAGGCCTCAACTAGCTAACTGGAGGCTGTGGTGTCTGTATGTGCTGCAGCCACCGCCACACACATTCACTAAAAAGGTGGCTGTGCCAAGGGGACAGTGAAGATGTCGCCCAACAGTGCCTGAGGCTGCTGGCTTGGGACACTGTGTGTGAGGTGCAGGGCAGGAGGGTGAGAGCCAGTGCAGTGAGATGACCCGGGAAGGCACATAAGAAGGGGGTCCCGGTAAAGTGCACCTAAACTACCTGAGGGTTGGCTGGATCACCGACACGGAGGACACAGCACTCAGCTGGATGTTATAACCTGCAGACTGTGAGTAAAGTGTGCACCCTGCTGTGTCCTCAGTTTATTTCCTGCATCACCTGCCCTGTAATACAACTGTTACCATCATCACATAATCTGGGGCCCCGCTCTACCCGTGGAGAGCTGTACCATCTTACCATCTTTGCTGCGTCATCAACGGCCTCAGTGGACCTGAACAGCAGCGTCAGCCATCTATTGCGTGCCGAACACCACGGGTGGTGTCACAAATCAATCTCATGTAAATAATCCCCCATTTTACTGACACGGCTATGGCCACAGAGCCGGGTGAGCCACGGTGACATCCCCAAAGGAAGTGGCCCAGTTCCAAGTACCCCACGGCGTGTCACCCCCCAGAGACAGCCTAACAAACAATCTGCTTTATCTGAGGTGCCAGCTCCCTTTGTGTACTGAAACAAGCTGGCAATGTGTGTCAGATCGATAACGATCGACACATCACTCATGAACACCAGCGATACTTGCCGAGTAACGAATATCCTGACTACTGTACTATCCGTGCGAGTAGTGAATGGTAACGATTACACACGCTCAACCCTAATTATGTGGAAAGGAGTCTTTTGTTTGAAAAATAATTTTTAAAAGTAAACAACCCCTTGAAGGAAATAAAACCCAGTTTAATTATATTGTTCTCTCGTTAGGGATTTCTCCTACTGTAAAAGTTATTATCCATGAGCCCAGGTTGGGCAAAGAAAAAAAAATCCTATACTTACCTCCTGCATTGGTGCGACTCCTCTGCACTCATTACTGTGTTGGACAATCTAGGAATAAGTGTTCAGTTGCTCTTTACCACCACCATAGGAGACATTTAATATTACATGACCCCCTATTAAAAATTATGGAGGGTCTGTGAAAAGCGTGGATGTTCCGGGTTCTCCAGAGCTGGAGACACTCTTTGTAGCTGCTCAATCCACTGGCAGGAAGGTTAAAATTGGAACCCTCTTTGTTAACTAAATGTTCCCAATATATTATTTATTTAATCACCTTCAGTTCAATCTCAAGCCAAGTCGACTTGATGGATGAACGCTCTGTAGAAAGATTGATCTTGTGCAGCCTAGATAGGTCCAACAGGGTCTTCACCAAGCCTAGATAGATCCACTAGAGTCTTCTCTGCTGTTATCTTGATTGTATCAAGCCATCGGGTTGCTGGTCTTTCTCTTCGCCTTGTTCCTTCTATTCTTCCTTCCATGATGTCCTTCTCCAGTGATTGCTCTCTTCTTATGATGTATAGACAAGTCGTAGCTTGGTGATCCTTGCTTACAGTAACATGTCTGGCTTGATTTGTTTGTTCTTCTTGCCATCCATGGTATTGATAACATCCTTCTAAAGCACCACATTTTAAAGACATTGATTCTTGTCTTGTTTCTTTATCGTCCAGGTTTCACTTCCATATGTTACTACAGAATAGTCCAGATTATGTAGGAGCCGTGTCTTCATCACCAGTGAAATGTTCCTTGATGTGAAGACCTCGTCCAGTGACTTCATTGTTGATTTGCCCATAGCTATTCTTCTATTGACTTCTGGTGTCATTGCTGCATCTTGAGTGATCATTGATCCGAGTAGGTTGAAGACCTTTACAACTTCTAGTTCGTTGCCATCCATCTCATATGTGTCTCGGTTGTACCTGGCAGTAGTCAGTATCTTTGTCTTCTTTGTGTTGAGTGGCATTCCCATATTCGAGCTTTCCATCTTGATTCTTCGTAATAAATACTTCATTCCATCTACGCTTGTTGATATCAAGGTTGTATCGTCTCCATATTTAAGATTGTTAATGATATGTCCAGCAATTTTGATTCCTTGTTTTTTTTTTCAGCAAGTCCAACCTCCCTCAATATAAATTCTACATATAAATCAAAGAGACATGGTGACAGGATGTAGCTTTGTCTGACGCCTCCCACTACTTTGAACCATGCTGTGTCGCCATATTCCGTTCGGACTGTTGCTTCTTGGTTGATGTAAATATTCCTAAGAGGCTAATCAGATGGCTCGGCACACCCATACCCTTCATTATGTTCTAAAGTTTCTGGTGATCAAGACAGTTAAAGGCTTTGCTGTAGTGGATAAATCAAAAATAGGCCTCCTTCTTGGATTCTTTGGCCTTTTTCATTAAACATCTAATGTTACATCTCTTGTTCCTCTGCCTTTTCTGAATCCTGCTTGTTCCTCTGGCAGCTTTTTGTCAAAGTAAAGCTGTAGCCATCTCTGAAGGATCTTTAGTAGTATTTTGCTAGCCTGAGGTATGAGCGCAATAGTCTTATAGTTTCCACAGACAGTAGCCTCTCCCTTTGAGTACTGTAACTCAAAAAAACTTTTTAATGTTAGATAATATTTTCAATGTCTGGCAGAAATATGATTTTTGGACAAACAGATTTTGTTTATGATTATGTTTGGGTCACTTCCAATTGCACTTACTAAAGTTTTGTTTGAAACAAGAAATAAGAAAGTTTGTCAGCTCACCATTTATGTCCTACTACCGATGTCCTCTCCATAGCAGGGGTCGCGGTTCAGCAATCGCTATACACAAGATCTAGGAACAAGATAGATGACCCAGTGATGAGGAATCGGTAAGGTTTGTATGAATCTTAAATTTATTGAAAATCCATTTTAAAATTAACTCTCCAGTAGGCAGTGTGTTGCTGGAGCTCCTCTCCAGTAGACAGTCTGTTGCTGGAGCTCCTCTCTAGTAGGCAGCCTGTTGCTGGAGCTCATCTTCAGTAGGCAGACTGTTGCTGGAGCTCATCTCCAGTAAGCAGACTGTTGCTGGAGCTCCTCCGCAGTAGGCAGCCTGTTGCTGGAGCTCATCCCCTGTAAGTAGCCTATTGCTGAAGCTCATCCCCAGTAGGTAGACTATTGCTGGAGCTCCTCCTCTGTAGGCAGCCTGTCGCTGGAGCTACTCGCCTGTAGGCAGCCTATTGCTGGAGCTCCACCGCAGTAAGTAGCCTACTGCTGGAGCTTCTCCCCAGTAGGCAGTCTGTTGCTGGAGCTCCTCTTTTGTAGGCAAGGGGGGAAAGGGTAGGGGGTTTGTTCGTGCTCACCAAATTCCAACGGACCGGATGGTGCCAGAAGGAGACGTCCCGTACGTCCAAGAAGATTATATGAAGTAATGGATCCGGCACCGGACACTTCTCCAATATTCAAAATTTATTCAGTAATTCATAAGATCATAAAATCAGCGACCCAGGGAGCGCAGTCCCGCTGGACGCGTTTCGTACACAGTACTTCATCAGCAGCTTAAAACCAAATGAACAACAATTCACACACCATGTGAAGCCCCCCCCCAATTACTGATTGATAATTAGTATTCAGCTGGTAGGCTGGAGAAGCCTATATCAACTACTTACAGGAAAAGCCAGACCAAATCTATGACTTCTAACATCATGTAAATACATGAATCGTGACAAAAACACTGTGTGCCAACATACCTACAATAAAATTACATGTTTTTATATATATGTACATGCTTCGTATGTCACACTCAACGAGAAACTGGGTTCAATGAAAATAAGAGCAATCCGTACGGTAGTTTAGTCCCATAGGGACCCCTATTCCTAGGTTCACAATCCAAAGAAATGTATATGTTTTTATATGTACATGGTTCGCATGTCACACTCAACGAGAAACTAAGTTCAATAGAAATAAGAGCAGTCCGTACGGTAATTTAGTCCCATAGGGACCCTTGTCTCTAGGTTCACAATCCAAAAAAATTCTCTGTTTAATACCGCACGACCCCAATCTCCGCCTCTCTTATTGCGGTTAACTCTTTCTATTCCTTGCACCCTAAGGGTAGAAAGGTCACCATTGTGGACATCTCTAAAATGTTTAGAGAGACCTGATAAATTTCTACCCACGGATCTGGGGTTAGGAATTGAACCTGTCATATGTTCCCCCAACCTTTTTTTAGGGGCCTTGTAGTACACCCCACATAGTTCTTTCTACATGACTCACATGATGCCATGTAGACCACATGGGTTGTGTTGCAATTGATGTACCCGTTGATTCTATGATCCCTGGTACTAGTGTACCCTTGAATCAATTTGGTTTTCACCATGTACTTACACAGGCCACATCTTATTCCCCCACAAGGATAATTTCCTTTAGTATTTAGCCAAGTCGGATGGACGGTGTTCAAGGAAAATAGTGATGGAGACAGAATGTTACCGATGGTCTTAGATTTTTTAGGGACACATCTGTATCCATTTTGCAAAATTTTGTGCAGTACAGGATCCTCATGCAATATGGGGATATATTTGTGAATAATCCCCACAATAGCATTGAAGTCCTGACTGTACGATGTGGAGAATGTGGGTATATACATGTTGGAATGTCTTGCCATGACCCTCTGGTGTTGTGATCCACCGGGATGTGAAGGGTTAACGTGCATCTGCATCATCACTGGTTCCAAAAGGGACTCTCTTGATCTCATCTCTACCTTCCGTAGGGCGTCATTCACATGGTGTAGTGAATAACCGCGGCTGCGGAGGCGTTTACTGATGTTAACAACCTCGTCCTGGAAAGCATGATTATTTGTGCAGGCCCTTTTTGCCCTTATCAGTTCCCCTGTTGGCAGATTTCTCACTACATGACGTGGGTGACTGCTCGTTGCATGGAGCAAAGTGTTACCCGCAATCGGCTTACGGTACAGAGACGTGGTGATGTCTCCGTTACGCTATTACCCAGGAGCGTGATGTCTAAATAATGTGCATGAGTCCCTTGTACCTCATAAGTAAATCGCACATTGAAATCATTGTTGTTAATATAAGCGATAAACCCTCCGAGGTCAAAATCCCATCTATAAAGGTTTTTTATTTATCATATAAAAAACTTTTGCACTTTTTTATCCATCCAGGGTGCAGTTGAGCCCATAGGGGCGCCATTCATCTAGTGGTGCAGAGGCATCGTACTGTGCGGCCCAATGCTCAGGCAGCGGAGCGGTTGGGTAGCTTTCAGACACTCTGCATCATATGTATCAGTGTGAATGGTGCTCTATGCAGGCCTAGTGTATGCATGTAGCTCGCCTCCCACATCTTGCTGGTAGAGGTGATTATCAGCCTGCAGCTGGGCTTGCTCCACAATTGGGCTCTGACTGCGTCCTGTAAGTGCATTTGGTTTCTGTTTTTGGCATGGATGGTAAGCCCCTCCCTTTAAGCAGCCTGTTGCTGAAGCTCCTCCCTTGTATGCAGCCTGTTGCTGGAGCTCCTCCCCTGTAGGCAGCATGTTACTGGAGCTCCTCCCCAGTAGGCAGCATGTTACTGGAGCACCTCTCCTGTAGGCAGCCTGTTGCTAAAGCTCCTCCCCTATAAGCAGCATGTACTGGATCTCCTCCCCTATAGGTAGCCTATTGCTGGAGCTCCTCCCTGTAGGCAGCATGTTACTGGAGCTCCTCTCCTGTAGGCAGCCTGTTGCTAAAGCTCCTCCCCTATAAGCAGCCTGTACTGGATCTCCTCCCCCTATAGGTAGCCTATTGCTGGAGCTCCTCCCCTGTAAGCAGCCTGTTGCTGGAGCTCCTCCCTTTTAGGCAGCTTGTTGCTGGAGCTCTTCCCTTGTATGCAGCCTGTTGTTGGAGTTCCTGCCCTGTAGGCAGCATGTTACTGGAGCTCCTCCCCTATAGGTAGCCTGTTGCTGAAGCTCCTCCACACCGTCAGCCTCTTGCTTTATCCTTATTGTCATTTTATTTTTACATAAACTCAGCATTAACGAACTTGTTCAGCTGATCTTTACTCAGCAGATTATCCTCTTCTCTTCCTCAGCATTTATTGCGTTTTATGAGATTATGGTAATGTGAGCATAAATCTTATTTTCTGAGAAAAACAGAGGGTACTATAATCTGTGGGGCACAAATTTGTTATATATACTGTTTTGGGGCATTACACATTTTTTAGTATGCAAATTGCCTCTTCAAAGAGGACTTGAACTCTAGCGCCATCTATTGTAAGTAGCAATACTCAAAGTCAATATTGACCCTTTAGCGATCCTTATGATATAAGCCAAATCATATTCTCAATTTGCAGACACGGTGTTCGCCCCTCGTCAATGCAAAGTATGAAATCTGATTTGGCTAGGTGACAGTCTAAGACTGGAGTCCCTTAGATTGCCCCTTTTTTTAGAGCGCACAATGGTGCCACTACAGTCCCTGACAGAAGTTATGTCCCTTATCGATGTATGTAAGTAAAAGCTTATAACCTGACGTTAAATTATCCATTGGTTTTATAAATTACTCTTTTGAAAGCTGAAACCCTCACAAATGTGGTTAAGGTTAAGAAAATAAATTGGTATCATTGCTGAAATATTGATCATTTAATGAACACAGAATGGTCAGATTTTGGCAAGACAAAAGTTTTGTCGCCTGGTCATATAATGCACCCAATCCTAGTTTACATCCTCGCCTGTGCTCAGTAAATGATCGGTTAATTAGTGGGTGTGTATAAATAGAAACCCAGCACCCCGGACCTTCACTTGAACTGCAACTTGAGCTCTGACAACATGCCAAAAATCCTCCCTGCAACCAAAGCCTTGATTATCAAGAGGCTGATCCACTGCAGAGGTGGCTGGCACCTTTAATGTGTCTCAGCGTCAAGTACAAAGAATTAAAAAAAGATTTGAAGAGACTGGAGATGTGTTTGACAAGCCCAGTTCCGGCAGACCCCGCAAGACAACTGCACAGGAGGAACGTTTGTTGGTTAGAAAATCCAAAGCAAGCCCCTCTTCCACTGCAGCAGAGCTCCAACAGGCCTGGTCACCTCAAGTCCCTGTGTCAACTAGAACAGTTTGTAGGATTCTGTCTTGAAATAGCCTCCATGGTCGAATCAGTGCCCAGAAGCCAGCACTACACAAAAGGCAAATAAAAAAAGTGTGGCATTTGCAAAGTCCCACTGCCTGCTAAACAGATGGACCCTGGAAAAGTGGCAGAAGGTGGATTTCTTTGATGAAACTTCAGTAGTATTACACCACAGCCACCGCAAATACTGCAGGAGACCTACTGGAGCCTGTATGGCTCAAAATTTGGTGGTGGAAAGATCATGGTCTGGGGTTACATTCAGTATGGGGGTGTGCAAAACATTTGCAAGGTGGAAGGCAATATCAATAGCCTAAAATATCAAGAAGTATTAGCTAACTCTTACATTTCAAATCATAACAGATGTCAAATTCTGCAGCACGATGGTGCTCCATCTCATACATCCATCTCTGCAACAAAGTTCCTCCAGGCAAAAAAGATCAAGGTGCTCAAGGACTGGCCAGCCCAGTCACCAGACAGGAACGTCATTGAGCATGTTTGAGGTAGGATGAAAGAGGAAGCTTGGAAGACAAAACCAAAGAATCTAGATGAACTCTGGGAGGCATGTAAGACTGCATTCTTTGCTATTCTTGATGACTTCATTAATAAATTGCATGAATCATTGTTGAACCGCATTGATGTAGTCCTTCAAGCTCATGGAAGTCACACAAAATATTAAATATGTCTCTAATAGCACCACAACTTCATTCACCAATGTTATGCAACATATATTTGTATTTTAAGTTAATTATTTGTTTGAATATCACATTACTTTCTGTGGGCGACAAATCTTTTGTCTTGCCAAAATCTGACCATTCTGTGTTCATTAAATGATCAATATTTCAGCACTGATGCCAATTTATTTTCTTAACCTAAACCAAATTTTGGAGGGTTTCAGCTTTCAAAAGTGTAATTTATAAAACCAATGAATGGATGAATTTAACGTCAGGTTCTAAGGTTTTTACATAACATGGATAAGCGACACAACTTCTGCAGGGACTGTATGACTTTGTGGTACAATAGTGGCCATTTTTACTGTATGGAGGGCACAAAGGGCTCATTAATATTGTATTAGGCCTCTGAATTTAATATAAGTGACACTGTGGCTGGTACAGTACTGCAGCATTTGGGTCCCCATATTCTATTCTGCCTCCATGGTTGCATTTATTCTGTACTTTCCTGATATATTTGTTATATTATTTACATAGTTTTGCGCTGTCAAAGCCTCGGATGCGACGTCTGTAGTGTTCTCATCCTTGTTTCCTTCCTCGTCTTCCGTGGATGGAAAGAGATCTTTTCACTTTCTTTCTGTACATATAATTTTAACTCCTTAATGACCAGCCAATGTTTTTAGTTTTTGCTCATCCGCATATCATCATTGATTTTTATTATTTATTTATTTTTTTCTTACTTTTGAGGCTGTACGAGACCTTGTTTTACATGAACTGAATTGTGTTATTTTCCAGGGTTGTTCAGTATATTTAATTGATGGCTTAATAAACAGACGGCAGATAAACAGTTAATAAACATAATTTTTTTTTTGCAAACACATCATTTTTTAATATATATATTTTTAAGCTTTTCATGGTTCGGACATAATATACTTTTTAATTAATTCTTGAGGTTATGATGATCATGTAGATACCGGACCTAATATTTGCATTTTTTTTAATGTAATATATGTTGAATAAAATATATTTTTTGCTGATTTTTTTTTAGATGGGGAGCTCTTCAATTTTTAGATTTTTTAAACAAAATTTTTCCATTATATTTTAGATTAATTTATACAGCCCTGGTAAAATTTAAGAGACCACTGCACAGTTTTCTCTCCATGTCTGACAGCCATTCCATTCCAGTGTCAGTTGAATTCCAACCAAAGTACCTCTCATTCTACTTAATGTGCTTCTGATTAGGTGATCACCTAAACCAAATCTTATTTAACGAGGGAAAGTATAAAAATCACTGCTGTGGTCTTCACAACCCTCTTGCAATAGGACAAGCTGGATGGCAAAACAAGTGCTAGGAATAGCCCAAACTTAATTTAAATGAAAAAATTAACTTTTAACCTTTTTTTGAGCGAGGAAAAGAAGGGCTCAATTCTGGCTTTACTAGCAGAGGGATACAGTGAGCATTATGTAGCCTCCATCCTTAAAATTTCGAAAACGACAGTCCATTACAAGAAGGTCAAGCGGCAGACATTGGGGACAACAAAGCTACAAACCGGCAGAAGGTGAAAGGTGAAAGCGACTCTCCACTGACCGGGATGATCGTCACCTTATTCGAATGTCACTCAGCAACCTAAGGATGACATCAAGTGACCTACAAAAGGAATGGCAAATGGCAGCTGAGTTGAAGTGCACAGCAAGAACATTTTGTAAAAGACTCCTAGAGGCAAGTCTCAAGTCATGTAAAGCTAGAAAAAAGCCTTCCATCAATGAGAAACAAAGGAGAGCCAGGCTGAAGTTTGCCAAAGACCATAAGGATTGGACAATAGAGGACTGGAGTAAGGGAATCTTCTCTGATGAGTCTAATTTTCAGCTTTGCCCAACACTTTGTCGCCTAATGGTTAGACGGAGACCTGGAGAGGCGTACAAGCCACAGTGTCTTGCACCCACTGTGAAATTTGGTGGAGGATCGGTGATGATCTGGGGATGCTTCAGCAAGGCTGGAATTGGGCAGGTTAATTTTGGCGAAGGACGTATGAATCAAGCCTTATACAAAGTTATCCTTGAAAAACACTTGCTTCCTTCTGCTCAGGCAATGTTCCCCAGATTTAAGGACTGTTTTTTCTAGCAGGACAATGCCCCATGCCAAACAGCTAGGTCAATCAATGTGTGGATGAAGGAGCACCGCATCAAGACCCTGTTATGGCCAGCCCAATCTCCAGACCTGAACCCCATTGAAAACCTCTGGAATATAATCAAGAGGAAGATGGACAGTCACAAGCCATCAAACAATGAAGAACTCCTTAAATGTTTGTGCCAGGAGTGGCATAAGGTCACCCAAAAGTAGTATGAAAGACTGGTGGAAAGCGACCAAGACGCATGAAAGCTGTGATTACAAATCATGGTTATTCCACCAAATATTGATTTCTGAACTCTTCCTGAGTTAAAACATGAGTATTGTTGTTTGTATATCAATAAGATAATAAACCCTGGCACACAATATTCGTACAATGATAGACGGGAGAAGTCAACTCAGACTATCAATATGCTTTAATAGTGGATTAAGCTCTATCGTTGCCGGTTTGACCACACTGGTCTTCACTGCGCATACAGGAGCTGTGATGGTATTTGCAAAATCAAACAAAGAAGACAGTCAGTTTCTGACATATAACAAAGTCAAAAATAAAACATCCTAAGAAAATATGGTTAAGGGATAATATACAAGATGGGTAGACCTTCAGTCCTATCTAGAAATCAAATAAGATACATCACAATGTAGAAGGCCGTTTCTATGTAGACCCATAACTTTTATTTACAGGATGAAAATTCAATATAAAGATACATGGAGGAAAAGTATCGTGGCTATGCATACTTGCAAAAACGTGACCGTGATCACATACAGTAAACCCATGTGTTGAACCCGTATAAATATAGTGCAATTATGTAGGGCAACTACTTGGGATCGCAGAGGGATCTGTATGGGCTCAATTCCCCTATAACAATGGGAGAGTACAGCACCTGGGGATATCAAATATAGGGTTGTATTTGTTGGTTCTCCCGTCTATTATTGTACAATTATTGTGTGCCAGGGTTTATTATCTTATTGAGGTTCTTTTTCCCTGAGCACCTTCTAAGGGGTTTTTGAGCCAGACCTTTTACACATTTTATGTATATCAATAAGAACATGTTTTCTTTGCATTATTTGAGTTCTGATATTTCTTTATTATTTAGACAATTTCTCATTTGCTGCAGATAAATACATTTTTAGCTTTGAATTTCAGACAGTTGTCAGTCGTTTATAGAATAAAAGAACAAAGTACATTTTAATAAAAAAAATATACCTAGAAAGAGAAAAATCAGGGAAACTGAACATTTTGCAGTGTTCTCTTCATTTTTGCCAGAGCTGTATTTGTGCAATAATGTTGTCATAAACGTCATAAAAGATCACTGGGGAATATTACTTGCAATATTTTGCCGTTTTTCTCATTCTTAGGATCCCCGGATACAGGTAGATCAGTCCCCTGAAGGTTTGTTGCAGATTTTTCCCTATCATATTTGCATTTATTGCAGATTTCACCTTTTACATTTCAAATGAGGGAGATCGCAGTGAATTCTGCACAAAGAAATCATAATTATCTGTATTTCCTGATGTCCAGATGAAGCTCATACTGTACAACCCTGGAGATATTCTGCACTCAAATCCACTAAGAAAATCTGCAATATTAACTCTAATAAAGAAAGTCCATAAAGACCAAATCTGCATTCCCTAACAGTGTAACATTGTCCGGTGTATAGATGACTACTGGGCTAGCTCCTCTTCCCCCTTAGGTTCCTATATATATCATTTATTTCAGTCATTATATTCCTCCTGTCTTTACACCAAACCACAAATATGAGCCGTGCGCCATCCTGCAGCCACAACACACCATTATCCTGCGCTGACACTAGGTGTCACACACACATCTATACAAGCCTGCGAGACACAGAATGGGGAAAGGAACTACAACAGGCATCATCATACATGTGTGCAACAACTTCTACTATTAACCCCTTCTGTGATACATATATCTATCTATCTATCTATCTATCTATCTATCTATCTATCTATCCACATATTAAACAGCTACACTTAGCACCCTCATCGCCCCCAGGGGGTCTGAGGTTGAGATGGTGTCCACCCACTTAGAAGTGGGACAGGGAGGACAAGGCGGACAGGGATGTCAGCATAGCACTCATCAGATCTGGGGTCACCGTGGAGTGGTTGATGAGCAAGCAGACATTGGCCAATATATGTACCAAGAACCCCAGTAAATAAAAAAGATAAGAATATTGAGTTTTTGGAAAAAAACGTACGTTTTTAAATTTTTTCCTCATATATAAACCGCTTATTAGCATGTGTGCATTTTTGGAAGTAACTGAGTGCTACAGTGATTTTTTTCTGTCTATCTATCTATCTATCTATCTATCTATCTATCTATCTATCTATCTATCTATCTACCATATCTATTTATTTACCATATCTATCTATCTATCTATCTAACTTATTAATTGAAAAAACAGTGTGGGGACACCTTATTTGATAGTCAACATAGATAAAGTGCATAGCTGGGGGCAGCAGCCCGCAGCTGTCTGCTTTATCTGTTCTGAAAATGAAAACTACAGGGGACTCCTATGCATTTCTCCCCCATTTTTTATTTATTATACACCCCATGATAGTAGGGGTAGGTTGGTTACACTAATGTGTAAGGCAATCAAGCCCAATCATTGTCCAGATTGTGGAAACGCTGTCTGATTGCAATCATCAATTACAGAGGCTCTCACGGAGAGTGAGAGTTTTCAATTGGTTGTTGCCAGTCAGTGCAGTGAATATGTATGAAGCTTAATGAATGGACCTTGAAGTAGCAGCGGGACACTGGTAAGATCGGTCTAGCTATTCCTATCATCTATCTATTCTATCTATCTATCTATCTATCTATCTATCTATCTATCTATCTATCTATCTATCTATCCAGCTAACTATAAATCTAATATGGGTGGCACTGTGGCTCAGTGATTAGCATTGCAGTCTTGCAGCGCTGTTGTTAATTCCCACCAATGACAACATCTCCAAAGTAGTTTGTGTGTTTGCGTGGGTTTCCTCCGGGTATTGCAGTTTCCTCCCACACTTGTAAGACATGCTGATACTGTAGGATGTTTAGATTGTGACAGTGTTGCAAGTGTATGTAAAGTGCTATGGAATTAATAGCGCTATATAAATGAATAGATATTATTATATCTGTATATCCATCCATTATCTATCTATCCAGCTATCTCATATCTATCGGTCTATCCATCCAACAATCCAGCTATCTCTCTGCATCTTCATATCTACCTATATATCAATCTATCTAAAAAAAAAAGAAAACAAATATGGCAGCGCGGATTTTAACCCTTCATCCTCCCTACTTTAATTTTCTGAGATAAAGACCTTTTTGTTTTTGGCTGTAAGCCTTAATCATCAACATTGATAGAAATAAACACTTGACATCAGTGGCGTAACTAGAATCTGGCGGGCCCCGGTGCGAAACTTAGACCTGGGTCCCCCGCATGTTGATGAAATGTATGGGCCTCATGTAACATTCTAAATCCTTTAAAGACTCACAGATTGACCCCACTACCCTTTCATTATGTATTAATATCCCTCATTCTGCTATATATGGTCCTCCTCCTCGAATATGCACTTGTCCTGGTATATATGTCCCCCATCCTGGTTTATATGGTCCACCTCCTCCCGTCACCATAGTCGTCCAATTATTATAATGCATCTCCATATTCCTCCATATATTACAATGTACCTCCATAGTCCTCTATGTATTATAATGCATCACATAGTCCTCCATTCATAAGGTAGCCCCCATAGTCATTCAATTATTATAATGAACCCACATTATTCTCCATATAATATACTGCAAGTTCACATTTCTCCATATATCATAATGCAGCCTCATAGCCCCCCTTATATCATAATAAAGCCTCATTTTCTCTCCATATAGTGTAATACAGCCTCATAGCCTCTCCATATAATGTAATACAGCCTCATAGCCTCTTCATATAGAATAATACTGCCTCATAACCTCTCCATATAGTATAATGCAGCCTCATAGCCTCTCCATATAGTATAATACAGCCTCATATCCTCTCCATATAGTGCAGCGTTATATATACCGCCTCATATCTCTCCATATAGTGCAGCCTTATATATACAGCCTTATATATCCCATATAGTGCAGTATTATGTGCAGTCCTATATCTTCCATATAATGCAGTATTATGTGCAGCCTTATATCTCCCATATAGTGCAGTATTATGTGCAGCATCATATCTCCCATATAGTGCAGTATTATGTGCAACCTTATATCTCCCATATAGGGCAGTATTATGTGCAGCCTTATATCTCCCATATAGTGCAGTATTATGTGCAGCCTTATATCTCCCATATAGTGCAGTATTATGTGCAGCCTTATATCTCCCATATAGGGCAGTATTATGTGCAGCCATATATCTCCCATATAGGGCAGTATTATGTGCAGCCTTATATCTTCCATATAGTGCAGTATTATGTGCAGCCTTATATCTCCCATATAGGGCAGTATTATGTGCAGCCTTATATCTCCCATATAGGGCAGTATTATGTGCAGCCTTATATCTCCCATATAGTGCAGTATTATGTGCAGCCTCATGTCTCCCATATATTGCAGTATTATGTGCAGCCTTATAGCTGCCATATAGGGCAGTATTATGTGCAACCTCATATCTCACATATAGTGCAGTATTATGTGCATATGTGCAGCCTTATAGCTCCCATATAGTGCAGTATTATGTGCAGCCTTATATATGTCCCCCCCCCCATACTCCTCTGGCCATACTGCACTCACTTATTTAAAAAAAAAATCTGTACTTACTTCTTCCTGGTTCCCTCACTGCTCCTGCATCTCCTCTTGTAGAAACTGAGGATTCAAGCCCCAGAAGAAGGAGGAAGAGGTGCCACCAACCTGCGTTCCACTGTGCACTCAAGCAGGAAGTGGGAGGAGGCAGCACAGTGGAACGCGGGCCAGGAAGCCAGCAGGTTAGAGGAGGGGAGGGGCGGGAGCAGCAGTAGGAGGAGGCTCCCCTCTTATGTAAAGTAACATGTGGGAAATGTTATTTATTAACTATTTTGTGTCACGTAACTCTGGTTTAACAGAATGAATAAAAATTCGAAAATTGCAAAATTTTCTAAATATTTGCCAAATTTTTTATTTTTTCACAAATAAACGCAAAAATTATCAACCTAAATTTACCACTAACGTGAAGCCCAATATGTCACAGAAAAACAATCTCAGAATCTGTAGGATTCGTTAAAACGTTCCAGAGTTATTACCTCGTAAAGGGACATTGTTCAGAATTGCAAAAAATGGCAACGTCATTAGGGTCAAATCGTTGGACAGTGTGAGCCCTGAGTATCAAGCGGCAGGAGCCAGGGGGAGCGGCAGTGGAGAAGGGAGCGGCACCAGCATCACACATTGGCTTCCTGTGTGATTGGCGCCGCCGCCAGCATCACTGGGTAAGAAGCGCCCTCTCTCCCTTAACTAATGCTGCAGGTTCGCGGCGGTGCTGGAACCTGACAACATCCCCCCCTGCTCCTCACCAAAGGCTACAGGAGGACGGCGGTGGGTGGGAACCCTACAGCACCCCCCCGCCCCCCGCTCCTCACTTCGGCTGCGGGGAGGCTCAGGCGGCAGGGAGGCTTGATGCACCCCTGGTTACTAACGGTAATCATTGAAACTATGGTACCATCTCTCATAAGGTCCAGGTTGACCAGGTCCTACCATGTAGTTCTGGGCTGATTCCTGACATTTCTCAGGCTAGACAAAGGGCGTGTGAGCCCGAAACGTAGCTACTGTGTACCCTATGCACATTAAAGGGCTTGAAGTTTATCATCTACCACTGAAGTGCTGCAAAATTTTTGGTTTTGTAGATAGATAGACAGAAAATAAGGGTGTTTTCATATCTATGAGATCTCTGCGCTAGGCTGCTCTGTCTGCCCTGCACCAGCACAAATGAAAGCTCAGGGACATTTAGGGGCTGGGGCAGCCTAGCGCAGGGACGCATAGATGCCCTGCATTTGCACTCAGCTGCGCTCGGTGCCCCCATTATATCTCATGGCCGAGCACAGCTGAGTGCGCGCTATGGAAATTGTGAATCGCAAGTGAATGTAGCAGACACCATTGCGCATGCTCCTGGTCAGACATCCGATTGGGCGTTTCTGGGAGCGTCCGACCAGGTGCATGCGCCGTGGTGTCTGCTACTTTGACTTACGATTCACAATTTCCATAGCGCGCACTCAGCTGTGCTCGGCCATAGGATATAATGGGGGCACCAAGCGCAGCTGAGCGCAAATGCAGGGCATCTATGCGTCCCTGCGCTAGGCTGCCCAAGCCCCTTTAAGCCCCTTCGCTTTCATTTGCGCTGGTGCAGGGCAGGCAGAGCAGCCTAGCGCAGAGATCTCATAAATGTGGAATAGGCCTAAGCATTTGAAAATGTGAGAACCATATTTTTTCTGGATTCTCATCTACTCAGTGACTAAAGGCGCTGTTACACACTATGATGTCCTAGCGATCTGACCAATGTTTCGATGTGGCCGAGATCGATGATGCAGCATTATCTGATCGCTGGTGAGCTGTCAAACAGGCAGTCACCGGCGATGAGCGCCAGCGAGAACGCTGGTATCCAGGGTAAACAGCGGGTAACTAAGCAGAGCGCTGCACTTAGTTACCCGATATTTACCCTGGTTACCTGCTCCCAGCACTTGATGTGCGGTGCTGGGAAGTCGTTCATCGTTGGTCTCCCGCTGTCACACGCGCCGATGCTGGCTGCCCAACGATAAATTTATGGTCCGGTCCTGTCTATTCTTGCACGATCAACGAACTTATCGTTGGTCGTTGATATGTGTCACAAGCTACGATGTGTTTTGACATCGCTGCAACGTCACCAAACCGGTGATGTTGCAACGATATCGTGAACGATATGATAGCATGTAACGGGGCCTTAAGTTCTTTAACAAAGATGCACCTGTTGTTATAATGTAGTTTATCTGCCCATACGTTGCTGCCGTAGCGGATCACCGAGGGAGACATTCAGCTTTGTGGGTGATAATGTAAAGAAGCTCTGCTTCATGTGACATTATGTCTCCTACTGTAAAATTCATTATTTGCAGCCAGAAATAAAGAAACAATTAATGTTAGGAGTAGGGGAGAACATCTATCATTACACGTGCACTTGTGAACCAGACTAATAGCTCAACACAAATTGTCAGCAATAAACTTTCCCATTTACTCGCCTCCACCGTACCTTTGCAGGCAGTTTCCTGCTCTCCCCTGGAGCATTCCCAGGCCGTCTAACCCTACTGGGTTAATTAATGGCTTATCCATATACCCTTGTGCTGACATGAAGCAGAGAATCTGGAGATCTCTAAACTATTCCTACAGTTTGAGTCTAACGAGGGGAAAAAAATGCTCTATTCGGTTGTTAAAGGGACAGTACATAGCATCACCCGACACATCATTACCACAACATGCGACATACATAAAAGATCGGTATAAAGTCCATTACATATGGTAAGATTTCTTGTTGCGGCTATGAGTAGATTGCGTCTCTGACCTCCCAGGTCCCAATCCAAAATCTGGACATTCCCCCACCTAGTGGCATTGCATGAATTGCCAGCGCCGGGGGGAAGACCAATTTTGTGCCCCGTTAAGATGCAACTTTTTGAAAAACATGCCTAAACCCACACAGGGAGGGGGAACACTGAAGTAGAGTTGCACCGAATATTGCGACTATGAAAGGTTGCAATTGACGCTGCAACGGAAAACATCTAGAATCTTTAAGCTCTGACACAAAGCAGAAAACAAAAAAACAGGTCAGCACAAAGGATAGACTTCAAAGAGGATGCAAATAGAATAATGAATTGGGTGCAAATTTAAAAGAGGGCAAAACACATGAAGCTAGACAAAATACAGGAGCAAAGGCAGTGTAGAATCGGGCCGTATGTGTCTGCTTTGTGCGGTATTGTGTCCATAAAGCATTAAAAAACAAGATGAGTCTGTTTTTTGCTCAAGTCACGGATTAAACTCTTATTGAAGTCAATAAGTTTGTGAAAAGATCAAACTGCACTTGGATGTCCATATTTTACAGCTAAAGTGTTTGTCCCCTACTTGGACAATTCCTTCTGAATCCACTTGTTTCCTCCAGTTATAATAATAGACCCTGTACTCACCTCTTCTTTGGCCTCCCGCCATGTGTGAACGTAGGTCCTGTGTTCTTTTACTCGACTTCCCCATATGTGACTGTAGGTCTGATGCTCTTTACCCTGACCTCCCCATAATTGACTGTAGGTCCTGTGTTCTTTGCTCTGACCCCATCATAAGTGACTGTAGGTCCTGTGCTCTTTTCTCTGCCTCCCCCATATGTGACTGTAGGTCCTGTGCTCTTTTCTCTGCCCTCCCCCATATGTGACTGTAGGTCTGTGTTCTTTTCTCTGACCTCCCCCATATGTGACTGTAAATCCTGTGCTCTTTTCTCTGACCTCCCCCATATGTGACTGTAGGTCCTGTGTTCTTTTCTCTGACCTCCATCATAAGTAACTGTAGGTCCTGTGCTCTTTTCTCTGCCCTCCCCCATATGTGACTGTAGGTCCTGTGTTCTTTTCTCTGAACTCCCCCATATGTGACTGTAAATCCTGTGATCTTTTCTCTAACCTCCCCCATATGTGACTGTAGGTCATGCGTTCTTATCTTTGTGGGCCTTATTCCATTTTCAGTAAACAGTAGAATAATGTGCTTTACCAAAAAGCTCTATCTTGGTCTCATCCGTACACAAGATGCTTACACAGAAGGATTTTGGTTACTCACACACATTTTGAAAACTGCAGTTTAGCTTTTTGATGTCGCTGTGTCAGCAGTGGGGTCCCCCTGGGTCTCCTCCATAGCGTTTCATTTCATTCAAATGTGTATGGATACTTCATGCTGACACTGATGTTCCCTGAGCCTGCAGGACAGCTTGAACTTATTTCGATCTTGATTAGGGAAGCTCATCCACCATGTGGACAATCTAGTGCTGCCACCTTTCATCAATTTTTCTCTGCTGTCCACATCCAAGTGCCATGAGTTACAGCTCAGGAGTCTGTGCTGTTTATTAAACGGGTTAAGTTCCTTTGGATCTGCAAGTATCCAATGTGTTTCTCTGCTGCTGCAGGTCAGGTGATGAGGTTTTGCTGACCACTTCCACCACCCTATAAATACTCACATGTCCCATCACCCAACGGCATTTCTGAAGCTCTTTCTATTCAAGACCATGCTTGTGTGTGGAGCTCCCCTTTTGCTTCTGGAGATCTGCTGTCTAGGCGCCGAGCATTTTGTAGCCTTGGAGTTGGGCTACAACTTTCAAGTTTGTTTTGTAGTTTTTGTTCTATTTGTTTGGAGCAGGGCAAGGGTGGCAGCTCAGACATCCTCACCTCCAGAGGTATATTTGAGATACCGGACAGCTTGGGCCCCTCCAGCCTGAGGGTCAGTCTAAGAGACCTGGTGCCCATCCCCACCCCTCGCTCGCTTCTCTTAAAGCCTTCCTTCCCTTTACCATCCCGCTGTCCTTTTGTGTTGCGCCGTGCAGTGGACATCTTTATTGTGTACCTGTGACACCAGGGATATTAGCTACATTACCTGGGCTGTAAACGTCTTGATTATGTTGTGCACTGTGTACGGAGGAACATCACTATCTCTGGAGATGGACTTGTAACCTTGAGATTGTTGACTTTATTCAACCATTTTGGTTCTCAAGTCCTCAGAGTTCTCTTCTGCTCTTTGTATTCTCTGTATGGCACACACAAACACACAATCCAGATTGAGTCAACTTCTCCCCTTTTTATCTGATTTCAGATGTGATTTCCATATTGCCCATCACAGGCTTGAAACAAATTTGTTACCTACGATTTTAGAAAGGTGCCAATAATTTTACCCCGCCAACTTTGGGAGTTTTGTGTGAAGGAAAAGGAAATAAACATGTGTATTATAAAATTTGTCATTGCAATAATTTTCTGCGAGAAAAAGTAACTGCTGAGTAATGTCCTGGGAAGGGTGTGTAGTAATGCAGGAAGAATGTGCTGTGCAGAGCTAATCCCTTCCTAATAGTGACATACAGATCCCAAATGCCCCCACCTAGAAAATGGCATCACATGACTTCACTTGCAAAAATACAGAATGGGTCCTTCTAGACCCGGTGAATAGGGAGAAGCTTCTGACATAATACAATCGCTGTGTCAGGAGACGGCACAACAATGGGACGCTAATACAGTTTTATGGCTTTTCTATATTTTCGAAGAGCCACAAGTGCTCTGCAGATTTTCTTTACAATTCCACTCGTGAATCATGGGAATGACAGGGAGGTAAAATAAATGAGCAAAATAATAAATCGTTTTGGTAATAAATAAGTATAGAATATCAGCAGAGGGGTGGATGTAAAAAAGTCTAGAAAACAACATAAAGTGCTAAAAAGCAAATAAAAGAATACAAGGTGTGATTACCGGGGAAGTCTCAATGTGGCGGCAACTACTATGTTAGAAAGGTGCTACGCATTAGAGCCAATCAACATCCTGAGGATCACCCAACATCTCGAGAAGTCAGACTGGTCTAAGTAATAAAAGTAAATCATATAATTCTGCAGAATATATTTCTACAAAATCACCGATGAGCAGGGGCTGACTGGCAGAGTTTGTCCCGGGTGGAAGCGGGGGTAGGTGGTAGGGGTGCTATCGGTTGTGGCCGGGTGAGGAGAGGGGGGGGTGTGGGTAGATGCTATCGGTTGTGGCGGAGGCCCGGTGTGGGGGGTGGTGCTTTCACTCACCGCGCACTGCCGGCTGTTGTAATTGCAGCAGCTGCAGGGGGCGGCCCTAAATTGGGGCAAAAGACCAGCCTGGGGGGCACTTGCCCCCCTGCCACCTGGGCCAGTCCCCCCTGCCGATAAGTAGTGATGAGCGAGTAGTGAAACATTTGGATTCGGATAGCTCTAAATTTGAAATGTTTCATTACTCTTGACTTGTTCAATGCAAGTCAGTGGGGAACTCACTCAGATCCGAATAATGAAACATTTCAAAGTATTCGGATAGAGCTATCCAGATCCGAATAGTTCACTACTCGGTCATCACTACCGATGAGGTGAAGGGTTTGCATACCCAGGTGGTGCAGCTGCTATAGCAAGATGTTGGATTCCTGACCTCAGTTCATGTCCAGGCTTAGCCTGAACCCAATATATCTCTAGTAGGTTTGTGGGGGGGAGAGGTAGGTTTATGGTGATGAGGGACAGGCTCTGTCCTCTTTCCTGAGGGGTGAGGAACAGGGTGTGGGAATTATTCTCTCCCTCCTCATGGGGCATCCGCAGACCTGGGCGTTCTCGCTGCCGACCGATTTTCCATCTTTGTGGACGGTGGCCTTGGCCATGGTGTATGTTGAACCTGATAGAGTCTCCTTTGCTGAGTCCAATCTCCTTAAACTCAAGCAGGAATTGCAGCTGGCTGAGGAGCATTGCTCATAGTTCTGTAGATGGGCCACTGACACTCAGTGGAATGAGCAAGGAAAATAAACAAATCCAGCACCAGAGTCCTCAATGGTCCTTAAGCGGTTAAAACTTAATTTTATTCTTCATTCAGCCACCATCCTGCCCCCTCGCCACCATCCTGCCCGCTCGCTCCATCCTGCCCCGCTCGCTCCATCTGCCCCGCTCGCCACCATCCTGCCCTGCTCGCTCCATTTTGCCCCCTCGCCACCATCCTGCCCGCCGCCACCATCCTGCTCCTCCGGTTCCATCCTGCTCCTCCGGCTCCATCCTGCCTCACTCTCTCCATTCTGACCTGCTCGCTCCATCCTGTCCCGCTCGCTCCATCCTGCCCTCCCCCGCCACCATCCTGCCCCGCTCGCTCCATCCTGCCCTGATCACTCCATCCTGCCCCCTCGGCTCCATCTTGCCCCCCCGGCTCCATCCTGCCCGCTCGCTCCTTCCTGCCCGCTCGCTCCATCCTGCTCCGCTCGCTCCATCCTGCCCCCCTGGCTCCATCCTGCCCCGCTCACTCTATCCTGCACCGCTGCGCCCATCTGCCTCCTCGCCTCCATTCTGCCCCACTCACTCCATCCTGCCCTGCTCGCTCCATCCTGCCGCTCTCTCCTCACCACCATTTGCCCATCCTCCACCCCCCCGCCACCATCCTGCCCCGAACACTCCATCTTGCCCCCCCTCCGCGCTCCATGCTGCTCCACTTGCTCCATCCTGACCCTGGCTCCATCCTGCCCCGCTCGCTCCATCCTGCCCCGCTCGCACCATCCTGCCCGCCGGCTCATCCTGCCCGCCGCCATCCTGCCCCTGCCACCATCCTGCCCCCCCCACCACCATCCTGCCCCCCGCCACCATCCTGCCCAGCTCGCTCCATCCTGCCCCACTCGCCACCATCCTGCCACCGCTCGCTCGATCCTGCTCTCTCCGCTCCATCCTGCTCCTCCGGCTCCATCCTGCCTCCGCTCGCTCCATCTGCCCCGGTCGCTCCATTCTGCCCATTGCCACATCCTGCCCCGCTCGCCACCATCCTGCCTCGCTCCCTCCATCCTGCCCCCCCCCCATCCTGCTCCACCCTGCCACCATCCTGCTCCTCTGGCCCCGCTCGCTCCTTCCTGCCCCGCTCGCTCCATCCTGCTCTGCTCGCTCCATCCTGCCCCTGGCTCCACCTGCCCCGCTCGCTCCATCCTGCCCCCGCCGGCTCCATCCTGCCCTGCCGGCTTCATCCTGCCCCGTCGCCACCATCCTGCCCCACTCTCTCCATCCTGCCCCACTCGCTCCATCCTGCCCCCTCACTCCATCCTGCACCGCTTGCGCCATCCTGCCTCGCTCCCTCCATTCTGCCCGGTCCCTCCATTCTGCCCCACTCCTCCATCCTCCTCCTCTCATCCTGCCCCGTCGCTCCATCCTACCCCCCCCACCATCCTGCCCGCTCGCTCCATCCTGCCCCACTCCTCTTCCACCCGCCCTCGGCTCCATGCTGCCTCCGCTCCCATCCTCCCTGGCTCCTCCTGCCCCTGCGCTCCATCCTGCCCGCTCACACCATCCTGCCCCGCTCTACCATCCTGCCCCGCCGCTCCATCTGCCCCTCCGCCCATCTCTGCCCCCCCGCACCATCCTGCCCTGCTGCTCTCATCCTGCCCGACCCATCCACCATCCTGCCCCTCGCTCCATCCTGCTCTCCGGCTCCATCCTGCCCGCTCGTCATCCATGCTGCTCCTCGCTCCTGCATCCTGCCCCGCTTGCCCATCCTGCCCCGCCGGCTCATCCTGCCGTGCCGGCTCCATCCTGCCCCCCGCCACCATCCTGCCCTGCTCGCTCCATCCTGCCCCACTCGCACTCTGCCCCCCTCCCATCCTCTGCTCCCGGCTCCATCCTGCTCCTCCGCTCCATCCTGCCTCCTCGCTCCATCCTGCCCCGTCGCTCCATCTGCCCCCTGCCACAGCCATCCTGCCCCGCACCATCCTGCCCGCCTCCATCCTCCCCCATCCTGCTCTTCCTGCCCCCCGCACCATCCTGCCCGCTCGCTCCATCCTGCCCCCTGCTCCAACCATCCCACCGCTCCATCCTGCCCCGCCGGCTCATCCTGCCCCGTCGCCACCATCCTGCCCCACTCTCCCACCTCCCCACTCGCTCCATCCTGCCCCGCTCATCCATCCTCACGCTTCCATCCTGCCCGCTCCTCCATTCTGCCCCGCTCCTCATTGCCCCATTCTGCCCCTCCTCCATCCTGCCCTGCTCCCATCTGCCTGCTTCCTCGCCCGTTCGCTCCATCCTACCCCCCCGCCACCATCCTGCCCCCCTGCCACCTGCCCCCTCGCTCCTCCTGCCCCACCGCTTCATCCTGCCCCGTCCGCACCATCCTGCCCCTCTCCATCCTGCCCCCTCGCTCCATCCTGCCCCGCTCACTCATCCTGCACCGCTTGCGCCATCCTGCCTCGCTCCCTCCATTCTGCCCCGTCCCTCCATCTCCCCACTCACTCCATCCTGCCCCCTCTCTCCATCCTGCCCCATTCGCTCCATCCTACCCCCCCCGCCACCATCCTGCCCCGCTCGCTCCCCGAACACTCCATCTTGCCCCCCCTCCCGGCTCCATGCTGCTCCACTTGCTCCATCCTGACCCCTGGCTCCATCCTGCCCCGCTCGCCCATCCTGCCCCGCTCGCACCATCCTGCCCCGCCGGCTTCATCCTGCCCCGCCGGCTCCATCCTGCCCCCTGCCACCATCCTGCCCCCCCACCACCATCCTGCCCCCCGCCACCATCCTGCCCAGCTCGCTCCATCCTGCCCCACTCGCCACCATCCTGCCCCGCTCGCTCGATCCTGCTCTTCCGGCTCCATCCTGCTCCTCCGGCTCCATCCTGCCTCGCTCGCTCCATCCTGCCCCGGTCGCTCCATTCTGCCCATTGCCATCATCCTGCCCCGCTCGCCACCATCCTGCCTCGCTCCCTCCATCCTGCCCCCCCCCCCCATCCTGCTCCACCCTGCCACCATCCTGCTCCTCTGGCCCCGCTCGCTCCTTCCTGCCCCGCTCGCTCCATCCTGCTCTGCTCGCTCCATCCTGCCCCCTGGCTCCAACCTGCCCCGCTCGCTCCATCCTGCCCCGCCGGCTCCATCCTGCCCTGCCGGCTTCATCCTGCCCCGTCGCCACCATCCTGCCCCACTCTCTCCATCCTGCCCCACTCGCTCCATCCTGCCCGCTCACTCCATCCTGCACCGCTTGCGCCATCCTGCCTCGCTCCCTCCATTCTGCCCCGGTCCCTCCATTCTGCCCCACTCACTCCATCCTGCCCTGCTCTCTTCATCCTGCCCCGTTCGCTCCATCCTACCCCCCTGCCACCATCCTGCCCCGCTCGCTCCATCCTGCCCCAAACACTCCATCTTGCCCCCCCTCCCGGCTCCATGCTGCTCCGCTGCTCCATCCTTCCCCCTGGCTCCATCCTGCCCCGCTCGCTCCATCCTGCCCCGCTCACACCATCCTGCCCCGCTCTCACCATCCTGCCCCGCCGGCTCCATCTTGCCCCCCTCCGCCACCATCCTGCCCCCCCGCCACCATCCTGCCCTGCTTGCTCCATCCTGCCCCACCCACCACCATCCTGCCCCGCTCGCTCCATCCTGCTCTTCCGGCTCCATCCTGCCCTGCTCGCTCCATCCTGCCCCGCTCGCAGCATCCTGCCCCGCTTGCACCATCCTGCCCCGCCGGCTTCATCCTGCCGTGCCGGCTCCATCCTGCCCCCCGCCACCATCCTGCCCTGCTCGCTCCATCCTGCCCCACTCGCCACCATCCTGCCCCGCTCGCTCTATCCTGCTCTTCCGGCTCCATCCTGCTCCTCCGGCTCCATCCTGCCTCGCTCGCTCCATCCTGCCCCGGTCGCTCCATTCTGCCCCCTGCCACCATCCTGCCCCGCTCGCCCCATCCTGCCCTGCTCGCTCCATCCTGCCCCCCCCATCCTGCTCCTTCCTGCCCCGCTCGCTCCATCCTGCTCCCGCTCGCTCCATCCTTGCCCCCCTGGCTCCAACCTGCCCCACTCGCTCCATCCTGCCCCGCCGCTTCATCCTGCCCCGTCGCCACCATCCTGCCCCACTCTCTCCATCCTGCCCCACTCGCTCCATCCTGCCCCGCTCACTCCATCCTGCACCGCTTGCGCCATCCTGCCTCGCTCCCTCCATTCTGCCCGCTCCCTCCATTCTGCCCCACTCACTCCATCCTGCCCTGCTCGCTCCATCCTGCCCTGCTCTCTCCATCCTGCCCTGCTCTCTCCATCCTGCCCCGTTCGCTCCATCCTACCCCCCCGCCACCATCCTGCCCCCCTGGCTCCAACCTGCCCCGCTCGCTCCATCCTGCCCCACCGGCTTCATCCTGCCCCGTCGCCACCATCCTGCCCCACTCTCTCCATCCTGCCCCACTCGCTCCATCCTGCCCCGCTCACTCCATCCTGCACCGCTTGCGCCATCCTGCCTCGCTCCCTCCATTCTGCCCCGGTCCCTCCATTCTGCCCCACTCACTCCATCCTGCCCTGCTCTCTCCATCCTGCCCCGTTCGCTCCATCCTACCCCCCCCGCCACCATCCTGCCCCGCTCGCTCCATCCTGCCCCGAACACTCCATCTTGCCCCCCCTCCCGGCTCCATGCTGCTCCACTTGCTCCATCCTGCCCCCCTGGCTCCATCCTGCCCTGCTCGCTCCATCCTGCCCCGCTCGCACCATTCTGCCCCGCTCGCACCATCCTGCCCGCCGGCTCCATTCTGCCCCCCCGCCACCATCCTGCCCCCCCGCCACCATCCTGCCCCCCCCGCCACCATCCTGCCCTGCTCGCTCCATCCTGCCCCACCCGCCACCATCCTGCCCCACTCGCTCCATCCTGCTCTTCCGGCTCCATCCTGCTCCTCCGGCTCCATCCTGCTCCTCCGGCTCCATCCTGCCCCGCTCGCTCCATCCTGCCCCGGTCGCTTCATTCTGCCCCTGCCACCATCCTGCCCCGCTCGCCACCATCCTGCCCCGCTCGCCACCATCCTGCCCCGCTCGCTCCATCCTGCCCCCCCCATCCTGCTCCACCCTGCCACCATCCTGCTCTTCCTGCCCCGCTCGCTCCTTCCTGCCCCGCTCGCTCCATCCTGCTCCGCTCGCTCCATCCTGCCCCCCTGGCTCCAACCTGCCCCGCTCGCTCCATCCTGCCCCGCCGGCTCCATCCTGCCCCGCCGGCTTCATCCTGCCCCGTCGCCACCATCCTGCCCCTCCTCCGCCACCATCCTGCTCCTCCGGCTCCATCCTGCTCTTACGGCTCCATCCTGCTCCTCTGGCTCCATCCTGCCTCACTCTCTCCATTCTGCTCCACTCCCTCCATCCTGCCCCCTGCCGTTCTTGCTCCCCCGCCTCCATCCTGCCCCCCTCCGCCTCCATCCTGACCCCCCTCCGCCTCCATCCTGCCCCTCTCCGCCACCATCCTGTTCCTCCGGCTTCATCCTGCTCTTCCGGCTCCATCCTGCTCCTCCGGCTCCATCCTGCCCCGCTCGCTCCATACTGCCCCGCTCGCTCCATCCTGCCCCCCTACCACCATCCTGCCCCGCTCGCCACCATCCTGCCCCGCTCGCTCCATCCTGCTCCCCCCATCCTACTCCACCCTGCCACCATCCTGCTTCTCCCGGCTCCTCCGGCTTCATCCTGCTCCTTCAGCTCCATCCTGCCCCGCTCGCTCCATTTTGCCCCGCTCGTTCCATCCTGCCCCGCTCGTTCCATCCTGCCTTGCTCGCTCCATCCTGCCTCGCTCCCTCCATTCTGCCCCGCTCCCTCCATTCTGCCCCGCTCCCTCCATTCTGCCCCGCTCCCTCCATTCTGCCCCGCTCCCACCATTCTGCCCCGCTCCCACCATTCTGCCCCGCTCCCTCCATCCTGCCCCCCGCCTCCATCCTGCCCCCCACTGTTCTTGCTCCACCGCCTCCATCCTGCCCCCCCTCCGCCTCCATGCTGCTTCCCCCAGCCGACTCCATCTTGCCTCCCCCGGCTCCATCCTGCCCCCCCCGGCTCCATCCTGCCCCCCTCCTGCTCCATCCTGCCCCACTCACTCCATCCTGCCCCCCTACCCCCTGTCACCATCCTGCCCCCCTGCTCCATCCTGCCCACCGGCAGTTAGCGGTAATGTGACCGATCAGCTGATCGGTTTCCTAGGCAACGACGAGTCCTAAAGGCCTTTAGGAACTAGAAGACGGAGGTGGAGCGAGCCAGCGGACAGGTGAGTATCCTTACTGATGATTTTTTTTACTTTTACTGTGGAGGAGCGGTGGGCCACGGGGAGCGGAGTATCGCCATATACCATATTGCTGCTATACATGTACTGTAATGTACCGCCATATACTATAGTGCTGCTATACATGTGCTGTAATATACCGCCATATTCTATAGTGCTGCTATACATGTGCTATACTATACCACCATATACTATAGTGTTAATTTTCATGTACTGTAATGTACCGCCATATACTATAGTGCTGCTATACATGTGCTATAAAATACCACCATATACTATAGTGCACCTGTACATATACTGTAATATACTGCCATATACAATAGTGCTGCTATACATGTGCTATACTGTACCGCCATATACTATAGTGTTACTTTACATGTACTGTAATGTACCGCCATATACCATAGTGCTGCTATACATGTGCTGTAATGTATTGCCATATACCATAGTGCTGCTATACATGTGCTGTAATGTATCGCCATATACTATAGCGCTGCTATAGATGTAATGTAATGTACCACCATATACCATAGCGCTGCTATACATGTATTGTAATGTACCCCCATATACCATAGCGCTGCTATACATGTACTGTAATGTACCGCCATATACTATAGTGCTGCTATACATTTACTATAATGTACCGCCATATACTATAGTGCTGCTATACATTTACTATAATGTACCGCCATATACTATAGTGCTGCTATACATGTTCTGTAATGTACCACCATATACCATAGCGCTGCTATATATATATATATTGTAGTTCACTCATGTTGACTTAACAAGTTCTGTCAGTCACAGAATGTCAACTACATACATATTCTAGAATACCCGATGCGTTAGAATCGGGCCACCATCTACTCACATATAAAAGGAATTTTACAAAAAAAAAATCCTTTTTATGTATAGCATATAGATCAGAAACAAAAATCGTCATAGAATATTGTCTCCATTGTGAATTATTATTACTTTAGATGGAATAAAAACCTTTTACCTATATATTTATCATACATTTTCGCTCAAAAGATATATTGCAAGTCATTTCTATCATTTAGACCCTCTGGTATTCTGGACTTTAGTGTCAAAATCCACTTAGCTTCTCATAATAATAATGCCTTTTCGCAGTCGTCGCCTCTCAAAGGCCTGGGAACTTTTTCAATGCCCGTAAGGGTACCGTCACACCTGGCGATATCGGCGATTTTTATGGCGACGCAAGGGCGTGGCGTATCGCTGCCGACATCGCCGAAGCGTCGCCTAATGTGACTGGGCGAGGGCGACACATCTGAGTGGTCGCCTGGTTTCACAGCACAGCTCTGAAACCTGGTGACCATTCTAGGGCGATGTGTACTGGTCGCCGTGTGTATCGTGTCAATAGCGATGTAAAGAGCGACAGCACACATCGCCTAAACAATTCCGGTAGGCGTTTCTGGGCGTAGTTACTACTTCTGGCGGTCTGCGTGGATTGGTGACAACTCCAGCCTTCCGATTGGTAGTCTTGTTCCTCGGCACAATATTTGATGATGTGTGCGTCCAACAATAATCTAGTCTTCCTTTCCATGGTGTTGAAAGGTGTATTACCCAGGAGCGTACATACTATAATGCAGCGCATTAATGTGGCCTGTGTCTTTGTGCCTTTGTGTGCTAAAAGTGCAGAGATGTGCCACGGCCAAATGTGTCTTAACACCAACACAATTGTCATTACATGTCAACTCATGTCTACATCAGAGCGCTGTAGTGCCAGGCTTCATGTTTAAAGTCTATGACGCAAAAGCATACAGTGTATCCTGTCGCTTTGCAGATCTGAAGTACAAGACACCTGGACGCATCACCCAACTGTGTGACCGGATTGCCCACAAAAGTGGTGAGTATTTAGTATGACAACATACACATACCCTTTTTATTATCCAACGTAGTAGCACAACACACATTGCATAAGCACCAAACGCCTTGACAATACAATTACTCGACATGGGAGCGCCCTGTTTTGGATTGTTGTCCTGCCAACACCTATAGCAATAATCCACTACTTCGTGGCGTCACACAACATAATGTGTAACGCCTACCTCCGAGACGCGGGACAAAACAACGCCCACATTGTTAATGTGGTTGTTCTGTGTGACGCGGCTGTGTCCACCACCGACTTGATCCCCTGTGGGGCTTGGGCGAGGCACAGGCAACTTCCGGCCAGGCTCATCGCCTAAACGTCGGCTGAGTTGTCGCCACGTGTAAATAGGCGATGGCGACGTTGGTGGACGGCCAAAAAACGTGCACGGCGCACGTGCGTAGCCAGTGATATCTCCGGCGAGGTGTCCAGGTGTGACGGTACCCTAACGCAAAGTGTGGATACATCCCCATTGTGATACTCAGAAAAATGTGTTGATAAACAAGATGTGGCTCTACTTTTATTTGTAATGGTACTGTTATTTTTGGCACCTGATACATGCTCAGATATGCGTTTATCACAATATGCTCTCCATAAAAAGGATTTTTTTTGTAAACTTCCTTTTATATGTACTTTTTATCCACAGTGAAAATAGTTGTTTATCGCCAGCCATCATTGTTAACAGTTCAACACATTTTGATCTCATATTTTCACAAGAGATGTTCTGTATGAAATGGTTGGTTTTTGGTCATTACTATTTGTCACTCAGGGATAAAATTCCAAGCATTTTGTTATTTTTTGATTCAGCATAGGGCTAGCCAGCCACCCTTCAACCGCCGTGCACCCAGGTGTAATCAGGCTCACGGCAGGCTGAATATTTACCATTATTCTGTTTACTCAGTGGAATGACCCTGCCTTTTGGAGTCAGTTTAGTCAGGGCCTATCTGCGAGGCTTCAGGATTTACTGGTCCAACATGCTGCTCCGAAGACATTAGAGGCTGCAATGACCCTTGCTATTAAGGATTGATAGGTGGCTGAAAGAGAGACCTTGCCCCGTCTGGTTCTCCCTAGGCAGGTGGTCCCAACGGGTGTTATTAGATGAATCCATGCAGTTGGGGCGTGTTTCCTCTCATACTAGGTCACCAGCGGCTCATCGTGGGACAGGGGTATGTTTCTATTGTGGTCATACTGATCATTATATCAAGGTCTGTCCACTTCGCCCCAAACAGGTTAGGTCGTTTCCTAAGTTGTGTTCCTCTGATCGTGTGGAGGGAGATGACCAGGGTGTTCCACCATTTTCATGTCTCAGTTTACCATTTCTGCAGAAATAGTGATTGGTGAGACTATTCTGTTTCTTGTGGATAGCGGAGAAGTAGTTAATTTGGTGGATACTCGCTTCGCTCAGACCCATGGTCTAAATTGTAGTGAGCTAGCAAGATCCATTTCAGTGTTTGTCATTGGTTTTGCTCCTCTCAGAAGAGTTTGATCCAAGATGCACACAATGTGAACTTGTACATAGGGACTAGTGATAGGCAAACTCGACAATGTTCAGGTTCGGCGGACTTGCCAGGACTTTTTTTTTGGGACAGCAGGACTCGGTAAATATAATGATGATGTTTACTTATGTTTTTCATTCATCTTACAGCCTCCCACCCCCGAACCTGAACTGTAACACGGACTTCACAGGGAAGTCCATATTCGGGATCTGTGCCCGAACACTACGTCTTCGGCACGGGCCCCGAACTTTACAGTTCAGCTTCGCCCATCACTAAAAGGGATTCTTCACAAAGAATTCCTCTTGTGCTACGTCTTGAAGGGTCTGCCTATTCCCATCGTATTGGGTCATCCCTGGGTTAAAAAAACAAAACCCAGTCATGGGTTGGCAGTCTGTCATGCAGAGTGGTTTAATGGTAAAGATCAGAGGTCCCCAATGTCAGTCCTCGAGGGCTGAACCAGTGCAGGTTTTCAGGATCTCCTTAGTATTGCACAGCAGGCAATGATTCCAATCCCTGTGCAATAGTAAGGAAATCCTGAAAACCTGCACTGGTTCGGCCCTCGAGGACTGACATTGGGGACCTCTGGTAAAGATGATCAGGAAGCAGGATGGTAAGATGGGCAAAAGACAATCAGGGGAGCTACTCTGACTCTTAGGCTGTGGTTCCCTAACTAACCCTGTTCTCGAAATTACCTCTGATGGTGAGAACTTCCTAGCCGCCACCCCTACCCTTTGCTCCTGATCAGCCCTAGGATAAGATCTCCTCACCGGATCGGGAAGCACAACAACTCCCAACAGAAGGAAAACACCAAGGCTTCAGCAAAAAGCACACACGTCTTCTCAGCTCCAGGTTTTGCAGAGACTAAACTCTATCAGTAGCAACTGTTGGTGGAAGAAGGAACTTTTTAAAAGCCAACAACATGTTCACCTGACAAAGTCACAACTCCTCACATGCAGAGCTGCCTTACATAGACAGCAACAATGCAGCAACTACACATTATCTCTGAATGTGCCAAAGGAAATTTACTCTCATTTAAACCACAGAGCACTTTTCACATGGACTGTAAAGCAGACAACATGTAACACAGTTCAGATAAATAGCTCTGGAAAGGTTTGTGAAGAAAATAGGCTGGGTAATATGGTTTGTGCTGTCTTTGCTAAACCTACTCCTATCTCTCTGGCGGAGGTGGCTAAGGTGCTACTGGAGAATAGGGGTGAGTCTATTCCCACACTCTAGGTTAATACTAGGCCTCGGTGCCCTCTTGGGAAAGTTGGTCATGGGAGGGTGGTGTGTCCCACTAAGCACCCTGAAGATAAGAACCCTGTTGTGAATTCATTGATGAAGAATTCTGGTTGTGAGCTCCCCTCCTGTGGTTGTTGTTGGTGATGCAGCTGGCTGTGTTTTGGAGAGTTCCTCAGCTGATCCTGATGATTGGCAGTCTGCTTCGGATTGGAGCATATAGGTGGTTGGAGCTGATCAATCTCTGCCAGTTGTAATTATACCTGGAGGTGTCCACACCTCTCGCTGGTTTCTTCCTGCTCTGCTGAATCCTTGCAAGCTAAGTGAATGGGTTTTTGTTATTTTGTGGCACACATGTTGTGTGCTTGAGCATCTGCTTATTGCTTGTCTTTCTCTGAGTTGTGGGTTGATATTTAGTCTGCATATTTGTTTACCTGCTCTCAGTGAATTGCCATTCACTGTTGACTGCTGCTTCCAGTTCTGCTGGTGTTAGAACCTATTTATTCTAGTTTGATTCACAGACGTTCCTGCAGATATAGAGGGTGCGAGTCTTAGCAGACTCAGGGTTATTTTTTGGTACTATCTGCTGTTGGAGCTTTTTGATAGTATTTTTAATACTGACCGCAATAGTATTTCATCTGATCCTTACTATCTAGCTAGTGTGGCCTCTTTTGCTAAACTCTATTATCTGCCAGTGTGTGTTTTTCCTCTCCTGTTTCCCTGTCAATATCCGTGGGGGTCTTGCTATTTTTTTGGGTTCTGCTCTGAGTCAAGATAGACTTTCCTGTTTCCATCTTTAGGGGTAGCTAATTCTCTGGCCGTGTTGAGGTGTCTGGGCATGGTTAGTTACATCCCACGGCTACTTCTAGTTGCGGTATTTAGTCAGGGACTGCGGTCAGTACAGTTGCCAACTACTTCTGTGAAGTCTGTTTATGTTACTCCTAGGTCATCGGATTATAACAGAACCCTATGACACAGGGGGGATCCTCTGTTGTCTATCCTCTTAGAAGAGTACCTTTGCCCAGCAAATTTATGAGTGGGAATAAACATTCAGGTCCGGACATTAATTCCATGGCGCTTTGCATGTGGAAGGGGTATACAAAAACAGTACAAGGTACATAAGGCATACAGGTACAGAAGGAGAGAGGACGCTGTCCACAAGGGCTCATCAGGTGGAAGTGTGCGTCTGTTACTCCTGGCTAAGATTATTAGTCCTTTTAGCGTGATGGCCATTCCTAACGCTATGATCTTTCAACTTGAGCTACGCCCAGTACTAAATATCCACAATACATTACACAGTTCATTGCTCAGGAAATGTCTTGGGTCTGGGTCTGACATCTATAGATATTGGGTGATCCAAAGGCTGTCCCATAGCTTCCTTGGAAATTGGATCTTACACGTGCCACATTTTTAACACTGAGACATCCCCAGTAATCACACATTCATACACCGACTTGTATTCTTTTATATTCTTTTTATCACTCTATGTTGTTTCTAAACTTTCTTTTTACATCCACCCCTATGCTGATATTCTATACTTATTGTTACCTAAAAGATTTATTATTTTGCTCAATTATTTTAGAGAGATTCCCTCCCTGTCATTTTCATGATTCACGAGTGGAATTGTAAAGAAAATCTGCAGAGCACTTGTGGCTCCTTAGAAAATACAGAAAAGCCATAAAACTGTATTAGCGTCCCATTGTTGTGCCGTCTCCTGACACAGCGATTGTATTATGTCTGAAGCTTCTACCTATTCAGCTACATGGAAATTATGAAGCTGCCATAGAATAGACACGCAGTCAGAGAACTTATTTAGGGCTCACCTAGTAAGATGGACTATTTCAGCTGTATGACGGGGTGAGCAACCCTGACCAGTGACAATGGTGCAGCAACACAAGGATCAACAAAGAACAGGACAGCACAGTACGAAAGACATGCTAACATGATGACTGAACTGTCACTCACCGCATAGACACCCAATAGGAGAAATCATGACACAATATATGCGGTTTGAAACTTCAGTCATATAATGGTTTACTGCAGGATTGCTGTGTAGCATAGGCAAACTAAAAAATACACTTGAAGAAATGCATTACCTTGATTGCAGAGGCCAAGTGTGAACAAGACCAAAAATAGTTGTGAGAATGTGAGAAATTGGTAACTTGCTGAGAGACTGATGTGGACGATACTAATTAAAGGGGACTGATCTTAGAAATAACTCTGGCTATATCATGGAAGTTAGGAGAAGCTGGCGAGATGACAGATGCCTTGCTGGAGCTGACGCAAATGAAGAGGCAGCAAACTGAATAGCTTAAGACTATATGTATAGTGCTACTAAATAACCAAGTGTGATGCTGGCTATTTTCCCTTCCCATGGACCAGCCATGAGGCAGGAGAGTCTGGGGTGAAATACCAGGAATGAACATCAAAGGCAGAGGGGCAAAGAGAAAACAGGTCCAAAGTCAGAAGACAAAAACAGTTATGGATCAAGACAAAAGGGGCTAGGCAAAGTCAAGGTCCAAGATCAGGCACAAAAGAGATCAGAACAACAGAACAAAAAGCACAAGGCACAGAGACCATTAGGCAAAGCTACGACTAGTAATGATATGGCCCCTGCCAGTCAGGAAAATAGTCACGCAATCATCCTATAAAGACAATTGGAGGAAGCCCAGCAGGCCTGGCCTAATTAGCTGCTGGGCAACCCTGAAAAGCATGAGGAAAGTTAGTACAAACCAGTCCCTGATTGGGCATCTGGGTTATAATTTAACAATGCTGACAACCCAGCAACCCTTGCCAACTATTGGGCAGATGAGCTGTCAATGAGGAGCCGATTTGTGATACCAATGTCTTAGCCTTTGCACAGCCAGCCATAAAAGGCCTTGGGTGATAATGTCAGAGGAATTCACCGATTTAGGCTGGCTTCACATCACAGTTTTGTTACTGTCCATGTGATACTGATTTTTGCAGGACCACACGGACAGGAACCGACAGACCCGAATTGTAAACTCCGGCTGCCATTTCTGTGTCCAGATCCGGGATTCTGAGGGATCCGAACACAGAAAGAGCTAGGGGAGCCGAGCCTGCAAAGTGCAGGCAAGTGGTGTTGGCACTGTTCACTTTCACTTTAGCAGTGTATCTACATATATAAATACTATACTTATTATAATACTATAAATGCTCACCTGTCCGCCAAGTGTTCTATGGTGCATCCACCTCCGATGGCTAAAGGACCTTAATCAGCTGACCGGAAAGGGGCGGGGCAACCTAATCATGGTTACATGACCACATAAGCCCACCCACCAAAACCGACGGGCGACATTAGGCTTTATCAGCTGTTTATGGATATTACCTGTCATTGTAATCCTGTCTGTGATGATAATGAGACTTCTGAAACTTTTACTGTAAAAAACAGTAATATGTCTAAAATAGCCCCAATAGCCAGTGTGCATATTTCAAGATTCCTAATTTTTAATTTTTAAATACAAGAGAAAAACCTGATTTCAATAATACATAATATTCTAATGATAAGGGCTAGTGATGGGCGAATCCTAAATTACTCGGAATCGCTTGACTCTAGCGAGTCCGAGCCCAGGACTCGCTACTCGTTGCGAGTCTAGCGAGTCCAATGTTAATGAATGGGGAAGCGAGTAATAGCGAGTAGTGTGAGATTTACAAATCGCAGATGTGTCTCGGAAGCTTCAGCCTGAAGCAATCCTAGTTGTGTCATTTATTTGCATTGCTAGTTTACTTTGTAAGTAATCGCTGACTCGCACAGATAAGATCCTGTCTTCTCTGTGTTCTGGCTGCCCCAGCTCCAGGGTCCTAGAGCCCGCCTGCTGCCTGATGTAGCAGAGCTGAGATTGTTCTCAGTCTGCTCATTCCCTGTGTACAGACATGAATGTCTGTGCACAGAGATGATGTAGCAGAGCTGAGATTGTTCTCAGTCTGCTCATTCCCTGTGTACAGACATGAATGTCTGTGCACAGAGATGATGTAGCAGAGCTGAGATTGTTCTCAGTCTGCTCATTCCCTGTGTACAGACATGAATGTCCGTGCACAGAGATGATGTAGCAGTGCTGAGATTGTTCTCAGTCTGCTCATTCCCTGTGTACAGACATGAATGTCCGTGCACAGAGATGATGTAGCAGAGCTGAGATTGTTCTCAGTCTGCTCATTCCCTGTGTACAGACATGAATGTCTGTGCACAGAGATGATGTAGCAGAGCTGAGATTGTTCTCAGTCTGCTCATTCCCTGTGTACAGACATGAATGTCCGTGCACAGAGATGATGTAGCAGTGCTGAGATTGTTCTCAGTCTGCTCATTCCCTGTGTACAGACATGAATGTCCGTGCACAGAGATGATGTAGCAGAGCTGAGATTGTTCTCAGTCTGCTCATTCCCTGTGTACAGACATGAATGTCTGTGCACAGAGATGATGTAGCAGAGCTGAGATTGTTCTCAGTCTGCTCATTCCCTGTGTACAGACATGAATGTCCGTGCACAGAGATGATGTAGCAGTGCTGAGATTGTTCTCAGTCTGCTCATTCCCTGTGTACAGACATGAATGTCCGTGCACAGAGATGATGTAGCAGAGCTGAGATTGTTCTCAGTCTGCTCATTCCCTGTGTACAGACATGAATGTCTGTGCACAGAGATGATGTAGCAGAGCTGAGATTGTTCTCAGTCTGCTTATTCCCTGTGCATAGACATCTATATTTATGCACAGGGGATGTAGCAGAGAGGACATCGCGTTTTGGACTGCGTCGGACGGAAGAGGATTTTTTTAATTAAAGATGGAGTCCCTAATGGCTTTTTTTTTTATTTCTAATAAAAAATTTTCCTTGTGTTGTGTTTTTTTTAAAACAATTTAATAGAAATTCATGGCGGTCATGTCTAATATTGGCGTGACCGCCATAAATTTCGGGCTTAGGGCCAGCTGATAATACAAAGCTGGCCCTAACCTCTTTATTACCCAGCGTGCCACCGCCACCAGGGCCGCTGGAAGAGCGGGGTTCAGCGCCAGAGGATGGCGCTTCAATGAACGCGCCATCTTCTGGGGCGGCTGCGGGCTGCAATTTGCAGCGGGGGGTGCCCAGAAAGCTTGGGCATCCCTGCGCTGCGGATTCCAGCCCCCAGCTGCTTAGCTGTACCTGGCTAGACATAGAAATTGCGCGGAGCCCCACGCATTTTTTTTTAATTATTTCATGAAATTCTGAGATTCTGACTCTGAGACTCTGACTCTGAGACTCTGACTCTGAAATTCATGAAATAATTAAAAAAAAATGCGTGGGGCTCCGCGCAATTTCTATGTCTAGCCAGGTACAGCTAAGCAGCTGGGGGCTGGAATCCGCAGCGCAGGGATGCCCAAGCTTTCTGGGCACCCCCCGCTGCAAATTGCAGCCCGCAGCCGCCCCAGAAGATGGCGCGTTCATTGAAGCGCCATCCTCTGGCGCTGAACCCCGCTCTTCCAGCGGCCCTGGTAGCGGTGGCACGCTGGGTAATAAAGAGGTTAGGGCCAGCTGTGTATTATCAGCTGGCCCTAAGCCCGAAATTTATGGCGGTCACGCCAATATTAGACATGACCACCATGAATTTCTATTAAATTGTTTTAAAAAAAACACAACAAAAGGAAAATTTTTTATTAGAAATAAAAAAAAAAGCCATTAGGGACTCCATCTTTAATTAAAAAAATCCTCTTCCGTCCGACGCAGTCCAAAACGCGATGTCCTCTCTGCTACATCCCCTGTGCATAAATATAGATGTCTATGCACAGGGAATAAGCAGACTGAGAACAATCTCAGCTCTGCTACATCATCTCTGTGCAGAGACATTCATGTCTGTACACAGGGAATGAGCAGACTGAGAACAATCTCAGCACTGCTACATCATCTCTGTGCACAGACATTCATGTCTGTACACAGGGAATGAGCAGACTGAGAACAATCTCAGCTCTGCTACATCATCTCTGTGCACGGACATTCATGTCTGTACACAGGGAATGAGCAGACTGAGAACAATCTCAGCACTGCTACATCATCTCTGTGCACGGACATTCATGTCTGTACACAGGGAATGAGCAGACTGAGAACAATCTCAGCACTGCTACATCATCTCTGTGCACAGACATTCATGTCTGTACACAGGGAATGAGCAGACTGAGAACAATCTCAGCACTGCTACATCATCTCTGTGCACAGACATTCATGTCTGTACACAGGGAATGAGCAGACTGAGAACAATCTCAGCTCTGCTACATCATCTCTGTGCACAGACATTCATGTCTGTACACAGGGAATGAGCAGACTGAGAACAATCTCAGCACTGCTACATCATGTCTGTGAGCAGGCGGGCTCTAGGACCCTGGAGCTGCATAGAGAAGACAGCTGGACTCGGCTCGCAAAGAAACAGCAGTTATCTGCGAGTTTCCCTGCTATCACTGGCACAGTAGCCAGTGATTACTCGCGAGTCTAATGCAAACAATGGCAATCCTATGTCAGCGTTTCTGACAAAACTAGGATTGATATTGATTTGCATTAGACTCGCGAGTAATCACTGGGAAACTCGCAGAGTACCGAGTCCTGCGAGTCCCTTACTACTCGCCGAGTAACGAGTCCTAGCGAGTAGATTCGCCCATCCCTAATAAGGGCTTAAAATGTGTCCTCCAGCTTTAATCCTACTCCAAGCTCTCTCTTTGGTCTTCACCACTAACCTAACCAAAATCTTTAATCTCTCCTTCTCTTTTGGCTTCTTCCCCTTCTCCTTCAAACACTTTATCATTACTCCATTATTAAAAAAAAATTCTCTTGACCTGTCCTGCCTGCACAAATAACTACAGACCAGTCTCCAATTTTCCCTTCATCTCTAAACTTCTGGAGCGCCTGGTCTACTCCCACCTCACCCGTTACCTCTCCACTCAATCTCTTCTAGATCCTTTACAGTTTGGTTTCCGCCCTACAGAAACTGCCCCCATCAAAGTGACCAATGACCTTCTAATGGCTAAATGTAATGGCAAGCACGCTCTGCTTATTCTACTTGATCTCTCTGCAGCTTTTGACACTGTTGATCACCATCTCCTACTCGCTATGCTGCACTCCATCAGCCTAAAGGTATCGTCACACACAGCAATATTGCTTGCAATTTCACTGGCAATTTGCTGGTTGCAGTGAAATCATGGACACATTGTTCCATTTGTACATGGCAATAAAATAGAACAATGTGTCCATGATTTCACTGCAACCAGCAAATTGCCAGTGAAATTGCATGCAATTTTGCCTAGTGTGACGGTACCTTAAAGGACACTGCTCTCTCCTGGTTCTCCTCTTATCTTCTTAACCACTCTTTCAGTGTATCATTCGTTGGCTCCCCTTCCTCTCCTCTTCCTCTCACTATTGGGGTCCCTCAGGGTTCAGTCCTTGGCCCCCTTCTGTTCTCTTTCTACAAAGCCCTTATTGGACAGACCATCAGCAAATTCGGCTTCCAGTACCATCTTTATGCTGATGACACACAACTATACACTTCTTCCGCTGATTGGCCTCCCCCTCACTAGACTTTCCCCTCTCAAGTCCATCCTTAATGCAGCGGCCAGGATCGCCTATCTGAGTAACCGTTACTCAGACGCTTCTGCTCTTTGCCAGTCATTGCACTGGCTGCCTATACACTATAGGATCCAATTCAAATTGCTTGTTCTCACCCATAAAGCTCTTTACAGTGCAGCACCCCCCTACCTCTCCTCCCTCATCTCTGTCTATCACCTCATCCATCCTCTTCGCTCTGGAAGCAACTTTAGACTGACATCAGCACTAATGCAAACCTCCCACTCCCAGCTCCAAGACTTCTCCTGAGCTGTACCAATCCTCTGGAACATTCTACCCCAAGAAATTAGGACTATCCACAATTTACATAGTTTCAGGCACTCCCTAAAAACATATCTTTTTAGTGCGGCCTATCATGGTCCCTTGTAAAAGTCATTTAGACATAGGGTATTCACTATTTCTCTGAACATAACTCTCTGTAAAGCTCCAACAGACCCAGAAGCTCTCCACAGATTGGCTGGTGGCCACTTATGCCGCTCTTGTCTTCTTCCCATTTCCTCAAGATGCCTGAACCATCATTGTAAATAAGGCCCTGTACCTTGTGTCACCCCCACCTGCTTATGAGCAGGGTCGTCATAATTTTTTGCTTTAATTATTGTATTTTTATATAATTGTTTCTTATGACTGTATATAAACCTCTGAATTGTAATGCGCTGTGGAATATATCGGCGCTATATAAATAAAGGTTATTATTATTATAATCTATCGACTGTCATCCATGGTTAGATAAAACTATGAAGGAAGGAGTCCTTCCAATTTTTCGAGCTTGTAGGCTCATCACAGACCAACCCTATCCCATGTGCTGGGTCCAGTGGCGTAACTTCAGGCCCAGGGGCCCCGATACGAAAGCTCCAACGGGGCCCCCGATTATTGCAAATCTTTAATAGTATTAGTTTTTTTCTATAGGCCAAAAAGATTTTTGGGGCCCCCGTAGGCTGCAGGGCCCGAGTGCGATCGCAACCCCTGCACCTATTGTAGTTACACCCCTGGCTGGGTCTCGTCTTTTGATTACTGTAGTGCACAAAGCTTCTAAAAGATTTGTCAGAAAACATATAAACCCGAACATACAAGTCCTAATCCCATTGACCTTCACCTCTTAACAAGTGAGAGGTTGGTGTTGATTAGGAAGGACATATATTTCGTTGTTGGAGCGGGTGGGCTATGGGTTGGAGGTCCTTGGAGAATGTTCTTCTCCTTGTTGTGTAATTGTATATCACCTAGAGCCATGAATCTGACAACACCACATGTGAACTTCATCTGTGTTTGCAAATAACTCTACATTGCAGTTGTTTCAGTTTTAACAAACTAAATGCAAACAGATGGCGCTAAGTGCTTCATTATTATTTGGCAGAAATATGCTCTCTACTTAACAGGTCTCATGAAGGCAGCGGATGGTGGAGAAGACGTCTATGAGGTCACCGCGAGGAAGGTGAAAGCTTATTATCGGGGTAACAAATCCATTGAAAGAGGAAATATCAGCAATTACCTGTAGGAGATTTACATCAGATAATAGCAGTAACTGTCATGATCTGTGTTTTCCCTCAAATGAAGAAATATCTATCTATCTATCTATCTGTCCACAAAAGGGCCGCAGCACTCCAATTTTGATGTACCAAAAGCTTTTATTCCAGTTTATAGAACAAGATGGAGACGTTTTGGGCACACATGCCCTTTGTCCAAAAAGGATCGCTTGGTCCGCTGTGCACCCACGGTACCAGTGCACTGTGCTGCTCCACCTTTTTGTTTACTAATCTATCTATCTATCTATCTATTGGGGCTGTTACATGATACGATATCAGTAACGATGTCACCAATGATGTCAATGTTGGCGTATCGTTTGTGCGATATTAAAATATCATTGTCGTCATGTAACACACACAGATATCGTTAAAGTTACTTCACCGATGGCTCGATCCAGCGCTCGTCTGGATGACCTAGCGATCGATATTTTTCATCGCTTGTACGCTGTCACACAGCAGCATCGTCAATGACTAACTGCTCAATGTGGGCGTAGTTGTTGTCCCAGTCTGGCAGATAGACGTGTTGGGAGGTTAGTTTCCGAGCCCCTATCACTATGATTGGTGTACACTACTGCGTTGCCATTGGTCACGCTTGCCTACAAAGCTGGGCCACTAAGTGATTGCCCTTGTCCTGTGATTGTCTCGTAATTAAAGTATTGCCTCATCTTCTTAGAGGCTGGCAAACACACTGGCGCGTTCCACAAGTGCTATACTGGGACGCTCTTGTGTGCCATGTGGGAACTGCAATGTATGGCTACGTTCCAGTTTATTTCGTTATTACTCACCATACACACAACACTATGTCCACATGTGTGTGCAGATTATGTTTCCTGTTGTTACTTTTCATGTGTGTGTGAAACACATGTCGTGGTTTGCCGTACATGCTCAAACACTTGTCCAACGTGCCATGGAAATCAGCAACTACAATTGCCATCATTGTTCATGAAAGACACACAGACAGCTAGAGAAGGTTACAAATGTCACATTCGACAGACACATGCGGCTAAAATATTCACACAACATATGTGACAGGACATATTTGTGTATTCATGCAATTTTAATAAAACATATTTTCTGGGACGTTACCAGACGCCCTGATAGGCGGATATCGCATAGGATCGCTGCAACAATGCTTCCGCGACAGCACGCACGGAGCCGCCAATGTTTAAATGAATTGTTTTGATGACATACACTGGCAGCCAATCCGAACGCAGGAATGTTAACGAATCGCAACAGGGGAGGCGAGGCACACATAAACACCTGGCACGCCTACATGCTTGTTTTCTGCATCGCTGAATTTGACACTAGTTTGCGATATTACTGTTACAGTGCGCACCAGAAATTTCCAAGTAGGGGTCCAAGAAACACACACGGCCCTGAAAGGGGTTTCACCCCCCAGCGGGTTCCAAGGGCAAAGCCCCGTCGGGGTGTTTGGGGGAGCGAAGCCCCTAAAAGCCAAGCGATTTTTGTAAATTTGATACCTAATTAATGCTTAATACTGCACAAAAACGTCTTATTTGTTGTCCCCCCGTCCAAAGGGGGGTCCAGACACGTAGGTATCCCCTTGGGTGCGCCACTGACTGTTAGACACGTCTATGCAACACATCCAACGACCCAACATCGTCTGATTTGGGTCCGGGTCTCATATCTGCGATGAACGATCAGACCACTTATCGCTAGTCAGATCGACCTGTCACACGCAACGACGTCGTTAACACGTTGTTAGAGTGACTGAAAATCCGTGAAGTTTTAGCGATAACTTTACAAATATCGTAGCAAGTAACGACCCCCTAAAACCTATATACTGTATCTATCACGTACCTGTCACCTAATCTATCTATTTATCTATCTATCTATCATGTATCCTTTAACATCTGCGTTTAAACTCGGTGGGTGCATTCCAATAAAACATCGGGTTGCACTCACAACAAAGTTAAACTAGAGTACAATAAAAATTCACAGCACAGTGTGTACGGCAGTATATATCACTGAAATTCCCCCAATGCAAGTGTTTGGGTGCGATAAAAAAAATCGCACAGCACATGGACAGTGCTTTCAGCATGGTCTTTCCCATGCTGTAAAAAGTTAAAATAAATACCCAGAGCATCGGAAACAGCCAGGATTTGGTGCTTGTAATGAACGCACCAAATTTTGAGGCAGCTGATGGCTGCTATTATTACCCTGGGGAGAGCAATAACTATGTGCCTCCCCAAGGTAAGAATAACAACCCCAGCTAAGTGATTTACCTTGGCTGGGTGTCAAATTGGGAGATCCATGCCGTTGTTTTTTAAAATAATTTATTTAATTGAAAAAAACAGTGTGGGGACACCTTATTTGATAGTCAACATAGATAAAGTGCATAGCTGGGGGCTGCAGCCCGCAGCTGTCTGCTTTATCTGTTCTGAAAATGAAAACTACAGGGGACTCCTATGCATTTTTCCCCATTATTTATTTATTATACACCCCATGATAGTAGGGGTAGGTTGGTTACACTAATGTGTAAGGCAATCAAGCCCAATCATTGTCCAGATTGTGGAAACGCAGTCTGATTGCAATCATCAATTACAGAGGCTCACACGGAGAGTGAGAGTTTTCAATTGGTTGTTGCCAGTCAGTGCAGTGAATATGTATGAAGCTTAATGAATGGACCTTGAAGTAGCAGCGGACACTGGTAAGATCGGTCTAGCTATTCCTATCATCTATCTATTCTATCTATCTATCTATCTATCTATCTATCTATCTATCTATCTATCTATCTATCTTATCCTTCTATTCTATACTAACTTTACCTCCCTGTGGCATCCTGCCAGAGGGACACCACAGATGCGTAATGTACAATGCCTTACAGACTCATTCACACCATTCATATATTTAATTAAAAGTTTCCTTTATATCTTAAGATTTCTATCTTTGAGAAAATATTAGCACATAAAGCAAAACGTTTTATACAAGAAACTAGAAAAAAGTGTAGTCAATGTATAAAGACTTCGGCATTGTAGACAAAGTTTCACTGAAATATAAGTTTTGTAATATATAGAGGTAGATGTTCCATAGAAGCGTCTCGGCACTTGAGGATACAATTGAGTCTCGTGTAAGAAAAGAAGACACTAAATTATTAGTAATGAAATAGATATCTATCAAACAGATGCAATCAGTATATAAAACTATGTTTTTTTATGTTCTTTAAATATTTTTGTTTTAGTATTTTTTTTTTCACATTTTTGTTTAGATGTAATATGGATCCGAATCTATTGTATTTGAGTTGTCTCATTAAGACAATATCTGTCCATATGACTTTATTATGCTGCGTTACAAATTATTATGCAAATTGTATTTAAGTGTCATAAGTGTCTTTTCTGTAGTAACGTATAGAAGTGAAAACTGGACAATAAAGGAACAAGACACAAGAAGAATCAACGCCTTCGAAATGTGGAGCTGGAGAAGGATGTTATCAATACCATGGATGGCAAAAAGAACAGACAAATCAATTCTGGAACAAATCAAGCCAGACATGTCACTGGAAGCAAAGATCACCAAGCTACGACTTGTCTACACGTTCATGGTCGCTAGAATAGAAGAAACAAGATGAAGAGGAAGACAAACAACCCGATAGCTTGATACTAACGAGATAATGGCAGAGAAGAAGACCTTGGAGGGCCAATCTAGGCTTGGAGAAGACCCTGATGGGCCAATCTAGGCTTGGAGAAGACCCTAGTGGACCTAACTAGGCTTAGAGAAGACCCTGGTAGACCTATCTAGGCTTGCAGAAGACCCTGATGGACCTAACAAGGCTTGGAGTCCAAGGTGGACCTATCTAGGCTTGGAGAAGACCCTGATGGACCTATCTAGGCTGCACAAGATTGATCATCATCCAGTCACAATGGCTCGAGATCGAGCTGAAGGCTGGTCAATAAATAATAAAAATGTTATTTATTTTTTACATAAACTCATGAATAGTCTTTTGTCTCAAGGTTCTTTGGATCACTACGATAGATATGATAATTAGTTTGCCTGGTAAGTCAAATTAGAGTTAAATTACTTAGAAGGATGTTCCATATTATTACACAATGCCGATTTCAATCAAAACGGGAAAGAAAAAGGATCTGTCTGCTGCCAAAAAAAATGTCAAATAGTGCAATGCCTTGGACAACGTATTAATATGTGGAATATTGTCATGGGTGTGTCAGGAGGCACGGATGAGACTATAGAGGCCACTCGCAGAAGGTCCCAGCGTTTGGCCAAACAGTCAAAATCCTAAGAAAATGTCTCTGTTGCTTTAAGAAGCTTTCCCCTTTTAGTTAAAGCTGGAGGTCACTAGGACCCAGCTGATTCCTTACCTTGAGCTGCCTATATATTCCCCTTGACTCCCAGGATGCACTGCTGGTGATAGCTGTTCAGGTGTTCCTGGTTGCATCCCAGCTCAAAGCAGTGTTTCCTGGAGTCTGCTGGTTTGCTGCTTGGATCTACTCAAGCTAAGTGTATCCTTTCCCTCTTTGTTTGTTTCCCTTGTGTGTTTCTCTAGTTGCTAACCGGGCTGACTAGTGATTATCCGCTCTGATCCCTGTGTAGTGGTAGTCCAGGGACAGGCAGGGAATAGATATCCTGTCGGCGACAGTTGCAGAAACTGTCTAGGGACGTTAGGGGAGCCAGTTGTCAGTGCTAGTTGTTCTAGGGGTCACCATCCCCCCTTTTTGCCCTTAGTGGACTGCCACAATCCTCGAGATGTAGAATCTTCCAGAAGTTTGCATTTAGGCATATTCCTTCTGTTTGGACACCCCTAAACAGGGGCTCACAAGCAGATTTGGTTGCAGTGGGCCCAGACTAATTTTAATACATGCTTTACTGATGAGTGCCATGCAATTCTAGATGGTCCAGACAGATAAAGTAGTCAGTGGTTGGTCGAAGGCCACATTATCCTAACAAGGCTGCGACATCAGCAAGGGGGCAGTGGATTCATGTTTTGGGTCAAAATCATGGGAAGAGAGCTGGTAGGAGTGTGCAAATGACCTCTGCTATGAATATAAGGTTTGTGACTGACCACATTCTTCTTTTTGTATAAAGAGAAGAGCCATGCCATCTGTAGTAAAATCATCTTCCTGCATGACAATGTACCATCTTGTGCTGCAAAGGATACATATGAGTCATTGGCTGCTTACAGGCATAAAGAGAGAAACTCATGGTGTGGCCACCAGCATCCTCAGCCCTGTTGAGAACCTTTGGAGTATCCTCAAGCAAAAGATCTATGAAGATGGAAGGCAGTTCAGAACAAAACAGCAGCTCAAAGAAATTCAAGAAAAAACTATCCAAAAAACTCACAAGTTCAATGAATGCAACAATAGTGAAAGTGATATCGAAGAAGCGGTCCTATATTACCAGTAACTTGGTATGTTAAGAGGTTTTTGATTGGAAAAACGATTGTGATGTGATCTCTACAAATTCAATAATTGACCATTTTCAGTTCTTTACAACCTATAAAATGTTTGAAAACTCTGTTCTACATAATAATTTGGAACGGTAAATTGTGAGTTTTTTTTGTTTAAAAAAATAAAGTTATCATTGGGAGTTTTGTACAATAAAATGCGATTTCTACTCTAACGGTTGATGATTTTAACATTGTATTGATTCATATGCAGAAGTGAGAAGTCCTGGAGAAGCCTCGTATATTAATAGCTACGTTTTATAGGATTTCACTATTGAAAAATTTATTTTGAGCTTGTTTTTCCCTTTTTAGGATCCTAAAGGGTTTTCGTGTTTCCTCCAGGGGAGAAACTGCTAAAAACATATCAAACAAAAGCATTGCAAGTACCAGTTGTTTTCTATTGTCTTAGGGTATGTGCACACTGGCCGGGTTAGCGTCGGTTTAGATGTGTAAACCGCCGGTCGGTTTACATAAATTTCATGTAAATTTATGTTAATCCAAACCGGCGTTTGGATTAACATTAAAACCTATGTAAACCGACACCCGGTGTCCACACACCGGCGGTTTACACATGCTCATCCGTTGCTAACCCGCTGGGTTCCCAGCGGGTTAGCAACGAATGAGCATGTTCTATAAACCGGCCGGTTCTGCAGCGGCTGCAAGCAGAATCATGTACTGCTTCCAGCCGCCGCAACACCGCCGGCACTAACCCGCTGGCCACCCGCCCGGCACCCGCCGTCACCCGCCGCACATACCCGCCAGGATGCCGGTGGACGGCTCCGGAGCTTCCTGGCGGGTCCGCCCAGCCGCCGCCTACCAACCCGCCGGCATATGTGCACATACCCTTAACCTTGTGATAATTTGCCTTTGACATCACGTCATGACTGTTGCCATTCACTGGCTGAGACCCCACTATACTTTACGCATGACTCAAGCCGCTATTTTTTGGAACAGGGAGCAGATATCAGACATCTACTATTATCGGCCAACTTACAGTAGCTGTTTAGGGGTTATTTTTTATCACCTAGTGTCCCAATAGGCCTTTCGTCCCTCAGCTTTCCCCAATGGTCAATCATGGTAAGAACCTTTTTTGTTCTTCCATCCCTCTCTCTGCATACACATATACCCAATTGAATACACATCAGTGCATAGTAAGGATGGATTAACACTGGTCAAGAAAGATTGTTCCTAGGAAGGCTCGTTTCCAGTATAGACAGCCTGACAATCTCCTGACGAACTGCATTTGGCAACACGTGCTACCAAGAACAATGCCTATGTGCGCACAACAGATCTATTACTTTGTGTATCCTAAGTGCGGTCAATCTGTTTGAACATGCTATTTAATGATCATCGATCGGCAAACTTGTAGTTGATCAATGGTTGTTTAGCGATATTTATTCATCAAGAATGTACAAAACTTAGCAAAGCATTAACATCATATTCGCATACAGACGTGTCCATATTTTTCCGCTTCACTCTAGATATCCAAAGATATAAGGCATGATATCACCAGCCTTGAACAAAAGGTTTGTATTACCCTATCAAGCATTATGTATGCCAAATGTGTCTCCATTAAAATGAATAAAGTCCTTTGCAAAATTTGAAGAAAGGTGAGGATAGACCCATTTGTAACTGTGGCCTAGAGGCTGGGATCTGCCACCCAATGGGCATAACAGGGTGGCAGAAGTGCATGGACAAAGTAGATGCAGGATGGCAGAGATAGTTTAGGGGAACTGGAAAGCTAGTCTGATCCTGTGGACAGGTGTTCCCTAGCTGATCCTGTTCCCAGAATTACGTCTAAACATGAGAATGTCCAGGCTGCCACCTTTGCCCTTCTAGCCAGCCCTGGCTAACCCCCCTCAACTCTACCCAGGCAGAAGGAACAGCAGCTCCATCAAGATAAATCTAACAAAGGGGTTAGCTCCAGGAAAGTTTCTGCAACTCAGCTCTGCGTCCAAAAGCACTAGGTCACTGTAGAGACTAAACTCTATAGGCAACACCAGCTGGTAGGAAATGGAAACAGCTGGGGGAGTAGTCACCTGATACACCCACCACATCCCACCTGCAGAGCCCCACAGGCATAGCAGAAATACAGCAACAGCTACTGGTATTAACCTTAAAGTTAACAACAGGAATTGAGGCTGCAGAGCAGTCTACACGTTACAATGGGAGAATTGGAGTCCTTACATCATTTTTCCATTAGGTGAAAAATTTGCATTCAAAATAAAGATGTGGTAAGGGTTACAGACATTGGCTTGCTCAGGTCTTTACAAAGACACATGTGAACTCACTTCATTACCCAATAAGCAGCGAAGACCAGTGAACACACCTGAGAGATACCAGAAGGCAGCCTCTGCCCTGAAAGACACTGATCTCTCAGTAGATGGTGTAAAAAGAGTAAGGTAAAGTGAGCTAATATTTAGATTCTACTATAATATAATGTATACTGTATTTCAGTGTAACATGTGTATTGAAGGTATTTGATTGATTAATAACTGTGCAATTTGCCATTGAGTGGCCGGGTTTTTGAATGACTGCTCCCTGGTTCCTTAATAGGTTGGTAAGGGGTTAAGATTTATAGAGAAAGCCCTGTAGGGGGGAGCTTAGTTAGGTCTCTGCCATCTTTGTTTAGGAATGTAGGAAAGAAAAAAAGGAAAAGCTACACCTGTGGGAGGCCTGGTGAGTAGTGGCCAAAGATCTGATTTCGGAAAGACCCTGGTGACACTAAACACAGTGACCCTTAATGTGTACGGTTAGTTCATGATCAGTGGCGTAACTTCAGGCCCAGGGGCCCCGATGCAAAAGCCCCAACGGGGCCCCTAATTATTGCAAATCTTTAATAGTATTAGTCTTTTTCTATAGGCCAAGGGGACTTTTGGGGCCCCCCTAGGCTGCAGGGCTCGGGTGCGATCGCAACCCCTGCACCTGTGGTAGTTACGCCCCTGTTCATGATCCAGGATTGGACCTTTGGTAAACATCTTCAGGCAGCAACTATCTTCCTCCAGTAACAGTTTTGATGACCCCATTAACTGAGGCTCGGGCAAGGGGGCCTTTGACGCATTAGTGCACGAGCCTTATCCCATGGATGTCCCATTTGTTTTTTGGAGTGGGATGGGACAGAAGCCTTGCAGGACTATTAGGCATATCAGTGATGTTAGATGGGAAAATGAGTAAAGTGAAAGTCACAGCAGAGATACCGGAGCCAGGGAAGCAGTCTGCGACTAAATTGCAAGTGAATGTAAACTGTGATCCCTGTAATGTTTAAGAAGCGTCCATGAAGCAACGAACCATTACAAGTAAAAAGAAGCTTTGTGTCGTGTTTTTCCTTGGGAAACTTTACAACCAAATGAACCCTCTGTGCACTGTGAAGGTAGGCAGGGTGCGGCTGCTCCTGGAGGGCTGTACGGCAGCTGAGGCGTGCCCTTGCCAATGACTACTGCCCCACACCACCCCTACACTCTCACAGAGGTGGGAGCGAACGTAACATATCAAACTGTCAGAACATTTTGTGAAAAACACCTTTAACAAGAAATGAAAATTTCAGACCAAGGATGACCTGTTTGAAGGAGGAAGTGTGTATTTGCACAAGAAGAAAGTTAAGACCTAGCGCTGTAGCATTTTTATTGTGGACCGATAACCTGAAAAGTGTTTGTTCTACTCATTGGAAATCTGCTTAACCAAGAATGTCTGAAAAGGGAACTAAATAAAAGGAACTTCTTCCCAGCCCTACAGTTCTCCTTTTACCACATAATTACTTTATTATCCTATAATAACTGCTTAAACAATCTGTTCTCCTTTTTAAGACACAATGACTACACACCCATCATGTAAATTATAACATCCATCCTCGCTCGGGTGACCACTGGTGACTGTGCATTATATGGACACTGAGGATCATTACTTCACCGGGTGAAAGATGTTTTCATATCACAATAATTCCTCCACCTATTAACATCAGGAGCGTCTTTTTTGACCTGGTGGCAAAAACCTTCTCTCCATGGTCAATGACAATTATTTGCAAATGTGTTCAACCCCTTAATAAATCAATATGTCTTTCTAGATTTAGCATTTTGTTACTTTTTATTATGTGAAATCATTCACATCTGCAAACGATTCTTACCGAATCTACAGCAAGTAGACACAACCCCCTCATGCCATGGCTGTTCTCAACCACTGCAGATTATGGGCATTCTCCACCGCTTTAGATCCCATCTGATGTCAACCACCTCAGAATATGCCCAATCTCAAATTCCTCAGGTAATTCCTTGTCTCAACCAGTTCAGATCATGTCCAATCTCAACTAGCTCAGATTTTATCCAGAGGCAACAAGTTCAGCCAACTCGGTTTATAGTCAATCTCTACCACTTCAAATCATGTCCAATGTCAACCACCTCAGAATATACCCAATCTTAGCCTCCTCAAGTTATGCCTAATCTGAACCAGCTCAGTGATGCCTAATCTCAATCAGATCAAATCATGCCCAATCTTAACCAGCTCAGACCTTGTCTAATCACAACTTGTTCAGATAACTAAGATTATGGCCATTTCCACACCCCTGAGATCATGTCTAATCTCAACCAACCTTGATTAAGACTGATCTCAACCACTTAAAATCATGCCCAATCCAATTACACTGGACCAAGCTCTGATAAATTCCTTCTCTCAACCATATTTAATCTTTCCCTATCTCAACCTCCTCATATCATGTACAATATCAGTCACTTCAGATCATGTCTATTCTCCAAAACCTCAGAATATGGACATCTGCAACCCCCTCAGGTCATGGATAATCTCAACCACTGCAGATTATGGCCAATCCCTACCACTTTACATCACGTTCAATGTCAACCACCTCAGAATATGCCCGATATCAACCTCTACTGGTAATTCCTATTCTCAATCAGCTCAGATCATGACCACCAGCTAAGATATTTTACAATGGCAAACAGTTCAGCCAACTCAGATTATGTCCAATCTCTACCATTGTAGATCATGTCCACTGTCAACCTGTCAAGGTAATTCCTAGTCTCAACCAGTTCAGATCATGTCCAATCTCAACTAGCTCAGATTTTATCCAGAGGCAACAAGTTCAGCCAACTCGGTTTATGGCCAATCTCTACCACTTCACATCATGTCCAATGTCAACCACCTCAGAATATACCCAATCTCAGTCTCCTAAAGTAATGGCTAATCTGAACCAGCTCGGTCATGCCTAATCTCAACCAGATCAATGTCATACGCTGATTTGCACTGACTATCTGCAGTCTATGTTGGATGCTGCTGTGATTGAATGTGTGGATTTCTCTTGGAAATGCATGAGTTAATGTCAGTTTTGCTGTTAACTCACCGTAGCCGGGGTATGCACGTCTTGGGCTGTCGCTGCTCCCTGTCACGGTTCTGCGCCCCAGGCTGTGTAGGCCCGGTGGTCCAGATCAATAACGTTGGCTGAACAGATAAGGGGTTAATTCTTGTCATGACGCCACCTGCGGGTGTTCCGGTGATTTCACCGGCGCTGCTCGGGCCTCCGGGAGATGGAATGCAGGAAGATGGGACACTCCCCACAGGATGAGCGGGAGTCCCCGGAGTCGGGAGCTGCACTGGATGTTGTGAGGCAGCTTAGTTACTCTTTGTATGCGGATTTAAACAGTTTTGAAGAAACACGGACACCAATAGTCTCTGTAACGGGTCTTTTACTGTAACCAGTAGGTGATACATGGCATACAGGTAACGGGTAACGGACTGGGTGGACTTAGCAATGACCGGTGTTGTCTCAGAGCTCCGCGGTGTTCCTCCATTCTAAACTTGTTCTAGGTGAGTTGCCGTTGTCGCCTTAGTGTGCCAAGTTCGGGTACAAGGGGCTACTTAAATTTCCCTGCCGGTATGTACGTTCTGGTGTGAGGGGAGCCTGGGTCCTTTTGGTGGGTACTCCGCTGGCAAGATGGCTCTGTTTGTGGCGGCGGTGGGGTACTCCTGTAGAGCGATCTCGCCACTCCTGGCTTGCTAAGCAGTGCTGAACAACTTGCTTGCTTCGGAACCAGCAATCCGGTTGAAGATGGGTGCGGGTGTATTTTGACCCGTAGATGTTCGCCCAGAGTCCGGTTGTTGAGGCACCGGGTAATGGCGCCAACCGGTAGGTGGTCTAGGGGCTGCACGGGACTGTGCAGAGCCCCCTCTCCTACGTTCCTCCCAACCACTTCCTTCTTCTTCCTCCTTCTCCTACATTCTACTCTCACACACTACTCCTACACTCCGCCCACCAGGACCTTATTGGCCCTCTATGCTAGTGATGCATGTAGGGTATGAAGCTCTGATGTTAACCATGTCATTGCTTAGTCAGAGAATATTGTATCTGCAGTCAGGGATGCAATACACTCCTGTGACTCACTCGTTGCGGGGCGCCACACTGTGAGTTGTGCTCAGCTGCTGGATGAAGCTTGGGTGTGACTCACCTGGAGTCTCCTTCCCTGGCTGTTAAATAGCGTTCTCTTTTCTCAATCAGATGCCATTAATAGAGTTAAACTTTACTTGGTCACAGAGCTGGGAAGACAGATGTGCTGTCATGCTGAAGTATTTCCAGGAGTTTCCTGTCCTTGGGAATAGCTGTATTCCTGATCCGTGTGTAGAGGTAGGGGCTTTCAGCCTAGGGATTTTCAGGAGTTAAGGAGAAGGGTGGCAACGCGTACCACTTTACCTTCAGAGGTACCTCAAAGAGCGGGGCAAACCAGGGACCCCCAGTAAAAGGGTCAGATTAGCCCCCTTGAATCCCTTCGCCCACCTCACCATCCGGTTTCCTGATTCCCTTACCCTCAACTGTGACAATCAGATCATACACAATCTTAACCAGTTCAAACCTTGTCCAATCACATCCTGTTCAGCCAACTCAGATTATGGTCAGTTTCACACCCCCTCGGATATGTCTAATTTCAAATAACCTTAATTTTGACCAATCTCAAAAATTTAAAATTATGCCCGGTCAATTACCTTGGACCATGCCTAATTCCAATCTCTTCCAATCGCATTAGTTCAACCACCTTAAATTCTCTATACAAATGAGATTACAATCAAACACTTAATGATGATTCATTAAAAATTTAATTTACAGCACTGCACCATACATATGTGCAATTTTATTGTGCAAATATCATTATAACAAAGCCATGCAGTTTTGATGTACAGCAAAGAAAAATGTTTAATAATCCTAATTTATTACATCCAAAAACTGAGTTAGGCTTCATTCACACACAGTGTTTTGGCTATATTTTGTGAAGATCTGTTTTTGGTGCAAAAATTGCACAAAAACAGATCCTCACAAAATGCAGCCTTGTGTGTGTGAATGTTTGGCGCTATCTGCTGTGCTAATTACTCACCTCCCTGTGCTTTCATGGTGATCTCCAGTGATGTTCTCATTCCCGGAGGCTGCAGTGTTTGGTGCCTCTAGGACCTGCGCATGTGACTGAATGATGTCACTCAGTCACATGGTGCAGTGCCAGATTCTCAAGCACCAAACTGATAACTCACAGGTCCTGCGGCCTCCTGGGATGAGAGGACATCACTGGAGATCACAAGGGGAGCACAGGAAGGTGAGTAAGTGGTGCAGCAGATAATGTCAAAAGAATTGCCATGTTCATTCTTTTTACGGATCCGTTCTTGAGCCCAAGAATGGATCTGTAAAAAACGCTGCGTCTGAATGCAAAATTGTAAAATGCATTGACTTGGCAGGGACAGCAAACGCCACTGCATGTCACACTTGGACTAAGGGGGATGTCCTGCTACCGTACATGACAATGACGTACGGACCAATGATGTCCGTCGCACAACACATAACAGACGGGGATACACCGGGGGAGACAAATACAGCGGAGGACCCTGCTCATAAGGAACGGGGAAGGGGTGACCTTTTGAACTCGCCTGTGACTGTACGCTGATCTCCCTACCGTTCCAATACATGTTCTTTCAACTCATTGCTGAGCAGGATACCAAGCCCTCCCCTGAAGTTAACCCTCAATAGGTAAGGGCCAGTGGGGGCACTAGTCAATCTATTCTGATGGCAAGGAACATAGAAGCCTCCAGCGACTCTGGAGTAGAGTACTAAGCCATGGAGTACTGACGCCTACTAGACAACCCATGACAGAAGTGACTCCTAGAGCCGGATCATTTCATTGGGTGTCCGTGGCCCACCTCCGGAACCCCGAACAGTTTTCCTCAGTCGGCCACGTCCCCTGCTGGAGTGTACAGAGATTTGACTCTGCCAGGGAGACACAATAAGGGTTCCCATAGGCAAGGACTAAAGCCGCAAAAAATGCATCTACCAACCGCATAGACGGAGAGTTGATTGGTAGAGAGAAAGCCCAGGACTGGGGATCTCCTCGCAAAAGGGAGACAACAATCCCCACTCTCTGTTATTTGCTCCTCGAAGAACGTGGGCAGATCCTGAAGTTTAAATTTCAGGCCTTCTGGAATGCCCAAAACTTATCACGCCCCCTCAAAAACCTATCAGGATGGGGAATCTTGGAGTCCGGCAGGGTCTGAGCCTGGGCAGAGACCAGAAGACCCACGATATATTGCAGCTGCTGCACCACCTGTTCCCACAGATCCATCACCTCCTGTGACAGAGTCTGATTGAACTGAGCAAACACTCTCGCAGGATCCATAATGGATCCAAGAAAAAAAAGGTATTAAGCTGGAGATTATGTCATGCTTGGACTAAGGGGGATGCCCAGCTAATGTGCTGTGTCTGGCGCACAACACATAACAACAAACGGGGAGACACCAGGCGGGACAAATACAGTGAAGCGCCCTGCTCATAAGTAATGGGGAAGAGGTGACCTCCTGCACTCACCTGCGGCTGTGTCCTGATCTGTCTACCGTCCCTATATGAGTTCTTACAACTCGTCACCTAGCAGGGTAGCTAGGCTCTCACTAGCCCTGAAGTTAACCCTCAATAGGGAATGGCCGACAGGAGCACTGGTTCCAACCACTGCAATAAACAGTATAAGAGGGAAAAGGAGACAGACAGGGGGCAAAGGCAACTCCATGCCTGCTGACATACTCCTTAACAGCAGACGGCTAAGCAGTAGACAGCTCTCCAGAGAGCTTCCTTCTCCTCAGGAAGCTTGGCCAGGAATGGGTTCAATCACCAGCAAAGCATGCTGGAACCATGTGATCATATAAAGGGGATGAGAGTAATCTCAAAGTATCCACACCTGGCAAGGAAACTAAGGATTCTGATAGCAGCAAAAAAACTGACATTAACTCCTGAAATGCCAAAGGAAAGAAACACGTTTAAAATGGAGACTCAATAAAGGACTGAGACAGAGATCCCAAACTAGCCACAAGTCTCCCAGGTAAGAGAGACCATCGTGACACTGCATTTCACTGCAAATAGCGGATCTGTAAGAGACGCAGCAATAACGGTGCACTAAGGAATAACAAATTGTTTGTTTTTTAACCATTCAGCACATACACATTATGCCATGGATAATAGTCACATGAAGATATCAGACATGCCTGATCGACCTTTTGGATGATTGTGAACGTTCATCACCCAATAGTCGATTTTTTGCCATCCAAAGAACCAAACAATAAATGATCAATGGTGTGACTTTAGTCTAATGCATATTTTGAGATTATGCCCAACTCAACCACCTTAAATTAAGCCTACTATCACTAAACTCAGATAATTTTCAGTGCCAATGTCCTAAGGTCATGGCCAATTTTGTCTAATCCCAACCACTTCCAATCACAATCGCAAGTAGCAGTAGTACCTTTTAACCTGCCAAATCTCAACCACACCAGAATATATTAATATGTAGGTTATGACTGATTTCCATCGATCAAAAACTTATTAATCACAGAAATTAGCAATTTGTGAAAAATGGGCACAGATATCTTCACAACTCCATGCCGAAAGACCATTGTCTTCAATCAAATCAGGTATTTTATTAATCTCTCCAGTGCATGTAGATAAGTGAAGGGGTAGACTTCAACAAGACTAGAATTGTTCCCAAAATGACAATTTTCACTTCCTCCAGAGTCCCGTATTGGTTTTTACCACCGATGAGGTCAACAGTGACTAGACCACCTCTTTCTACGGGCCCATAGAAGTCACATGGTTTGTCATTCCATTGACTAATAAATGATTTACATTTCATTAGAAATTTAGCTAAGTCTCTGATGTTCTTGTAGATGTCTATAGGTAGACTCCAGACTATTCTGTCCATCTACATTACTGGCACGTTGAATACAGAGATCAATTTATTTTTAATTGAATTAAATCGCTCACAAAGTACAGGTAAGATATCCCATCAAAGATTCATTACTTCACGCGGTAAGCAAAGTCGACCTCGCAGCCTCCTTATCTCTGAGCTTTCAGTTAACATGACAGCACCGCAACCTTCTCCGGCTTTTTACTCTTCCCTAATGCTATCTAGAAAGGGAAGCTGTTTGTTCTCCATTATCTCTGCCTGCCTGGAGAACTGAGGCTCAGGATCTAGAATTACCAATAAGTGAGATGTTGGCCTTGATTTACAAATCCCACAATCTTATTATGTTTAAAGTGACTCTAAACACCAACATTTATGTAAAAACCTTGGCTCAAAGCAATCTGCCCATGCAGGAAGGTAATATATACTAAAAAAGATAGAGACGTAGACAATTAGTGTCCAGTAGTGTCTCTTACCTCCCTCTTAGGGCTCCATACACTTTAGACTAACCTGCTGATATTGATTAGACTGCCAGAATAATGTCTATGGGGGCCTTCCGGCTCTCCCCTGATAGACAATGTTGGGAAGAGAAGGATCTGGTATGTCAAATGTCGGACTGACGTTCCTTTTGTTCTCGGTGAGATGAGCCACCACCATGCATTTTTGTGTATTGAGAAGTCACTCAAAATGCATAACTGTTTGGCGAACAGCTATCTGTTGTGGATGGTAGATTTACCCTACACAGAACCATAAAAAATCATCATGGAGCCCTTTGTTAAAGAGTAAAAGAGCCACACCCCACTGTAATTACCAATACCCTCAGCAACAAATATATTCCAGACATGGATGTAAGAGATTTATTAGGTTTCATGATTTCTCCTCTATGCCATGGCTCACCTTCTCTTGTTTGTAGAGCCTCTTAGCTCTCAATATATCTGCCAATCCTGCACCGTCTAAGAGCTATATCTAAAAGTATCTAATTTCTTCTTGTTATTTTTGGCCAATACTTACTCCACTAATTAATTCCCTGATTTTCTTACAGTATATCTTCCCCGGTTAGAAGGATCCTTGAAGACCTTTGCATGGATCTGAAACATGGACAGTTGGTGCTGAGTTGTAGTCACAGTTGAGTTAAGGTGAAGTGATATCAAAGATGTAATGGGCTGCAGAGGAGAACCACAAATTAGAGACAAAGTGATGGCTAATTTAATAGACCTGGAACAGTGATGACCAATGTAGCAATAATTAAAGTATTATACTCACCAGTCTCAGCGCTGTGGTGACTTCTGCGTCTCACTCATTAACCTCATGAACTATTCACTGCATTGACTATTGAACAGCCAATCACAGATGCCCACTCTCTATGACTGCATCTATGACTGGCTGTTGAGCCCAACCCATTTCATCTGTGATTGGTTGCCAGCACAATACGTAGGGCACAACAGTCAATCACAGACGCTGTCACAGAGTGGAACCCAGAAGTGACCCCAGTGCCAAGACTAGTAAGTATAATGCTTTAACCATCCTTTCAGTGGCGTAACATTCACGGTCGCAGGGGTCGCCGCTGCGACGGGGCCCGGGCCTATAGGGGGCCCGCATCGCCAGCCGCCCCCTGCGCCCGCTGTGCCGAGCGCCCTGCGCCCATCAATGCCAGCGCCGGGTGCAGCACAGCCCGCACTGTCAAGCAGCCGAAAATCTGCCCTTTGCCCCTGGGAAGCTGTCACCCACCTCCTCCTCAGACTCCCGCCCGGCGGCCGTGCATCAGGTCCTGGCCGCTCATTATCCAGGAAGTGAGGACACGCCCCCCAGCTGCTGCCGAACAGAGAAGGGAAGAAGAGAGCGGAGAACAAGACACGGGTGAGAGGAGGAAAGCGGGGGAGAGCAGGGGACACAAGAGAATGAGAGCTGGTGGACAGAAGAGGATGAGAGCGGGGCACAGAGGAGGAGGATAAGAGCAGGGCACAGAGGAGGGGGAGAGCAGGGGACACAGGAAGAGGATGAGAGCTGGTGGACAGAGGAGGAGGATGAGAGCGGGGCACAGAGGAGGAGGAGGATAAGAGCGGGGGACAGAGGAGCAGGAGGATAAGAGCGGGGGACAGAGGAGGGGAAGAGCAGGGGACACAGGAAGAGAATGAGAGCTGGTGGACAGAGGAGGAGGATGAGAGCTGGTGGACAGAGGAGGAGGATGAGAGCGGGGCACAGAGGAGGAGGAGGATAAGAGCGGGGGACAGAGGAGCAGGAGGATAAGAGCGGGGGACAGAGGAGGGGAAGAGCAGGGGACACAGGAAGAGAATGAGAGCTGGTGGACAGAGGAGGAGGATGAGAGCTGGTGGACAGAGGAGGAGGATGAGAGCGAGGCACAGAGGAGGAGGAGGATAAGAGCGGGGGACAGAGGAGGGGGAGAGCAGGGGACACAGGAAGAGGATGAGAGCTGGTGGACAGAGGAGGAGGATGAGAGCTGGTGGACAGAGGAGGAGGATGAGAGCTGGTGGACAGAGGAGGAGGATGAAAGCTGGTGGACAGAGGAAGAGGATGAGAGCTGGTGGACAGAAGAGGAGGATGAGAGCTGGTGGACAGAGGAGGAGGATGAGAGCTGGGGGACAGAAGAGGGAGAGAGCAGGGGACACAGGAAGAGGATGAGATCTGGTGGACAGAAGAGGAGGATGAGAGCAGGGAACAGAGGAGGAGGATAAGAGTGGGGGACAGAAGAGTGGGAGAGCAGGGGATACAGGAAGAGGATGAGAGCTGGTGGACAGAGGAGGAGGATGAGAGTGGGGGACAGAGGAGGAGGATTAGAGCGGGGGACAGAGGAAGAGGATGAGAGCAGGGGACAGAGGAAAAGGACAGCAGGGGACACAGGAACAGGAGCGGGTGGACAAAGGAGGAGGTTGAGAGCAGGGCACAGAGGAGGAAGATGAAAGCTGGGGAGAGAGGAGTAGGGGAGCAGGGGACACAGGAAGAGGATGAGAGCGGGGAACAGAGGAAGAGGATGAGAGCGGGTGGACAGAGGAGGAGGATGAGAGCGGGGCACAGAGGAGGAAGATGAGAGTGGGGGACAGAGGAGGATGAGATTGAGGGACGCAGGAAGAGGATGAGAGCAGGGGACAGAAGAGTAGGGGAGCAAGGGGCACAGGAGAAGGTGGAGAGTGGGGGGACAGAGGAGGAGGAGGAGAGCGAGGGGCACAGGAGAGCGGGGCAAAGAGGATGCTATGAGACTGCATATATAAGGCTGCACTATATGGAGAGCTATGAGGCTGCATGTATAAGGCTGCACCATATAGAGAGGCTATGAGGCTGCATATTTGAGGCTGCACCATATAGAGAGGCTATGAGGCTGCATATATAATACACTATATAGAGAAATATAAGGCTGCACTACATGGAGAGATATGAGGCTGCATATATAATACTCCACTATATGAGGCTGTACTATATGGAGAGCTATGAGGCTGCATATATAAGGCTGTACTATAGAGGCTGCACTACATGGACAAGTGAGCCTGCATTATACTGTATAGAGGGCTGTGAGGCTACGTTATATTATATGGAGGGCTGTGAGGCTGTATTATACTATATGGAGGGCTGTGAGGCTGTATTATACTATACAGAGGACTATGATGCTACTATATGTAGGATAGTAGGGGTGCATTATAATAATTGGATGACTATTGGGGCTACCTTATGAATGGGGGACTATGGGATGCATTATAATACATGGAGGACTATGGGGGTCTATTGTAATATATGGAGGAATATGGGGATACATTATAATAATTAGAGGACTATCGTGGCGGAGGAGGAAGACCGTATATACCAGGACGGGGGACATATATACCACGATAAGGGCCATATTCCTGGAGGGAGACCATATATAGCAGGATGGGAGACATATTTAAAAGGATTAGCTCCATATTCCAGTAGGATGACCATATATAGCAGGATGAGGGACATTAATACATAGACGGGTCAATTTGTGAGTCTTTATAGAACTTAGAACGTTACATGGGGCCCGTACATCCGACCAACGTGTGCCCGTGGGTGGGGGGGGGGGGCCCCGGTCTGAATTTTGCACCGGGGCCCACCAGACTCTAGTTACGCCACTGCATCCTTTATATTTAGAGCCAAACTTTTCAGGGTTGGTGCCTGAACATTAGGTGTTTGGGCACAGATCTAAAACAGGACAAATAACGGCAAACAGATCCAGCATAATGCCGGTACGGTAACATCTGGTACCATTGGTTTAAGGGAAAAACCAGAACATTCCAAAACCGTTTTTTGAAAGTAGCCAAAGGCTAAGATCACATGTCCAGTAATTCACCATTATTATTATTATTATTATTATTTATTATTTACTATTATAGTGCCATTTATTCAATGGTGCTTTACATGTGAAAAGGGGCATACATAAACAAGTACAATAATCATGAACAATACAAGGCACAGACAGGACCCTGCCCGAGAGGGCTTACAGTCTATGCAAGGGATGGTTGAGAAAACATTATTTGAGGTGAGAGGACCCTGCCTGCGAGGGATCACAGTCTACAAGGGATGGGTGACAGTACAGTAGGAGAGGAGAAAGGACCCTGCCCATGAGGGTTCTCGGTCTACAAGGGATGGGTGGGGATACAGTAGGTGAGGAGATAGGACCCTGCTTGCGAGGGCTCACAGTCTACAAGGGATGGGTGACGATACAGTAGGTGACGAGAGAGGACCCTGCCCACAAGGACTCACAGTGTACAAGGGATGGGTGAGGATACAGTAGGTGACGAGAGAGGACCCTGCCCACAAGGACTCACAGTGTACAAGGGATGGGTGGGGATACAGTAGGTGAGGAGAGAGGACCCTGCTTGCGAGGGCTCACAGTCTACAGGGGATGGGTGAGGATCAGGGTTGAACCTAGCCTCTGTGCTGCCTGAGGCCAACTACAAAATGGCGCCCCACCCCTTGCTAGTAAAAATATGTAATTCTGTGCCTTGGCATCTGTGCCATTTAAAAGTGGCATTTCTAAGTGGATACAGAGATATACCAGAGATGGATCATGCTGTGATGGCCTGACCTGATCGTACATCTTTTTCTTCTCTCTCACAGGTACGGAAAGAGACTTCATAGTGACGTATCTAACCTCCACTGTATCCAAGCTGACTGTGTGCCCCTAATGTATTGTGATGGTACGGAAAGAGACTTCATTTTGACGTATCTAACCTCCACTGTATCCAAGCTGACTGTGTGCCCCTAATGTATTTTGATGGTACGGAAAGAGACTTCATAGTGACGTATCTAACCTCCACTGTATCCAAGCTGACTGTGTGCCCCTAATGTATTTTGATGGTATAACATATTCTCCCATCTACTTTGTACCTTAGAAATATGCTTTTTTTTTTTTTTTCTCCTCCTGCCCTTGTCTCTGTCTCCTGCTGATCCTGACCCAAACTTTCCTCTTAGCAGTAATTTGTTAATTGTCCCCTGGTGTGATGTATCCTTCTCCTCTGACCCCTCCGCTCCACATACCTGGTATATTGTCTGTTGTTCACAAGAGCTTTAAATTGCATGGTGTAAGGCATTCTGTGCCTTGGCATCTGTGCCATTTCAAAGTGGCATTTCTAAGTGGATACAGAGATATACCAGAGATAAGCCAGAGATAACCAGAAGGTAACAACTCTACCCATCTACTACCCTTCAGTACTTTACTTAGCCCATTGCATCAAAATGTCCTTCATTTCAATGCTTTTATATCTATGTGCATTAGTCATCCACTTTTATCGCCCCATTCCCCCTCCATCACCCTTTATCCACATCAGCCCCTCTCTACTTCCCTTTACTATGTCCTGTTCCCATACTCTCTTCACCCTACTCAATAATCTAAGCCCGTCATATTCCAGGGTCTTGCCTCAACAAAAACAATGTCATAGAACCAAACATTACTCCCTCCTTCTCTTTCTACTACTGCTTATGTCAGGCGATATTTCTCCCAATCCTGGGCCACCCTCTTCCAACTTCAACTTCCCCCACGCCTCACACAGAATTCCCACTAACCTTATTAGCATTACCTGCACACCTCCATCTCCCTCTTTTAAATGTGCCCTCTGGAATACACGGTCCGCATGCAACAAACTTCCCTTTATCCACAACTACTTTCTCACTAACTCTCTTAACCTTTTGGCCCTTACTGAAACCTGGATCCAGGACTCAGACACTGCCTCCCCTGCTGCTATCTCCTACGGCGGTCTACACTTCTCTCATTCCCCGAGACCTGGAAACAGACGTGGTAGTGGAGTTGGCCTACTCCTGTCCCCACAATGTACTTTCCAGGTCATCCCCCCCCACTCCATCACTCTCATTCCCTTCTTTTGAAGTTCACACCATTAGGCTGTTCCGTCCCCTCCCCCTCAGAGTAGCGGTGGTGTATCGCCCCCCAGGTTCAACCACCCACTTCCTCGACCACTTCTCCGCGTGGCTGCCGCACTTCATGTCCTCAGAATTACCAACCCTCATCCTGGGAGACTTTAACATCCCCATAAACAGCCTCAACTCCACATCTGCATCCCAGCTCCTATCTCTAACCACTTCTCTTGGCCTCTCGCAACTCTCAACCTCTGAGACACATAAGGATGGTAACACCCTTGACCTGGTCTTTACCCGACTCTGCTCTACCTCCTCCTTAGACAACTCATCTCTTTCTCTCTCTGATCACAACATTCTCACCTTCACACTCACAAACCCTCGCCCATCACAGCATAGTCTGACCTATCACACATTCAAAAATCTACAGGCCATCAACCCTCACACATTCACAGACTCTCTTCTCTCATCACTGTCCCCAATCTCCTCCTTCTCCTGCCCCAATCTGGCTGTGAATTACTACAATGACACTCTCAAAAGTACCCTGGACCAAGCAGCAACCCTCACCCTCAGAACCTCCAAAAACAGAGTAAAACAGCCCTGGCTCACATCACAAACTCGATTCCTCCAGCGATGCTCCAGGAGTGCCGAACGCCTATGGAGGAAAACTCGCTCACCAGGAGATTTCATCCATTATAAATTCATGCTAAAAACCTACAACTCTGCCCTTCACCTCGCCAAACAGACCTACTTCACCACCCTGATCTCCTCACTAGCCAACAACTCAAAGAAACTTTTTGACACCTTTCACTCTCTCCTTAGTCCGAAAGTGCAGGCTCCTATCACTGACCTCTGTGCTGATGATCTAGCCTCTTACTTCACAGAGAAAATAGAAAACCTCCATCAGGAAATCAGCTCCCAACCTTCAAGTGTTTCTACTCCCATTTGTCCCCACATCCCCTCTGGCTCACTCTCCATTTTTGACCCAGCCACAGAAGAAGAAGTCTCCAGGCTCCTCTCGTCCTCACGTCTCACTGCATGCACCTCTGACCCCATTCCCTCATACCTACTCCAGTCCCTCTCTCCAGTGGTCACCAGTCACCTAACCACAATCTTCAATCTCTCCCTCTCTACTGGCAATTTCCCCTCCTCCTTCAAACACTCTATTATTACTCCACTACTAAAGAAAACATCCCTTGACCCATCCTGCACAAATAACTACAGACCTGTCTCCAATCTCCCCTTCATCTCTAAACTCCTGGAGCGCCAAATCTACACCCGCCTCACCCATTACCTTGCCACTCACTCTCTTTTAGATCCATTGCATTCTGGCTTCCGCCCCTTACATTCTACAGAAACTGCCCTCATCAAAGTAACCAATGACCTTCTGACAGCAAAACGTAATGGTGACCACTCTCTGCTTATCCTTCTTGACCTCTCTGCGGCTTTTGACACTGTTGACCACCATCTCCTACTCGCTATGCTGCACTCCATTGGCATCAAGGACACAGCTCTCTCCTGGTTCTCTTCCTATCTTTCTGACCGCTCTTTCAGTGTATCATTCTCTGGCTCCACTTCCTGCCCTCTTCCTCTCACTATTGGGGTCCCTCAGGGTTCAGTCCTTGGCCCTCTCCTCTTCTCTCTCTACATAGCCCCGATCGGACAGACCATCAGCAGATTTGGCTTCCAGTACCATCTTTATGCTGATGACACACAACTATACACTTCAGCCCCTGACTTTACCCCTGCTCTAATAAAGAACACCAATGACTGTCTAACCGCAGTCTCCAATATCATGTCCACTCTCTATCTGAAACTCAACCGTTCCAAAACTGAACTTCTTCTGCTCCCACCCTCTGCCAACCTCCCTAAACCTGACATCTCTCTCTCTCGGTGTGCGGCACCACGATAACGCCCAGTCAGCAGGCTCGCTGTCTCTGTGTTTTGATGGACACTGATCTCTCCTTCACACCCATACATACAATCTCTCACCCGCTCCTGTCGCTTGCACCTGAAAAATATCTCCAGAATTCGCCCTTTCCTCACCATGGAAACAACTAAAACCCTCACTGTGGCCCTGATTCATTCCCACCTTGACTACTGTAATTCTTTATTAGCTGGCCTCCCCCACAGTAAGCTTTCCCCTCTCCAGTCTATCCTCAATGCAGCAGCCAGGATCACCTATCTAGCAAACCGTTACTCAGATGTTTCTACTCTGTGCCAGTCACTACATTGGCTACCCGTACACTATAGAATCCAATCCAAATTGCTCGTTGTCACCCACAAAGCTATTCATGGTGCGGCACCTCCTTACCTCTCCACCCTCATCTCTGTCTACTACCCCACCCGCCCCCTTCGCTCTGAACGTGACCTCAGACTAACATCGGCATTAATCCGAACCTCCCATTCCCGACTCCAAGACTTCTCTCGAGCTGCACCAAAACTCTGGAATGCTCTACCCCAAGAAATTAGGACCATCCACAACTTGCATAGCTTCAGACGCTCCCTAAAAACACACTTCTTCAGGGCGGCCTATCCTTCTCCCTAACAGTAGTCATTTAGACATAAGATATTCATTGTTATAAGCCCCTGTACTTTGTGTTCCCATCCCGTCTTAGATTGTAAGCTCCTTCGAGCAGGGTCACCTTCATTTTTTGCCTTTTTTATTGTATTTCCTAAGTTGATTCTATGTTTATTGTATGTAACTACTGTTCTGCATTACCTTTCTGTACCGTATATTTTTCTTATATGTACCGTTGTACTGTAAAGCGCTGCGGAATATGTTGGCGCTATACAAATAAAGTTTTATTATTATTATTATTATGTAATCGGTAAAAATAAATCTGGTTCTTACAGATCTATTTCTATCCGGTAAAAATGAGTACAATAGTGGACATTTTGCATTAGAGAAATAGTAAAAACAATGTCCAAACACAGGGATGTCAGCGCCATCACACACACATACAAGAACCACACCGGAGATTCCAGTACAAGGAACATTAATGGCAATGGCTGCTTGGCACAAGCATACAGACACACAATGATGGCTGCAGACTCAGAGCGGTTGTCCTGCAGGCAGACACAGCCCTGCATCCTTATAGTACAGGAGGCAGCACTGATTGCCTACCTATTATTTCTGGCACATGCCTGCAAAACTCTGAGCAGCTCCAATGTGGCCGCTGCCTGGCACTGACTAGTCAGACATGTCCACCATGCTGCACCATGCACACACCACAGGCAACAACCTGCAATCTGAGCATCAAAAAGCAACGGCTGCACTAAGCTGGTAAGATGGAGCATCTTCCTCAACAAACAACGCCTCCTTCTCCCAAAATGCTTAGCCAATCACAAGCACCGCACACGGAGCTGTCTGAAGCTAATAGCAGGGGCATTCCTATTGGGTTGAGCGAGGGATGTAGGAATGGGAAAGAGGACAAGCGCCACCGAACAAACGTAGCTCGGGAGAAACATGGCTGCAATGCCTGTATGTACCGAGGGGGGGCACAGGACGTGGTGTTTAAGTTACAGCCAATCACTCCTGCAGCAGAGGCGCATGTAAAAGAGACAATGAATCCTGCACCAGGGGGGCACATAGAAATCATGGGGCCCCACAGCAGAAGTTCTGATTGGGTCTCCCTCAAAAAAAGAATGTTTCGCCGGGTCAGATAGATACATATCTCACAACTAAGGATGAGCAAGTACTGCAATAATCGGACTCGCTATACTCGCAAGTTAGGTCCCAATACTTGGTACTCGTTGCGAGTATAGCGAGTCCAATGGCAGTGAATGGGCGGGCGAGTACTTTCGCAGTGTATCTATATACACTGCGAAATTGCACTAAAAGTGAATAAAAGTTGTTAAAAAATAAAAAAATATCATAGTCACTTATCCGACGCCTGCACCGGGACCGGCAAAGAAGACATCCGATCAACGACAAGGACCTGTGAGTCTGACAGCCAATCAGATGGCTGGTAGCGATCTGGTCAATCAGATGGCCAGACGCCACAAACCATGTGATCGCTACCAGCCACCTGATTGGCCAGATTGCCAGGTCATTGATGCACGTTCAAGATCTGTCAATCTGGCCAATCAGGTGGCTGGTAGCGATCAGGTGGTTTGTGACATCTGGCCATCTGATTGTCCAGATCGCTACCAGCAATTTGATTGGCTGTCAGACTCACAGGTCCTTGTTGTTGATCGGATGTCTTCTTTGCCGGTCCCGGTGCAGGTGTCGGATAGGTGAGTATCACATTTTTTTTTTTTAACAACTTTTATTCACTTTTAGTGTACTTTCGCAGTGTATATATAGATACACTGCGAAGGTTAAAGGACTACTCGCTACTCCCAAGTAATCTCAAGAAACTCGGGGAGTAGCAAGTAGCCCGAATATCGTTACTATTTGTCGAGTACCGAATAGTAACGATTCTACTCGCTCATCCCTACTCGCAACTTTTCAGCACTTAAAAGTAATTTTCCTCCTATTTCCACATGCACAGTATGATGACCCAACTGTACCCCCCTTAACTATCCCAGAACAGTATGATCCCCAGCTATGACTCCCACCCAGCCCTCCATGTAGTATAATGGACCTATATAAAGTATAATGTGTACTAAACCTATTCACGCTATATAATAGCCCCCAACACAGCCCAGTGGGTTCCATATGGTATAATTGGCTCCATATAGTCCTTCATATATTATAATTCAGCCCCCATAGTCCTCCACATAGTATATTGCACCCTAAATTCCTCCATATAATATTATGCACCCCCATAGTATTCCATATAGTATAATTCATACCCACAGTCCTCCATATAGATTAATGCACCCTCACAGTCCTCCATATAGAATAATGCATCCCCCCAGTCCTCCATATAGAATAATGCACCCTCATAGTCTTCCATATAAAATAATGCACTCCCAAAGTCCTCCATATAGTATATTGCACCCCCAATGTCCTCCATATAGTATAATGCACCCCCCCATAGTCCAGTATATAGTGTAATGCACCCACACAGTCCTCCATATAGAATAATGAACCCCAAAAGTCCTTCATATAGTATGTTGCATCTGCAAAGTCCTTCATATAGTATATTGCACCCCAAACGTCTGCCATATAGTATGATACACCTTCATAGTCTTCCATATAGTATAATGCACCCCCCAAACTCCTCCATATAGTATATTACATCCCCAAAGTCCTCCATATACTATAATGTACCCCCAATAAACCTCCATATAGTATAATGTCCCACCATAGTCCTCCATATAGTATAATGGACCCACATAGTTCTCCATATAGTCGTGATGTGAGTCACTACAGTAATAACTAGCCCCAGAAGTGGAGATGATTCACCGTGGGCCGGGGAACTCGGGTCTCAGGCGCAGTCTGTGGGTCACGGTTCGGTGCCTGAGGCTGTGGGCCCAGTAGTCAATGATAAGAGGAAGGATAGAATAATAAAAGGAATAAAGGATAGTTCGTGACGCCACCTGTAGGGTTCCGGTGATGGCACCGGTGCTGCTTGGACCTCCGGGGTGATGGGCGGCAGCAAGGTGGAACCGCTCCCTACAGGACGAGCGGGGTCCCAGGAGTTGAGAGCTGCAGCGGAGTAATAGGGCAGCTCGGTTATTTCTGTGAGGCAAGGTAATTAGGCGGCAGCTCCGGAATAAGGCTCAGACACGTTGCTCCTCTGAACAGGTATTTACTGGGATGTTCACGGCATACAAGGTAACACAGTTCTCAATGCCGGGTAGTGGACTGGGTGGTCCCTGCGGTGAGTAGTGTCCTTCCAAGGCTCCACAAATGTCATTCTGTATCCTTACTGTCCCTTATCTTCGCTGCTCTAGTATACCTTGCCAGGGTACTGAGGGTTCTCGATTGGGGTTCCCGCTTAGGCCCTACTCACGGCCCCTGACCCTCAATGGTGGGTACCCCCGGTATAGCTGCGGTAGTTGTTAGGCTGTGAATCGGGCTCCTAAAAAGCGTTCGACCACTCGGGGTTCATGGTGCAGGGGTGAAACAACTAGACCACTTCGGAGGTGGCACTCCGGGTTCTGGACTGGGCTCGGGTCTTCAATCACCCGTTCTGACTTTGCCCCCTTTCTCTTCTGGGCCACCAGTGGACGGTGCCCTCCCTGTTAGCTGTCTTCCCTCTGTCACTTCTGCTGTCACGACTCAACCTCTCTGTTCCGTTCTTGTCTTTCTACTGTTCTAACTCCTTGCTACTTTCCCCACTGCTATATACCCTAGCTCTCCTCCCACCAGGACCGCTTACCCAGGAAACGGGTGCCTAATTGGTCCTCTATCACTAGGTGTTGCATGTGGTGTATAGAGCCACAGGGTTATCCTACTCACCACGGGAACGGAGAATACGACACCTTCAGTCAGGGGTGTAGTACCCTCCTGTAACGCACTCTTAGTGAGGCGCCACAGAGAGGTAAGACTACAATTACACATAGTAATAATTATTATCGTACTACTTACTGGATAAGTAAAGCGAGGTCAAACGATCTGAGATCAGGTACAACAAGGGGTAGTCAGAGACGAAATCCAATTCATGAGCCGGGTTAGGAAAACCAGAAAGACAAGACAGTTTACAGGTAGCAGGCAAAAGAGAAGTCAGGTCATAGCCAAAGTGTCTAAGTCCAGGTAAGGGAATAAAGTCAGGCTGGGTCAGGCACAGAGCACAGAGTTATCAGACTTAAACAGGCAGCAGCAAGAGTACGATTGGTACTGGATGGAAGACCTAGCCTGCTTAAGTAGATGACTAATCTAGGGAAGTGAACACAGGTGATTGCAGCACAGACCCAGCACAACCAAAACAGACTGACAGCTTTCACACAATAGTAACATAGCAGACAAGAAAAAAGAAGATATATCAGGGCCACATGTCCATAGTTTTATGGTTGCTTTATTAGATGCTGAATAAAATCATATGCATCCTGGCCGGTCGCGTTTCGGACACAAGTTCCTTACTCATCTTCTTTTCACGTTTGAGTGGTGGAAGCCAGCCATCTCATCAGGAGCCTGGGAATTCGAGGGTGTATAGGAGGTGAGCAGCACTTCCCAATTCCCTACCCCATCTCACATAGCAGACAAGGACAGTGTGGAGATTGTGACAACAGTATATTGCACCCCCAGTCCTCCATATAGTATATTGCAACCCCAAAGTCCTTCACATAGTATAATGCACCCCCATAGTCCTCCATATAGTATAATACACCCTTAAACTCTTTCACATACCATAGTATAATACACCCCAAATTCTGCCTATATTATTATCAACATCACATAGTGCTCAATAGTATCCCACCACTGTACTCACTGTTTAAAAAAAAAGTAAATACTCACCTCTCTCCTCGATTTTCACTGGCTGCTCCGGTCTCCTCTCCTCAGCATGTGTTCCACGCTCTGAACGACAAGGCACTCAGTGAAGATGTCATCGCTCCCCACCGTGCTGAGCTGCAAAGTCTCAGAGAGCAGCTGGGACTCAGGAGAATTCAGACACAGTGGCGACCAGAACTATAGCAGTGGGAGCGGCATCTAAAGGGGGCTGCACTACCACCGGGTACCCCCGTGGATGCCACACTCTGCCTATCAGCAGGTGGCACGCCGCCTGAGGCAGACAGCTCAGGTTGCCTCATGGTATGTGCGTCCCTGGTGAATATACAGTAGATGAGGAGAGAGGACCCTGCCCATGAGGGTTCACAGTCTACAAGATATGGATGAGGATACAGTAGGTGAAGAGAGAAGATCCTGCCTATGAGGGCTCACAGTCCACAAGGGGTGGGTGAGGGTACAGTAGATGAGGAGAGAGAACCCTGCCTGCAAGGGCTCACAGTCTACAAGATATGGATGAGGATACAGTAGGTGAAGAGAGAAAATCCTGCCTATGAGGGCTCACAGTCTACAGGGGATGGGTGAGGATACAGTAGGATAGGGTAGAGCTAGAATGGATTAGAATGCATTAGACTGGATCCAGCAGGAATCCTTTGTGCAAACACAACTATTTTGACCGGCTTCAAAAAATTGATTTCAGCTGTATCGGTCTTTTTTAATACTGAAGCCTATGGAAAATTCATTTATCCATTAAATAGCTATCCATTATTTTCCATTTAAAACTGATCCAGTAAGCAAAAAACAGATCATTTTCAAATGAAAGAAAAGCAATAATAAAGGGTTCCATTCAATGACCACAAGCAGAGATACTAAAACCCATGAACTATTGATATCCAAAGTTACGGTATCGTACATCTGTGTGTGTCTACTACATAACCAGGCCAGATATAAATCCACTTAAAGGAATAAATGGTTGTATTCTATTACTGCAAGCAGAGATATTTTGAAAGCTAAGAACAATAGATATATAATGTTATGGTCCAGTTATCAGCGCTCGCTCGCAGCTGTAAATATGTGTGTCCACCACATAACCAGGCCAGATTTACATCCGCCAGGAGCAATGAAACTTTCCATTCAATGACTGCAAGCAGAGATTTAAAAAAAAGAAAAAAAAATACTCATGAATTAAAACAGAAAATATATTGGGAAATCTATACTTGAAACAAAGAAGCTGAAGTATCCCTTTAAGACGCCATTGTACATCCAGTCTTTGTATGTGAGTGACAGGCGGATAACGAGCAGAACATGCGGCCGATATAAATCTTGGATTTTACGGCTTGGTATTCGCTTTTATTCTTACTATGAAGCTGGATCTAATCTGACGGAGGCGTTTTTTTTTTTCTGTCGCAGACAACTTGAAACAAATGTGACCTTTGAGCGAATGCCTTCTATTCATGAACTTATCAACACAGATATATTTAAGGTACAATAGATCAGGCGTCCATTGTAGTGTAAAGACTCATTAAGAAGATCTTGTAGACACAGTTGTCGTAGGAGAACGAGCCAATGGATGGTGGATGGAATGCCAAGAGATTTGTCGTCATACCAGGAATTCTCCGTGTACGCGGCCCGCCGCCCGCACCGAGGAATGGTCGGCCCTTTGGGGAATAGTGCTTGTGCCATGCATATGCTTCTTGTTAAGACTGAAGGATAGTACAAGATATTACAAGTATGTCAACTCCAATAGGATCTTTGTGCTAACAATGGACTCATTTGCAAGGAACGAGGGGGCAAAAGGTCTATGTGCCCATTGTTCCTGGGCCGCTGGTAGACATATGAGCTGCTGTAATAACACCCAGCTCAATGACCCATCTAACCCCTGTCATTACTGTCTCAGTAACGTCTTACTCATGATTAACCCTCTACTGGAAGGGTTCACAATTCCATAAAAAACTCTATTTATTGTAATTTTATCTTTTAGTTTTATTTATGCACAATAATAAGTCACATATACCCATATAGTGTGACCACAAGGTCTGTCACAAGGTGTGTATCCCTAGAGATGAGCAAATCTTTTGAAAGTCTAATTCTCCAGCTTCGACAAGTTTTTTCCAAGTTTTTACTATTTACAATTACTGTTAAGCCTACAATTGACCAGAAAAGATGTAACACTCTGAGGTCACCTAGGACTGTAATTAATAATATATATAATAATATTTATTCATTTATATAGCACTATTAATTCCATAGCACTTTACATACATTTGAAACACTGTCCCCATTGGGGATCACAATCTAAATATCCTATCAGTATGTCTTTCAAGTGTGGGAGGAAACTGGAGTGCCCAGAGGAAACCCACACAAACACGGGGAGAACATATAAATTCCTTGCAGATATTGTTCTTGGTGGGATTTGAACCCAGGACCACACATAAAGCCTTAGTATTGGGAATGTGACCTCCTTATGTATGCCTATGGCTGTTTATCACTACTGTGTTGTCACACACTACAGTGAGTCCTCACTTAACGACGGGGTTAGGGACCAGAAGGTCCGTCATTAAGCGTGTCCCGTCGTTAAGCGTGACCCTGTAATTCTCCAACCGGAGTCCAGTTATGCTGTCCAGTTGCTGCTCCCATCTGCCCGCATGCTGTGTTCTACAGCTTCCGGCCGCCCATGCTGTACAGTCCAGCTCTCTGGGGGGCCGCGTTTAAACGGTGCATAGGAAACGTTTCCTGTGCACCATTTAAACGTGTCCCCCAGAGCGCTGGAATGTACAGTGTATAGCATGGGCAGCCGCAAGCTGTACAACACAGCATGCAGGCAGATGGGAGCAGCAACTGGACAGCATAACTGGACTCTGGTTGGAGAATACTGTACAGTACTGCACAGTACAATGTACCAGAATCCTGAGACCCGGAGCCACCAGGGAAATCACCTTTCATAATCTCAGGAGACATTCTGGTAAGTGTTGTACAGTACTACACTGTAGTTAAGAATGACCGTCGTAAGTGCGAGTCGTCATTAAACAGACCCGTCGTTAAGCGGAGACTCACTGTATTTGTAATGCTTATTCAATAGCTTTCTCTCCCTATCTCGTCATTTCACCATCCAAATTGACCAAAAAAATGGCTACTGCATTCCCTGACTTGGCTTTTATACAGGCTCTGATAGTCTTTCCTGATTGTCTCAGCTATATCATGTGATGTGATAGGTGCCAGGCATTATAGGGAAGCCAATATGGCCACACCCTGAGCCTCCTCTGGCTGATGCAATCTTATGCTTTGTGTAATTTGGCAGCAGGCATTTTTTTAAGAATTGTGGAAATCGAATTGCAAATTGTTCAAATTGACTGGGTCTTTGACTGGCTTTGTATTTTAATAGGGTTAAACATGGGGAATGAGAAAGGGGTTTTCTGAGTAGTGGACAACTCCTTTTCATACAAAAAGTCCAGCATTCTGTGGTCACTACTAGAGAGTACCCATTGAAGACAGACTAAGGCTACGTTCACACATTTGCGTATTTTGCTGCGCTTTTTTGCGCGCGCTTTTTGCCGCGTTTTTTCGGCCGCGCAAAAAAGCGCAGCAAAATACGCAGGGGCTTTCACACACTGCGCTTTCTTTCCCCCAGAAAGCGCAGTGATGTCACAGAGGGGAGGAAGAATCCAGCTTCCTCCTCCCCTCTGTGACATGTGTGACCGCCCCATTAGATTCCACAGTGTGTTAATACACACTGTGAAATCTACATTAAACAGAGGCAAGTTAATGAAAAATAAAAAACAATCAATACTTCACCTCTCCGACGCCTTCTCCCGGTGTGCGATCTCCGATTCCAAGTGAGCTCTCTTCTGACAGGACCTGTGATGACGTCAGAGGGGGGGCGTTCCCGGGGCGGTCCCATCGCTGATTGGCCGCTCGCGGTCACATGACCGCGAGTGCCCGGGAACGCCCCCCCTCTGACATCACCACAGGTCTTGTCAGAAGAGATCTGACTTACAACCGGGGATCGCACAGCGGGAGAAGGCGTCGGAAGGTAAGTATTGATTCTTTTTTATTTTTCACACACTTGCTTTTGTTTAATTTAGATTTCACAGTGTGTATTAACACACTGTGGAATCTAATGGGCGGCCACAGCTGTCACAGAGGGGAGGAGGAAGCAGGATTCTTCCTCCCCTCTTGGAGAATACGCAGTAGTAGCTGCGTAAACAATTGACATATCAATTGTTTACGGAGCTGCGTTTTCTCCCGGAAAACGCACTGCGTATTTTTACGCAATGTCTGCACTGCAAAGTGAATTTCCCATTCACTTTGCAGGTAGACAAAAGGCACATTGCGTATTTTGAAAAGCGCGCGTAAAAAAACGCGGCAAAATACGCAATGTGTGAACGCAGCCTTATAAGTTTCCACCACTATATGGTTTGAGAAAATAATGTAAAAGATTACTAAGAATGACATTTTGTGTGTTATTGGTGACTGAACAGCTTTTTTAAGTATGAGCTATGAGGCTATGTTTACATAATTTTTAAGCAGTTTTTGGAGCAGAATTTGGCTATGAGCACACAGAGTCTTTTCGTGGAGTTTTTAGAGCAGAAATTGAGAAGAAACTCTTCAAATCCCAAAACTCCCCCAAAATGACAGAAAGACTCAATGTCCACATAATACACAGCAATGTCAAAACGACATTGTCAACATGTTCCATCCTATGTCACTTCTTGAAACCGCTTTGGAGTTCAAAAACTCCTGCCATTTTTAAAAGAGGTGACATGCATCGGAGTTGCTTCAGGAAAGCGACTGTCAGCATCTTCCTGAATCTTCATCGCCTGGGAAGATGCGACGATTTCGCCAATGTATAAAAGATGCCATGTGCACTGACGTGCCCCAGGGCCGTGGGGTACTCAAAAACGGGCCAGTTGTTATGCCGCAGGAGTCACAGGGGTCGAGGCCTGGTCTTGTGCCTTGGAGGTTGAGTTTAAAAGTTCTGGACTAGTAGCTTACGGATAATTGTCGTGACACCACCCATGGTATGCGGCTATTAGTGGCTGCGGCTGTGGTGCGGGACCTCTGGGGATGATGGGAGTGCAGCGGTAATGGTTTCGCATGCCTTGGGTGGAGCGGATCCCCAGGGCAATCTGTAGAGTCTATGGTGGTGGTAGGCCATTGGGGGTGTAGGGCTGAGGGTGCTGAATAACCGACAGACACAAGGGTTGAAGTCTCCATTACCTTTAGTAGTAGAGTAGCAGGTGTGTCCAGGGTACTGTCCACAAGCAATGTTAGGAGTCCAGGTGGCCTAAAAGCAAGTTGGGATTCTCCTCACCCGGCAAGTTCTGAGGCCTCCCTGTTGCGCTACTCTTGGCGGGTCCTGGCTGCCTATAGCAAAACATCGACCCTCACTCCTCCTGCGTACAGTCCCTTGCCCATTTGACAGGTAGCTCGAGCCCTCCCTCTGTGTTACACTTGTGGTGCCCCGCCAAGCAAGCGTCACAGAGGGGTACTGCACCCGTAAAAGAGGTGCAGATGCTGCAGCTGCAGATGGACCCTAGGATGGTAGGTGGGACCCATTTCCAGCACTCCCACACTAGTATACACGGTGGGAGGTTACCCAGGAGGGAATAAAAGCACCTCTAGGGGGAACAAGGAGAGCTTTTGTCTTTGCCTCTAAGTGGGGACCTTTACGGTCCATGCTGCTAGGTCACTCGGCTGAGGGACCAGGAGGAAGAGATGGAGGAGGAAGAAAGGGTTTATGGAGCTTTTCAGGAGAGCAGCCGGTTGGGGAAGAGGGGCCGTCGTCAGGTTTTCCCAAGCAGTTTATCAGGCACCGGAGCCCGCACCTGTAGGATACTTTAGGACCACAGAGAATCCGGATTCCCGTGGAGTCTTCAATTCTCCCGGGCACCAGAGCAGACCGAAAGAGGGTACTAGGCACCGCTAGAGGAACGAGCGGCCAGCCAGTAGAGGGTTACCCGACTGCCGTATAGGTGAGAGAGGAAAGGAGGTCAGGTTGATTCCAAGTCACCAGGCTTCACACCACAAACTGGAAAGCAGGAAGGAACAGACGGGGTTAGAGAAAGAAGGCACACCAAGGGTTCCACCATACCACCTGGGATCCACCTGCAGCCACTCGATAAGTTACCTGTCCTCATAACATCAGGAGTGCTGAACTGTAACTTTGTATGCATGCAAGTGAACAGTAAAGTACCCGGAGGAAAAGTGACTTTTGACTCTGCCTGTATTTCTTGTTCCCATACAAGAACGCTGCCCCGGAGGTCCAGCAGTACTTGTGTACCTGTAGAGGACTTTACCACACTAGCTGCACTACCATTTACCTCCGGCGGACTGTGGCGGCGCTGGTGACACATCACCAGAAACTACAGGTGGCGTCACGACAAACTGTATATAATCCCATGTAAATATAACCCCTTTTTGAAGATATACCCAGGACACGGGATCAGGCCTGGCCACCACTCCCCATGACACAGCAGACGCTACCCCTGAAGCCTGATACCCGAGTACCCCAAAGCCTGGGCTCGACACACTCCTCTATCTACTCTCCCTGAGCTCTCTGGCTCTGCTGTGCCTCCTGGGCTTCGTTGTGGCCGAGAGACTTGGAATCTCCTGCCCTCTGGTGTTGGCTGCTGGCCCTAGAATCCCCCACAACCTCAGACTGGGGTGTCTGCTCCAGGCACTCTGCACTGTGGTGAGCCTGGCAACCATTTCCACTCCCCATACCTGCTTCTCCACTTCCTCAGACCCTCTCCTACGGGTCCCTCATGCTGGATAGTCTCCGTCCTGGGACGAGCCTTATGCTGCTATAGTCTCGGGACCTCTTCACAGTCCTCCCAGGAACTGAACTGCCTAACCCCACCCCCAGGCCAGAATTTATAGGGGGGGGGGACCTCCCCAGGACTCGGGTTTCAGAGCTCCCCCTTCAGGTCTGGAGTTGGGATGATGTTGTGTGTGGTGGGTTTACCTGGTGTGCAAACCTTCCCTTGCTTCTAAGCATGACATGACCCCCTGTGGGAGGCAATGTCATCGTGGCAACCGGACTCTGGGGTGCCACATGCACCAAGCCCTACTTTCCAATCAAAACTTTTTTAACTCCCCATGTCTTTTGGAGAGTTTCTGCATCAAAATCTCCTGAAAAAACTTAGTGTGAACATTCTCTTTTAGGATGCATGCACATTGTGTTTTATTTTTTAAGTGGTCTAAAATGACCCATTTTCCTGAAAGTTTTTCCTGAATCATTTTTTTTTTTTTTTAGTTAAATTTGTTTTTATTAGGTATCAATAAGAATTTAGACATAACAGTCATTAACATAAATCTTAATACCATATTATAAGATAACGTAAGAGAGGAACATCAATCGGTGTACTAGAACATTTAAACATAATAATCTTTAGAACATAGTAGACCCCAGGTAGTGTTCATATGAGAAAGTGTTTAACCGCTTCAAGTGTCGGGGATATTCCCCTGGTAGTAACAACATCTGTGTTCCTCCACAAGGGAAGGTTTTCACGTATCCATAAAGAAAAGAAAGAGAGAAAGAGGGAACAGGTGAGAAGGAAAGGGGAGGCGGGGGTGGGGGTGTGCTGCGAACTTAAGCCTTACCCATCCAAGTGTGTGACTAAAGTTGGAGAAATTACGACCTCATTGAAGTATCCATTCCTCTAGTTTCGGCGAATCCCTGAACAATAGCCATGGAGCCCATTGATCGCTGAACCGCTTTATAGCTGAATCCGTATGCATTGCCTGTGAAAGAAGGTCTTCCATCCTACAAATAACATTCATCTCAGCCACCAGTTCGCTGCGTGAGGGGGGTCTAGTGCGGCCCCACCATCTGGGTATTAGGCGCCTGGCTGCTGTCAAGAAGTGACGTAATAATCCTTTCTTAAACTGGGTTAGGGACATAGAAGTCATATTGAGCAGGGCGATTTTCTCCGTGAGGTCAATCTGGTGGCCCGAGACTCTAGTATATAAATCTCGAACTGCCTGCCAAAATGGGATAATTAAGCGGCAACTCCACCAAATGTGTGTATAGGTACCAGTTGCAGTCTGGCACCTCCAACATTGGTCGGACGCCTCCGGCCAAATTGTTTTCACCATCACCGGACACCTATACCATCTCGCCACCACCTTAAAGTTACGTTCCTGTGACAGAGCTGATGTCGATGCCTTGTTTGTGAGGATATATGCCCTCTCCCATTGGAGATCGGATAGGTCCCTTCCCAATTCCTTTTCCCATGCACGTCTATAGCGTGGTATATCAGGAGAATTAGCGTCTAGTGTATCTCTGAAAATGCTATAAAGCGTCGAAATGGTGTGTGGCGTTTGAACTCCCAGGGAGCACATGTGTTCAAAAGGTGTCAGTTGGCGCGTCAATGAGTTTAATGGTAGAGATTTTATGAAACTATGCAGTCTAGCGTGGAGTAGCCATGCATCACCTGGTGGTTGGGCTGAAGGGAACAGGCTATCTAGTGAGCGCAGTCCATTTGCATCAAGATAGTCTTTGATGGTAGGGTTGGAGGTTTTCAGAATCCCTAAAAAGGAAGTCCTGTTGTTATCTACCTGGAATATAGGGTTGCCAAAGATGGGAGTCATCGGGCCGGGATGAGTGGTCAATCGCAACGTTTTGTTTTGAGAAATAAACGAAGAAGCGATCTGAGTTATTAAAAAGGAGATAGAGCGCCCCTTGAGGTGTTGGGGATACAGCTGCGACAGGGGCCACCCATCGGGCCTCGACAACTCCACATCTACCCACCTCCTCCTTTCACCTTGGTCAAATAGGTCGAGGATGCATTTCCCCATAGTCGCCCAGTGATAATGGAGCATGTTAGGCAAGCCAACTCCTCCCCTATTAGGGGCCCGACATAGAAGGTTGTACGACAGTCTCAGGGGAGTGTGAGACCAGATGAATCGTGTAAAAAGGGTTTTTAGTCGAGAGAAGAAGGCTGCAGGTAAGTTAAGGGGGGCAGTTTGAAAGATATATAATACCCTAGGAAGTATATCCATACGTAGCGCATGAATCCTTCCCAGCCATGTCAGTGATAATCTATTCCATTTAATTAGGTCTTTTTCCACTCGGTCTAGCAGTGCCGGGTAGTTCAGGTCAAATAGCCTGTCTGGATCAGCGGGAAGTTTCATCCCCAAATAGTCTATAGAAACCCGTCTCCAGGTGAATGAGTACTCTCGCTCCAGCAAGGTGACTACCAGCCCGTGTAAAGAGACGTTCAGTAATTCTGATTTAGAGGCGTTAATTTTGAAGTTGCTTAGGCGGCCATATGTAGTCAGTTCAGATAGGATATTCGGGAGGCTTATCAGGGGATTTGTTATATAAAGCAACAAATCATCGGCAAAAAGTGCCAGCTTGTGGGTGCGTCCCCCCAGGTCAAGGCCCCGGATCGAGGGGTGTCTCCTAAGGGAACATGCCAATGTTTCCATGCATATCACGTATAGCAATGGGGATAAAGGGCATCCCTGGCGTGTGCCATTTCTAATAACAAAGGGTTCTGACAGGGCCCCGTTGATCCGGAGCCTGGCCGCCGGGCATGAGTACAGGGCCCCTATGCGATGGAGCATTATGTCGTTTAGCCCTAAGTGCTTCAGGGCAGCAAACATGAACCCCCAGTGCACCCTGTCGAACGCTTTCTCGGCGTCTATTGACAGGATGCACATGGGTATGCTCCGTGCTTTGGCCATATCTATTAGAGCAAGGGAGCGCATCGTATTATCTCTGGCCTCCCGTCCCCGCACAAAACCAACCTGGTCCATGTCTACCACTCCCGGGAGAAGTGAGCTCAATCTGTCCGCTATGATCTTGGCATATAACTTGATATCTAAGTTCATTAAGGATATTGGTCTGTAACTGCCACATAGCGTGATATCTTTCCCTGGTTTGGGAAGCACCACTACATGGGCCAGAAGGGCCTGTGCAGGGAAGGACCCACCCGCCGAGACGTCATTACAGACTTGTAAAAACAAAGGGCTGAGGAGGTCTGTAAAACGTTTGTAAAATCTAGCTGTGTACCCGTCAGGCCCTGGGCTCTTCCCGACCTTCAAGTTTTTTATGCCTTCTTCTACCTCAGACAGTGTAAAGTCGCCAGACAGTTTTTCGCTGTCTTCTTTGCTAAGGGTCGGGAGGCCGCTTTTTTGTATGTAAGTTTCAAACAGTTTCGTGAGTTGGGGCTGAGGCATATTGTCATAGTTACCCTGTAATTGGTAGAAAGAGGCATAAAATTGTCTGAAGGTGTCCAGGATATCTCTAGGTCTGTGCATCAGTGTACCTTCTTTGTTTTTTATGCGAGCAATATACGTCTGAGGGGGTTTAGGATGTAGGGCCCTGGCTAGTAGTCTACCACTTTTATTTCCCATGTGGTAGTAACGGGCTTGAAGTTTATCCCGAAATGCACAATCTTTTTGGTCAAATAAGGACAGAAGTCTAGTGCGGAGTGTCGTCAATTGTGCATACAATATTGGCATAGGGGTGAGTCGGTGTTTGGTTTCAAGATCTGAGATGTCTCGGAGTAAGTCATGTGTTTCTTCCGTCCGTCGTTTCTTAAGGCGTGCCCCGTGGGATACGAATATCCCTTGTAAAACGCACTTCAATGCCTCCCATTTTGTCGGGGATGGAGTGTTGTCATGTATATGGTCTTCAATAAAGTGATTGATTGAGGTAATGATATCTGTGTGACACAGTGTGTCGGTCAGTAGGTTGTCGTTCAGTCGCCATGATCCCGATCTGCGTGTTACATTGTTTGATGCCATGGTGAGGAAGATTGGGGCGTGGTCAGACCACAGTATGTTGCCTATTGAGGCGCTTAGCTGTTTGTCTAAAAGAGAATGAGTAACGTGGAATCTGTCGATCCTGCTATATGTGTTATGCACTGGTGAGTAAAATGTGTAGTCCTTGGTGGTGGGATGTAGGATGCGCCAGATGTCCAGTAAGCGGAGGTTGTCCGAGTGCTTTGTCAGGTGGTGGAGAGACGGTACAGAGTAATGGGACTTACCCGACGATGTGTCAATTTTAGGGTCCATGGGAAAATTGAAGTCGCCACCCAGGATGATAGGGACCGCACCAGCAAATGCCTCCAGACCCCTCCGAACAGCAGAACCGAATTTCCTCTGATTCCTATTAGGATAATGCACATTAGCTATGACGTATACAGATGACAACCATGATATTTTCAGAAAGACATATCTGCCTTGTGAGTCAATCAGTTTATCTAGTACTTCAGAGGAACAAGATCTATGAAACGCAATGGAAACTCCTTTAGATTTTGACCCTGGAGTAGTGCTATGAAACCATAGTGGGAAGTCTCTGGTCACGCATGCTGGGAAGTGATCAGTTCGGAAGTGAGTCTCCTGCAATAAGAGTATTTGAGTTTTACAAGAGTGCATAAAAGTCAGAATTTGTCTACGTTTCTCCGGGACATTAAGCCCCTTAGCATTGAAGGAACAACACTTAAGCGTCCCTGCCATTAGATATGAAAGGTTGGGATTCTCCTGTAGTTATGGGCTCGTTCGTCAGCATTGAGGGTGGGGGTAGGGGAAGGTAGATGGGGTGTAGGAAAGGAACAGGAAAGGGAGAAGAAAGTAGAAAAGGTGGGAAAAAAGGGAGTAGAGAGAGAAAGTCCCGGATACACCTAGGGGTGTTCCGCGTTGTGCAGAAGTGGATAGCATCACGCATCCAGCACTGAGGGTGTAAGTGGGAGTCCATGGAGGCAGCCGCCCCCCGCATCCTCCCCGCCGCCACAGCGAGGTATGTAGTCTCTGTATTCATGTGCCAAACGAATATGTGCAACCACCAGTGACCAGGGCAGATAAGGGAGAAAGGAGAGAGGAGAAAAACCAGCGCGGGCCCAGCAATGGCTACATTTTAGGGGAAGAAAGTAGGTGGAGAGATAATGATGGTAGGTGCAGAGGGGGAGTATGTAATCAGTCATAGGGAAAGTGTATGGGGGTTAGAGAGGGGTGAGCAAGGTGGAGTGGAATGTGTGGGAATGTATTGAAAAGATGGGGACTATGAGAGTGTGAGGTATAGGGGGGGGGGGGTCAGTATTGTGGAAACAATGAAGGGGGGAGAAAGGTGTACGAGAGAAGTGAGGTGGGGGTGGAGGAAGAAAGAAGACTATGTTCGGTGTGGGAAAGTAGTGGGACGGTTGCATGATTAGAAGGAAGTAAGCAGATAAGGAGAAAAGAAAGGAGGGGAGAAATTCAAGGGAGGTCACCAGTAGTTGCCTGACATGTCAGTAGGGCAATAGAGTCCGTTTGCAATTAAGGTATCAGGGATACAGCTCGTAGCCGAGTGCATAGTATCAGGTTAGATAAGAAACCAATAATCAGAAACAGCAATAACATTAATAACTCTTGGTCTTCGTGGTTGCATCAAAGCCACGGCATCACGTGAAAATCACTTGTGTGAAGAGGTGAAAGCAATCTGTAGCTCCGGCCTTCATTTCAGGTCGTAGCTGAGCTAGGAGAGCCACGGCCTTGGGCTCGCTGCCATCTAGCCGGGGGCGGTGGAAGATGCGGGATCCTGGGCCAATCCGGCAGCGGAACTTCTGGGATATCCAGGGCTCGACAGAAAGGGGTCAAATCAGCAAGGCGCTTAAAGGTGGCCGTCTTCCCATCCCTTGACGCTACTAGTTGGAAGGGGAACCCCCATCTGTATTTTATGTCCTTCTCGCGTAGCACTGATAATAGGGGGCGCAATCCTCTTCTTTTCTGAAGTGTGCTCCCCGCTAGGTCTGGTAGCAGAGTCACATGAGTGTCCAGATATGGAACATCACCTTGGTTTCTGGCTTCTCTCATGATAACCTCCTTAATCGAGTAAAAGTGGATCCTACAGATCACATCTCTAGGCCTTGCTGCTGGGGGCGGCCTCGCCGAAAGGGCTCTGTGTACCCTATCCAGTTCTATGTCTGGGCCTGTTGCATCACCCAGGATCTGTTTAAATAGGGCCTGAACCGCCGCCGGTAGGTCCAGGGGGGTGACGGATTCGGGCAGGCCCCTTATCCTCACATTATTCCTGCGGTTTCGGTTTTCGCTATCCTCCTGTTGATAGAGCAAGTCTTCCAGCATGGTGGAGTGTGTAGCTAGCAAGGATCTATGAGCCTGCAGCTCATCCAGCACCGAGTCTTGGGCCTCCTCCACCTCCTCTACTCGTGTGGCAAATTCTGACCTCAATGCCTGCATCTCAGCTTTGTAGGAGGCTTCTATGCGGCAGGCGAAGCGCTCCAGATCCTTTTTCGTGGGGAGGTCACGGAGGTACTGTTGATGTCTTCTCCGGAGGCCCCGATCGGCAGACTAGTGTGAAGATCTCCTTCTTCCCTGTCCTCTTGCAGGCAGGCATATCTATTGCCGGATTCCCGCCTGTCCCGCCCCATTGCTCCTTTCTCCTTCAGTGGCGGCGCCATGTTGGATGGTGTGGAATGCCGGGGGGTACTCGGTCCGGAGCGGAGATACCGATCAATTCCGGGCTGGGAGCCGGCGTCTTCGGTTCCGGTGCCTCCCAGGCCCTTCTTAGGCTTGCCCATAAAGAAAAAGCGGCAATATCGATAGTGTGGCGGCTGTTATCACGGTTGATGCGGAGGAGCTAAGACAGGCTGCGTCTTATCCCTCCATAGGCTTGGCCACGCCCCCCCCTGAATCATTTTTAAGGCCTATTGATTGGATAGCTAGTTTGTACCCACCCAATAGAAGTGATGTGCAATTTCTTACTTTGCACCAGACATTTTTCAAAATCTGCATCAGAAAAAGAGTTTTCCAAGCAAAGTCGCTTTTTTTTTTCCCCTAAAGCATCTGTGTCTTTTTTGTGATCTGTCATGGTCACTTCCTGACCGTTTTTCTAACGTTTTGGCAGCCAGGGTTTTCTTTTGTAGGAATTTCTCATGGTTTTTGTGACATATACTCTCAATTTCCAGTCTTTTTTTTTCACTCTACTGAATCATAAAGAAACAACTAGCAAAAATTCTATAAAAATCCTTTAAAAATCATTAGGGTGTCTTGTGAGCTTTCCCATTGACTTGCATTGTAGAGTACAGACCATTTCATTTAACCACTTGGTAATTTTGGAAACCTGGCGGTGTCATTAAAAATAAACGGGGGATGATGAGAGGGAACGTCTGAGGGGATAAGGATTATTCGTGACACCACCTGCGGTATGCGGCCAGGGCGGCCACTGCTGCTTCAGACCTTCTGGGGACGATGATCGGCAGCTGGGATGGTGTCGCTCACCACAGGTAACATACATAGTAACATAGTTTTTAAGGTTGAAGGAAGACTTTAAGTCCATCTAGTTCAACCCATAGCCTAACATGTTGATCCAGAGGAAGGCAAAAAACCCATGTGGCAACACTAAGCTCCACATTGGGGGAAAAAATTTCTTCCTGACTCCAGGTACGGCAATCAGACTAGTTCCCTGGATCAACACCCTATCAAAGAATCTAGTATGTATAACTGGTAATATTATAGTTTTCAAGAAAGGCATCCAGGCCCTTCTTAAATGTTAGTAGTGACTCCCTCATTACAGCATCATGTGGCAGAGAGTTCCATAGTCTCACTGCTCTTACAGTAAAGAATCCGCGTCTGTGATTATGATTAAACCTTCTTTCCTCCAGACGTAGAGAATGCCCCCTTGTCCCAGTCTCAGGCCTAAGAGTAAAGCGATCATTAGAAAGGTCTCTGTACTGTCCCCTCATATATTTATACATTATTATAAGATCACCCCTAAGCCTTCGTTTTTCCAAGCTAAATAACCCCAAGTTTAATAGCCTGTCTTGGTATTGCAGACCCCTTAATCCTCTAATGACTTTTGTCGCTCTTCTCTGGACCCGCTCTAGTTCAGCTATGTCTTTCTTATACACCGGAGACCAGAATTGTACACAGTATTCTAAGTGTGGTCGCACTAGTGACTTGTATAGAGGTAAAATTATGTTCTCCTCATGAGCATCTATGCCTCTTTTAATGCATCCCATTATTTTATTTGCCTTTGCAGCAGCTGCCTGACACTGGCCACTAAATGTGCGTTTGTCATCTACCCATACACCCAGGTCTTTTTCAGTGACAGTTTTGCCCAGTGTTTTACAATTAAGCACATAATTATACCTTTTGTTTCCTCTGCCCAAGTGCATGACTTTACATTTATCTCCATTAAAGCTCATTTGCCATTTAGCAGCCCAAGCTTCTAGTTTACATAAATCCTCCTGTAATATAAAATTGTCCTCCTCTGTATTGATTACCCTGCAGAGTTTAGTGTCATCCGCAAATATTGAGATTCTACTCTGTATGCCCCCTACAAGGTCATTAATAAATATATTAAATAGAAGCGGGCCCAACACTGACCCCTGTGGTACCCCACTGTTAACTGTGACCCATTCTGAGTGTGTTCCATTAATAACCACCCTTTGTTTCCTATCACTAAGCCAGTTCTTAACCCACTTACACATATTTTCCCCTATCCCCATTGCCCTCATTTTATGTATCAACCTTTTGTGTGGCACCGTATCGAAAGCTTTTGAAAAGTCCATATACACCACATCCACTGCATTTCCTTGGTCCAGTCCAGAACTTACTTCTTCATAGAAGCTTATTAGATTAGTTTGACAGGAACGGTCCCTCGTAAAACCATGTTGATAATGGGTCATGAGGTTATTTTTCTTCAGATACTCCAGTATAGCATCTCTTAGAAAACCCTCTAGGATTTTACCCACAGTAGACTTTAAGCTTACTGGCCTATAATTTCCAAGTTCAGTTTTTGTCCCCTTTTTGAATATTGGCACCACATTTGCTATACGCCAGTCCTGTGGTACAGACCCTGTTATTATGGAATCTTTAAATATTAAAAATAATGGTCTATCTATGACTGTACTTAATTCCTGCAGCACTCTGGGGTGTATCCCATCCGGGCCTGGGGATTTGTCAATTTTAGTGATTTTTAGATGATGCCGTACTTCCTCTTGGGTTAAGCAGGTGACATTTAATTGAGAATTTTTGTTATCACTGATCATATTGTCTGCCATGGGATTTTCTTGTGTAAATACTGTTGAAAAAAGTCAATTAGCATATTGGCTTTTTCCTCATTCTCATCCACCATTTCACCCAGACTATTTTTAAAGGGGCCAACACCATCAATTTTTAGTTTCTTACTATTTATGTAGTTAAAAAATATTTTGGGATTCTTTTTACTTTCTCTGGCAATGAGTCTCTCTGTCTCAATCTTTGCTGCCTTGATTTGCTTTTTACAAATGTTATTTAATTTTCTGTATTTATTTAATGCCTCATCACTACCTACTTGCTTTAATTCCCTAAATGCTTTCTTTTTGTCACATATTGCACCTCTTACCGCTTTATTTAGCCATAGTGGTTTCCTCCTATTTCTAGCATGCTTATTCCCATAGGGTATATATTGTGCACAGGTCCTATTCAGGATGCTAATAAACATCTCCCATTTGTGTTGTGTACTTTTATGTCTCAGGACATCATCCCAGTTTATTGCACTAAGATCATCTCTCAACCGTTGGAAATTTGCCTTCCTGAAGTTTAGTGTCCTTCTAGCCCCTCTACTACACGTCTTAGTAAAGGATACTTGAAAGCTTATTAAGTTATGATCACTATTACCCAAGTGACCTCCAACTCGTATATTTGATATGCGGTCCGGCCTGTTGGTTAATATTAGGTCCAGCAGTGCCCCCCTTCTTGTTGGGTCCTGAACCAGTTGTGAAAGGTAATTGTCTCTCATAGTTTTCAAAAACGTATTACCCTTGCTGGAACTGCAGGTTTCTGATCCCCAATGTATTTCAGGGTAGTTGAAGTCCCCCACAATAATAACTTCTTCTTGAGTCGCTGCTTCATCTATTTGCTTTATGAGGATATTCTCCTCCACTTCCATTATTGTTGGGGACTTATAACAAACCCCTCTCAGTAACTTATTATTTTTTCCCCCTCCCTTATCTCCACCCACAGGGACTCTACATTTCCATTAGATTCACCTATATTATCACGCAGGATGGGTTTTAATGATGATTTTACGTATAAACATACACCTCCTCCTCGCCTATTTGTACGGTCATTTCTGAACAGACAATAGCCCTGTAAATTAACAGCCCAGTCATGGCTCTCGTCCAGCCAAGTCTCCGAAATCCCCACCATGTCATAATTATTTCCCAACAAAATCAATTCTAATTCCTCCATTTTGTTGGTGAGGCTTCTGGCATTAGTGTACATGCACTTTATGCATCTCTCTTTACCTCTATTCCTTCCTACTAGATTGACTGTTCTAACCCCACCCCCCATGCCACCCCCAATTTTATTACTTGTGCCCAGGTTACTATTTACACTATCTTCCCCTCCTATACAATGAATACCCTTCCCCCCAATCCCTAGTTTAAACACTCCTCCAACCTTCTAGCCATTTTCTCCCCCAGCACAGGTGGAGCATAGTCCCCAGGGCAGCAGAGTGGTTTCCCCGGCTCGTACCTTGACAGAGGTTCATTTAGTCAACAGTACTCTTGGAGTTACGGGCTGCCTCTGCAGTCGATGGTTGCCGCCAATAAAAGTCTCTCACACCACCGCTGCAGTTCCGTTCCTTTTACTCAGGTGTTAAACATGGCCGCCGGGTATGACTCCTGCCAGTCTCCGGTTCGCCATTTCTCCAGAGCCAGGTCAGTGCAGTCAAGCCATGGTTGGTGCCCTTTCTGTCTTCTCTAAGTGTCTCAGTCTCTGGTGGTCTGTCTCTCTTTTGGCGCGATAAGGAATAGCTCTCTTCTGAAGCGAGCATAGCATTGCTTTGCCCTTGAGGCACTCAACACTCTCCGCAGCACAGAACTTAGCTACCAGTGGCCATGGGTGCTTGTGTGTCTCAGGTGCCATTAGGTTCCTCACCCGGGTACTGCTCCCTAGTTCAGCCACCTTCCCCAAGATGTGTCGGGTGTTTGGCCACAGCTCCCATTAGAAGTCAGGGGCCTCCAGATTTATGGCTCGGGCATGAAGAATCCGCACCATGTTCAGGGCCGGGTCCCCGTATCATCCACCAACCCCTCTGTCTCGTCAGATTCGGGCTTATGGGGAGTTGATGTCTCATCCGAACCCAAGGGCTCTTCTCTCCGTCAGTCAGTCTTTCCCTCCCGTGGGCGAGCGGGGTGGCATTGCTCCAACCACTGCCCCTACGCTCCCAACTACCACCCCTGGACAGACATCTGTCTGGGATGATTTAGTGAATTTTTCTTTGAGTAGGAGGTTGGACCAGATGATCCAGGAGGCTCCTTCCAACTTCACCATTCTGTGACTCTTTATAAGCATGTATAAAAAAAAAGGAGATCAGCTCAGTACTACAGGGGAAATTACATTTCCATAGAGAGGTTGTCCTGGTGAACAACCTGCTAAGCATGTAGCAGAAACAGGCTTAGTTGCAATACCAGATAAAGCCTATATAGAAAGGTGGTGCGGTTAGTAGGAAAAAGGCAGCTTCTCTAGAATACAGAAATAGTTGGCTGAAGGTTTTCACAGAGGGAGGAGATTAACCATTGTCAAAGAACTGGTCTGACTAATAGCTGACTGGTGTCATTTTTTCCATCAGAGTGTCCTCCATGAGTCATCCGTGTGTCATCCGTGTGTCAACCATGTATCATCCGTGTGTTATCCATGTCATCAATGTGTCATCCGTGTGACATCCATGTGTCATCCGTGTTATCCGTGTCATTAATGTATCATCTGTGTGTCATCGATGTGTCATCCGTGTGTGATCCAGGTCATCAATGTATCATCTGTGTGTCATCCATGTGTCATCCGTGTGTTATCCATGTGTCATTGATGTGTTATATGTGTGTTATTCATGTTTCATCCATATGTCATTCGTGTGTCTTCCATGTGTCATCCATGTGTGATCTGTGTGTTACCCATGTGTCATCAATGTTTCATCCGTCTGTCATACATGTGTCATCTGTGTGTCATCCGTGTGCCATTCAAGCTTTTCCAGTATGGAAGTAAAAAGTATCAAATTATAAATCTACTCCTATACTTTGCACTGTTAAATGCATTTAGAACACAAACGGCACACAGATATCACACTGATTGCCATAGACTTATATTGGCCCGTGTCATTTGTGCTTCCGGTAAAAACAATGGACATGTCTCCGTGTTGTTCACAAGGACACAGGGTCTGTGTAAAAATATGGACATGTAAAGGTATCGTCACACGCGGCAATATTGCTTGCAATTTCACTGGCAATTTGCTGGTTGCAATAAAATAGAACAATGTGTCCATGATTTCACTGCAACCAGCAAATTGCCAGTGAAATTGCAAGAAATATTGCCACGTGTGACGGTACCTTAAAGGTCACCATAGGTTGTAATGGATCTGTGTGGTATCCATTAAAGAACGGATGTCACATGTACTGGAAGCACAGACATGTCAAGGAGGCCTTACAAGAATTGCCCTTTAATCTGTCCATGTAGCTATTGGGTTGATGCTTAGCCTTAGTAAAGTTGACCATTTCTGAGCTCGCTTTCCACATATTATTCTATAACACATTTATACAAATATTATAATCCAGTCCAAGGAAAGTCATTTAGCGTTCACCTTTTTTTTCCTTATTAATGGCACTTATTGACATTTTACACAGTCGGGTTTTAATCTGTTATTAGAAATATTATTTTTGCATTTCTGTCCCTTGTAGAGTAAAATAAAAAAAGAAATTATTCTCCATGAGGTCTGCGCCTCGCACAAGTCATCCATTAAGTAACTCAAAGGATATTATTACATTGACCTATAGGTGATTTTCCCTCTGCTTTGCAGTGACCTTAAGGAGGAGGAAATGATAGGCTGTGCACCTTTAAGAGCTGCCGTCCCTTGAGTAGCCGTATAAATAGAACAATGTTTATGCTGGAATCTATCGGTAGGTTCAATTAGTGATTCTGCCTCCTTTTCTCATGCCTTTATAACGCATCTTGAATATCGTAAGTCCCTTGAGAACCATTTATCATTAGTGGGTTGCTTTTTGGTACTTGTTTTTGCAAGTCCTTTCCAAAACCAAGAAACAAAATCACTCTATGCGTCTGGGCTTCTGTACGGAGAAGTATTTGTAGGATTTCACTTTCCCCTCTCTCTCTCTGTCATTATACAACTACAGAGGGAGGATTCGATGCCATGCTTGCTTTCACTCGCCGTCCTGTAAACTTGGAAGCGACGACATCTCATCAGCATCCAGTGTTCCAGTCGTCTACTTCATTAGGCAGGCCAGTTTAATGGTTTTAGAGAAAAGCTATAATTTTTAGCCCAAATGCTTCGACTAAATTAAAAATTTCATTCTCTCTTATCTGTTTTTTTTTTTTTTATCTTCAAGCGTTCCGTAACCGATGTCGATCCATAAGCAGAAGCGGTCAAGAACATCTGCCAGTAGGCTGGCTACAAGTTCTGCAAAAGACGTGCCGAAGCCAGTGCAAAGTGACTACGTTCTACGCCAGATCTTCCCTCGGGGGAGGGGAACATTCATAATTTTACTTCACCATTTGCTCAAAGACACTTAAGCAGCGAACAAGCTGTAGAGTTGATTCTCCCCTTGGTTGTAGTTTTTATCCATAGTGTCATTTTGAGTAATTGGGGTAGGGGGTTGCTTATCAACTTTCGGCTTCCTCATTGGCAAATAGGGACTCTGTTGGCACCAAGGAAAATAGTGTGATTGGTCCTTTTGGTGTCTGAGCAAGTGTCCCTCTTTCACACTTGGCTGCCTAAGACCATTAGAAAATAAGCTTTATTAAAGCAACTAGTGCACACATATCTTTTTCGCAATCCCCCAGTCAAGGCGAGGAGGTAATGGGGGTTGGATGGATCAGGGATCGGAGGGGGGGGGAATATGTTCGTACCGGAGGAATATTTTAAGCTAACATGAAAAATGGTAAACGTACATATTTAGTCAGTGATCTGTGAAAGTTTTCGAATTGGTTTTTAAAGCTTTGTTAAGACCAGAACGCACAGATGTTGAAAACAAGTTCAGATGTAGCGACAGATGGTATTTGATTATGAAGCAGACTGTTCGTATAATACAAAGATGCTGCTACTGCCATGCACAAGTAACAGCGGAGAGTGCAATAGAAATTTTGGAAGGGAGGCCGTTCCAGAGGTTCTTTGTACAGCGATAACTTTTACATTTTCCAGCAGAGCTTAGATTACATTTTTTTTTGTTCATTTTAATCCTTTGTTTTTTTTTTCTATTTATTTTTTTTTTCTCTCTCTCTTTCTCTCCCGTTCGACACTAGTTTGAGTCCCCTTTATTCTTCGTGTTATTTGATGTACGTTAAAATGTGTGTTTGTTATTAAAGCCATTGATGTTTTGTTCTTTGAAGGCTTCATTCATGTGCACATAAAATAGGGTCAACATCCAATAGACAACCAACTTTATTTGTATTGATCACGGTTTTGGCAGATCAAAGTGACATCATCGCGTTACTGTTCCTTTATGCCCGAAAACCATATCAAAAGGAGCTCGGCAGACATGGAATACCGGCGTTTAGGAAAAAAAAATCAGCATATTTACTTGTAATTCTTACTGTTCATTGAAATTGTTTTATGTCTATTTTGATCAGTTTTTTGTCTCTTGTCCCTTTATCACAGAGGTGAATATAGATAAACGTCAAACTAAGAAAACATTTGCAATACTTTTATTATTTTTTCTATCTTTTCTATTTATTATATGATTTAATCACATACTTTTAATTGATTTTTTTTTCATAGATCAGTTTTAGCTTTTTCACTTCACTGTCTTTCTCTGTCTTCATCTTTGTTTTTTTAATGGATTATTTTCATTTTTTTTTGTATTATATTCCATAGTATTGATTTCTTTTATATCTACTATTTGCCTTAATTACATACTTTTAACTTACTTTTTTTTATAGATAATTTTTTTCCATTTACCCTCTTTCATTTTTTCATTATTAGTTTTTTTTGTTGTTATTATTATATTTCATAGATCATGGATTTCTTTTATTTTATATTTACTATATGCTTTAATTACATACTTTTAACTAAGGCCAGTTTCACACCACATTTTTTTGTGTTTCAGCTTCTGTCCGGTGTTTTGCAGGAAACACCGCACAGAACCTGACTACCCTGAACAAACAGAACCAGAGGGCAAATTTGCCCTCCAGTCCTGTTTTCTGCCGAATTGGCAGATCACAGCTGCTGAAATTTCAAGAACACTGCTCGCAGGGAGCTAGCCGCGGTCCTGAAATCTCAGGCGGGGAGCCTTCAGCTGCAGACATTTAGCAGCGCTCGCTGCTAAACTTCAGCAGTCGGTGTCCGGGAGCCACATCTGATTTTATGTAGAATTCGGCGCCATAGACTCCCATGTCAGGTGCCAGATCGCGCCGGATTCGATAGGATCCGATTTGTGCCGATTTTTGCCCCGGACACAAGAACACTGCAAGTTGCGTTTCTGTGACCTGGAGAAAAATCGGAATTCTCCCGAATCCTTCCGGACAGATGAAACCGGATGGCAAAAAGTTGCCACCCAGCTCCATCCGGCCCATAGAAATACTATGGGGCTGAAATCTGATCTGGGGCTGTCCATGGTGTGAAGCCGGCCTTACTTTTTTTATAGATCATTTTTATCTTTTTCACTTTACCGTCTTTCTCTTCATCTTTCATTTTTTTAAATTGTTTATTTTCCTTTTTTTTGTTTTTATTATATTTCATAGGATTGATTTCTATTATATTTATTATATGCTTTAATTACATACTTTTAAATATACTTTTTTATTTCATTTTTAATTTTTTAATTGTTTATTTGCATTTTTTTTTAATTATATTGATTTCTCTCATATTTATTATATGCCTTAATGACGTACTTTTAACTTACATTTATTATAGATCACTCTCTTCCATTTTCTATTTTTCATTTTTTAATTGATTACTTGCATTATTTTATTTTATTGTATTTCATAGTATTGATTTCTTTTAGATTTATTTAAGCTTTAATTACATACTTTTAACTTACTATTCTTATAGATTACCTTTTCCGTTTACCATCCCTAATTTTTTAATTGATTATTTACATTTTAGATTTTATTATATTTTATAGTATTGTTTTCTTTTATATTTACTTTATGCTTTAATTACTTACTCTTAACTTACTTTATTTATAGATAATTTTTATCTTTTATCTATTTACTATCTTCCTTTTTTATTGTTTATGTGCATTTTTTTTGTTTAGTGTTGATTTATTTTATATTTAGTTTGTTTTATATAGTTTTTTTTTACTTTTTAGACCTGTTAAGTTCAATTCTTTCCAACTGAATATTTTCACAAAACAGAATATTTTCGCCTCCATATAAGAAAAATTATATTGATAATTGCTAAGCCTTCGGTACTTTTTTCTTTTTTTAGGCAATAATATTATCACTTGTTATCGTGATTGAGCAATGGAATGTGCAATTTGCATTTACTTCTATGTCATTTAGGCTCATTGAGATAAATATTACATTCTAATTGTCACCGACCGCTACGTGGACAGCTAGTTTATTGCAATACTTAGGTATTTCTCTATGGCCGATTTAGACCCAATTGTATGCAAGACGAAAACACTGCGAAAAAATAGGTTTATGGAAATTACAGCCGGAGAAACTGCCTACCGAGCAATTTGATTGTAAGATTGCTTGAGCCAGGATCTCCCTGGTAGAAGTTAATTATAAAATAACTAGCACATTATATGAAGGCAACAGCAGTTTTGCCCTCATCACTAGGCCCGTTAGTTATCATAATTAAGCACATCCTAATCAAAATGTCTATGATTATTGAACTGTGGATGCAGTGACACTTACCTCTACCATTAATTTAAACTACTCACTTAACTTCCCAAAGTTCAGGCACACGATTATTGGTCATAATAAATTGTTCCCAATTAAGAAAATTTCATTAAAGGCCTATTAAGAAAAAAATTGGCGTTAACCTCTTCAGCGCTGCCGAGGTCAAAAAAGGTAAAGCTTGGATGATGAAGAGGGTGCTGATGAAGCAAAAAGCCGGTCGACCCCAGTCTGAGGACCTGCAGTAACAAAGGGTCAATCTTTACATTGCGATGAAAGGTCGCGGAGAATTGTGTGTTTTCTCAGAGTCATTATGAAACATTATGCACATATAATTATCCGGGACTAATAAACCTCATAGCGTTAATTGGAACACGAGCCATTGTTTCCAGGGAATTTACCGGGAGGAGGGGGTAAGTGATTGTCTTTTATGAGAAAATTCGACACTTTAAAATGAATGCAACATGTAAATAAGCATAAAAATATCATAAATGTGTGAGACACAATGATCGGTAATATTGTACAGATCTACAGATGTTCCCAAAGAGGGTCAATGCTCAGCTCTTAGCACCGTATGAAGTTTGCCAGAGTAGGTGAGATAATGAGACTGAAGATCATGGTGAACTACTGTAGAGTTCTCAGTGTTATAATGCTGGCACCATATTGGAAAAAGCCTGGGTGACAGTTAATATAAGTCCTACCGTGGCATGCAAAAGTTTGGGCACCCCTGTTTAGAATTATTATTATTGTGAACAGTTAAGCAAATTGAAGATGAAGGGATCTCTAAAAGGCATAAAGTTAAAGATGACGTATTTACGCTTCATAAAAAAAAAATTAATCGTTAACATTTTAAAAAATTTCCAAAATGAAAATGGGCTAATGCAAATGTTTTGGCTCCCTTGGAGGTTTGTGTGCTCAGATAACTTTGACCAAGGTTTCAGACCTTAATAAGCATGTTAGGGTTATGGGGAAAGGCCAGGTGATGCAGATTTCACATCTTTAGAAAAACCCAACTAACTCCTCGAATCTTGTGCCAAAACACAGTCACCATGGGCTCTTCTAAGCAGCTGCCGAGCACTCTGAAAAGGAAAATAGTAGAGGCCCATAAAGCAGGAGAAAGCTAAAAGAAGATAGCAATCTGTTTTCAAGTTGCCCTTTCCTTAGTTCAAAATGTGATTAAGAAATGGCAGTTAACAAGAAATGTGGAGGTCAAGATAAGGTCTGGAAGATCAAGAAAAATTTCTGAGTGACCTCGTAGGATTGCTGAAGAGGCAAAAAAGAACCCCCCACTTGACTGCAAAAGATCTTCAGGAAGACTTAACAGATTCTTGTGTTGTGATACATTGTTCTACTGTTCAGAGACACAGCACAAATATGGCCTTCATGGAAATGTTATCAAAAGAAAACCTCTCCATTATCCTTACCATTAAATTCAGTGTCAGAAGTATGCCAAAGAACATCCAACAAACAAGTCTGATGCATTTTGGAAACAAGTCCTGAGGACTGATGAGGTCAAAACAGAGCTCTGCAGCTGCTTAGAAGAGCCCATGGCGGCTGTTTTGCGACACAAGGTTAGAGGAGTTTGGACTGCTTAATGGTGTTATCTACCCTTTTGGGGAAAATTACTTTCTTTAGGACAGCCGTAATGTTAGCTTTAGTGCGAGCCAATAACACATCCGATTGCACTGGGACCAGTGTTATTCTATGGGGCCATGCTGAAGTCCAATTTTTTTCTTCAACTGAGTCTGTCCGAGGAAAAATATACCAGCAAGACAGATTTACCTTTTTAAATCGGATAACACTCAACCATCCATGTCAATGGGTCCATGTAAAAAATCAGACTGCATATGCATCGTATCCAAATGTGGGCTGATTTTCGGGGACTGACAAAATGTCGAAGACAGAAAAATTTTCTTCTATCTTCTTCAGATTAGAAAAAATCGGTTCACACTCAGAATTTGATCAGCATAATTGATCTGATTTTCTCAGATACAAAAAATTACAGTTGTCTGCACCGAGCCTTACCTAAATATATACCATATTTTTCTGATTGTAAGACGCACTTTTGTTCCCCAAAATTTTTGGGGAAAGTGAGGGTTGTCTTTTCTAATCCAAATCTACTAGGGGTGGGCTGTAGGGGAGGGGGTCAGCTTTGGAGCAGTAGGAGATATCTGCTGCAACACTGACACTAAATGTGCACAACTCATGAGTGCAATGAGCGGCCGAGCCGCACAGCTAATACAGGTAAAATGATCAAATGTATTATGAAAATCACTGCCCTAGAATATAATGCAAATTGGAAGACTTAGCTTCAGCACTGCGGAGTGCCCGGTGACCGATAACAAGGTGCTTCCATTTCACCGGGTCCTAACACTATGACTAACAGAATTGTGCAATGTGAATCGGTTTATATGCCCTTACTTTTAATTGAAAAAGGAGAAGTGTGTGCTGGACTCCAACAAGATGGAGACCCAAGCCGACCTCTGGGCGGGGAAGGGGGAGGAGGGAGCTCAGTCAAGATGAATACATACTTACTAATAGAGATGACTGGCATCTAACCTTTAAGTGCAGGTGCAAGCAGAAAAAAGCATACTAATGAAAAATAGGAGATATCTGCTGCAACACTGACACTAAATGTGCACAACTCATGAGTGCAATGAGCGGCCGAGCTGCACAGCTAATACAGGTAAAATGATAAAATGTATTATGACAATCACTTCCCTAGAATATAATGCAAATTGGAAGACTAATAATAAATAATACATTTTATCATTTTACCTGTATTAGCTGTGCAGCTCGGTCGCTCATTGCACACATGAGTAGCATTTTTGTGTCCGGGAAGAAAAATCCGAATCCTCCCGGTTTCACCCGGACACATGAAAACCGGATGGCAGAGAGCTGCCATCCAGATCCATCAGACCCCATAGAATACTATGGGGCCAAAATCCGGTCCGGGGCTCTTTACACCGGACAGCCCCGGATCGGATTGTGCCGTGGTGTGATGCCAGGCTTACCAGCACAAAAACAGAAGCTATCAAAAAGGTCTCGCGGTGGTGTGAATGTTTTCACGTTTACTAGAATTTGGGGCATGCTTCCAAAGTAGGTAAAATATAAGGGCCATATAATATTCACTCTGGACTCCAAATTCAAGTTTTTAAGATTATTTTTATACAGTATTGGTCATTTCCACCATAGGCAATGAGGAGTACAGCTGCATGCTACCGATCATACAGGAGTAGTTACAAAACTGCACATCTTCTCTGGCATCAATTCCTGCTCTGTTGCTGTTGGTTGAAGCATCACTTTGCAGATTCCCTGTACTGCCTACACCCTGCAACTGCTCTGTACATAATACCAGTAAGATACACTCACTTTTTCAGTTAATTATTTATGCTTTCCTACCAATTGTAGGTAGAAATAGCTAAAATGTAACATAGAGACCTCAGAATTTACTTGACTATATACAGAGCCATGGTAAGGGGCTGCAGAGCTGAATTGGATAGATTGTGCCAATTTCTTCAGAGGTGAGTGATGTTAGAAAGAGGGCATCATTTTGAAAACTAACCTTGCACAGATCAGGTAACTTTGTTGAGGGCCCGGCCATAGAGGGTCCCGGCAGTCATGGGTGAGGCAGGGCCTCGGCTGCTGAACAGCCTTGGTTTTGCAGCATGAGCCCCGGCCAACTTCCCAGTGAAAAAGTTCAGTTCACAGTTGCCCTCAATGAGGGCCAAAGCAGACACAGAGTCAATTAAGCCTTGCAATGATTCTTTACTCATACAGTCCCGTGAAACACGGGCAGACAACTTAAACGTTACATGTTTATGGATATTCACAAAGATAGATTTTGGTGCAGACTCTTACGGTAGCTCTAGATTCTCACCATAGTGCTCAACACCACGGTGTCCCCCTGCAAATTCATTCAGACTCTCCTGGCTCCAACCGAAGTTTTCCTGTAGGGAGCCGCTTTGAGGAACAGTTAGTGCTGCCTTTTATACAATGTTTCTTTATCACCAGCACCGTGTAAACCTTCTTGTCAAAGTCTGTGTTGAATTTTACTACCACCGTACTAGAGGGATCAGTCGCTTCCCAGTCATTTTATTCAACTTCCCGATGACCCAGAAGGTCTTGTAGAATCCAATAGATGACGTTCCAGTGGTTACTTGTTTTTCTCCTCTCTTTGGGACTCTCCTGCTAAAGCTACACTGCTGACCTGTTTTGTTACTTAAACACCACCACTGGACTTGCTCACTAGTTAATTTCACCCTAGTTTACCCAAAGTACCTGGGAGCAGTCTTTTACCTTGGCCTCAGAGTGGCTGCATACACAGACCTATATACACATACGGTGAATCTGTAACTTGTTGACATAGATACATACCAGTCCATAACACATCAATATATACAAAAGCACAGCATTCTCCAGGGCGGAGGTGACAGAACCCTAGACCCCCTCACAACTTGCTGCAAGAGTTATTACAGTCTTCAAAATATCCTTAGACACTGGCATTTCAAACTGTAAAAACTTTTCTGGAATTTCAGGCTGTATTGCAAAAAAAGAAACTATTTGGACAAGATATCATTACTAGATATTTATACATTTGCTGTCTGTCACTACAGATGGTACTAACGGACCAGTCTCTCGAAGGAAAAAAGAAAATAAGTTTTTAAATAGATATCGACAGCAGGGAATTGTAAAGATGTCATAGAGGGGTTTCCTCTAAACTGACTTTTAAATGTGAGGGTCTTAGTGATCCAATATAAGTGGCCTGTGCTAACCATTGCCTCCAATTTCAGGTAGATAAAACCCTGTTTATATTCTAAATATTGATGTCATACAGGATTCCCTCTGCAAAGGAACTGTAATATTCTGTGCACACGTTTTGAACAAAGTGTGTAGCTCATATGCTAATCCCTTCAGATGGACCCCTAGATGACAAGACCTATAAGTTTAAAGGTAACTTTGTATCAGCTTAACTAAAATGGGTTTGCACAGTTTAATCAAAATGCAAACTAAAACCTCAAATATATGAGTTTAGCGCAATCAGCGACATATCGCTAAAAGCATCAGACCATGTAGCTGCAATGGGGTCCATGAGGGAGGGAGGCCAAATGCTGAACAACATGCCTCTTCTCTCCATAACTTGTCTTGATTTCATAACTTTCTGCATTTTCAGGAATTAGGATGCATGTATAGTTAAATGCAATTGTAGAACAGGGAACCATCAGCTCCCTGCTTGACCAACCAGCCTATGTGTTTGAGTCCCAGTATGGGAAGCATGATGACAGCACTAAATTTTGCCTACTGCATGGAGCCACAGATAGCGCAGATTGGAGCAGCTCATCAGGTTGAACAGGGCTGGGTGGTTTATATTTTTTATTAGTCACTAATATGTTGGGAGGCAATGTACAGACTCATAATGTTTGGGGAAACTGTAGGGGCATCATACTGTGTCACAGGTAGTGTGGGGGATAATATGCTAGTGGCACTGTAGGGCATCATACTGTGCTGAGGGCACTGTTGTGGCATCATACAATGTTGATGGTACTGTTGGGGCATCATACTGTGTCAGGGGGAACTGTTGGGGCATCATACAATGTTGATAACACTGTTGGGGCATCATACTGTGTCACGGGCATTATTGGGGCATCATGCAATGTTGATGGAACTGTTAGGGCATCATACAATGTTGATAACACTGTTGGGGCATCATACAGTATCACAGGCACTGTTGGGGCATCATACAATCTTGATGGCACTGTTGTGGCATCATACTGTGTTTGGGATGCACTGTTGGGGCTCATACTGTGTCAGGGGAACTGTTGGGGCATTACCAATGATGGTGGTATTGTTGGGGCATTATACTGCATCAGGGGCATGGATGGGGCATCATACTGTGTCAGTGGCACTGTTGGGGTATCATACGGTGTTGGGGCACTGATGGGGAATCAAATAATGGGGATGTCACTGTTGGCATCATACTGTGTCGGGATGCACTGGTGGGGCATCATATTATGTCAGGGGACTGTTGGGGCATTATTCAATGATGATGGTATTGTTGGGGCATCATACTGCATCAGGGGCATGGTTGGGGCATCATACTGTGTCGGGGGCACTGTTGGGGTATCATACTGTGTTGGGGCACTGATGGGAAATCAAACAATGGTGATGTCACTGTTGGCCATCATACAATGTTGTTGGATTGTTGGAACAGCATACTGCGTTGGGGGACACTGTCAGGCATAATATTGTACATGGGCTGCATGGAGACATTATACTAAGTCAGAGGAAATAGGGGCATCATACTGAGCTGTAGGCATCTCCACGTATATGTGATTATTATAGGGACAAAGTGTGTGTATGAATTCACTGTAAAGGTATCATACTGAGTGTGTGGGGCATTTTAGGGGTATCATATGATATGGTGACCATAAAAGGGTTAGGCTAGGGTAGTGAGTGGAAACACCAAGAGCATTATTTTGGTGTGCTGCAACACTATAATTCATTTTGCAAGAGTTGTGTAATCATATTCTACTTTTGCGAGTGGTATATTTACTTTGTGCAGTGGATCTATCTAGTCCGGTGGTGACTCTCTCTAGAGTTGGCTAAGCACTCCTCCCCTCACTAGGAGGCTGTTAGTAATTACAGATGGAAGTTTGAATTTGTTGGTATAGGCCAGGAGAGGTGAATCTGTAATCTTACCTTTACATGCCGCCACTGAGGTATAGCAACTACCTGGCAATCTGGATTTTTGTCATGGTTGCCTTGAAATTGCTACGAAGTAGCGGCGTGTAATTGGGGAATAGTGATTCGGGTTGCTCAGCATTGCTCCGGGTAGCGATTTCTGAGCCGTGTTCTAAAATCCGAGGCAACCCAAATGGTGAATTGCCCTGGTATTGGCGTGTAAACGGGCGATAGGGATGGAATCTGCGTCACCTAGTGATTTCCCAGAGACATGACACAGCGTGATATATACCGCGCCCCATCAGCGATGATTGGTGGGGGCTACTGTGTTTCCATTGCTGTCCCTGCACAGGGCCCATATTTGAAGAGCTGTCCATTCACACTGGAATGGCGTCATGTATCAGCCAGCCTTCCAGCGTAGGCTTGGCCAATCATGACGCTATTGCGTTGTCCAATCAGCGTGTTAGCGTCACGGAATACACAAGTCTGTCACTCCTATGTTTTGGCACCGCAGAACATGTACGCCCACATTCCCCTATTGATTGCGCGTGTGAAGCGGCGTCGAGATTCAGCCGGATTTTCCCGCAGGATCTGTTTCAATTCCGGGGAACCACGTTCCCTTAGGTTGAGGGCACAATTGCGGCGTGTAGATGCGATCGGCGATCGTTAGCAACCGATAAAAACGTGCACGTGCACGTACGGTTGATACCGATTGCCAGTGATAGTTGCGGCGTGTAAAGGTACCTTAAGAGTAGGTTCCCATCCGAAGAGGTCACTGTGTCACTGTCAGATGGGCTCACACAATTTGATCAAAATGTGCTCTAAAGGGCCCGTTACACGCTACGATATTATTAACAATATCAGATGGGCTCACACAATTTGATCAAAATGAGCTCTAAAGGGCCCGTTACACGCTACGATATTATTAACAATATCGGTTGTATGTCATGGTTTTATAGGTGGAGCAATGACGTAATGACGTCGTTGTGTGTGAAAAGTGGAAACGATCTACGATAAGTCGGCTGATCGTTGATCGAAGGTTTTTGAACCGGACCTAAAACCAGACTATGATTGTCCGTTCAACCTGCAGCATGGGTGTGTGTGACACCTTGATAACGATCTCGTTAACGACTTCGCCTATACAGAACTGAAGGACGTAGGCGATCAAACGACCGCAAGTATCGTTTGCTTGTCGCGGAATCGTTGCTGCGTCGTTAAAGATATCTGTACGTGTGACATTTCACTAGCGATCATTGAACGACGTTCAAGCGATGTAGGTCAAGTTGGATCGTTGGTCGGCTCGTTCGACCACTGAAGCATGTAATGGGGCCTTAAGACTATAATATAGTATATATTATATAATATATTCAATGTCTCTATACACTTTAGTACACTCAGAGTGCAGCTGCCTGTATTTCTTCATAATACGTTGAATGATAACTTGAAATTCCTTATATATTCTTGTTAAATTTTCACTCAAAATAAAATTCCCGGTTAGATATTACTATAAACCATAATAGTAAGTTATCAGAAATTTTTAGCATACGGCACTTGGCTATATCCTTAAAGATGATGTTCACCGATAAGGACATTTTTTTTCCTTAAGTGCTTGTATTTGGGGCTAAAAATAGTTTTTTGCTATTAGGCTTTATTGAAAATTTGCACCATTTGGCTTTCATGAGCTCTTTGGTTTCCTACACATTCAACTTTAATGTAGTCTTAGACCATAAATGAGCTGAAAGGAGCTCTGAAAAAAAGAGCAGAGTTACAAACTTCTTTCAAAACGCTAGAATTAACTCGATGGAGTTACAGTAGTTCATTCTACAATCAGCAATTGACACTACAACACAGAGACTTTACAAGGAAAAACTATACAAAAATGATTTTAGCCCGAAATATATGTATTTAAGTGAAAAAATGTCACCAAAGGAGGTAACCCCTTTAACACCCAGTGCCTTAATTGTGCCATATGTGGATGTATGTTATTTCTGAAAACGCTCTAGAAGCCACGCTCAATAGTGACAGCCACACCAGAAAGCGCTTCCTCTTGAGTGCATCATATAGTCAAGCATCGAGATTTGATCCGGCGACACAATGCTGTATAATTGGCATCCTTCTTTGCTGAGCCACAACAGGTTCAGTCTTTGTCTGAATGCTGAATATATTTTACCTTTGTTATTTTTTTTCAGTCAGCAGGTGTTTTCATTTATCTTTTAACCTACCCTATCACATTGCCGGTGTGGCTATTTATACCTTCCCCTTGCTGGTCTTGTCTGCTGGCTATATTTCAATGTGTATCCTGTTTGGAGTTCCAGTCATACTACCTAGGATTTATGCCAGTCTGAAACAGACCTGCTCAGTTTGTGTTCTTAGGCTATATTGTGACAGCCTCTTAGACTCTGCTAGTAGCAGTGCCTAATAGACTGTCAGAATAGTACAGCAACCAAAATATCACTATAAAAATAATTAATTAAAAAATATTTAAACATGTTAAATACAGTTTGCAGAAAAAAATCCTGTTACAATGAAAATAAATGCTTATATTATTCCACCACCCAAAATAAAGGTAACAAAAAAATCATATGTATCCCAAGTCGACATAAAGTTGTATGAACAGAAAAACAAAAACGTGGATCTTGCATTGTGGGTACATTAATATCTAAGACTTGTCTTTAAAGCAACAAAAAAATCTAAAAAAATGTGCTTTTCATACATAGATGATATAACTCGTAGTGTCTTTATGCGCCAAAGTAGGGCACTTCCTTAAAGGGTTAACGCTTTCTTAGAGAAATAGGGACCTTTTAATCCTACAAGTTGCTATGGTTATAAAGTGGCTCCTTCTTAGGGATAGATGTGTCTCAAATATATTTTTATTCATTTAGATAGAAATATTAACTGAAAAAACGTGAAAATGCACAAAAGGAGCTGAGTTACTTAAAGGGTCATTCTGATAATAGGTTTTTATGACCTATCCCAGTAATGCGAGCCGCCCTCCTATCGCATATATTTCCAAATCCTTCCCACAACCTTTTATAGGAATAAATATATATATTTTTTTTCTTTAAAAAAAAGTCTTAAATGATAAAAATCATGCAGACACCGAATGAAAGAAACCTCTGACAGCAGCTTAATACTGACACCTACCATAGGGGACAGTACGGTGATCCTCATACACATCACATTAGATGGTCAACTGATTTGGGCAAAATTACAACAGTTTATCTATGTTTCTATCTACAGTGCTTTGGAAATGTATTCATACCCCATAACCACAAACTGAAATGTATTTTACTGGGATCCTATATGATATACCAATACTAAGTAGCAAGCATTTGTGAAGTGTAAAGGAAACGATACATAGTTTTCTAAATATTTTAAAAATATAGATCGGAAAATTGTGACTTGTATTTGTATTCTGCCCCCCGAGTCAATAATTTGTGGGACCTCGTTTGCCAAATTAATGCTGCGAGTCTTTTGGGGATGTCTTTACCAGCTTTAGCCATCTACAGGTGACATTTTTCCCCTTTCTTAGCACACTCTCGCTCAGTGAGGTTGGATGAAGAGTCGTGAACAGTATTTTCCAAGTCTTATCACAAATTCTCAATGGGATTTTGGTCTGGTCTGTGACTTGTGGCCCATTCACACACTAGAATATTGTTTTTATTTAAACCCTTCATTGTAGCTCTGGTCATATGTTTAGGGTCGATGTCCTGCTGGATGGTAAATCTACACCTCAGTCTCAAGTCTTCTGCAGCCTTTAACAGGTTTTCCTCCAGGATTGCCCTGAAATTATTTTCGTCCATCCAACTTCCCTGCCCCTGCTGAAGAAAAGCTTCCCTACAGGGTGATGTTGCAATGTTTGTTTCCTACCGCACATGGCATTTTGCATTTAACCCCACAAAATGAACTGTGGTCTCATCTAACCAGATCACCTTCTTGACATACTTGGTGTGTCCCCTACATGGCTTTTTCAAATTGCAAATGAGGCTTTCTGTGGCTCTTAAAAATTACTTTCTTCTTGCCACTCTTCCATAAACCCAGATTTCTGGTGTACATGACTAATCATCCTGTGGACAGATTCTTCCCCCAGGGCTGTGGATCTCTGCAGCTCCTCCAGAGTGATCATGGGCCTCCTGGCTGCTTCTGTAATTAAGTGTTCTCCTTCTTATGATGTCAGCTTAGGTGGACGACCATGTCTTGGTAGGTTTGTTGTGCCATGCTCCTCAATTTTTGATGATAGATTGAACAGTGCTCCATGATATGTTCAGAGCTTGGCTTTTTTTATCACCTAGACCTGAACCTAAACCTTATAACCTTGAACCTTCTCTACAGCTTTATTCCTGACTTGTCTGGTGTGTTCCTTGGTTTTCATGATGCTGATTCCTAGTGTTCTCAAATAGTGATGATCGAGAAGCAAAATATTCGCACACGCTATAATCGTAACGAGTAGTTTTTAATACTCACATATTCATCCGAATAGTGAGTCAATGTTAGTTAATTAGTGATAGGCTCCGCCCACACACATCTGGTTATAGAATGAGTCTTTCCAGGACAGGACAAGAGGGTGGGCTTTTTTGTGATTTCAATGCCTAAAACACCTTGCTGTGCCCCCCAGAGAGTGCGTAACATGCAAGAGGCTCTCACTTAGGTGCAAGCTCCTATTGTTTACTGAAAGGAGCTGTCAATTTGTGTCAGACCAATAAGATCAACACATCACTCACGAGCACCAGCGTTACTCGCCGAGTAACGAGTATCACGAATATTGTACTATCCGTGCAAGTAGCGAATAGTAATGATTACACTCGCTCATCACCATTCTCAAACATACCTCTGAGGCCTTCATAGAACAGGTATAGTTATACTGAGAATAAATTACATACAGATTGACTCAATGCACTAATTAGGTGACTTTTGGAGGCAATTTGTGACTCATGATTCTTTATAGCGGTATCAGGCTACAGGAGGCTGAATACAAATGACCATCACAATGATCAGACTTTCTGTATATTTTTTAAATGCTTAGAAATCCATGTATCATTTCCTTTACACTGCACAATTACTTGCTACTTAGTGTTGGTATATCACAACATAAAATAAAAATAAAATACATTTAAGTTTGTGGGTGTAACGAGTAACTGGAGAATACGTGGAAACGTTCAAGAAGTATGAATACTTTTTAAAATGCCCTGTATTCATTAGTATTAGGTAGCAAAAAATGTCAGTACTCCAATAATCTAGTTTAACAAAGTGTATTTGTCATTTATTGTCCCACAGTGCAACATTTCAGTATCACATGGAAACTTTTTCAGGCATCAATATGACTTAATCACATAATTCGTCATATCACAAAATCATCAAATAGATGCAAATAATGAAACAGTTAAACTACAAATAATAATATAGTGCTGTATAATATAAGATATAGTGTAAAACCTATGAATATAAGTACCTCCATATGCTTACAAGTACTATTAAAGGGGTTGTTCAATACATGGACAACCCTTCAAAATCACTATGCTCCCAAGGTAATATACTAGCTATACTCACCTCTAGTGCCGGTGATGTTATATGTCACGTGAGTCCTGCAGCCAATCCGCTTCCACTTCACTCTTCCCTCCTTCAGACAAATCATTTATTGGAAGTGAGGGAGCAGCCACAGCTCTCATTTCCTCTGGATGTCTGATTTGTCTAAAGGAGGGCAGGGGAAGTAGCTTCTTATGGGCTGCAGGGCCGTCACATTATATCATGTGAGCCCCGGAGAAGCCAGTGTCAACATTGCTAGAACGGCACCCACACTGGAGGTGAGTATAGCTAGTATTATATTACATGGGGGCAGGAACGTAACTACAATAGGTGCTGGGGTTGCAATTGCACCCGAGTCCTTTTGGCTTAAAGAAAAAGTGTAATGCTAATAAAAATTTGCAATAATTGAGGGCCCCTTTGGAGCTTTCGCATCGGGGTACATGTGCTTCAAGTTACACCACTGCAAGGGGGGAACATAGTGATTGAGAAGGGCTTGCCCGAATAGTGGACAACCCTTTCAAAAGATTAATTATGCCCAAGTGTAATTAATATCAAAGCACTTGCCAATGCCAAGCTATACAGGGTGGGCCATTTATATGGGAATGGTTGGTGATATCAACTTCCTGTTTGTGGCACATTAGTATATGGGAGAGGGAAAACTTTTCCAAATTGGTGGTGGCCATTTTGAAGTCGGCCATTTTGGATCCAACTTTATTTTTTTCAATGGGAAGAGGACCCTCGATGTGTTTGTGACACATCAAACCCATTGAGAATTTCATGAGAAAAACATTGGTGTGTTTAGTTTTAACGTAACTTTATTCTTTCATGAGTTATTTACAAGTTTATGACCTTATAAAATGTGTTCAAAGTGCTGCCCATTGTGTTGGATTGTCAATGCAACCCTCTTCTCCCACTCTTGACACACTGATAGGAACACCGCAGAAGAAATGCTGCACAGGCTTCCAGAAACCTGTTGTTTCAGATGCTGCACATCTCGTATCTTCACAGCATAGACAATTGCCTTCAGATGAGGATGAGGCAAACGTTTTTGTGAATGGTGAAGTTAACAAATAAAACCACCGCTATTGGTCTGAAACTAACCCACAGTGGAGAGATCCCTCCAAGATGTTGGAACACAAAAATTGATGGTATGGTGTGGTATATGGGGTACAAAGATAGTGGGGCCATTCTTATCATGGAAACTTCAATGCCACTGGATAGCTGAAATTGCTATACGATTCAGATATCCAGTGGCATTGAGGTTTCCATTGATGAAGAATGGGCGGTGGAACAGTGATAATTACTCTTCCAGGGTCAGTGCAGACCATGGAATAGGTGTACACTGGTAGATGACTATAAATTTATTTCTTATTTTATACTGATCCAAATTTCTGGGAAACCTTTTTTTTATGCCACCTACCACTTCAGCTTGTCCCAGTCAACCATGGACACATAAAGTGCAAAAATAATAGAAATAAAACTAAAGAACTACAATGAGCTTGTAATTTATATTTTATTTTGCACAAGCTTGCATATATACTGCACATACATTCAGTTCAGAGAAGATGGAAGGCACACAAGGCAATTGAACTACTGAATTTTTTTAAGTGGTACAAAGCGAAAAGGTTAAAGTCTGGAGAGTATACAAAAAGCTTAAAACACACTCAATAAAATACCCTGCCCCCTCCCACCCACATCATCACCACCATCATATCACATCCTCATCTGCATCTTATTTCAATAATTCCGTAGCTGCCAAGCATGGAAACTTGGAAATCAATTGTCTACCACAACAGTTTTTTTTTTTTTTTCTTTTTCTTTTTTTTTTTTAACATTTATTATTTTTTATGTATTTTTCCTTGAAATGGAATGGGCATTTTATTTTGTAATAGTGTCATGACTATCATTACAGTACATCCTTGGCAATACAAAAAATGTACACCTTCATCAAAATAAATTAGGATAAATTAAACCAATAAATTATGCAAAGTTTTCAGAACAATTGACAAAAAAAAAAAAAAAACAAATTCCACAAAAAATGCCTCTAACTAGAAAAGAACAAAAGAGAAAAAAAAATCATTCATTTTATTTGCAACCTATCTTAAAATTATATGATCTTCATTACAAAAAAACAAGCATAATAATGCTATATACAACATATTGCTAAATAATATAAAGGCAGTGTTTCATCACAATTTTATCATTATTTACACACACAGAAAGACTCGGAAATTCTCTTTTTTTTCATCTAATAACCTTTCACTCGTCTGAGTAAATTTTTTTTTTTTTTTAATTCTTTATCAAAACGGCAAGAGCAAGCGATTGATATCAAGAGTTGGTGTAAAATACACAATTTTTATAAACAACTATTATACTTTTTTTCCTTTCTCTCTTTTGGCTGAGATACAAGGGACTTAAATTCTTATAGGAAAAAAAAAAATCAAGTCAGTATAGCAATTGTTTACAGAAACAAAATTGAAAAAAAAATTTTTTTTTTAATTATTTTATTTTACACCCCTATATAGGCAGAATTTATATAACTAGAATTTAATATAAAAAAGATTGTGCTAAGTGCAATAAACCAATTTATTCACATAATGCAATTTTTTTTTTTTGTAACAAGAAAAAAAAAAAAAATCCTACGTCGGATGTTAAATACACAGCGAATAGCAGAAATAAAATAGAGCGATAGATACACAAACATTTTTTTATATACTGTCATGTAATATATTATACATTTAGCAAATAGATTTATTTTCCTGGACTTTTCCATATATAACGATGCTCCAGTTTAGTAAAACTCATTTTTTTTTATTTTACAGAGTTGCTGGTGAAAATCTATTTTTTTTTTCTTTATTTTTTGTTGAGAAAGAGAGGACTACTTCTATGTATTTATTGAGCTTCGTCATTGTCGCAACAGCCCATAGATCAACCATGTGTAGGCGTCTCTGTCAGACGAGTCGTTCTGTATTATATATATGTATAAAAACACTTTTGTATTCCGTTATCTACACCTTACTGTGTGCATACTGAAAGATAGCGCTGCTTTCAAAATGTAAAAAGTTTTTTTTTCCCACAAATGTTTTTTTTTTTTTTTTTATTTCTTAGCTTTTTCTATAGAAATTGAATGTTTTCTATCACTTGGTTGTTTAACTTCCTCATCAAATATATACAAGGTCTTATAAAACCAAACCCCCCTCTCAGATAAAAAAGAAAAAAAAAAGAAAACTAATTTTCTTTCTCCCTAAAATATACAGTATACACTCACAAGTTATACTAGCAAAGTATGTCACAAAACTAATAATATTCAGAGGCACAACTCTGGGGAAAAAATGTCTTAAAGTGAAAGAGCTATCATTTACGAAACTGGGAGATAATGTGGATTATATATTCATCACCGATAAGAATTATATATGAAGAATGGGGATATATATAGATATGCAGTATACTAATTATTAAATTAGCCATGGTCCAGTCACAGACCTAGAGATTAGAATATTAAAACTAAAGGCTGCCCTGGAAACATGAGCCCAAGGCCGATCATATAAAAGCTGGGTGCACAAATAAAAAAAGTAGTTTGAATGTGAGGGGGCAGCCGATGCGATGTGATCCATATTTCACAACCAGCTCTACAGTCTCCTAGTGTATCCTCAACAATCCTTTGTAGACTGTGAGCCCTCGCGGCAGGGTCCTCTCTCCTCCCTGCTGTATTCTCACCCATCTTTTGTAAACTGTGAGCCCTCGCAAGCAGGCTTCTCTCCCGTCACCTATTGTATCCTCACCCATTACTTGCAGACTGTGAGCTCTCACAAGCAGGGTCCTCTCTCCTCACCTACTGTACTTTCACCCATCCCTTGTAGACTGCGAGTTCTTGCAGGCAGGGTCCTCTCTCCTCACCTACTGTACCCTCACCCATCCCTTGTAGACTGTAAGCCCTCATGGGCAGGGTCCTCTCTCCTCACCTACTGTATCCTCACCCATCCCTTGTACACTGTGAGCCCTCGCAGGCAGGGTCCTCTCCCCTCCTGTACCAGTCTGTGCCTCATATTGTTAATAATTATTGTACGTTTCTATGGATGCCTGTTTTACACATGTAAAGCGCCATGGAATTAATGGCACTATAATAATAAATAATAATAATATATATATTAAGGCTTATTTAGTTGCTAGAACAAAGAAGGGTAAAAGTTTACTTCTGATGATTGGCTACAAGATTGGCTTGTACTCTGGAAGACCCAACTACTTTAACAGCCTACTGTTTTCATTTGGCATGCTGTAATGTTTCATTTCTCCTGTGGAGGCACTGCAGATAGATTACAGCCGGGTTTAATCACCATTTAGAGCTTTTCAATGGTAGACACATGCATTAAAAAAGAGTTTTTGATAAATATATGCCCATTTTCAGAATTTCTGTAATTTTGACGTGCCTTGGAAATTTAACTCATGACTTAAATATCCAAAATAGAGCACTGAGGCTCCTACAATGAGTTGGGACATAGAGGGAACTTTCACTCCACATTACAGTCCATGTACTTGCTCTGTTAGTTGACTGGGACAATGGGACGGTTGTATTTAGTGACAATTTTATTGAACGTACTGAATCCCTAACTGTCCATTAGCTGAACAGTAAAAAAAATTAATGATGAATCTCATCCACCTGTTTCTTTATCTATTGCTTTTTAAGCTAATATCCAGTAAAAAATGTTAAAATTGTAAACATTGCTAAAAGGGAAACAAAATTAATGTACGGTACTTGAATTTTTTTTCCTAAAAGTTTTTTTCTTCAAAATTTCTATTAACCCCCCATCCCCTCTGTACAACACAAGAAATATGCATAGGTAATAAACAGACAAAACGTATAGTGCTTATTGCAGCTGATAAAACTCTAATACTCCAGTGATTGGGGGGACCACATGGGTACATCTACCCTTACCTTTCCAAAAAATTAATTAAGGGCTTTCAATTTCTCAAGATAAAAATTCAAGACATTATAAAAGACAATGTGGGCCACACACCTGGGTGGACACATATATCATGACTATCTTAAGAGTAATCATGTTTTGTTGCCAAAACTGCTCATGTCGTTCCAAAAGTGAAAGTAAGTGGAACTGTAAGCCCATGGTATGCATCTACGGTGTGGATCACTAGCAGTTGCAAAACTACAACTTCCATAAAGGAACATTGGGAGCTGTAATTTCGTAACTTCTGGAGCCCCACAGTTTGGAAATGATAGGTAATGTGTGCAAGGCACAAGATAAGTTGAAGTAAGAGGGGACTTGGGTGCACAATAAAATCTATATTTGTTGGTGCGTTTAAGTTTTATAGGCACATCACTATATAATTACTAAAAAGATAAGGTAGAAATATTACCATGTACAATACAAGGATGTTAATCATCCACAATGACCTTGAGAATCGTATTTTATCTCCACTCTTAACCCTTACGCCCATAGTCCTAATATCTCGTATCCATTCACTGCCTGATACATACGCACACAGGCAACCCAGACGTAATTCACTTGTAAATCACCTTAGTTACTGAAAGGCCCAACTTATCAGAACAGAGATTTATGACACATCAGCCTTCAAATATTAATCTATTCTTAGGCTGCAGATTGAGCAAGGAGAGGGGGCATCTTCAGAAGAGAAGAATTTACGCCGAGGACAAACCAGAGAGATATTTACTAACACTATTGAGTAAGCGGCACCAAGAGCCACGATTGCTAATATTTGCTGGTCACTGAGTCACAGGATGACAATCACCGAAAGCGACATGACACGACTTTCAAAAGAAATTGTGTGCTTCAGCAAAGTATATGTATATGTCCATCCTAAAAATCGTATTAGCTGATTCTTCCTAATTTGTAGAGATCAATTCTCCGAAATCATCAAAGGCAGGGATAAAATGACTGGTATCACCTATATAAATAACACAGGATCCATCATTCACAATAGATGTCACAGCTCACCTCCTCCTCCTGCACAATGATTGGTAACAACTCTATATAGAGTAGATAACACAGGATCCACCATTCACAATAGATGATACCACAGCTCACCTCCTCCTCTTATGCAATCAATTATAACACCTCTATATACAGTAGATAACACAGGATCCATCATTCACGATAGGTTATATCACAGCTCACCTCCTCCTACTGTACAATGACTGGTAACACCTCTATATACAGTAGATAACACAGGATCCATCATTCACAATAGGTGATATCACAGCTCACCTCCTCCTCCTACTGTACAATGACTGGTAACACCTCTATATACGGAAGATAACATAGGATCCACCATTCATAATACATGCCATAGCTCACCTCCTCCCCCTTCTTTACGGTGACTAATAACATGTCTAAACTGTAGATAAAATACAGGATCCACCATTGACAATAGAAGATATAACACCTCACCTCCTCTTCCTATACAATGACTGATAACACCTCTATACAGTAGATAACACAGGATCCACCATTCACAATAGATGATATCAGAGCTCACCTATTCTTGTACAATGACTGATAACACCTCTATACAGTAGATAAAACAGGATACACCCTTCACAACAGATGATTTCACAGCTCACCTCCTCCTGTATAATCACTGATAACACCTCTATATACAGTAGATAACATAGGATCTACCATTTACAATAGGTGATATCACAGCTCACCTCCTCCTTTCCCTGTGAAGTGATCTCTGTACAGATCAGAGGGCATTCTCAACAACACTCTTCCATCAATGAATGCCTATGGCTCATGTGCTTGCTGTAAAAAATATCTCCAAATGTTGATTTATAAAAGCTCGGGTAAGATTTCTGTCCCCAGTACAGTAAACAGAATAAAATATATTTAATAAAAAACAAACAAAAAAAAAGATGATAAAAATAAATGTTGCAACATCTGGGTTTTCTTTTTCAAGTCTTGGTTATATTCATTAATTAGAAGGTTTCTATTAATAGGCATTATCTTTTGAATGAGGTTGTCTTTGTCTAGGGTTTTTATTTGTTTTAACCTATGCAAAATACTTAATGGAAAGTCTATGTTGTCATAAATGTTATGGAGCCTGAAAGAGCCTAAAATGTCTGTGTCCTAAACTGTTACGATGTATATCATTTTGCATTGGGGCTCAGGTCACTTTTCAGACCAAAAAAGTCAGATTGCAGATAAGCTATCACTTAGCGTAGACTAAAGGGCCTGTCACACGTGTCAATGTCGCCCGCAATATCGCTCATGCGTCACAAATTATTAATCGCCTGAGCGATGTGGAATTATCGCAGGTAAGATGTCACACGCGTCAATATGACCCAGCAATGCGGTGATGTCGCCATCTTGCGAGCGATTTTGTTTAGTCGCTTGTACATTGTCAAAATAGAAAATAAATCGCTGAGTTTAGTGTCACACGCAGCGATGCACAAGGTCTACTGAGCGATGAGCGACAGGTTTTACATCTGGCAGTGAAACCTGCGATCGGCGATCAGCGACATGTCGCTGGTTGCATCGCTTGGTCACACGCTTCAATGTCGCTCCTGCGTCACTTTTATGTCGCTCGAGCGACTGAAAATCCGTGACGTACGAGCGACATTGACAGCGATATTGACGCGTGTGACATCCCCTTAAGGATTGAAAGCTGTGTTGTGATTGACTGCTGAGAGCAAGAGGGACAGCTTTTTGCTTTAGTATTGTGCACCCTGTTTGCCACAAGTATGATAACATAAGCTGTGCTTCTTGGCTATATTTATGTATGATCCTGCAAATCCACTGGTCTAAGTTAAAACTATAATCAACAGACAGCATGTATTGACCCGGAGAAATGCAAATAAAAATAGGACTAAAAATCACAAAACAAAATCCGGTTGACATATGAACTCTTCTCCCTTCCTCCGCTGTTTGCGCCATGCTATTTTGTGCTTACTTCATTAAGACTCATGCACAATAATGACAGGGCATCATACGATTGTCCTCATGAATCTGATGTCAGCTGATTTCTTTCTTTTTTTGTGCTGACAGTAATTACTTTGATGTGTTTCAATCTCTCAGCAGAATGAAGGGAAATTGCAGATATCAGGTTAGCAATGTAATGAAACGGATATATTTTCACGCTTCAAAGTCAAATTTGGAAAATGGAAAAGATTATGTTAAATATCAGTCAGCAACGCACAAGCAGCTTTTTTTGTGTGGGCGGAGCGATGGTTTATGAGAACGACGACGTTTTTTTCATTCAGTGACAAAATATTGTGGTCTGGGTTTGGACATTAATCTGTCACTTCCCCTGGAGTTTAGTGATATAACTCCGGCATGTATATATTAATGCAGAATTTACTTATCCAGTTACCCACAACCTGGTGCTCTCCCACTGTTCGCAGATTAAAACACCTAGACTGGAAGTTGTGGTCTCTCAATAGCTGGAAGGGATCCAAAAACTACTTACATCTAAACGTTAAAGTGCTCAAGTTCCAAAATATTACATCACCACTCTCCTACAGTTTTTAAAACATCTAATATCTGATTTTAGTTATTTCTTAATATTAGAAAATCACCCTACAAACTATTAATTTACAAATAAGAATCAAAGGGGAAAATGGGACATTTTATATAGAAAATCTGTTTAATGAAACCTCTCAAGTGCAGTTTTTTTTAATGGCCATAAAGTCTAAAATCTTTATTTTGGATAGAGATAAGCGAACCCGTTCGGGGTAGGAGTTTGGGTGCTTTATGTATACAAGTCAATCAGGTGAGCATCACTGTGCTCATGTACACTCGGTGCTTGGCCCACTGTGTGCCGCTTGCAGTTTTTGATCGGCTTGTACTGAGGGTAAGGGCAGAGTTACTGTCTTTAGTGGGTTTCAAAAATAATCAAGTGACAAATCCCCAGAAAAACAACCTCCGGAAGTAGTTTGGTTATGGCAGGGTCTGTGTGGGTGGAGAACCAAACTGCCCAATCAGTGTCTAGAAATGAGGTTCGGGTCACGTTTTGGCTCTGAACACACCTTTTAAAATAGTCTGGCAGAACCACTTTAACCCAAACTTCCATGGGTCCATTCATCTCTATTCTGGACTTCTAAGGGTGTCAACAGCGATCTTAGATGACTCGAGCTAAGAAGAACCATAGCGAGTTGGTCTTGTGGGCTAGAAACAGACGTTAAACTGCAGCCATATGACACTCAGTGCTGCCCAAACTTTGATGTGCACCAATCCATCCACGATTGTGTAGCCTAGCTTGACACCTTACACCAGACCAGACATCAAAATGGGTAAGTAGTTGGAGCTTCATGTGCCAAAGATGTGTCCTATCAAGAAGACTGTTGTGACCATAGGACCCCAATAAAGTTTATGAAAAAATGCCCTAGAACACCAATAAAAGTTACCATTAATACTGCCAACTACAGGAGAATTCATTGGGAATAAACACTCTAGATTAGAATACCTGACCCAAGTACATAACCATATATGCCAACTGTTCCAATTTGAAAAATTTGCGGGCCTATAAGGGGTGAGGTTCAAACTTCGGGATGGGAGGGCAGAGCTAAAACATAAATGTTAGTACTGCAATTATGAATAACTAAAGATAATGTAAAGTGTGGCCGGAGATTGACAGAGTCCAAGAAGGCCTATGCTTTGAGGTTGGAATTTTTTTTTCCAAGTTCTCACAAATGAATGCGACCCACACATTTCCACTGTTTTTGCTTTTTATATTAACTTTTTATTACAATTACTTCTAAACCAATATATTTATTAGACATATACAATATAGAAAAAATATATATATGAAGTGCCATCTGCAGTGGGATTCTCGAGAGCAGAACTTGCTGAATAGGTTAATTATTACACCAAAGTCCAAAGTGTTTAAGGACGTGACCTAATAAGTGCCGAAAACATGGCCAGAGGAGAACAGTCTTGTGCAAGGACACCTTCTGAGCAGATAAGCAGCTTGACACATACTGACTAAACCGATAGACATAGCCAGTATGTTTCTTTTAATTCACTTGCTGTCCAAAAACTTTCCCCGGGCCAATATTTTTTGTTTGCTTTCCCCTACAGCAAATAATCATGAATTTATCTACACTTAAACTAAAACCCCGATGTGGTTTTCATTGTAGTCTATAAGTAAGTTCTTTTTTATCCCTATGTTACTTACTAAACCCTCTGCTACGGGGTGTACTAAGATATAAAGGGGTTGTATACGATAGTGTAATAACTAAGGTTGGGGCCTCTCCATCTGATCTGATCAATGAAAGGTCTTTCTGTATGGAAACCCCTTATCAGGACCAAGAAATTCATGAAAATAATCCATTGAAATGAATAGATGACTCAGCTAATTGTTAGCCACATGACTATGGCTCATAGAGGAGGTGTTGGGGGCTTCACTCTACAAACCTAAAAATGCCTATCACTTGCCATAAATATGTATTTTTATCTTCTGCTTAGTATAAATGCCGCTGCTCTCCTGAATTGAACAATGTTTTTCTTTTGTTCCTGCACCTCTCCGTTCCTGAGATACGGTCCCCTCTTTACTGTATGTAAAGTTAGTTTTGGTAGCCAAATGGGCACAATCGTTGATGACAACACTCACTTGGCTATGAAGACTAGATTTATAGAAGGAAAAAAAGGCCATATCTCTGGAACTGATAGGCGCAGGATAAAACTAAAAAGGTCATTGAATTCAGGAGATCAGCGACATTTATACCGGGTACAAAAACCACTTACTATTAATGTTAGGTGATAAGTTCTCATTAAAAAGGCCTCTAACAATCCATGCACCCCATATAAAATTATCGTTACATCAGTCATGTCCAATTCTAAACAGCTTAACTATCTTTGTGTCTATGAAAGACAGCTAAAAATGAACTGATAATCAACATCACTAAAGGCAGCCGGTCAAGAGGGTATTTAGCATGAGGTAAGTCATCCGTCCCTTACAGTATATGTTGGATTCAGTAGCGAATTAGTAGACAAAACTTGAACTAAACATATTAAATAATGTGTAGCTTTTTGCTGAATATCTAGTAAAAACTAAAGAAAAAAAGTAAAATACTTGCGACTATATCATGAAATTTTTTAACCCCCCCCCCAATCTTACAGGGGATAGCAGCATTAACTTTTTAGTTTCCAGTGATGACTGGAATTTCATGTCGTTCACAGTGTTCTGACGCCCTGGCCCTGGAGGGGTTTTTGCTTCATTTTTTTGTGCAGTAGTCATTTCCTTGCTTCAGAGGCCATTTGCACAACCATTATATGAGATGGGTTGATGCAAAAAGACACAGCTGAACAGGCACTAAATATTCCTATCTCTGAGAGGTGTAATTAGTGCATTTCAGGGATGTACCCAGAGGAGACCAGGGCCCCGTTGTAAAAAAAAAAATCAAATGAGACTCGTGTCATGGGCCTGTGGATTGGGGCGGTGCCATTTAGATTCACTTCACCCATGAGGATGGGGTCAACCGAAGCAGCAGTCCCTGATCACAACAGCTAGCTGGTACATCCATAGTGGTCATTCAGAACCCAGATAGCCAGTAACTAGTATAATAAATACACCTAAAATCAAATTAAGAACACCAAGCATCCTGCACCATGCACCTCATGTGCTAAAATTTGTGCCCTAAGGTTAATTCCCTGCTGGCCTAAACAGGTAGTAGCCCATGTTCAATAAACAATATGGAGCCACTAACCTTCCAGTATACAAGATGGCGGCTTGCCTGCCGACGTATTTGCTTAAGAATCAGTAGAACAGTAACCATTCTTATATGTGCCATATTTATTTCTTTGAAATCTACTTCTAAATTGCCTGAGCAATATTATCACGCAGGATCAAACGTAGAGACCTGAATTCCTCCCGTTTGATGGCAGTAGGAAGATTACTCGGCAATGTTATATAATGAGTTAAATTGTAAAGACGTCATCTGAACACAGTGGACGCAGCCATGGAAATGTCCCGGGGGGGTGGAATCTTACTGGTTAAAGTCTTACATAACATATGAGACTGTGAAATAGAGCAGGCCTGTATAGATTGACACTATCCATGAGGATGGGGTTATCCCAAGCAGGAATCCTATCCATAATGACTGCTGGTGGGTTGGCATCTTAGCAGTTACTGGGGCAGAGACTTAGCGTGTAATATGGACCTTTGTAATGGGGAAAACACATGTAGATTTACTAAACCCATGGGGACGTGGCAATCTCTAAGAAGGAAGCTTTTTCACAATGGATGCTGGTGGGTTGGCATCTTTACTGGTTACTATGAGTAAATTGTTAGCATATCGTGAGCAGTTGTGGAATGGGGAGGTCTGTGTAGATTCACCCAACCCATGAGGATGGAGTAAACCTAAGATTAATCTCTTTTTGAAAGGGAACTACTGGTTGGTAGAGTCTCTGCATATATGTGGAACAGCGGAGGCATGTGCAGATTAACTAAACCCTTAGGGATGGAGGCATCCCAAGCAGGAACCCTAGACACAATGGTTCCTGGTGTATCGGTACCTTACTCTTTGGGTAGAGCCTTAGCATATAATATGGCCAGTAGAATGGTGGAACCATGTGTAAATTCACCACACCCACAGGAAAAAAATCAATCGGAGCAGGAACCTTCTCCATAATGGATGCCGCTGGGTTGGCACCTTACCAGTTACGAGCAAGGTCTTAGCGTACAAGATGGCTACATCCACTGATGCTCCGATAACCAATACAGTTTAACATGACCTCAAATATAAATACAGTTCAAAAACTAGCTGAAATAAACAAAAAAAAATAAAAGATTATAAAATCCACAGAATGACAAAAAAAGTAACAGTAAAGTACATAGACATTTCTTAAATGCCCTAATATGCTATATACACGTCAGACTCTTATTGTGCTCGGTAATAATTACAGGGAGCTCAATAATACATTTAGTAAAGGATGAGAGATTGTAGCTACTCAAGGTTTCATTAATAATGGGGAAATATAAATAAAGTACATGAGAGATTTTATATGCATGTGTACGCGGAGTACACACGGATGCACAGTTGCAATCACACTCACGCGCACAAACTTTTCAAGGGAGCGAAAGAATGGGGGTTGGGACAGGGGCAGGCGATTAAAAAAAAAGAAAAAAGTCAGTTTGTACATTCAGAACCAGCAGTGGAATCATCACTCGTGAAGTAGTTCTTGTAGGCAGTTTGGGGAACGAAAGATATCAGGGACTTCGCTGTCCAACTTGCAGATAACCTTGTATATGGCCTTCTTCCAGGAAGGATCAACGTCTTTGCCGGCTATAATGGCATTGAAAAACTCTCGTAATGTGATCTGCGCCACTTCCAGGAATCTCTCCGGAACCTGCTGATACAAGGAGACAATGGTATTAATAAAAGTTTTCGGTTTCTAGCCCCCTGATTCTTCAAAGGGGAGTGAGACAGTTCTTCGCTGTGAGATGAGGGCTTACCGGACACCTGCACGTTCTAATTATGGCAGATGTCTATTGTCATCTGCATGTAAAGGCGGCTAATAATAGAAGGACTTTAAAGACAAATGTTCATCTTTGGAAAAAGAATAGGGAAGAAAGATAAGCTCGTGAAGACCGGAGATCTTTATAAGATTTCTCACACCGTGTTTAATGCCAAGATGGCTGTGTGAGATCGCCTGACATGTATAAAGGGCATCCTGCCAAAATAATACAATAAAGATAGATGACATTGGACTAAACTATTAGCCAATTCTGCATATATTCACAGATACATGATTGATAGGGAAGGCAACAAGGGGCCTAATACACTACCCATGTATTTTTACTGCCTCCCAGAAGTCACTGCTAAATCCAAGGCTATAAGATATGTTAACAAAGGAAGACATCAATTTTTTATTGAAAACCCAACGTGTATCTTTAAGTCCTAGTTCAAAAGTGCCTATTGGAAGCCTTCTCCAAAAAGAGAAGGGTCTTTACAAATCTTCCCTAACCCAATCAGCCAAAAGACCCCAAAAGCATCCACTATTGCCAAACATAGGGAGAACCTGTCTTGCTTCTGGATTCAAGCTTGGCTTAAATCCAGTTAAAGGTCAGGCTTTACTCCCCCAAAAAGAGTGAGCTAGATTTCAGGGGATGGGAGAGGTACCTGGTGGCCACACAAATCCTCCAAAATTCAATAAATACACTCCTTAAGGGAATTGCAATCTGAAAAAGTTGTCAACTACAATATCACTCAAACATTTCACCTCAGCGTACCAGAAGTGGCACAGGTCAGTAAATTTTGTGTAGTGGTCATGAATGGTACTGTAGCTCTCTTCAAGACAAGTGAATAGGAGAGAACTAACATCATGGCCTCTACATAATTTAGGGAGCTGTGACACGGCACCTTCATTCAGCTGATCGGTCTCCACCCCTCAACCTGATACTGAGAATAAGTCATCAATATTAAAGCCCCATTAAACCCATTTAACTCAGGCTGTTATCTGGACAGGGATCTTTTGCCCAAATTTATCCGGTTAACATAATAGGGGAGCCATCTGGTTGCTTTGACACATTTTTTTTTTGAAAATGAGACTTACGACTGGATAGATTGTCTCCAATGTAAAGTTTTCCTAAATGCTATACATTGATGTACAGTATAGTTCTGGTCTGCACTGCGGGTGTCTGACTGCCAACTTTGCCCAGCATTTTATGCTCAGATCATAGTTTAGGAAGTGTATAGTGCTTGCTATCGGGAGGATTCTTGGAGATGTTTATTGTATCTAAATATTTAACGTCAAGGCTTACGGCTAATTGGCACCACGGATCTAAGGGATTAGGCCTCGGAAAACAAATGACAATAAAGTGCAAAGCTCCAGAGTGAAGAAATAAGGATTATGCAGCCATTTAAACTCTGGACGGCAATTTTGTACAAATGTGCACACTTCAATTGATAGAGAAGACACAGATGCAGCCGGAGCCTGGTCACCATCAGTGTTAGGGCCAACAACGGTTGAGTCCTCAAGGCAAAACGTTTTTGTTTTTGGAGGAGTAATGATACATATAGCCACACAATATATACATTAGTGCCCATGTTATACCATAGCTGGCAGCATGACAAAGCTGGAGCAAAGGCAGCAAGAGTTAGGCATAGGGAAAACAAGCATCCAAACAGTGAACATCTTGGGGCAACTGTTGTTTTGGCTGTGCTAGAATTCAATATGGAGTTATGTATGGATATATGGAGTTATGTAGGACTACAATAAGATAACAAACAGAAATGTGAACATAAGCCTACACGTGACGACACAACCTCCTTGGAGTTTTCTTTTGGTAAATATAATAAAAATATCATTATTCTTTCACTTTCCAACTTGGTGCAAAGCAATGATCAGATTTCTGGCTAAACTGCCCTGGCTAGATTATGTATGACTTCTATACATTTTTGCAAAACTATTTTATTTTTGGGGTGGAGGGTTTGAAGAGAAATTTGAAGAAATAATCCCGTAACCCATAGTCAAGAGATGGTTTATATTTCATGGGAGATTTTGCATTATTTCAATCATGCGGCACAAGATTCTCCTCACTCCTCCTCCTTCTCAGTTGCTTTACCTTCAAGGCTGATTTGTTTTATTAAACTGACTGTCCCCAGCATCTGCAGTCCATAATAAAAGCCTGACATAGCAGCCTGCCTGCCTTCTGTGTCCTGCAGATACACATCATAAGTGTCAGGACATACCAAGGTTAGCGGTCACTGGAACGTGTGCACTGCCCCAGCCTTGCCAAGCGCTCTTGGCAGCTGAATGAATGTCATGGAGAATAGAAGGGAATTACAAAGGTTAAACGGAAGACAGCCTCTCCTATTTTCTGAAGAAGCAGCAGCTCTTTTTGAGCACTCGTAAAATAAACGCTGGCTTGTTGGCACTCGGCTCCCCGAACTCTGCTATGTTCGGATAACGTGAGCGTTGGGTGGCTGGACTCAAGCATCCACCAACGTAACGCTATGGAAGAGGAGGCAGAGGATGTGGACCAGTCTTTCATTTGGAGACATAGATGCTAGCAAGGTGACTCGGTGCGATGAATCACAGCAGCCAGCTGGGTCATAGACCTGATGACCAGCAGATGATCATGGCTGCTGCAACTTGTGCAAATATTGCTTAAAATTCAACCTGACATCTTACTATATGAATAAGCTCTTATTGCTTATGTTCTGCCCTCATCTACACATCAACCAATGAATAAATAAAATATACAATATATGTACAAGGGGCTGCAGGAATTTACCCCAGTGCGGCTCAGAAGTAACAATTCTTACATCTTCTGTATTTTACATATAAGAGTAAAAAAATTGGATATCTATTCCATTTACCCTAGATTACACCATGTACCTACCTATCTACATCTGTCTATGGCAGGCGTCACACGCTACGATATATGCAAACATATCGCTGGAAAGTGCCTGATTTTGCATCGCTCCTACGACGTCGTTGCGTGTGACAGCATGATGTGACTACCGATAAGTGGTCAGATTGTTAATCACAGATATGGGAACCAGACCCCATATCAGACGATGTCGATCATCCAATCTGCTGCATTGTTCTGTGTGACACCGCGATAACGATCTCCTTTATGATTTCTCCTATTCACATCATTGACAAGCATCGGTCGCTGGTTGTGTGAACAATCCCTGCACGTAACATCGCTGCTGCGTCCTGAACGATATCTATACATGTGACACCTCACTAAGATATTGTCCATGAGCGCACAACCCTGAGATCGTTATTGAGTTCCCACACAAAATCGTAGTGTGTGATGCCGCCTTTTGAATCTATCATCTTCTATTTCTATCTATCTATCTATCTATCTATTATCTATCTATCTATCCATCTATCTATCTATCTATCTATCTATCTATCTATCTATCTATCTATCTATCTACCTATTTATTCTTCTTGACCACATCTATCATTCTTGAGAACATCTATCTTTCTATCTATCTATCTATCTATCTACCTATTTATTCTTCTTGACCACATCTATCATCTTGAGACACCTATTTTTCTTAAGAATATTATCTATCTATTATCTAGCTATTTTTTGTATCTACAACATCCCCAAAACATGGGCAGCACACGAAGTCCAAATGATGCTAAAATGTGTATTAATCAGCCCATGCCATTTTTTGGATTTGTGTACAAGAGGTTTTGGCGATAACCTTGCGGGCGTTAAAACCAATTTTTCAAGAAAAATGTTTCTAATGTCTTTTCAATCTGTATCTACCTACAGTGCTGTGCAAATTAATGGGACAGCATTTTTGTAAGTAAAATCATAAGTTGGGGATACACTCAGTGATTCAAACCAGTTTTAACTGCTTTGAACAGGTGTGAGTGTACAACCTTGAGTAACAAAATGTGGTTTGACTGGTTTTAGTCTGAAGATAACAGCTAGCTGCCCCCTCAGCTTCAGGTGAGAGCTTGTTTCTGTGAAGAGTGGTTTAGTGTACTTTTTCTCTCAGGGTGATTCGTGCCTGTAAAAATGGATGTGACTCCACGGAAGAGGTCTAGAATTATTACTCTTAATGAACATACAAGTCTGACTGTAAGATAAATCGCTTCCACCGTTGGTATTGGAAAATCTACCGTTTCAAGAATAATTCGCACACACAATGAAACTGGATCGTTTTCTCCAAAACAAAAAGGGAAATGTGGAAGGAAAAGGAAAACGACACCAAGAACTGATAAAACACTTAAAAGAAATAGTAAAACTAATGCAATAAAAACAAGTAAAGACTTGCTTTGTCCCAATTAATTTGAACAGCACTGTATCTATCTACATACAATGGGTAAAATAAGTACTAAACAGGTCATCAATTTTCTAAGTAAATATATTTGTTGTTGAACAAACTTGAAATGCTCTTCAACATGCTTTTTGTTCAGTAATGGAGTCTTGTGTGGTGAGTGTGCATACAGGAGTGTGCATACAGGTCATGCATACAGGCCATGGAGGGTGAGGGCTTACTTATTGTTTTCCTTTCAAACCATTCTACCTGCTGATTCCAGTTCTTTCTGTAGCTCTCCACAGGTGTCCTTGGCTCTTGGACATCTCTTGTGATAATTATTTTCACTCCTATGTGAAATCTTGCTGAGAGAACCTGGTTGTATCCAGTTTATGGTGAAATGATGTTCTTTCCACTTCTGGATATTTGCCTCAATATTCACTGGAGCCTTGAGTAGTTTAGAAATTCTTCTGTAACCAATGCCATCAGTATGTTTTGCAACAATAAGGTTGTTAAGGTTTTGAGATGGCTCACTGGTTTTACCCATCATGAGATGTTTCTTGTGTGGCACGTTGTTAATGAAACACCTTTTATAGGCCATTAGTTGATATTATTTTTTACAAGGTGGCAGGATTACTTTCTAATTACTGATACATTTCAGCTGGTGTCAAGACTTTCCATGTCTGTTTGCATCTCTCGTTCCTCATGAGTTCCATTCTTTTTTCCTGTGACATTTCTTTATATTACACATCACTAAATTTATGGACATCTATGGTTTCATTTCTTTGCCTGTGCGGACTGGATGGGTTGTTACCGAAAGGCATGTCAATGGCACCTTTACAAATATATTTACTTGGAAAATTGGTGACGTGTTCAATACTCATTTTACCATCTATCTATCTATCTATCTATCTATCTATCTATCTATCTATCTATCCCGCAATCTATTCTTCTACCTAGTATGAGATTTTTGGGCTCCATGGAGAACAGCTGGACTATTAGGAAAGTCTTCCCTCTGTGGATAAGTGTTGAGTTATAGGTTTCTTGCCTATAAAAGGACAATGCAATGCTGACAGTAAGGAGAAGACAATGTCAAGGAGAAAAGGGTATTGGTATTTTGGATACTCTTGACTGCTCAAGTTATTCTTGTCACAAATCCTTTTGTCTGCATCTGCTGACTGCTTGCCTGTAGCCAGCAGCATACTTTAACTGTTTTGTCACCTCCTAACATCACATGCATCAGCTGTCGTGCTTTTGTTACGGGTATTGTAGAACTAATCCACTGAGGCTGTTCTCCTGCGCAGTAAATAAAACACAAACTGCTTCTCAGACAATTCTGCATGAATATTTCAGATGGGTTTTACAATCATGAATTGCTAAAAAAAAAAAAAAACTAAACAAAATGAAAAACCCCTCCTGCAGAACTCACTATCTGAATGGCCTGGAGCTGAGAACGTACATTATCATGGGGCCTGCAAAACTGTTTTTTAATCAATTAAAAGAAATGATTATTTTTATTTGAGTTTTAATCTTAAAAAAGTATGTAAGAACATCTCTGATATTATTTTTCATTGCCTGCCACACAGAAGGGCAATGGTGCAAAAGCTCAAAATCTCCAATGCAAAATTTCCAACAGGGCTCCCAAATATCACGGCGTTTAGAAATTGTTTTTTTTATCATGCATTACAATATTCATCCACTAGAGGCGCTGTTTCATTATCCTCCGGCTACTTGTATTATATCAGTCTCTCCCTTGTGTTAGGCTCTGTACACACTTTCATTTTATACTTTTGTTCAGTAGACTTGATAGTTTTCAGGACATATCATGAATTTGGTAAAAAACAAACAAACAAAAAAAAAAAACAAGTATCAAAGGTTGCAGGGGAAAGGAAATAAAAATCAATTGATACCCGAGAAAATGAGACAAACAGTTTGCGCTCTCTACCGAGGATTCATTCACCCTTATGTGCACATGATTCCCTTGAGTAAACTCTGCTACCCCCGGCTGTTTGTCCTGTAAATATTGTCTGAGGAGAAACCTTTCCTCCTAACAGAGCAGTAGGTGGTTATCATTTTGGACTTGGAAAGGCCCACGAAGAAGGTGAAAGGAATTAAAGAAGTTATATATACAGGTTTAGCTAAAATGTATCATTAGTGAATAACCTAGTAAAAATATAGAAAGAAGACTCAACTTCAGCCTAAAAATAACCATTAAACTTTCTAATTCGCACTATCCAGAGGCAGAGAACATGAGATTTTAGATTTGGGACCAAATCAGAATTAGAAGATATCTTCATTCTTCATACGCAGCTCACTTCTATCATTTCTAATATTCCATTTAAAGAGGACCTGTCATCAGGTCAAAAGTGACCATTTTTTTAAAAATTATTTTATCTCCGCTGTTCCCCAGAGTATTCTGATTTTTGCTTTTGTAACTTGCAGAGATAGAGATGTGCTTTTTCCCTTAGTGCTAACTTTTATGGTCTTTACAAGGGGGCATGGCTCACAGGATCCTCAGGGGCATGTATTTAGGCTGCTCTGCATTATTACTGTGAACCACACCCATTTGGCAACAACTTTAAAATTAGGATTAAATAAAAAGGCCCATAGCTCTAGAACGATATGTCTTGTTTAAAAAACAAAAATCGAATACTTTGGGGAGCAGAGGATACAAAATAAGAGGAAGATCTGGACACCTTTGACCTGGTGACAGATCCTCTTTAAATACGGTAAGCTAAAGATAAAATCCTAAATCATTACATTTTGGGATAGCAGTGGAGCAATATATTGACCACTCTATAGATTTTACGATTTAGATGAACAGAAGAATGGCTTAGTGGTTCTCCTATGAATGCCTGCTGATGTATATCTCCAGGCCAAACACAGGGTGGTTACAAAATAGGTAGGACTAGAATCTGATTTCTGCATGTTCACGTTTTCCATCTCTTCTTACACTAATAACGTGTTTTTTAAGAACACTGACTATTTTGAGCAATCTATTTTATTGGAAGGTTACCCCTAACAATAAGTGGCTATTTGGATTCCCAGTGATTAGTAAATGAAAACTTTTTTAGCAAGTGTTCAGTTTTTTTGCAGCACCCCTACAGGGGAGCTGCAGTATTACATTGTGTCCAGTAAAATCAATGCGTGATGCCTGTGAGATGCATGGTAAAATATGTTTCTACCGTGTTAGCCAGTAGATATAAAATATTAAAATGTGAGAGTCCTCAGTGGTTCATACCTTATAATGGTTAATTGAAAAGATGGTAATAAATAGCAAGATTTCCAGAATACTCAGGTCTCTTCATCAGGCTCATAAACATTAGAAGCCTGATGAAGAGGCCTTAGAGTCTCGAAAGCTGCTATTTGTTACCATATTTTCCGCTAGCCATTAAAATGTATCAGCCACTGAGGATTCTCACATTTTAATATTTTTCTGTGAGATGTATGGACACTCTCAGTCCTACAGTGAAAGAGATGCTCTTGGTAGCTGCTCTCTACTTTGTATTATTAAAAGGTTGTCTAGAGACAGGGTAACAACTTGTTGATTTGTGGTTGTCCAGCCGTTGGGACCCGCTCTGATTAGAATAGAGGGTAATGCATGCATCTATTTCTGGCAGCCACATTGAGCATGAATGATGTGGCGAATGGGCAATGGGGATAAAAGTGCCACGTCAGGGATAAAAATTCCATGTTCTGCCAATCGGTGAAGATCCTACCAGTCAGATCACTACAATCAATAAGTTATCCCGTGGATAGGTAATAACGTGTTTTGACTGGACATCCCTCGAAGTCAGGTTATTAATGAGGGGCTCCCTTGTGTTAACTTCAAATGACCCTAACAGGGTTACCTGGAAATAGGATAATTAATATAGGGGAAGGGGTATTTTTATTTCCATTATATGTGCTGGTCTAGTGTATATCTCTCCTTTAAGGTACACGCGGCAATTTTCTAGGAGTTTCACTGGCAACTTACTGGTTGCAGTGAATCATGGACACATTGTTCCATTTGTACACAGCAACAAGATAGAACAATGTGTCCCTGATTTCACTGCAACAGTAAGTTGCCAGTGAAATTCTAGAAAAGTTGCCGTGTGTAAAGGTACCTTTACAGTATTAAAAATGTCATTATGTGATTATTAGGGAATTAGGGAGTCGTCATCTCTGGATTCTCATCTATTGGGATTAGGGGAGCGCAGATACGAACAGCTTCTTCAGAGGAGAACTTGGACACTGTGTAATGCTTCATTTCACCTCTGATGGCGCTGCAGGAAAACTGAACAATTACTAGTAGGTTTCCCACAGATGATCACTGGGGGATGAAGGCAGGGGAAGGAGCTAATTTTAAAAGGACCCTTCTAAAAAGGCTGAAACCAAAAAGGAGAAACATTATTCCTTAGATACCGTCTTCGCCTCTCACCTAGCCAAATCAGATTTCATACTTTGCAATGACGAAAGCCAAACACCTTAAAACATCGCATCTGCAAATTGAGGTTCTGGTTTGGCGTATACCCTTGGTCATAAGACAAGGCTTGATAAAGGGTGAAAATTTACTTTTTTTTGCTACTTCCAATAGGTGACGCTAGAGTTCGAGTCCTCTTTGAAGAGGCAATTTGCATATAGGATTGTCGTATATGCAGAACCATTTACTTTCTATACAATCTTTCTATAACTGTGAATACTTTTGACCTAAAAGTCAAATGATGTGAATACACCATCTGGTGATAATTGCAAGAAGTCACCATAGCAAGAAGTGTTTTAACTAATGAATATGCCTAACACTCTTGAAGGGTCACATGAATAGTCCTGATTATCGAATTCAGCAACATTCTTTTAAAATAAATTTACCAAAAAAAAAATAAAAATCAATAGTTGGATTTCAGCTTCCAGATAAGTTCTGCCGAGGCAGATAGTTTGTTAAACAGAACTCAGTTTTCTCATCCAGATAAGGTTAGTGTCTAAAGGGGTCAATGTGTTGCAACCAAGGTTTGCAAACTATGTGGCCTTCAAACATTCGGCTAACATCCATTACAAAGCCGGGCAAACAAACTTTAATATGATAAGATCCGTTCTGTAACACATTTTCCTAGATTTTTTTTTACTTGTGGGGAATGTCCCAAAATTCCCCAGACAAAGTTCTACTTGTATGAGATGCAAAACAGAAAAATATTTATATATTTTTTAAACTATGGTTAATGATTACAATATATTAAAAATTTCGACAATGTAAAAAATTTAATTTTTTTTCTTTTCATACACAATAGGGGTAAAACCCAGGCTAAAGGTCACTTTCGGTCAGCATGATCCCACAGGGGTTAAGGAGTCACTTTTCTTCTCCCCATGCGACTCAGGAGATATGGGAGAGGGGGGCACAGACATCTGCTCTTTAGAAATACAAGGAGATAAAAAAGCACAAGAAATGCAAAGATGAATAAATGAACAAGCATGCACAAAAGAAGCTCAGATTTGGGCATTCTTGTCTGGCAAGAAGGCAGTCACTAAGGCTAATGAAGCATTGGTGATATGGGACGTATGCCAGCGTAACAAAGAAGATGTACATCAGTTCTGCAGATGTGCCAGAGACCCCCAGAGTAAAATAATGACATAATCACCATCAGTGTCACAGACCAGACTGTACACAAGGTGAAATGGGGGAAAATAAATACAAGTCTTTAACGTCCCTCATGCAAAGATGCTGAGAGGAGAATCACAATTTCTCATTTGCACGGTCCTAAAAAACAACAAGGAGATGCAGAGAATTGCCAGGATTTAATAAATTGGAGGCCGAAAACTGATATCGTATTATTAGCCAGGATGGACCTTACAGCAGAGAATGATCACTTTATTTTTATGCATTTATCTGTGCAGGTACATATATTTAGTTTTTGTGTGTTGCGTCTTATAAATACTAGAAAATGTGGAAAAACACCAAACCTCATGGTAATGAAAACCCTCCGTCTTTAGTGACTTGTCATAAGCCACCCAGGCCACAAAGAAATGCCTGGCCCCCTGTTCTCTCCTCACACTTTCCTCATCTAGGCAAAACACTAGTCTTTACGATGTCACTAGGGAACATGAATTTTATGAGTGTCCAAAAATTAAACTATATCAAGAGGAACAAGAACAAGTTCCCCCAAATTCAATAGATGAGTACACGATTAGGTTCACCTGGCTGGACTCATTAGATCTATGCTTTTCTTATCCTTCAGGCATAGACATGCTGTGCGAGATGCATTGCACGAGTCTCTCATGACTCACCAGGAACGGCCACCGTCTAACTGGACAGGAGCATGTCAGCGACATGTGTTTCTATACAGCCGACAAGCTCCTGTCCAGAGAGACAGCGGCTGTTCCGAGTGAGTCATGAGAGACTTGTGCGAGTATCCCACATGCATCTCGCACAGTGTGTTTACAGCCTTCCAATAACTCTTGGCCGTCTTACTTTACACCAATATTTGGCACTGAGACAATAGGGCACCCCATTAAGAAAATTGGCAGTTTTCTTAGGAACGCCTCTTTTTCCAGAAATGAAAGAACGCTGCTTTTTTCTATTTAGTTGCAAAATTCAGAATGTTTGTAATATATTTCATTACTTTATTTTGCCTCCTTCTCTCACTGTGCTGTTTTAGCTCAAGAATCTACTGCTCAGTAAAGGAACCTGTCACACATAAAGAGATCGCTAACGTGATCGCTGTTGCGTCACAAATTTCGTGATGCAACAGCGATCCCAATAGCGATGTTGTTCTATGTGACATGTACCAACGATCTGGCCCCTGCCAGTGAGATCGTTGATCATTACACACTGCTCTGGGTCATTCCTGCGTCATTGCGCTCCCGCTTGTGAACGGTACATCGCTGTGTTTGACAGAGATAATGAGCAACGATCTCAATGCTACGCTATGGAGAGAAAATTCACAACGACCTCGGTATAATTCTGTATTGTTAGTGCGTCGTTTTACTCATGGTGAGATGCCTGTTGACATCCTTACAGCATTTAATTGACAAACTGCGTCTGCACTGTTATCGGATCGTGACTGTTATGTGTGAGGCTTTGTCCACTTGATTTACAACCGTTGTGTAAGGCCTCGTGCAGTGGTTGGAGAGTTTTACCTCGTATTGAAGGCTCGTGCCGTCGAGGATTTGGTGAGTTTTTTCCTCAGTATTTGTAGCCAAAACCAGCATGGGTGATAAATACAGAAGTGGTGACTGTTTTCTATTATATTTTTCTCTTTGATTGGCTCCACTTTTTGGTTTTGGCTACAAATACTGAGGAAAAAACTCACCAAATACCGTGTGCACGTGGCCTTACAACTACTGAGGTAAAAACTCACCTAATACTCAACATGTGCACGAGGACTTAGGGTATGTTCAGATGAATGGTATTTTTGGTCTGTGTTCTATCCATGCAGAAAATGCACTTGGACCCAATGTTGGCCTATGTGCTGGTGCAGATGGAAGATTTTCCACATGGACCTATGGTTTTCATGGAAAAAATCATAGCGTGTGCCAGTCTGGACTCATTTGTAAATGCTCCTGCACTAATCAAAGCTGCACATGAAAACCTCAAATTGCAAGTTATAGATGTGACTGGCTCTAAAGCCGGCTTCACATCACGTTTTGCTGTGTCCGGTGTTTTGCTGGCTGCACTGGACACAGCCTGACAGCTCCGGACAAACAGAACTGGAGGGCAAATTTGCCCTCTGATCCTGTTTTTTGCCAGAATCGGCAGTGTGCGGCTGCTGCCGCTGTCCAGTGCTAAAATTTCAGCCGGGAGCTCTCCAGGTGCTGAAATTCAGCGCTGGCTGCCGCTAAACTTCAGCACTCGGTGTCTGGAACGATTTTTATGTCATATCCGGCGTTAGGGTGCGCCGGATCGCACCGGATCTGGGAGGATCCGATTTGGTCCAATATTTGCACTGGACACAAAAATGCTGCAAGCTCCGATTTTGTGTCCTGGGCAAAAAAAAACACTAAATGTGCCCGATTCTCCCGGACAGCACAAAAGTGGATGGCAAATCACTGCCATCCGGTCCCATTGGAAAACTATGGGGCTAAAATCGGATCCAGGGTTGTGTGGTTCATACCCGAGAGGTGTGAACCGGACAAGAGGTGCAGGAACTGCCGTCTATTTTCCAGCATGGCTCCACGGACAGTGCACGACTCATAAATAGGTTTTTCTTGGCCTCATGCTGACATCTTTTTTTCGCACACATGTCCTACCCATGAACACGTTCTTATCATGCTTTATGTGGCTGTTTACATGTCCATTTTTTTGCAGACTGTGTCCGTGAAAAAAATGTAAAAAAAGAGACGTCCATTTTTTATTTGAGTCACAGATAAAACCTGCCAATGCACGTTATTGAGTCCGTGAAAAAAAAAAGGGCAGTGTTTCCTCTATCTGCTGACTATTTTTTACTGTTTAGTGGGTATGAGAAGCTTGGATTGGCTTGTTTTTTGCCCAGGAGAAGTTGATGAAACACTGATGGTAAAAACAGACACACTTGCCAAAGATTAATAAAAATTTGATCTTGCACAATAATGGAAATCAGACAATTTTTTCTCTTAGATATCTAAATGAGGCCTAAAGGACTTTCTCTGTGTTAGTGCTGGAGAGGGGAGCAGAGATGCTCAGGCAGGGAAAGGCCCATACTTTGTAGATAAAGTACCGATTCATGCTGATCAGTAGTAAAAAGCTAAAGTTAAACTAGCGTGTCTCTTGCAATTTTGCAATACGAGAACATCTTGCATTGCACTTATGCCCATGTTTAACAATCAGGCAGCTCTGATCTACGAGTTTTTCCTCAGCCCTATAGGGCTGAGGAAAAAGTGCAGCATGCTGCAATTGTCTACAAGTCTCAGCTAATACGCACCCCTACAAGTCTATGGGTGCAGGTGAAACATCGAACTGCACTTGGTAGCACTCGGCAGACATGCAAGTGCAGTGCGATATACACCAAGGCCTGCAATGGAGAAGATGGGGACATTAATCTCTCCCTCACCTCTACAGCTGTGATTTGATTGCAGCATTGGAGAACAGTATAATGACACTCGGTTCCCACTCACAGCAGAGAAGGAACCGAGGGTCATTAGCATATCGCAACTGATGCTCTCGCATCAGATGTCTACACCAGGGTGACTCCAGCCAAAAGCAGGTTTCAGGGGACATTAATCAGGTAGTGAAAACAGTGCTACAGCAAGTTGCTTGGGAGAGCAGGAGGCAAATTAAGGTAATTGAGAATATTCCAAAAAAATAAAAACTTTTCAAAGCTTAATCAATAATTTAAAATGAAAAATTGTAATTAATCTTTAAAGGGATTTTCCTATGAATAAATGCATTTTAATCAATAGATCTTTCCACAATTGGATGATTAAAAAAATATTCCTGTGCTGAGATAATCTTATATATGTGTCCCTGCTATGTCTGTGTAATGGATGTGTCTGACCGTACAGGGACATGGTCTGATCATATCACATCTCCTGGGGAAGGTGGATACAAAAGAATATAGAGACATTACAGCACAAGATCGCAAATTAGTCTTTGTTGTAAACATATTTTAACAACAGGCAGAGAAATGTTTTAGCCCACAAAAAAAATCATCTATGATCCCATGCTGTAATGTCTGTATACTCCTTTCTTGTGCTTTAATGTCTGTTTACTATTTCTTATGCTGTAATGTCTGTATACTCTTTCCCATTCTGTAATGTTTGTATACTCTTTCCCATTCTGTAATTCTGTATACTCTTTCCGTGCTGTAATGTCTGTTACTCCTTTCTGTGCGTTAATGTCTGTTTACTATTTCTTATGCTGTAATGTCTGTATACTCTTCCCATTCTGTAATGTTTGTATACTCTTTCCCATTCTGTAATTCTGTATACTCTTTCCGTGCTGTAAAGTCTGTATACTCTTTCCCGTGCTGTAATACCTGCATACTCTTTCCCATACTGTAATGTCTGTTATACTCTTTCCTGTGCTGTAAAGTCTGTATACTCTTTTCTGCTTGTGCTGCAATGTCTGTATACTCTTTCCTGTATTGTAATATCTGTATACTATTTTGTATCTTCCCCTACTTGGGAGATGTGTTATGATCAGACCATGTCCCTGTACAGTCAGACACATCATTACACAGACATAACAGGGACACATATATAAATTATCTCAGCACAGGAGATGTGGTAGATCAAATCACGTCCCTGTACGGTCAGACACATCCATTACACAGTACATAGCAGGGACACATATATAAGATATCTCAGCACAGGAGATGTGGTATGATCAGACCATGTCCCTGTACAGTCAGACACATCCATTACACAGTACATAGCAGGGACACATATAAGATTATCTCAACACAGGAACAGTTTCTTTAAAACATCTAATTGTGGAAATTATTATTATTCCAAGATCAATTGATTAAAAAGAACTTTGTTCATGGAAAACCTCTTTAAACTGTTTAGTGAGGCTCAAATAACACTAAAAAAAATCAGGTGTCTAGCATATCCACCAGTGAGGTGCAATGTAATCCAGAATTCTTGCATATTTTGCTTAGTAAATTTCCCTCATTGTGTGATAATATAGCGTCCTGAAGGACATCTTTCCATGGGAGTAATTGAGGATGAGCTTTCACAAATGACCCATTGTTTATTATATGTTGTCGTGAATTGGGGAACTTTTTCATTGTAAAGTTAAAAAATATCTGGCACCTTATAGTTCTTTTTAGATTGTTCTTTTTTTAGATGTCGGGCTAAAATGGGATTCGTTGGTTATCCACTAATTGACCCTGATTGGGAGCCAGAAGATTCCCCATGCAACATGCAAATGAGGTCACATAAGTCCTCTCAGCCAGGCGGAGGCGGAGGGGGTCGGGGGCGTTCACGTGAGCGCTCCTTCTGGCTGCTCCAGAGGGCTCATCTGACCTTCAAGCGCCCACCTTTGTCAAGGGTGAGTCAAGTCAACATTGCACTATGAGGGGAGACCCATCATCTGGCATTGTATTAAGCTGGGTATACATAGTGGATATATCGAAAGTATGTTCAGGCTATAGACCTACATTTTGGATTTATTAGAGAGAAAAAAAATAATCTTAGGTAAAAAAAAAATGATATATGAACAGAGTAAATTTCATTTTTGTAGTTTCATGACAACATTATCAGCTTTTACACACTATCTTCCTAATAAGATTATCGTAGTCTGCACCAAAAATAACCCGTAAAGAAGTCTCAAAAACATCCAAAACATATTAGGCGAGAAAAACAAGAAATATAAGAAAAGCAAATAAAACTGACAGATAGTAAATGGAGCAGTTATTCTTATATAACAAACTGACAAAGAATTATTTAACGTTCAATCTTGTACCAACATAAAAAAGTCATATGTTATCTATCTATCTACCTATCAATGATCTATTTATATATCTATCCATTCTTTCTTAGAAACGTTATTAATCCTTCTTGATATCTATCACTCTTTCTTGAGAATATCTGTTTATCAATCTATCTGTCTTTCTATCTAGCTATCTATTTCTCTATCTCTTCATCTTTCTATAGCTATCATCTATCTTAACCAGACTGTTATCATCTATCTATCTATCTATCTGTCTATCTATCTATCTATCTATCTATCTATTTATCTATCTTATCTATCTATCCTTCCTGAGCAACACTATTTATCCGTCTTGAGAATAACTATCTATTTTCTTGGTAATATCTAATAATGTTTCTTAAGAATGTCTATTTATCTAGTTATCTATTCTTCTTGACAATATCTATCCTTCTTAAGAATCTCTATTATCTATCTGTCTATCTAACCATTCTTCATGAGAAAAGCTATTTATTCTTCTTGAGAATATCTCTCAGACCAATCCATCTTTCTTGAGAATAACTGTTTGTCTATTAATCTATTTTACTTGACAATATCTATCTATCTATCTATCTATCTATCTATCTATCTATCTATCTATCTAATAATTTGAAAAAAATTCTTGCAGCACACAGCTACTACCAATGATGTACAAATGCTATAAGCTATATGTATTTGAGGAAAAAGTTTAAAAACTTACGTTTTTTTCAAAAAACTCAAAAATCTTATCTTTTTATTTCTGAAGTTCTTAGTACACACATTGGCCAATGTCTGCTTGCTCATCAACTTCGACAAAGTGACTTCAGGTATGATGAGTCCTATCGCTGAATTTTTTTCAAATTATTTGACCCCGTGTCTTTGCTAGCACCAGTTCACACTAGTCTGTGAGTGCTGTGCAGTTTTTTTCTTGTTATCTATCTATCTATCTATCTATCTATCTATCTATCTATCTCTCTATCTATCCTTTTTGAGAATACTGTATCTATTTTTCTTAAGAATATCTATCTATCTATCTATCTATCTATCTATCTATCTATCTATCTATCTACCTATCTATCTATTTATTTGTATGTGTTTCAGGGTAAATGACACTTGGGACTTGTCCAGCATTGTAAGTGCATTTGTTTCGATGAAGTAGTTAATGTCTCAGTGATTGCTCCTGCTGGAAGATTTAAGCAGCGCCTGCAGGAAGCATTATTTTGTTGTGATGGAAATAAGCGGCGGGTCTGGAAAGTGCTAAAAGGCCTCGTCACCTGACAGCGGCTTTCACTGAATACGTTAGGTGTTTGCGGGGAGGCAGCTGCCTGTCTGTTCAGAAGTGACTTATGTCAGTTTGTAAAGTGAATGTCTGCTTGAGAAAGTGAACACACAATAGCAAGCAAACCCTGAAGAGAATCTGGAAACAAAACACTTGGCTTCGCCTGTGTCCCTTTTCATTGCTTCCAATTAAAGATTCATAAGAGCAGCTTTAATTTTTAATGATCCTTTTTTTGCATTACTGTATGAGCTGTGTCTACGTACGATAGTATCTACAGTTTCTTCTTAAGTACAGAGAACCTGTTGCATGAATGATCGCCGTGTTTGCTGTTTAGCAGTGCAGAATGCATATTATGTCTGATCCGGGAACACTCTGCTAACAATGATCCTGTTTTGTCAGGCCAGAGCCTCATTTTAAATGAGATATTCCTCCTGATTTTCTCAAGTTGTCTGGCAAGTTGAGGTCATGGGCTAAAGACTGACACCAGTGACAGGGAGGTCAAATTGCTAAGAGTATCAGTCAAAGACCTGACAAGAACCCTGATGCTGCTTCTTGGAATACAAGTCGCTCTCAAGATCCAACTTAGTAAAATGCAGAATGCCATAAGTAGCTGGTATACAGTGATATATTATTAACATTGATTTTTAGTTTGGATCTTTTTTTTTAATTTTAATATTTTAACAACCTGGACATTTTTCTTTTCCCCCCACTTTCAATGTTTCGGCCCCCCTATCAAGAGCCATACATTTTTAATTCAACATTAGACGTATTTTTAGGACTTTAAAGACGTCAAAATAAGTAATAAAATTAAATTAACAACATAATGTAAAATATAATATGTAAAGAATTATAAGTAAGGTATTGTAATGTGTTCTGGATTGTGCTGTAAAGTCCACAGTGACTGAACCCACTGTAATATGGCTTTTTAATAGACTGATATGTGTGTACATCATCTAAGGACTACCTGAAGAGTTTGACTCAAGACACCAAACAGCTCACTTTTACTGCATTTAGGGGGGAAAATGTGATTATTGTTTTTATAACTTTTATTTTGGTCACAGTGTATGAAGCTATGTAGCCAATATACCGCAAAGTGTGCTGCTGGTACCTATGTTTTTTTTTAGGTTTAATTTATTAAATGATATGATGTTGTCCAGGCCACTAAAAAAACAAAAATTCTGTCATTTTCTATCTCGAAAAATATTTTATGCATCCCTCATCAAGTGAACAATATAGTCTATATTCGGACATTAGATTAATGAAGTTATGGGTGAAGAGAGTTCAATGTAATACTCCCTTTTGAGAAAGAAAATTTGCACCAGAATCACTACAAGAAAAACTTTTCTTCTATTCCACTCGGAGAGTACAGTTGTGCATCTAGACCTCCCAGTGAGTACAGATCATCTTCTAGTGCTACCTTAAAGTACAGCTATGCACCTAGACCACTGAGAATTCAGTTTGGCTCCTAGTCTACCCTAAAAGCACGACTTTACATCTAATACTCCCTAAGGATAAAGCCATACAACTAGTTCTTTCTGAGTGTACAGCCTTGTACCTAGTCATCCCTGAGTGTACAGCCTTGCACCTAGTCATTTCTGAGTGTACAGCCTTGCACCTAGTCGTCCCTGAGAGTACAGCCTTGTACCTAGTCATCCCTGAGTGTACAGCCTTGCACCTAGTCATTTCTGAGTGTACAGCCTTGCACCTAGTCGTCCCTGAGAGTACAGCCTTGTATCTAGTCATCCCTGAGTGTAGAGCCTTGCATCCAGTCATCTCTGAGTGTACAGCCTTGTACCTAGCCATCCCTGAGTGTATAGCCTTGCATCTAGTCGTCTCTGAGTGTACAGCCTTGCATCTAGTCATCCCTGAGTGTACAGCCTTGTACCTAGTCATCCCTGAGTGTACAGCCTTGCACCTAGTCATCCCTGAGTGTACAGCCTTGCACCTAGTCCTCCCTGAGAGTACGGCCTTGCACCTATTCCTCCCTGAGAGTACAGCCTTGCACCTAGTCATCCCTGAGTGTACAGCCTTGGACCTAGTCGTCTCTGAGTGTACAGCCTTGCATCTAGTCCTCCCTGAGAGTACAGCCTTGCACCTAGTCATCCCAGAGAGTACAGCCTTGCACCTAGTCGTCCCTGAGAGTACAGCCTTGTACCTAGATCTCCCTGAGTGTACAGCCTTGTACCTAGTCATCCCTGAGAGTACAGCCTTGTACCTAGTTCTCCCTGAGTGTACAGCCTTGTACCTAGTCATCCCTGAGTGTACAGCCTTGTACCTAGTCATCCCTGAGTGTACAGCCTTGCACCTAGTCGTCCCTGAGTGTACATACAACCTTGCACCTAGTCATCCCTGAGAGTACAGCCTTGTGCTTAGTCATCCCTGAGTGTACAGCCTTGCACCTAGTCGTCTCTGAGTGTACAGCCTTGCACCTAGTTGTCTGAGTGTACAGCTTTTACCTAACCCTCCCTGAGAGTACAGCCTTTTACCTAGTCATCCCTGAGTGTACAGCCTTGCACCTAGTCATCCCTGAGTGTACAGCTTTGCAACTAGTCTTCTAAAAGTACAGCCTTGCACCTAGTCGTCCCTGAGTGTACAGCCTTGCACCTAGTCGTCTCTGAGTGTACAGCCTTGCACCTATTCGTCCCTGAGTGTACAGCCTTTTACTTAGTCATCACTGAGTGTACAGCTTTGCAACTAGTCTTCTGAAAGTACAGCTTTGCAACTAATACTCCCTGAGAATAAAGCCTTGCAACTACTTCTTCTTGGAAGTACAGCCTTGCACCTAGTCCTACCTGAGAGTACAGCCTTGTCCACCCGGAGTGTATAGCTTTGTACCTAGTCCTCCCTGAGAGTATAGCATTGCACTTACTCCTCCATGAGAGTGCAACCTTGCACCTAGACTTCCCTGAAGAACAGTCTTGCACCTAGTCCTTCATGAATGAATATCCTTGTACCTAATTCTCCCTGAGAGTACAGACTGGCACCTAGTCCTCCCTGAGAGTACAGCCTTGCACCTAGTCCTCCCTGAGAGTACAGCCTTGCACCTAGTCCTCCCTGAGAGTACAGCCTTGCACCTAGTCCTCCCTGAGTGTAAAGCCTTGCACCGAGTCCTCCCTGAGAGTACAGCCTTGCACCTAGTCCTCCCTGAGTGTACAGCCTTGCACCTAGTCCTCCCTGAGAGTACAGTCTTGCACCTAGTCCTCCCTGAGAGTACAGCCTTGCACCTAGTCCTCCCTGAGAGTACAGTCTTGCACCTAGTCCTCCCTGAGAGTACAGCCTTGCACCTAGTCCTCCCTGAGAGTACAGTCTTGCACCTAGTCCTCCCTGAGAGTACAGCCTTGCACCTAGTCCTCCCTGAGAGTACAGTCTTGCACCTAGTCCTCCCTGAGAGTACAGCCTTGCACCTAGTCCTCCCTGAGAGTACAGCCTTGCACCTAGTCCTCCCTGAGAGTACAGCCTTGCACCTAGTCCTCCCTGAGAGTACAGTCTTGCACCTAGTCATCCCTGAGAGTACAGCCTTGCACCTAGTCCTCCTTGAGAGTACAGCTTTGCACCTAGTCTTCCCTGATGAAACTGAGTTGACAATAAAACCTTGTGATACCTTTTATAGAAAGCAGAGTTTCTTACCATACAAATTAACACCAGTGAACTTCTTAGCTACAATGCACAAGGAAATGCACAATACCAAGAAACGTCTCCTCTTCGTCCCCTTTTAGAAATGGAGAAACTGATTGATTTCCATGCTCAACGCCAAATAAATCACCAGCAGCTGTTAGAAATGAGTCTGTACCCGGCCTATTGATAACCTTTTTGTGTAATGAAGGAGATGTGAATGTCAGACAATAAACATCGTTGGCGCACACTGTCTTTGAACTTTCCTCATCTCTAAAGGACAATTAATTATAAGGGCCTTAAGGGTAGGTCACAGCAAGGGAAATGCTAGGGCCGTCCAAGCTTAGGCGGCCAGATAGCACAATGTACTTAATGCTTGTGCTTGTTGGTTAGAAGGGAAGCACCGACGCATCAGATAGAGGTGGGAAGGCGGAAAGCGGAAAGAAAAAGGTTTGTTTTGTACGGGACTGTTATTGCATAATTGTATTGTAAAAGTGAAATCATCCGTGTAGAAGACACAAGGCTGTAGCTTTTTTTTTCTTTTTCCCCCTTTTTACCCCTTCTCTGTCTTTCCAAAAGATCCACAGGGTAGGTTACAGCCAGAAATGGCTTCTCTGTGGCATATTAAAAAGGATGGTCTTTTCACCAAATCATTTCACAGATGCAAAACAGACCAACACAAAGCGTTTAGACTTTTTCTCCTACATTAAATAGAGTAACTGATAAGGTCAGACATATGATACCTAAAGACATGAATCTGTGAACTCTTGAAGTCAAAGGACTGCTCTGTGCACAATCTTTCAAAGGAAAGAGATCACAGAGCTCCACTGAATCCCCTTTAAACTTTATGAAGCAGGAGGAGAGAAAGCTCTAAGTAGGGAAGCTTGACAGAAGAGCCTTGAACTATTTTCTGAAGGAAAGATGAGACCCTCCCTAGGCTGCCACAAAACATCTTTTTTTTCTAAAGCCTCTTCTGAACTTTGATATGTGCCAAGACACTGCTATTGAAAGCTGTATAATTATGTGCTATAGCCACTGTAGAAAATGCTTTGTTCATCTCAACAAAGAACAATAAGGAAAGTAAAGCAACATTACACTGTATCTTTTTCTTTAAGGATGTCAGAAAAGAAAAAAAAGAGGGTCACGATACGGTAGAACTAATAGAGACGTTGAGTAAGGAGGTATAAAGTGGATCTCACATGGGGTTTCGAATTGGAGCCAATGACACACAGACAAAAAAAAAGACAAGAAGGAGACACAGGGGTAATGAGTGACGTTAAAACAAAGGCTAAAGACCTCTCTGCCCACTTCATTTTCGCCGATTGATGAACATCTACGGCACTATGAGGAAGTGGCATAAAGAAATGCAATTATTCGACAGAAAAGAAATCTCGCCGACAAAGTGGTGACTCGGATGCGGTCTCTTTGTCTGACTCAAGAGCGCTACAGGTGATATTACAAAGAAGTAATTTGAGTTTGATGAGGATATGTTATCAGACTTTGGATACCGGTGAGCAGAATAGTGCAGGGCAAACTAAAACCAGAGCGGCCAACTTGAACTGCCCTGATATATAATCAGCACTGATACCTTTAACTGTGTAACATACCCGATAATAAACTGCAAATTGTGGGAATTTCCAATCGGCTGATATTTTACTATCAGACTATAGACTGCCGCTCACTTTGCATGGCTTTTAAGTGGGCCAGACACATTAGATTAACAGTCGGCCGAATGTTCGGTCAGCAGACAATTATTTCTTCTGACTTCCCAAAGTGCTCATGTTCAAGTGCTTTTCACCATGGGGAGAGAAGAGAAAATTGCTGCCAAACAGCAGCTTATCTTGGTCATGTACATTTCTTCCTTGCCTTGACAACATCTGTCAGAGACAGTCAAGAGGTCTCCATACACATTAGATGGTCGGCTAGTCTCATTGAAATCGGTGGGTTTGGCTCACTTTTATCTAATAAATATGGAGGCCTGTAGGCTGCACACTACCTTTTAGAAATCTTCTTTTCTGAAGAGAAACTATGAGGCTGGTTCCACTCATCCATGAAACATGGGCTGTGCTTGAATTCAAGTATTGCCATTCGAGTACTTTTTATGCTTCACGGATGTGTGAAAACATCCTAGAGGCTCCAATACACATTAGACTAACACTGGTCAAACCCCAGATATCAACAAGTTCTCTCATAGAGGACACAAGAGCACTCAGCGGGGGACAGTCAGATACTTGCAAGCCGAACGATCCCTTGAACTATCGGTCAGTCAACATCTATCTAAAGTGCATGGGAGAGTTTAAGTCTAAGCAGGTCCCTACAAGGTGCAATTAAAATCGTAATTTGGCTGCAATTGGAGAGGCACAGATTGGAAATTACTAGCCATTATTATATCCGATCTGTAAGGAGCCAACTCCCAACATCCCACACTTCAAAAGTGGAGAGCCACATTCTTCTCATAGCCTACCAGGCACAGCTCTATAAATGTTGTAATGGATGTGGTACTGCCGCTCAGTACCATTCATATGAATGGCACTGAACTGAAGAAAGCTGCAGTACAATCCACAGCCAATGCCAACAGTAAGAAGCAGTGAGTGGGAAACAACAGGACCCTTTCAATTAACTGATTGGTTGGGAAGTCGGAAGATGGATCTCAACCCTTCTGTAACTAATGGCCCATCCTTAGACTAGGGCATTATTATCCAAGTCCTGGAAATGTAATTTTAATTTCTCTATCAGTTTTACTAAGGATTGAACTCTGTAACTGTCGAGGCCATTCAAAATCTTAAAAATGTTCTACCAGTTCGTAGTGGCAAGTGCCATCTTTTTTGCAATGCTTTACATATCCTGGGTGTCCTATTATAATATATCCTATTATGTGGGTGCTGATGATAATAAGCTCAATAAGCATATCAAGAAGGCAAGCTCAGCTGTTGGCCGCCATCCTGACACTTTTGAGGAGCTAGTTGAGAAAAGAACTCTGAATAAATGTACGGTGATAATGAACAATAATGCACATCCATTAAATGAGCTGTTCCTGAGACAGAGGGACACCATCAGTAACCATCTAAGCTTACTAACGTGAAAAAAGGAATGACACAGGAAATCTGTTTGCGCTGACTGCTAAGGGTATGTACAATAACTACCTAAGTGTGAAATCATCAAAGTGAATGTTGATTTATTAGTTTACCAATAGTGTATGACCTGTAATGTAATGTATATATTCTTTGGCAACTCTTCTGTCTTGTTTTGTTAATTCATGTAATTCATGTTTTTGTTTACGCTGTGCTGCTGCGATACCATATTTTACGTTGGGATCAATAAAGTGTATTGCATCGTATCATGTTGTGAAATTTTAATTAGGTATCGTGTTAACAAGTCTAAGGGATGTCTCTATGCCTGATATTGTCCATGGGGCGAGACTAGCAGACTTATTACGAAAAGTCTTGACCAATCACAAATATTGTGGTTGAGAAGTGCAAATAAAGGACCAATCAGTTGTCAACATGCTGAGGAAGCCAACATATTAGGGTAAGGGGGTAAGACTGGGGCAGGGCTTCAAGTAAATCAAATCATTATCCATTAACATAAAGAGACACTTAGAGAATCACATTTTACTATCCATTAATTTTTGGAAGAAAATATCATGTCCTGGGCGGCACGGTGCCTTAGTGGTTAGCACTGCAGCTTTGCAGCACTGAGGTCCTGGGTTCAATCCCACCAAGGACAATATATGCATATGTGTGCTCCCTGGGTTTCCTCTAGGCACTCCAGTTCCTCTTACATTTAAAAGACATAGGATGCTTAGATTGTGAGCCCCAATGGGGACAGTGTTTCCAATGTATTAAAGCAGTATGGAATTAATAGCACTATATAACTAATAATTATTATTAAAATTGTGCGATTATTTTACAATATTGCTACTAACTTTTGAATTGATCCACTCTTTTTATTTATCTATATTGTTCATTAAAACCATCTTTGTGTATTTCTAAAAAAAAATAAAAAAATCAGCCACATGATGGTTGGTCCCTCAATCTGATTTAATTCTGGGATCTTTTGTTAGGGATATCATATGGGGTCTCAATGCCCATACCTGTACCAATGTGACCTATTTGACATGTCTCAATTTTTTATTTCTGTCCTCCAGTATATTCCTTAGGTAAATATATATGCAAGCTATGTCTACTTATGCCAAGCCAAATGTCATTTGCTGTTCCTTATCACCACACACTTAACGTTTAATATGAAAAATGTACATTGAATCTTAATTGTTTCCCAAGTGAATTTTGCATCTCCTTCCGCGGGTGTCAAAATGTGAATGTGAGCAAAGAGCAAGTCGTCTGAAATATTGGTCATCAACAAAGAATAATGTGAGCCATTGTATTCTTGTGCTGTAAGCACCTCTGGGCATTGGCCATAAGGCTACAGCTAAAAATGACAAGGCCAGAATCTTCTCCTGCATCTAATGTGACTTTGCTTTTAAGTGCCTGACGCAGGGCAAACTACAGGGAATGGCAAGTCAGCGGCACAGTTTATGATGGGACAAGTTCACTGCTTAATCATGGCTGGTACTTAACCTATATCACAAGTGTAAGTGAAAGTCAAGTAGATTTGAAAAGCACGCTGGGGTACGAGAGCCATATAAGGGGCACGTTGGTGATTTCAGAGGAAACAACCTCGTATCAGAGGCTTAATCACAGCCAAGGATCAGCAAAATGTGTCTGGAAGGAGCGGACGAGGCTAAATATGGCAAATGCTCGGTTTGCTAAAAAACCCCGCTGTATCCAATTTCATGCTAGCTGATGAATTTTGTTCTTTCCAGCAGGAGGAAAGAGGAAGGTTAATGTCACATTCAGCAGGGCTGAATCGGCTGTAGTGTAAATGGTTAACACCAGAGATGAGCTGGTCGCTTCACCCATCATGGGTCCATGGTCCAGGTCAGTAGTCTCTGGCCACAGACAGGAGTTGCACAAATTTCCTTACCCTCCGAGATCCCAGGCTTGACAAATGATTAGCCAGGCTGGTGAGAGTCTACAGCACACCGCACAAGTGATGCCATGCCATGCCGGCATAGAAACGTCACACCGGGGGACCCAGAAGCTCAGGAGATTCACAAGGTTCCTGTCTACAGCCAGAGACTATTGCACCATGGACTAGGGTTGTGCCAAGCGATCTGCTCATTTCTTTATAAAATAGTTGACACACAGTGATGCATATGTACCGGGGTATACCATAAGAAGAAACCATTCTTACACATGGAATTAGGCTACATTCACACACACCGTCTTTCATGCGTTTTTTGTGGATCCATTTTTCTGCTGCAAAACAGATCCACTTTTTAAAAAAAAAAAAAAAATCTATTCACATACTGCGTTTTTTATCCATTTTTGCCGCACTTTCGACTGTTGCATTTTTGTGAGCTCATAGACAATAGAGTCAATGGAAACAGCGGATCAGGAAACCGCCAAACAAATTGACATGCTCATTTTTTGTGAGGATCTGTGTTTGAGCCTAAACAGATCTTCGCAAGTCTGAATGTCCAATCCTGAAACCCACTGACTTTGCTGAGATGCCCAAAGTCACTGCAAAAAACAGATCCACAAAAAAACACATCAGATATGCTGTGTGTGAATGTAGCCTTATTGTACGGCTGTGTAGGTGCTGGTTCCCCAATCAAAATTATACCTTTTTTTTTTACAAAAATCAGATTTGCCAGTAATGAGAAATCTAGTGGAAAAGTCATATACAAATCAGCGTGGAAGTGCACTGGGTGCGTGTCAACGTACTTGTAAGAGGCAGACCAAGTGCACTGACACGCCCCCAGTGCACTTCCTGTCTGATTTGCATATGGCTTTTCCACTAGATTTCTCCTAACTGGCTCATTAGATCTCTAAGAATAAAGTATTATTTTTATTGGGGGACGAGCACCAATACGGTTAATATCACAGCTTCTATACGTATCACCGTGCTGATGGGTGCCCTCCAGTGACATTTTTGTAATTTAGGACATCTTTAATGAGTAAATTATTTTCATTTTCACAGAAACTATTGCATTAAAGCAATATCATGAAATCTGAGATAGATATGCTTCTTTAAGGAGTAGTTGTCCCCCAGATCAACTAGTTTTTGAAAATATACTCCAGAATGAAACTATGTTTTCTGATTATAATTTCATAACAATTTTAATAGTATTTTTTTCCTTTTGAGGTTGCAATTGTAAGGAACCACAGGCACGAGTAATCAGCTATTTTTACCCTCTTTATGAAACACGCGTCAGGGGGTCATAGCTGGTGATATTGTGGATTCATGGTAATTCATCATGTGTTCATCTGACAGCCATTTATTTTGGTTTGCTCATACCTCTGCACATTCCCTTTTGGCTTCCTTTTTTGTATGCACTGGACACTTTAATGTAATCTCCCCCATGTTTATGTTTTATACTGCTTATAGCCTTATCATATGATTTACCGTTAATTTATTCCTGTGGAGGCTATTATTTATTAATGAGGTATTGTCCACTTCTTTTTTGGCATTGAGCATTTAATTTTTGTTATATAAAATGTTAATTTCTAGCACCAGACACTTTAAGCGAATATGCACACGATCCGGAGACACTGTGACCTGGATGCACTGTCTCCTCTCCTGCCGGAAGCCGGTGATCTGTGCAGGTGAACACCGCCGCCCTGTGCCAACAGTCAGTTTTTGGGGCACAGCAGCTTTTCCTTGCATTCACCTGCCAGATCGTCCCCTTACTCCGCAGCGCTAAATTGACATGCTGCCGGCAAGAGGCGGCATGGAAAGCTGCCCCGCATGTCAGTTAACGCTGCGGATTAAAGAAGCACAGTGGGCATGGGATTTCTATAAATCCATCTACTTGTGCTATGCAACACAGCATTATGGACGCAGTGAAAACACGGTGTGTCCATAATGCTGCAAACACTCACTGTGGTATCACGGTCTTACATACTGTGAGTACCAACCAGGAGCTAACTTTCCTAGGTGTGACTTGCAAGGAGAGCTAATTTGACTATTTGACTCCCATGTAGTGCTCCATACTCAATTGACGTCTTATGGAAATCCAGTGTTTTAGTCGGATTGCATCAAGCACCTCACATTCAGCCAGCCACGCACCAATGAGGGACTAAGATAACGAAACAGCTGCCAGTAGATGAGTTTCTGACTTGGCATTTATGCTTGGTCGTGTTTCAAGGCTCGGTGACTTAATATAGGTACCTCTCCTAGGTGACACTTATCTGAGGAAAACTAAAAAAGACAAATGTTGTGTGTAGAGTTTCTCTGTGACAATTTCCAATAAGAAATCAGTTTAGGTTTCTCATTGTTAGGGGTTGTGTTAAGCCACAACCACTACAACACGCTTGTAATATAGATCCACGGCTGCTGCCGCTCTCCGGTAATCAGATCATGCAGGGCAGAGACAGAAATGCACAACACCACGTTGCCAGGATAAAAGGAGGCTTCGGAGAATACAGTATTAATAAAGGAAAGTGATTTATTGCTACGCGTTTCGAAGTTCACAACTTGAACAATTGGTGATTTGCCTGAAGTTGTGGACTTCGAAGCGCGTAGCAATAAATCACTTTCCTTTATTAATACTCCTCCTTTTATCCCGAAAGCGTGGTGTTGTTCCTTTTCTGTCTCCATCCTGCATGAGGTGGCACTTATGAGATTGTTTTCTTTCATGACAGCATTTTTGCATTAGCATCACAAGTCAATACAATTTGGTACCCAAGCAGTAATCTACTACCGGTTCCTCACTGAAAGAGTACTACTTGTATAGACTATCAATATAAGAGTGATAATCGTACCTCAAAGTCATTGGCTTTGTTGTAGTGCATGTTGAGGGCCCGATATAGCTCACAGTCCCGGGTGATGGACAGCTCTTCTGTGCTGGTTACACCATCATTAATGGCTTGCCTGGCATACTTCTCCATTTGGATGTAGTAGAACTCCCGGAAGTTGCTAAACCACTTGATGAGTTGAGAGGTAATGCATCTATTAAACTGGAAGACAAGTAAGAAAAGGATGAGACATAAAAATCAACTTCCACATAACACGTATGAGCTGTTATCCGACAGTAGCCGCCTACAGATGTGGCAACTCTTAACAAAGCTATACAAATTGTTATGACACTACAGATGAGCGAATTTGTGTTAGTTTGAATTCACCAGATCTTGCAGACTTTTTCACAAAAAGATAATTTTCTATGAATTGATTTGTGGAAATTGTACCTGAAAGACAGGTGTAAAACTCTGAAGAATCCTAGGACTGAATCCAATGCCTTTCAAACTTTTTAATGCAAACATAGCCTTGATACCAAAGTAACCTCACCATACATGGCTAAAAGCAAACTGTTCTTCACTGTTGAGCTGTCACACACTATCTGTACAGTTTCTTCAGTTTTTTATGACTTTCTTGTCACATCTTTATGACTAAGTTGTGATGTCCTCTCACTATCCTGATTCACCACAAAATGGGAGCTAAATCTCCTGCTTTCCATTTTATTCAGGCTAAGATAGTGCCTAGTGATTGGCTGTGCTATACCATGCGATGCAGCCATAACTGAGGATGTATGAGCGTTCCCTGGGTGATCCAGTCTTTTTGTGGCAGCAATTGTAGGCAATTGCAAATTGGTCAAATTTACTGGGTTTATATTATATTAATGGGTCATATTTGGACTCCCGAAGATGCTGTCCATCTCTCTATGATCAGACCTCTCTTGTTCATGAGGTAGCCATTTCCATAAAGCAGCTGCCTGCTATACAAGATCATCCAACGAGAAGCTCGACCTTGACTTATTTTATGTAAGAAAGAAATGAGAAGTAGCTCGCTGAATGGACAGTAGAAGCTAAAGTCAGTAAGACTCCTGGCTTCAGTCAGCTTGGGCTTAATGGAAAACAATGCTCTGCTATAACATTTATACGTGGGTATCTGTGACAAAGGCAGGCACATGTGGCATTGTTCGGGCTATTAATATAGCTTAGATCCCTCTGAAGTCAAGTAAACTATAATAAGAGTGTCATGCAGCCCCCTTCTGTTACTGGAGATAATACAAAGGTACAGCTGAGGCTTTGGAGAGCGTCGAAGGAGAAGCAAGGTTGGCTGCTCAGTCTTCTGCTCTAAAAAGGCAGTCATGTTTATCCTCCTCGGGTCTCTCGAGATACACTTTATATAGAAGGTAATCTCCAATGCACAATGAAAACATTTGGTAACATGAGCCTCTGTTACATCTGTGTGTTGGGATGGCACTGCTGGCACAGATAATAATCTCAATTGAACTTTAGTGGAATCTGTGCTAAGATGTCGTTTGTTGCCCTGTTTTCTCATTATGTTATTCCCATAAACTTCGTTAAGGGCCCTTTCACATCAGCGTTTTTTTAAATTTGCGGCAGATGCGGTGAAAAAACCGCATCTGCCGCAACTGCCGCATAACGGTTCCACTTGCGGCACGGTTGCGGTTTTTTCCATAGGAAGTATAGGGGGACTTGCGGCAGATGCGGCAAGTGCGGTATTGCACTTGCGGCAGGTGCGGCAGAGAAAAAAAACCGCGGCTTACTGCGGTTTTTTTCTCTGCCGCACCTGCCGCAAGTGCAATACCGCACTTGCCGCATCTGCCGCAAGTCCCCCTATACTTCCTATGGAAAAAACCGCAACCGTGCCGCAAGTGGAACCGTTATGCGGCAGTTGCGGCAGATGCGGTTTTTTCACCGCATCTGCCGCAAATTTAAAAAAACGCTGATGTGAAAGGGCCCTAAGTTATTTGCTTTCATTATATTAAGAATGCCAGGTCATTTTCAAAGCTCATACATCCAGGAAAACCTCACTAATGTTGAAGTGGTTGTCCATGGTGGATGAAAATTATTTTTCAAAGACTCAGACTGGTATAACATAATAACGATCCCTTTCAGCTCCCGTTCTGATGCTTACACGGTGGCCTTTGTTCTCTTTCTGGTTCATCGCTTACCCAATCACTGGTTGAGGCGGGTCACCGCCGCTGTCAGTCACTGACTCAATGGGATTTTCAGTCATTTAGGTAGGAGGTAGGGAGTAAGAGGCACTGGGTATGTTTTGGAATGGGAAATGTGGGGGGTGAGAGTAAGTATTACTTATTTTATACCAGTGTGAGTCCTTTTAATAATAATTTTTTGACCCATGAGAATATTTTCTAAGAAAAAAATGTTCGAACTAAAATATACCCAGATCAATTTAGTCTTAAATGGGCTACCTCATCCTGACCGTCACATGCCTTCAAGGCTCGTGCAGAAATGGTCAATCTACCGTATATATTCATTTCCATAAATACGTTAAATAGTTTATTGCTGGGTAAAATTATAACTAGTGATGAGCGAACCTATCAAAATTAATATTCGACTGCCGAACGAAACCGTGGATGTTCGGGTTTGGTGGCGCTTTTTGAGACAAAGCCTGACCCAAGCCGTCACTGATTGGCTGTCCCTGCTCTCTGTCCACATACAGCCAGCCATAAGCAAAACACTTCTGGGGAAAGGAAGGTGGGGATTTTTCTTTTTTTAAGGACAACACACTACAGCCGAAAACTCATTTTACCAATGATTTTACCCCAAATGCGAGCCGATAACATCTTGCAAGTGGCTCACACTGGGCCGGGCAGCAGCGATGCTTGCTCCTGCATTATGGACATGCAAACCTAAACAGGTTCGCTCATCTCTAATCATAACTAGGCACTGTTTGCTAGGATCTGTGGTAATAGAAGCCCATTCCAGTAAGCAGACAAACTTAGAATATCTTAAGCCACAGCATAATTTCATAAATCTGACATATTTTTTCTTCCAGGCCAACCTTTGCATATTTAAAAAAAATGCACAGTTACACCCTGGCCATTGACAGCAAGAATGGGTATTGGTGACCAATGATAACACGGTGTATCTACATACATAATTGCTAGTGGGTGAAGTAGCCCTATCCATAATGCATCATGGCACTGGCACTGTCAGTTGCATAGGCGCAGTTCATGGCTGCAAGTCACTGCTATTCCGCGGGGAGATCTGCGGCGCTCGCCCCTGATCTTCTGCCGCTGGGAGAGCAGCGGTGACGCCAACGCGAGATCAGCAGCGCCCGCCGCTGATCTCTTGGCAGCCCGCCACTCATGGCTATTCCGCTGGGAGATCAGTGGCGGGCGCCACTGACCTACTGGCGGCGGGAGATGAGCAGCGGGCAGCTTTAAATCTCCCGCCAATACTGCACTGCTGAGCTGATTGGTCGCACACTGCGCGCGCTGGCCAATCAGTTGAGCAGCGGGGTATTGGCGGGAGATTTAAAGCTGGCCGCCGCTGCTCAGCTGATTGGTCGCACGCCGCCCGGCAGTCTTTAAATCTCTTGCCGAAGCGCAAACGGTGTGACACATGTACACTGCTCCTGTCAGCACCACTAAAGCATACACAGATGTTGACATCAACGCACTCTCGATGCGATAGCATCGGGCTTATTTCTAGTTTATAAATGATATATAGTAACAAAAATGATTTTGTCAAGTCCAACAAGGCAGCATATTACAAAATGATTGACAGTCAGAAATTTGATATGCCGGATCCTTCTATCCCCCTTACATCATCTGTCAGGTAAAGTTGGGAGACCCCCATACATATACAATTGATGGGCATGCTTGCCAGTGTTGGGGGTTTGGCTAATGTTACTCTAATGTCTTAATTGTTTTATATATAATTTTTGTGAAATTTGTATTTCTCCCTTATTTTTAGCTGAAATGACCATCAAAGCAATTTTTCCCATTGATAAGCTATCACTTTATGATTGGGACTGGTTGCAGATCTCTGTATATCCAGGTGGCAGGGAGTACAACCATATAGAGAAAATATGGAAGAGGAAAAGCCTCTAAATCAACATTATGTGCCGTTTATTCTCAGGATCAGTGGGGTTACAATAGGTTGGACGGCCACCGATCACAAAGTGTTGGCATACTTAGATATATATTTTTGTATTTTATTTTATAATGTGTGCAACAAAAACTTCTTCTCTCCTGTTTATTCGTCTGTAACCTGTGAGCAGATGCCTTTATATCAACCTTAAATACAGATGGTCATGGAAACACACAAACTCCCTGTTATGGCAATACACCTCCAAGAATGTCATGATTAAATGTCATTCCCCATTATATTGGGATATTAATGAAGGGCCTGTAGTGTCAATTTAAACAAAAAGTTGTATACTAAAGCAATTGTCCACACTTAGGGACAATGTTTTCTTACTAAAAGTGATGAAATTGAGGCTAAAAAAAATCATAGATTTAATTTAAAATTTTGTGCCATTTACCCTCAATCCCCCTTACGTTAGGGTGGCTTCATACCACGTTTTTTGGGATCCTGTTCTGTCCATTTTGAAAATGACAGAACACGATCCTGCTTTGCCTACCATGTATCCCTACTGTGCCGGAGTGGCCAAAAATGGCCATCCGATTCTGCCAGTTTCACTCCCGGATTCGTTTCTGTCTTTCTGTCCTGTTTTTTCCGATTTTAGACTCAGGTGAAAAAGCAGTACTGAAACGAATCATGGGAGTCTATGGCCGCCGGATCCTGGAAAAAACAGGATTGTTTCCTGGATCTGGTATTAGGCTAGGGTCACACATGCGGCATGTATTTTAAATCCTGATCCGGTTTTGAGCTTTCAAAAAGCTCAAAACCGGATCAGGAAACACTCCCCATAGGAGCCCATTATGGTAACTGGATTGCACTACATGCAATCCGGGACCGGCTCCGGATCTGCAGCCTGCGCGAAAAATCATGCAGGCTGCAGTTTTCGGAGCGCTTCTGTGATCCGCAATGCGGTAACCGCATTGCTCAGGATGTGTAATCCTGAGCAATGCGGTTACCGTCTACTTTGTTCATCCCTGCTACCGCAGGGATGAACAAAGTGTTAACTGTTTAATAAAACATGAAGTATTAATATTAGTTGTGTGCAACATGTCTCTAGGGGTGCCCACCCTGTAAAGACATGCTGCCCACTCCTGTCGGCATGTCAGGGGTTAATAACCCATTTACAGTAAGCCGGCTATTGTCGGCTTTGTACAATTTTATCAATGAAGCCACTGCATCCCTGACAGTTGCGCAGATACTGTACGTAATGTACGTATAGTATCTGCTGCTGTCAAAGGTCCTGTAGGCATTTACACTAGATCTAAGGTGGTGAGCTGCCCATAGATCTAATGTAAATGCCTACAGGACCCTGGAGAGAGGCAGATACTATATGTACATTATGTACAGTATCTGCGCAACTGTCAGGGGTGCCGCGGCTTCATTGATAAATTAGCACAAAGCCGACAATAGCCGGCTTATTGTAAATGGGTCATTAACCCATGACATGCCCACAGGAGTGGGAAGCATGTTTGTAGAGACATGTTGCACACAACTAATATTAATATTTCATGTTTTATTAAACAGTTAACACTTGTTCATCCCTGCAGCAGCAGGGATGAACAAAGTAGACGGTAACCGCATTGCTCCGGATTACACATCCGGAGCAATCCGGTTACCGGACTGCGGTTTTCTGCACACATTTTTCCTTAAAAATGTGTGTGAAGGCAATTGCGGTTACTGCATCCGGATCTGGAGGCGGCAACTGCAATTGCCTTTGAAAGTGTGATCCCAGCCTATGTGTACTGAGAATGCTCAGTAAACTAAAACTACTCTGTTCCCGTAATTTCACTTTAGCAGTGTATCTACATACACTATCTACATGCACTGCTAAAGTCAAGTTAAAGAAAGGAATGGTTAAAAATAAAAAATAAATGCTCACCTGTCCGCCGAGGGTCCCGAGATGTGAGGCGTCCACTTCCGATGGCTGCAGGACCTTAATCAGCTGACTGGGAAGGGGTGGCAACCCGATCAGCTGATGTGTCACCTGACAGCATCAGCTGAGCGGTTTAAATCGCCCGCCTGCTGATCGTTTTTGCGTGTGATTTAAACCGCTCAGCTGATGCTGTCATGCGACACATCAGCTGATCTGGTTGCCGCCCCTTCCCAGTCGCCTGATTAACGTCCTTGCAGCCATCGAAGGTGGTCACCTCACTTTGTGGGACACTCGGCGGAGAGGTGATAATTTTTTTTTATTTTCAACCATTCCTTTCTTTAATTTCACTTAAGCAGTGTATGTACACTGCTAAAGTGAAAGTAACAGCGCCAACACCACTTGCCTAACTCGGCCTCCCCCAGCTTTTTCTGTGTCCGGATCCCTCAAAATCTCGGTTCCGGACACAGAAATGGCATCCGGGGTTACAATCTGGTCCTGTCCGTGTGGTCCTGCAAAAAACAGGATCCTGACAGACAGGAACACAACCGTGTTGTGAAGCCAGCCTTACACTGTCCATAGCTAACTGCAGAGGGAGTGAGCTGAAGATTCATCATTGATGCCCCTTGGATGGTCTAATATGGAGTTTTTAACTCTCTTATCTGAATACTCTGAGCTCCTCTCAGCTGATTTATGACCACAGGCAATAACAAAGTTATATGTGCAGGGAAAAAAAGAGCCTGAAAAAGCAATATTTTTAATGGCTGTGAATTGTAAATTTATTTTTAGCCCCAAATACATGCGTTTAAAAGGGGGTTTCCCACAAACAAAGTTCATTTTACAGTTAATTTTAATCAATAGATCTAGGAATAATATCAATTTCCACAAATTAGATGTGTTTAATAAAAATGTTCCTGTACTGAGATAATCCTATATATGTGTCCCTGCTATGTACTGTGTAATTGATGTGTCTGACCTTACAGGGACATGGTCTGATCATACCACATCTCCTGTGCTGCAATAATCTTATTATGTGTCCCTGCTATGTACTGTGTAATGGATGTGTCTGACCGTACAGGGAGATGGTATGATCATACCACATCTCCTGGGCCGGGAAAGGAAGCAAAGAGTATATAGACATTACAGCACGGGAAAGAGTATAAAGACATTACAGCACAGGAAAGAGTATACAGATATTACAGCACAGGAAAGAGTATAATACTATACAGACATTACAGCACGGAAAAGAGTATACAGACATTACAATACGGGAAAGAGTATACAGACATCACAGCACGGGAAACAGTATACAGACAACCTTTTAATTAAAATGTAATTTTGGATTATATTATGGCTTCCACCTACACCATAAATTATATTATGGCTACATTTTTTCATGTTCCAATCTACCAAAATAATTTATGGACATTAGGACTCATTCTGATGCAGGTGCACATTAGTTCAAACACGGACCGCCATGTCCGGCCTGGCAGTGGGTCTCCCAGCTTTATAGACATATATGAGGCTGCTGAGTTCGCGTGAGGAGACTTGCGGCCAGGCTGTGATCGGAGTGATGTGCCTGAACATTTGAATGAGCCCTTAATCTGACATTTTAAATACCACAATACAGTACTACTGAAAAATAAAAGTCTTTCAGCCAAAAAATACACAGCTTAATTACTGTAAATATGTTTTAAAAATTGATCTGTTCGTTAAGATATAAAACTGATAAGATCAGTGTAATTAGTTGTCTTTATTCTACTTTTCTGTTTGATGAATTTTAATTTTTTTTTGGAGGTCTTTGGCTTTTCATTTTATAGGTTTATTATAATAAATTTGGCCAGACATGAAGAAGAAAATCACTTGAAAAATAGGCTGATAATAGGTGGAAGGAAATTGAACTTGGCTCACCTGTCCAGTGAACTGTAAAGAAGTTAAGTGGTATAAAAAGACCAAAAGGAAATCATAAAAAGGGGAACTTTATAAATTTATATAAAACAAGTGGCATGGAGGCCAGAAACGCATTGCCTGTGTTTTCCTTCTATGCTTTATTATGTACCCATGTGCTAACCAACCTTATTGCACACTGTGCACTTGCGCAGGAACTTTAGCAGTTCGCGCCTGTGCAGAAAGGTTTTAGGCTCTGAACGCAGTAGAGAAAAGCCCAGTGCACCTGCGTGATCCAGAGAAGCATGGTGGCTCAAGTGGTTAGCACTGTAGCCTTTGCAGCACTGGGGTCTTGAAGTCCTGGGTTCAACTCCCACTAAGGACAACATCTGCAAGGAGATTGTATGTTCTCCCCGTGTTTGCGTGGGTTTCCTCTGGGCACTCTGGTTTCCTCCCACATTGTAAAGACATACTGATAGGATGTTTAGATTGTGAGCTCCAAGAGAGACAGCATTACTCATGTATGTAAAGTACTATGGAATTAATAGCGCTATATAAATGAACTAGCTGTGAGCCCGATTCTAAAGAATCGGGTAGTCTAGAATCCATATATAGTTTATTTAGTAACAGTTAGGGGAGTGCAGTGAAATTAATTGTGTGTATACAGGCGGCTCAGTGGGTAGCAGAGTATATGGTGGCTCAGTGGGTAGCAGTGAGTGCGGTGGCGCAGTGGTCAGCAGTGAGTGCAGTGGGTAGCAGTGAGTGCGGCGGCTCAGTGGTCAGCAGTGAGTGGGGCGGCTCAGTGGTCAGCAGTGAGTGCGGCGGCTCAGTGGTCAGCAGTGAGTGCGGCGGCTCAGTGGTCAGCAGTGAGTGCGGCGGCTCTGTGGTCAGCAGTGAGTGCGGCGGCTCTGTGGTCAGCAGAGGACGGCGGCTCTGTGGTCAGCAGAGGACGGCGGCTCTGTGGTCAGCAGAGGACAGCGGCTCTGTGGTCAGCGCAGGACAGGGGCTCTGTGCAGGACAGCGGCTCTGTGGTCAGCGCAGGACGGGGGCTCTGTGCAGAACGGGGGCTCTGTGGTCAGCGCAGGACGGGGGCTCTGTGGTCAGCAGAGGACAGCGGGTCTGTGGTCAGCGCAGGACGGCGGCTCTGTGGTCAGCGCAGAACGGGGGCTCTGTGCAGGACGGCGGCTCTGTGGTCAGCGCAGGACGGCGGCTCTGTGGTCAGCGCAGGACGGGGGCTCTGTGGTCAGCGCAGGACAGGGGCTCTGTGGTCAGCGCAGGCTAGGTGGGCGGAGCCACACCGGGAGTGATGTGAGGTGGGCGGAGCCATGGCGGGAGTGACGCGAGGTGGGCGGAGCCACGCTGGGAGCCGTGTAGCGGGATGGCGGCAGGGTAAGTATACTGGAGGGTGTGTGTGTGTGTGTGTGTCCCTAACGCACTTCCGTATGTTTGGCAGCCACGTCCACGACGACGGAAGTGGTGCCGAATATGACGGAAGTGCGCTACGGCAATTATAGATTAGATAAATTATTATTATTATCTGTGCAGGCACAGAATTTGGATGTCACTCAGAAGAAGAGGGTGTCAGATGACGAGGAGAGGCAGGACACAAGGTGAGGAAAGGAGGGATGGAGAGCGAGGAGAGGAGGGACGGACGGCAAGGAGAGGAGAGGAGAGGAGAAACCGAGAGCGAGAGGAGGGACGGATGGCAAGGAGAGGATAAACCGAGAGCGAGAGGAGGGACGGATGGCAAGGAGAGGAGAGACTGGACAGATGGAGAGGAGGGACGGAGAGCGAGGGAGGGACGGATGGCAAAGAGAGGAGAGACGGGACAGATGAAGAGGAGGGTCGGTGAGTGAGAGGAGGGACGGATGGCAAGAAGAGGAGAGACGGGACAGATGGAGAGGAGGGTCGGAGAGCGAGAGGAGGGATGGATGGCAAGGAGAGGAGAGATGGGACAGATGGAGAGGAGGGACGGAGAACGAGAGGAGGGACGGATAGCATGGAGAGGAGAGACTGGACAGACCAAGCATCAATCTAGCCCATCGGACCAGAAACTGATAATTATACTATGGGGCAGGAAGTTTTTAAAACGTATTTATTTGTTGTACAGGGGAGTCAGGACATAATAGCCACTTTCTTAAAATGTAGCATAGGTGCTGCTGAGGTGGTGTTACAAGTTTCACACACCCAAATCTGGTGACAGATTCACTTTAAGAAAAAGTCATGACACCAATCTACATCGCGTTTTTGGTGCGTTTTTCTGCCAGAGGATGCAGACTTTCTGCAGAAAATTTCTGTACCAAATACTCAGCGTCCGCATATAGACTATATATACAGGCTGAAAAAAGCACAGATTAAAATTTCCACAGTCCTGTGGACAGTTCCTAACTTTACTCCAGATTTCTAAACTTTTGGTAAGCGGGCCCTGTTATAATAGGGGGCACATTTATACTCATGTCACTGCGACTGTTATAAGATATTCTTTAGGAGCGGGGTGACTTGAAGTTTAGCTTAAATTTCCCTTTAAACAACAGATGAGACCCTCGCTTGCCAAGCCAAAGCCAATAAACCCATAGCTTTAAATCATGCAAGCTGATATGTAAACCCCCCTGCCTTTTGTCATCGCAAGCATTCACTTTCCCCCTAAGCTCCAGGAAGACGTGTACATTAATCAAAAATCAACAAAGAACACTTATCCGACACCGCCATGAGGACATCCAGGCCTCCATCAAGATGACAGCTAAAGTGTGCATTGGGGCTGTAATTACTGCACAGAAAGTTGTTTCTATGTTAACAGAGATAATGAAGTGAATGAAAATTCGTGGCAGGGAATCTGAGGAAACAGAAGCAGGGAGACTGGTGTTTGTCCCAAAAGGCCATCTTGCATCATAATTGCCGTGCAGTTGCAAGGGTCCTTACAGATAATTGACCAGAAAATGATTAAGTCATCATCAAATCGCTTCTGCTTGCGAGAGTTCAAACATGTACTTAACCTATCCAAGAATTATATTTTCGCTGTGTGTGTCTGTTCTGTCTCTATTCAGCCTTGCGGGGAACCTGATTAAAAAGACAACTGAAGGACCCCGGTTATCTGATCTTCTGGTAGCCGATCTCAATACAACTTAAACCCATTACGATTTGCTGAACTTGGAGTTCTTTCCATTTTATCTGCGCACTAAAATGCGCTGTCCAAATTTCCAGACACTGAGATAAGGACGACAGGCCCCCGTGACGGCTTACTGTTCCTTTTTATTTTATTTTTTTAATTCTTTTTAAAAGAAGAAACAAAACATTACAAAATGATAGCGGTCTGTGCACTGGGGAATGAAAATGGCTTTGACATGGAGATTAGGCTCCGGTATTGTTATAAGACATTGTCTCACATGGGCTGGAGTACTGTAAGAAAAAGAAAAAAAAAAAGTATTTTTTTTTCCCTTTCTAGAATGGACATGAATGACCTAATGAGGGCGAGAAAAAGTGAACACGCACGCCATCATTTAAGCAACAGGGCATGTGGGAGATTTAGAGCTTTTTTTTGTGGAGTGCCAGGGTAAAGAATGAACAAAAACAACAGGAGAACAAAAAAACATGGAGGCAGGAGCAAAAAAGCCAACAGCTGAGAGAGGAACGCCGGCCTCCCGGGTGAGGGTTCATTTTCTCTTTATACACACAGTCAGAAAGCCGGTTTAGGACTGTGGTGACCTGAAAAGCCCCATGATACAGACATAACTTCCAGGGCAGGAGGGGGATTTATCCAACAGGTGGGAAATGGGGACAGGAATGTGAAAATGAGCAAGCAAATTAGGGGCAAAGGAGTCTGGTTGGGAGTTTGGACTCTGCATAGTGAAGTAGAGCAGTGTCCATACACATAAGATGAATGTTAGCCAAAACCCTGTATTCTCAGTGCAATGCTTGCCAACCACTGACAGGAAGTGAATCCTGATAGTTTCCGGGGTCACACCAGGACCCGGGGCTATCAGGTACTGAGTGCAGATCCCGTAATCTTATCCGGGATCTCCAATCCCGGCGGGGAACGGCACGATCACTGTCAGTGAATGACTGAGAGATTCAAAGGGATTAACAGCACCAATCAGATCGCGGGATCCGATCGGTGCTGAAAGCCCAACATCTCAGCTGATGAGATCAGTTGAGATGTCAGGTGAATGATGTGAGCTCACAGCAAACACCGGTACCCGACACATGACGTACATGTACGTCATGGGTTGTGAAGGGGTTAATAAAAAAATAAGGACAATCCTATTGCAAATAGCTGTATCCTACCTGGTTTTATAGAAAAGTTTAGCAATGTGAAGAAAAATTATGACTTGTCTGTGGAAAAAAACACTCTAAATTTACAAAAAGACTTAAAGGAGTTGTTGGATCTAAAACAATACAGAAACTACAGAATTATCAATCCTTCCAGTGCCCTCACTGGGTGCTGTGAGGATTTGTTGTTTCTAAGCAGGGAATGGATGGCAGTTATGCGGTATACATGTTCCCGGCAAAAACACGACTAGTGGACGGGGCCCCGCTCTATAAAGTGTATGGAACAAGGCTGCCACTCCCACTACTAGTAGGAGGCGCCCGCTCCATACACTTGTATTAAGCGAGGCTGTGCCTACTAGTCTTGTTTTGCCCGGAACATATATACTGCATAACTGTGGTTCGTTCCCGGCGTACAAAATGACAAATCCTCTCAGCGCACAATGTGGGTGCTGGGAGGATTGATAAGTCTGCAGTCACATAGAGTGCAGGAACACACTGTGGAAGATACAAAAGGGCAAATTAGGGTCTTATCTTTATGACATACTATATACAAGTAGATGTCGCTGCTCACCTGGGGTGTTTGTGTGACACACAACCAGTTTGCATCGCATGTAACGGCTGCTGCAAGATCCACAAACCACGTGTGTTGTTTGGTGACAAACAGATAAAACCAATGGATATATATGTGAACGATCAGCGCTGCCGTGAACTGAAAAGGAGCACAAAGCCACCATTCCTGCTATACCTTTGTGGTCCTTTTCACCTCACGGCAGCGTGGATCGTTCACATACAGTATATAACCATGATTTTACCTGCAATCACATAGAGTGACTGCAGAATTATCAGTTTAGACCCTTTAAAGAATAATCATTGTTATAATAATTTATGTGAAAATAAGAAAATGTGTATATCTTAATAGAAAATGTACTTCTTTCTTCTTCTGGACTGATCTTTCACTATCAATTCATGGGTAATATCTATAAAACCAGGTTTCAGTAAAGACAAATTTCCCATAACTAATATATTAGATGACAGTTGGTGTTTTTAAAATTTTATGGAGGGTAGGAGCTAGTGGTAACAGACGTTCTATGGAGGGGAGGAGCTAGAGACATCACAAATATTCTATGGAGGGGGAGGCATTAGAGACAACAAGAATATTCTATAGAGGGGAGGCGCTAGAGACAACATGAATTATCTATGGAGAGGGAGGTGCTAGAGAAAACACAAATATTGTATAGAGGGGAGACACTAGAGACAACACTAATAATCTATGGAGGGGGAGGCACTAGAGACAACATGAATATTCTATAGAGGGGGAGGTGCTAGAGACAACACAAATAATCTATGGAGCATGAGGGGCTAGAGACAACACAAATATTCTATAGAGGGGGAGGTGCTAGAGCAGGGGTAGGGTACTCCAGGCCTCGAGAGCTGCCAACAGTGCAGGTTTTCAGGATTACCTTACTATTGCACAGAGGTTGGAATTATCACAGTGCAGGTGATTATAATATCACCTGAGCAATACTAAGGTAAACCTGAAAACGTGCACTGTTGGCGGCTCTCGAGGCCTGGAGTTACTGCTATTGCTACAGTCAATACAAATATTTTATGGATAGGGAGGCGCTAGAGGTAACAGACATTCTATGAAAGGGGAGTAACACAAACAGGTAACAGGTAACACAGACATTCTATGGAGGCAGAAGAGCTAGAGATAACAGAGACATTCTATGGAAAGGGAATAGCTAGAGGTAACACAGACATTCTATGGAGGGGGAGTAGCTATATGTAACAGACATTCTATGGAGGGGGAGTAGCTATAGGTAACAGACATTCTATGGAGGGGGAGTAGCTATAGGTAACACAGACATTCTATGGGGTGGAGAAGCTAGAGATAACACAGACATTCTATGGAAGAGAGTAGCTATAGGTAACACACATTCTCTTGAAGAGGAGAGCTAGAGGTAACACATTCTTGAAGGGAGGAGCTAGAGGTAACACAGACCTTCTATGGAGCGAGAGGAGCTAGAGGTAAACAGTCTATGGAGGGAGAGGAGCTAGACACAATAGACATTCTGCTGAAGAGGGAGGCACTTGAGTTAACACAGACATTCTATGGAGGGGGAGGGAGATAGAATGCAACACAGACATTCTATGGAGGGGAAGAGCTAGAGTAACACAGACATTCTATGGAGGGGAGTAGCTATAGGTAACAGACATTCTATGGAGGGGGAGTAGCTATAGGTAACACAGACATTCTATGGAGGTGGAGAAGCTAGAGATAACACAGACATTCTATGGAATAGTAGTAGCTATAGGTAACACACATTCTCTTGAAGAGGAAGAGCTAGAGGTAATAGACATTCTTTGAAGGGCAGGAGCTAGAGGTAACACAGACCTTCTATGGAGCGAGAGGAGCTAGAGGTAACAGACAGTCTATGGAGGGAGAGGAGCTAGATGTAATAGACATTCTGCTGAAGAGGGAGGCACTAGAGGCAACACAGACATTCCATGGAGGGGGAGGAGCTAGAGGCAACACAGACATTCTATGGAGGGGAGGAGCTAGAGGCAACACACACATTCTATGGAAGGGGAGGAGCTAGAAGCAACAGACATTATATGGAGGAAGGCAGAAACTGACCTTCCATTGAACTTTATGAGCACCAACTGTAATCTCCTATTTCAGTTATAGGATAATCAGCATTGGCTGGAGACACTTTTTACTCATGAATTGAGAATTTTGACAATGAAGGCTCAGCCCAAGCGGAAAAAGAAGCAGATTTCTTTGATGAAATATACTGCAAAGCTGCTATTTTTTTATTTATAAAAAAATATAAAACAGTTACTCTATGATCGATGTCTGTAGGCGGCAGTCAAAGCTTCTAGAGAAATATCTATATACATTATACAATTTACACATCGGTACCAGTCAATCTTCCCACTGTGTACTATGGCCAGAAGATTTTGTTTTCATTAATAAATGCTTAAACAATAGAACTTCTGCCGGAAGCATTTTGACTGTACTTTCTGTATCGAAGGGAACATTTTGCTTTTCATTTTGCTAATTGTTTGTTATTCTCCCTTTTGTCTTCCACAGAAAGAGGGGAATGAAGGATCGATTGTTCCTGAAAAGACAAGCGAAGACATCTGTAGTACGTTAATGCGCTAGTGTTAAAATGAATCACAATTAAAAAGAGCCTGTGTTTCTACTCGGAAGAATCGCTGTGGCTGATTAATGTTTCCCACGGGACGAGGCACCTTCCATGTAAGGAAAACTTCCTAATTATTCCAAACAAATCCACAAGAGGATACAGTATTTAGTGGTAAGAAGATGGTAGCTCTCTGGGGGAAAATTTAGTATGATGTAGCCGCAGGTTGGGGACCGCTCATGTCTGCAACTTTTCTTCCAATCAACATTTTTTATCATATGAAATTATTTAGAAAAAAATGAAATCCTGATTCATTTTAATATTTAGGCCCATAACAGGGTAAATGTATCCAAACGGAAGCTGATGGCTCTTTAAAGGGGGTGTTCACTAAGGACAATGACTTTTTGTTAGAAAAGTCTCAGATGATGTGTCCAATTTCCCAGCAGCGCCACCAGTGGAAAAGGAGCATTACTGAGATTTTATTGTAAAGTCCTGTTTTATTGTATGTGTCCTCCAGTGGGAGAAGTGCTTCATAGTCATTCTCTGCACAACTGATGGTGAGGTTACACGTCCCGATATCGCCGCGATATCGGAGGCAACGCCGCGGGAGCGCGCATTTTTTCAGCCCCTTTCCCGATATCGCATCGCCGGTTTACACGCTGCGATATCGGGAAACAACGTCCCTCCGATGTGTACGCCCACCAACCCAGTAACGACCATTTAACATGGGAGTGAATGGGTGAGGTGCGAGTACAGATCGGAGTTGGGCTGTCACACGCAGCGATGCAAGTACAACGGCCATGCGATATCTGGGAGTTGAATAGCTCTGCTATTCAACTCCGATATCGTTTTGGCATCGTTCCAGCATCGCGTTGTACGCTCAAACCGTACAACGCGCACACGATATCGGCTCCAACTCGCAACCCACGTGACTTTTTGTCGGAGTTGGGTCGGAGTTGGACGCCGATATCGCGGCGTGTAAACCCACCATGAGACCTGAAGGCAACTTGTATCTACACTCAGTTTAGATTTTAAGCTTGCACTGTAAGGTCAGGGACACTTTTGATTAGAACAGCTTTTAGCCTATAATGTGTGCACTTTATTGATTTTATGTATATTATGATTGCATAAATGCATTATCTGGAAATATTTTACTTTGTGCAACAGCTACAGAATGTCAAGTCTATGCTGACTGCTTGCCACGCGAGAAGTGGTGTAACTTGAACCTCACGGGCTATGATGCGAAAAATCTGGGGCCCTAATTATTGCGAATCTTTAATGGCATTGGTATCTTGCTATAGTCCCTTAGGCTCCAGGGCCTGGGTGCTATTGTAACCCCTGCACCTATTGTAGTTACACCCCTGCATGTGGGATATTATAGTGGATTCACACGATCAGTAATTTTACACCACGGTCAAATTTGTCACAAAACATTTAGGCCTAGTTCACATCTAATGCAGGTTTGCGTTTTGCTTCATTTGCGTTTCTATGCGTTTTTACTGCTAAAAACGCATCCAAAACGCATGCAAAAACGCAAGTACATTTTCAAAACGCAAAAACGCAAATGTTTTTGCAAACTCAGCCAAAAATGTGGACAATTGCATCTAGGGCTGCGTTTGCAAACATGCATGCGTTTTGAAAATGTACATTGTAATCAATGGGGGCAAAAACGCATGAGTTTTGGATGTGTTTTTAGCTGTAAAAACGCATAGAAACGCAAATGAAGCAAAACGCAGACCAGGCTTAGATGTGAAAAGGGCCTTACATCGTAAATGTGCATGGTCCACAGATTTGTTCTAGCCTTCAGTCATTGTTTTGCAAAAGATGCAATCAGGAGCAATATACTGTAAGGCTGAGTACACATGTCCGGTAATCATCCGTTAGATCGGAACCAGACACAATTCTTTGTGCAAATACAACTTTATGTCCGTTTTGAAAAAAACTGATTTTTGCAGTATCTGTATTTTTAACATGGGAGTCTATGGAGAACAAATCTGGTAACTGATCACTATTTATCTCCCAATTGACCTAGTAAGAAAAAACAGATCCTTTACAAATGCAAGAAAAGTGGAGGCTAAATTTCGATCAGATAACAGATCCGTTTTCCATAGACTCCTATGTTAAAAAATGGATCCTGCAGAAATCAATTTTTTAAAAAGGGATAAAAAAGTTGTGTTTGCAGAACAGATTGTGCTGGATACGATCTAATGGACGATTACTGGACATGTAGGCTTTTGTTCCCACGGTGTGAAAACACAGAGCATTTCCTGATGTGGATGACAATCCACTGTTTAACATTGCCAACCTGGTGTAATTAAAAGATTTTTCCAGTTTTGGAAAACCCCTTTTCCATGCTGAAGTTTTTTTTAGGCTGAAGGCACACTGTCATGTATCAAACACGGAGCATGTTTGATGCACGACAGTGATGCGAGTGCTGTGCGAGTTTTTGGATGTGTGTGGTGCGAGTGTGATACATGTGGTGAGTGTGCCTGGCTGGATAGATGTGAGTGTGCTGCGAGTGTGAGTGCATGTGTGGTGCGTGTGATTTTCATGCTGTCCGTGGTCCTGAAGAACTTTTTAAAAAAATGTCCAAAATGTTCCCAAAAACTAATTTAAGCCAAAAACGGATGGTATGTGTGACCCTGTCCATTGTCTACAATGCTGATTACACGTCTATAGCGCTGCAGCAATCACTGAGTTCAGTGGCTCTGCTAAGTAGACCGCATAAGCCGCTCAGAGCCGATAAGCTGATTGTCTGCAGCGCCGTTGATGTGATGTCAATGCTGCAGACAATAAAAGACACCAGGAACAGCGGCAGAGAGTGCTGGACCCAGGGAACATGAGGAACCCCTCTGATTCCAGAGGGTGAGGGGGTCCCTGGTAAACAGGAGTTTTCCAAAACTGGAAAACACCTTTAAGAAATCTCATGCACATGCAGTGAAAAATATCCGTAGCCTAAATTGACAGAAGCTGCATGTTTAAAATCAGCAGGATGTAACTTTATGCTGCGCATGTAGGTGCAAAATAAATGTGCGGCTCCCTTGCTTCTTCTTTGCAATGATAGCCACAATGTAAAGGCAGCTTCACACGCTAGGGTATTGTTAACGATATCCTTAGATTGATCATGTGACAGTGATCGTTCCGACATCGTTAGTGCTTTGTCACACACAAGGATATTATTAACGATATCCCATTCGGCAACGCACCAGTTAAATAGGAGGGCAAGGACTGAACGATCTTTTAAAGCGGCAGGAATAGGAGATTTTTGAACAACAACGTTCAAAAAGGTGTCGCACTGAACGATGTGGGTTCTTCAAGCAGCGTTAATTGGACGACGAACGATAGATTTGAGGTCAGGATCTCAAATCTTGGATGAACGTTCCAACGATTTTTCCTTCCTACATCATTCGTTTACACACAAGGACGCACAAACGATATTGTTGGAGCGTTCACAAATCCATTAACGATATCCTAGCGTGTGAAGCGGCCTTTAAATACTATAGTGGATATTGCTGTGGCATCTCGGTGGATCCCATGTGGGAGTGTAGTCTTAGTAATTTTAAAGCTTAATTCCCCATAGTGCAATAAAGGTTTGCTCACGCTTGTGTGTAAAATGAGAAAAAAATCGGCCTGCACTTGGACCAATGTTATTCAATGAGTCAATGCTGATTTGCAATTTTTTCCTCAGCAGTTTTTGGCATGAGGAAAAAAAAATCTCAGCATGCTGTCTATGACCGAGTACATCAGATGAGACTCGCCAATGCAAGTCTATAGGTGCGGAAAAAAATTTGACATCACATAAACCATTTTACGCATACATTACCATTCTGCAGTTTAAAACACTGTAAATGGTTCTGTACATGATTGTAAATAATAGCTGTTCAGAAAAAACACATCATACGGATGCAAGGTGAGAAAAAATGACTCACTCACATGACATACGGAATACTAAACGGGTTTACTGTCCAACTTTTCTGTTTGAGACTGCCAACAATTTTTTATACGCAAGTGTGATTTTCCGGTGCGTTTCGCTTTTGGAAACTCTGCTGCACTTTACAATGTGAGCGTTGTATATGACATTTATGTAACCCTCCTGACCGCTGAGGGTGAACGTGCAACCCGTAATCAGGGGTTTCCTAAAACTGGAATACCTTTCTTAAGGCCCTGTCACACGTGTCAATATCACGAACGACTTCGCCGAAAAGTGACGCATCAGTGATGTCGCTCACGATATAGCAAGTGCGTTGTGCTGTGTGACAGCGCGACGCAACTGCGATTTATTGCTGTTCGCAGGTTGACAGGTTTACGAGGATGAAAGTAAACCTGTCAATCTGCAACCAGCGATTAGGCTGCATCGCGCCGTCTGACACTGCAGTAGCGATGTTGGCGGCGATCTAGCCTATACCGCAGTATTGCTGTGGATCTCTCGCTGGGTTGATCCCAGCCCAGCGAGCGATGGCTCAGCCCACATCGCTGCGGCGTCACCGCCAACATGTGGCCATGTGACACCAAGGCTGTGATGTCGGAAGCGAGCGCGCACCCGTGCATCGCTTCTGACATCGCAGCCTTGGTTGACACGTGTGACACCGCCTTAAGAAATCCCATGTGTATGTTGTGAAAAATATCCGCAATCCACAGTGTAAATTGAAAAGAGTTGCATTTTTCAGATCTGCATCATATCAATTTAGGCTTTGTTGTGCAAAGAATGAAATGTGTGGCTTCAGGTCACCTTCTTTGCAATGATATGCGCCTCAGTAATAACCGCTGTAGGTATTAACCCCGGTATTGAACGACCACAGTAAATATGTTCGGTTGGAACGTAGCCCAAAAAGTTGTTCTGCCCTAGCAAACCTACAACATAACCTTATCAAATTGTTTCCCTCTTCAGATATGGGACAATGAATAAAATGGATCACATTATTTCTCTTCTGTGCCATCGGTGTACATTAAAGACCATGGTTGTTAATATTATTCTTACTACAATAACCAATATAATCATAAATAGCACAAACAGCACCATTCACACAGCCTTCAACTATATAGTTAAAACCAGAAGTTTACATACTTTATATACAAAGATACATACGCATGTTTTTCTCACTATCTGACATGAAATAAGAATAAACCGTTCTTGTTTTAGGTTAAGCATGATTACCATAATTATTTATATTTCCTAAATGCCAGAATAATGAGAGAAAGAGAGAGAGAGAGTGAATGTTTTACGGCATTTTCATTACTTTCTGCAGAGTCACATGTTTACATAAACTAAGATTACTATGCCTTTAAACAATTCATATGATAATGTCATGTGTTTGGAAGCTTCTGATTATTCTGGTGCATTGGCAACATTTGGGTTAATTAAAGACACACCTGTGCATGTATTTTAATACACGTGTAGCACGATGTTTTTATGTGTAGTAGTATCATGGGAAAGTCTAAAGAAATCAGCCAAGATATAAGGGAGAGAATTGGGGACTTACACAATTCTGATTCATCCTTATGGGCAATTTCCAGATACCTGAAGGTGCCTCGTTGATCAGTGCAAACAATTATATGCAAGTACAAACAAGATGTGAATGTCCAGCCATCATACTGCTCAGGAAGGAGATGGGTTCTGTGTCTCAGAGATGAACATGTTTTGGTCCGACTTGTACATATCAACCCAAGAAGAAAAGCAAAAGGCCTTGTGAAGATGATGGTAGAAGCTGGTAAGATTGGTGTTATTATCCACAGTGAAGCGCGTACTATATCAACATGGGCTGAAAGGTCACTCTGCCAGGGAGAAGCCATTACTCCAAAAGAAATATAAAAAAGCCAGATTATTTTTTTTTCAAATGTACACAGGAACAAGACCTACGTTTTTAGAGACATGTCGTGTGGTCTGACGAAACTGAAATTGAACTGTTTGGCCATAATGACCATCATTACAATTGGAGGAAAAAGGGAGAAGCTTGGAAACCTAAGAACACCATCCCAACTGTGAAACATGGGGGTGGCAGCATCATGATGTGGGGTTGTTTTGCTGGATTTCCAAAACGTTTGACCCAAGTCATACAGTGTAAGGGCAATGGTACAAAATACTAATGAAATGTATGTAAACTTGTCACTTTGCAGGAAGTAATAAAAATGCCATAAAGCATTTTCTCTCTCTGATTATTCTGGCATTTGGCAGATATTAATTATTATGGTGTTCCTAATTGACCTAAAACAGTAAAGGTTTATTCTGATTTAATGTCAGATAGTGAGAAAAACATGCAGATGTCTTTTTATATAGTGTATGTAAACTTTTGGTTTCAACTGTATATATTGAAGTTGGATACAAAAGCGCTATATGTAACAATAATCTTATGTTTTTTTCACAATTTTTGATGCCTCTTTAGATTGCTTGCCTACTGGTAAATACTAGAACATGCCTGGGGATATCACACCGACCATCATTATAGCTTTGATCAATGACTGAATTCTCGTTGATCTCTGAAAACAATTGCACTGGACGGCGATTGGAAACGTTTGCAAAAAATACCCTTTTTTTAACATGATATTACTTATGTAAATGCCTCTTAAATTTCCAAACTGCGCAGCACACAAAATGAGCCCTAGCAGTAATAATTAACCAGTTCAGGGTTGGAATTTTCTCTTTAAGAGACCAGTATGAAAGGAAAAAAAGACCCGTATAGTAAAAATCTCTGGTGTGCGGTGCCTACAGATAACCTGTTCACTTCACCCGTTGTTCTGTGCAGCTTACAGCTCAGTATAATTGAGGAGAGCTGAGAAAGTTTAAGAGAATGGGCGAGATGCTGAGCGATACAGGATAAAGGGATTCTTTATGCTTGACCCCTCGGTGGCTTTTTATCAGGATCTAATGAGGTCGGCGCAAACTATTCCCACTGGGGCACCACTGAAAGACTTGTCAAAATATGTACAAACAATCACTCCATGCACCGTCCAACCTCAAAGATAATAACTGCTCTGAAATGAAACCAGATTACACAGCTGACCGTCTACACGGCGAACGACATCAAGAGACCCTTTACTATAGCAGAGATCCTATCTTCAATCTGTGGTCTCCAGCAATGGCTCTGGTAAAACTACAACACTCAGCATGCCCTGCCTGCCTGTTGCAAGGCCAGCAAACTCGGGAATTCACTCTGCTAAAGGTTTCAGGCTTCCAATTTCCACCGTACATATACTATGGATGTGCACACTGAATGTATAAAGCTGTTATATATAGCCACCACTTGAGTATAACTGCTCCAGTCACAGCAGTCTAACTTCATAAATGCTGCTGTGATAAATAACAGTGGCATCTATGAGGTTGGAAACAAGGAAAGCTGTCAACATGGGAGCTGGTGGCATTATAATGTCAGACAGGAGACCTCTGGGCGTACACACTTCTAAGCACCCAGCAGAAAATACATAATTCTGTACCCGTCCTCTGGTGTCACTCAGTGCTACTAACTCCACTCCCTTACAAAGTTTTCTTTCAAAGTTAGAATCTATAACAGCACCGGAGATAGACGCAGATAGCCGGCGCTGCACTCACATGTCCCACTCCCACAGCATCTATCGCCCAGGATCCATGTGATTGTCTGGAGGATGCAGTTATTTTTTACTTTGAAAAGTGTTTACAATAAACCACTTTATTGTTTATCCTGACATCCTAGACTTTATGTGGAATCAGCAGCACAGAATCATCCATCTTGTGTTTTTTGTTTTTTCATAATGCTTGTGGATGCTGCAGCATCTGTGTAGTGATGGATCACACAACCTAATCAAGGGAGCATATCACCTTTCTACCTACAGTACAGGCCAAATGTTTGGACACACCTTCTCATTCAAAGAGTTTTCTGTGTTATCATGACTATAAAAATAGTAGATTCACACTGAAGGCATCAAAACTATGAATTATCACATGTGGAATTATATACTTAACAAAACAGTGTGAATCAACTGAAAATATGTCTTATATTCTAGGTTCTTCAAAGTATCCACCTTTTGCTTTGGTTACTGCTTTGCATACTCTTGGCATTCTCTTGATCAGCTTCAAGAGGTAGTCACCGGAAATGGTTTTCACTTCACAGGTGTGCCCTGTCAGGTTTAATAAGTGGGATTTCTTGCCTTGTAAATTGGGTTGGGACCATCAGTTGTGTTGTGCAGAAGTCTGGTGGATACACAGCTGATAGTCCTACTGAATAGACTGTTAGAATTTGTATTATGGCAAGAAAAAAGCAGCTAAGTATAGAAAAACGAGTGGCCATAATTACTTTAAGAAATGAAGGTCAGTCAGTCCGAAAAATTGGGAAAACTATGAAAGTGTCCCCAAGTGAAGCTGCAAAAACCATCAAGCGCTACAAACAAACTGACTCACATGAGGACCGCCCCAGGAAAGGAAGACCAAGTGTCACCTCTGCTGCGGAGGATAAGTTCATCCAAGTCACCAGCCTCAGAAATCGCAGGTTAACAGCAGCTCAGATTAGAGACCAGGTCAATGCCACACAGAGTTCTAGCAGCAGACACATCTCCACAACAACTGTTAAGAGGAGACTTTGTGCAGCAGGCCTTCATGGTAAAAATAGCTGCTAGGAAACCACTGCTAAGGACAGGCAACAAGCGGAAGAAACTTGTTTGGGCTAAAGAACACAAGGAATGGACATTAGACCAGTGGAAATCTGTGCCTTGGTCTAATGAGTCCAAATTTGAGATCTTTGGTTCCAACCAACGTGTCTTTGTGCGACACAGAAAAGGTGAACATATGGACACTACATGCCTGGTTCCCACCGTGAAGCATGGAGGAGGAGTTGTGATGGTGATGGGGTGCTACGCCAGATGACCTGGCCTCCACAGTCACCAGACCTGAACCCAATCAAGATGGTTTGGGGTGAGCTGGACCGCAGAGTGAAGGCAAAAGGGCCAACAAGTGCAAAGCATCTCTGGGAACTCCTTCAAGACTGTTGGAAGATCATTTCCGGTGACTACCTCTTGAAGCTCATCAAGAGAATGCCAAGAGTGTGCAAAGCAGTAATCAAAGCAAAAGGTGGCTATTTTGAAGAACCTAGAATATAAGACATATTTTCAGTTGTTTCACACTTTGTTTTTTAAGTATATAATTCCACGTGTTAATTCATAGCTTTGATGCCTTCAATTTTCATAGTGATGAAAATACGGAAAACTCATTGAATGAGAGGGTGTGTCCAAACTTTTGGTCTGTACTGTATATGGAAATACTTGGATAAGACCGTATTGTGCTTCACCTTTTTGTACAGTTAGAAGCTATGGCAGTAGCATAGATAGAAGCAGAGAACAGGTGTTGCACTCACATCTCCCCTAGCATCTATCACCCAGGATCCAGGATGTGTTCAGTGGGGACAGCGATGCAAGAAACTGTAGTAAGCAACTGCAGCACTGTCTTCACAACTGAGCTAGACAGCACAAGCTGGAGAGATGGGCAACTTAAATGTACTTCTCGATTTATTTAATATACAGTATATGGATGTAAATGTAAAAAATAGCACTTTATATGGCCATTTCAAAATAATACTAAAAAATGTGTAAATATTTGTTATTTCATCTGTATATATGCCTCACTGACTGCTGTGCCCGAGGCCATGACGCAGGTTAGCTTTATGGGAAATTCGGCCCTAGGAAGCCTTCTAAAGTCTACTGGATCTGCCATATTTGCACAATTATGTCTTCTTTTGTCTGAGCTAATAAAATATCAGAATATTTATCAGATAAGGTTAAGCCTTAAATTAATTGCTGCTTTTTGGTAATTTTGCTTCTCAAATTAAAGAAGAGATCAGAAAGTTGTTTGGAATACAAAAAGGTGATAATCAAAACTGCAGCTCGTTACGCAGAAAGAGGAGGTGCTTGATGCGACTGTGTCGCCTTAGGGATCACATAAGCCTGGAGCCGCCTCCTGGCCTGCTGAATTATAGAGCGATATTTTACTGTCTATAACGGTGACATACAGCACTTCTGCATCCCTCTTATAATGGGCGCGATACTTCTAGGTGCTACCTCATGAAGACGCCATATGGCAGTACACTGTGTGTCTATACAGAGCCATAGGGACACCGTGTCCATCTGTACAGGCTTCATGTCATGTGCACAGATTTTATCGTTAATTATAGTTTTCCTATCATGACAAATTATTTTAAAGGTTTTATTCCCATTTCCATTGTGGCTTTTTGGCAAGTTTTCTAGAGTAATTTTAAATTTTTTATTGACTTTTATTTGCGCCTTATTCTCCATAAGATTTGGGCCATTTTTTAAGTTGTCGTTCTTTTTTAAGTCTCCTCCGCGACTTTGCTTATCTACATGTATTAGGCGGATTCGGGAAATGCAACTTTCACCAAATGTTGCATTCCTTTGGCGCATCTCACCACAGTCCCTGCTTAGAGTAAGGTTTCTACAGGAGTTTTTAATTTGAATTAGTTGCAAAAAACAAAACACAACAAAAACGATTCAAGGCGACAATTAAGAACATTTTGATTTTTGTGACAAATTCTTGAACCCCATTAGAAAGCCAAAGGTAAGAGTGGATCCAACACAAAGAAGTGGATATGTTTCCATGACACTGCATTTTGCAGCATTGTTTTTGCAGCATTTCATTGTTTTAGCTGCGACCGGTAGTACTTTAATGTATATAGCAAACTAATGGCCCCTTTACACGCAGCTGCAGGTAACAGGTTTTCCACAGGTAACTTACTGGCTGCAGTGAAATCATGGAGACATAGTTCCATTTGTACACAGCAACACGATAGAACCATGTCTCCATGATTTCACTGCAGCCAGTAAGTTACCTGTGGAAAACCTGTTACCTGTAGCTGCGTGTAAAGGGGCCATTAGAGAGTGTTCACTATTGGACAACTTCTTCTGATTACCCCAGTGTGCTGAATAAAATGATAAAGTAGAACACTGGACCTCCCAAACTGGTGCTGCTCCTCCACTCCGAGCGCTGTGCTCCTGGCGATGTTAGGCTGCGTGCACAAGATCAGTGTTTGCAGCGTTGGGTGGGCGACTGCATTCACCCGCGGAGATTGCCAGCTTAACGCAGGAGAGAAGGCACTACTGATCGTGTGCACATACCCCTTATGATGTTGTATATGCCACATGAGCACTGTCATTGGCTGCAAAAGGACCACTGTCTTTTTGTTAAAGGGAATCTGTCACTGGGTGTTTGCTGCCCCTCCTGAGAGCAGGATAATTTAGGGAAAGAGACCACAGTTCCAGTGATGTATCATCACTCTCTGGTCTTCTTGATAAAATCTTTGTTTCCTCTGCTGCAGATCTACCAGGTCTCTGAAAGCTGAGCTCTGTATAACCCTGCCCACAACACTGATTGGCTGCTTCCTGTGTACAATGTATTTAGGCAGAAAGATGCCAATCAGTGGTGGGGGCAGAGTTTGACTATATGGCAGCAGGCTTACTAGTTCTTTAGTGATAATCTCCTGCTGATAAAACAGTGATTTCAACAAAACAACAGCAAGCAGCCCAGTAAGTAGCATTGCTGGAATCAATGTCTCTTTCTCGAGAAGCTGCTGCTTTCAGATTTGGTGTCAAAAACCAGGTTACGTATTACATTTAACAGACTGAAGGCATTCAATAGGGGTTGTCCACTAGTGTCCAATGCCGTTAATGCAAAATCTACATCTTATGTTGATCTATTATTGCAGTCATAAAACTGTATGACAGAATATGATCCGCCTTGCTAAACAAATTAGAAACGTTTCTCATTTATTGCCCCCTTTTGGGACAAATATTTAAGTCATGTTAACTTTTGTCTTAACCACTCCCTTATCTGTAAGCCCCTCCCATTTTCACTTAGCCCCTCCCATTTTCTCAACAATATTAAAAGATGTCTATTTATCTGAAATAGCCAATACATTGTGGCATCAGTTCATCTTTTTAAGTAAATTTGTACAAATTTTGTTTCCAAATTGCATCACACCATGGGAGTAACTTTGTATGTTCTTCACGTAGATTTCTTTTTAGGATTTAAAATAAGTAAATATAAGATAAAAAAATGTTTTACATAAATATAAGTAGATAAAACATGGTAAAAGAATACAGATCAGATCTTCTATGAAGAGGGATCTGGAGTGTGATTTTTCCACCTGCCCCTCCGGACCCTGTAAAATCATCACACGTGTAATAATCGCTCACAGTCAGTGCCCCCCCCTCTTTTTTCCTCCTGGTCTTGACATGGAGAAAAGGCAACATTTGTTTTCCTTTTTCCTTTTCTAAATCTTTTCTAAACCGTCCTGACCCTTGAGGTGATAACACCTGCCGAGCCTACAGCCAGAATCAGATGAGGGAAAGTGCAACGTGCCCTAAAGACCTGCACGATTCATGAGACACTAGGGTGAAATCAATTCTGTTATCTGGGCTCTGACATTGCCTCTCACAAAGGCTTCTCTTTCAGCACAAGGCATAAAACCACTTTGGCACGACAGCCGGCTCCAAATGGCCTCGCCGGGGACACTATGCAAGTCAGTCCCGGAGATGTCTGGGGCAAATTCGTTTTAAGTGTCTTATCTTCCAGGTGGAACCACTTGAAAAGAGAAAACTGTAATTTGGGCTCTGAAGCTTGGCAACGTAATGTCATTCCCTCAATCTTTCCCTTGGACTATACACTTCAGTATACCGGATGAATTAGAACAATCATGCAATTTACATACAGTCAATCTATTTTTGTTCATTAGAAACAGCGCCATACTTATTTACAGGCTGTGTCTGGTACTGCAACTCATCCCTATGCAAATAAATGCTGAAATACTAGACACAAGCCATAGCCCTGCCCGGTGTAGTTTCTATGAAAACCAAAACAAGCCCATAAAACAGAATATGCCCGAAAAATTGTACATTTTAATCAATAGATCTCAGAATAAAAATGAGTTCCACAATTGGATGTGTTAAAAAAATGTTCCTGTCCCGAGATATTCTTATAAATGTGCCCCTGTGTATTGGATGTGTCCGACCATGCAGGAACAGGTTCGATATACCACAGCTCCTAGGCAGGGAGGGAGTAAGAGAGTATACAGACATGACAGCCGGGGATCACAGAATATAAGAGTATACAGACATTACAGCACAGGATCACAGAATATAAAAGTATACAGACATTACAGCCAGGGATCACAGAATATAGGAGCATAGAGACATTATATCCGGGGATCACAGAATATAAGTGTATACAGACATTACAGCCGGGGATCACAGAATATAAGACTATATACAGACATTACAGCTGGGGATCAAACTTCAGCACCTGGAGAGCTCCTGGATAAAATTTCAGAACCGTGGCTAGCGGTTGAAATATCAGGACTGGACAAAGGCATCAGCCGCACAGTCCTGATTCCGGCAGAAACAGGACAGGAGGGCAAATTAACCCTCCAGGTCTATTTTCTCCGGAGCTGTCAGTCTGTGTCCGGTGCATCCATCAAAACACGGGACACAGCCTGACAGCAGAAAACCGTGGTGTGAAGCCGGCCTTTAGGGTATGGGCATGTGGTGTTTTTGATCCATTCAAAATGGACACGTTTTCTAGTGGAAATCACTTCAGAGCACACACTTTTGAAAGTTTTTGCAGGAGTTTTTCTTTTGTGAAGGGTTTTTCAAGTGTTTATGAAGAATTTTTTTTTTCCTACCGCATATTTGCAGCCTTTTGATTTGGAGCATTTTCCATCAGGGGACGCTTCAAAGAAGTGACATGCACTTTCTTTTTCCCAACAATTGTTTTTAAAGACCTGAAGTGGAAAAAAGTGCTTAACAGATTGAATACATAAACAGTAAAAGAGTTTTACAAAGTAAATAAACAGGAAGAGGATTTCAAGTATTTTTGGAGTGATTTTCCAGACGTCTTTTGGAGCAGACCCTCTAAAACAACTCCTCAAAATGCAAAATGTGCAGTCGAGGACTGGAGTACATTTTTGACGTCATTTATGCCCGTTGTGGCAGACATTATGATGATTTTGTCAGGTGCACTTGACGATTTGAGTTATACAAAAATGTTTCAATACAAAAACTGCTGGATGAATAAGGGCCTTATTGCATATAGTTGAGAACTGAGTATGTCAGGAATAGAGAATGAGTAGGAGTAGTGCCATGAAAAATAGTCTCACTGGTTTAGTTTTTCAGCACCTTCCCGCCCGTTCACACAATCAGTATTTGGTGAGTATTTTACATCAGTATCAGCCAAATCCAGCAGTGGGTGATAAATACAGAACTGGTGACGGGTTTCTATTGTACTTTTCCTCTGACTGTTTCACTCCTGGTTTTGGCTACAAATACTGAAGTAAAAAACTCACCAAATACTGGTGGCCTTAACCAAACATCAATAGAGAAACAACCTTCAGTGACAGGACACTCAAGTGAATGCTGCAGGTTTTGCATAAATAGGTTAGTAATTCTCATGTCAATCATCAAGCTCGAAACTTAAAACAAATCAGCTAGTCCAACAAAAAAATGGAAGACCGGACACAGAAGAACCGATCAACCACCCAAATCCACTCCTGCTTGAATAAGACTTTTTCAAATCCCATAAAAATCAATATAGCCAGGCATATGCAGGCCTCTCCACTGACAATGCAGCAGGACCTAAAGAGGATATTAGAGATGAGCAAATAAATTCAGAGATCTAAAGTCTAGTGGCCAAGTATTCCACGGACTCCGACCTACCAATATTAATGGCTTCTCTTTCGAACATCGTGTCTGCATCGTGCCACAAGGATGACATTGTGTCTGGCCGGCTAATCAAAAGAAAAGATGTGGATGCTGGCAGGTAAGAGGGCTCCCATCAAGGGACCATGGATTACTGACCGGGCCACTCAACCAGGGTCTTGTGAATCATTTCACTTATCTCTAGCTTATATGCCATAAATCTCCAAGCCCTAGAAATTCAGCCTCCATCCACTAGCCACGAAAAAAGATCAAGAGACAACAAACTTATTAGAAACCATACCAATATCAACAGAATATTAATAATATACCAGTATCAGACAGCCTATGGCTATGTCCTTGCTTATTGCAGAATATATGATGTAGTAAAAAATCTGCATACCGTAAGGACTCATGCACCCAATTGTATTACAGCTGCGCACATCCTCCACATCTTCAAAGAAGCCACATGGTGTAACTATGTCCTCTACAGAGGCATACTCCCCTAGTAGCATTCTTAGTAGGGGGCAGGGCTGTAGAGTCAGAGTCTGTATCCATTTTGGTTGAGTCGGGGTCAAATTCAGGGAAAGTGAGGAGTCGGAGTTGGAGCTTTGGTTTATTGACTGCTCACCAGGGCTGTGGAGTCAGAGTCGTGGAGTATGAGTCTGTGTCCATTTCGGTGGAGTCGGAGTTGGAGTCAGATTCAGGGACATTGAGGAGTTGGAGGTTTGGCTTACTGATTGCACAACCCTGATAGGGGGAGAATATTTTTCATCTGTGAGGACTCCATGACCCAATGTACAGCCGCTAATAAATGCATTGTTGGATTTTTGTCACTGAAAGTGTAAAAGTGATGGAACCTGGGGATACATAATGTGACCTGTGATAGAATTCTGTTTACTTAATATGTTAGGAAAGCACAGTTGACATGTTTAAGGGCTTTCCTGCTCCTCACAAGAACCTCTAATGATTAAGGCCACGTGCACAGCTCCGATGAAGTGTTCGTCTCTTTCTAAAGCTCGGTGCTAATATAAAATTAGTGGTTGCAGCTGACAAGAAGGACAGGTGGCCATGTCCCTATCAAATCTGCTAAGCTGTATACAAACTTAATAAAGCTTTTAGAGTAGACATCTGCTTTAAGTTAAAAGTGCCTTATATAATTTTATCATAGCCATGCCGCGTGTGTTCTCTGGACCAGCCTGATAAACTGATGAGGCTCAAGAGTAACATCCTGGAACAACAGTCTAATAGAAAACAATCTCTTATAATGTTGCAGACTAGAACTCGTACAAGACGATTTATAATGACTTTATACAGCTCGTGATGTACCTTTGAGTTAGGGTTCCAGGGATTTTCTGAGATCAAATGTTTTAATGGCAATAAACTTAATATATTTTTTTGTAAATTACTTAGTCATGAATTGTACCCGGTTCTGAAGTCCCAATTATTATCATGCAACTACAGCAGCAACAATGTTGTCATTTGGTTGTAATTTTACAGGCCACAACTTTCTCCATATTGCCCTGTCAACTGGTTATCAGTGGTACCATCCCATTTCAGCAAGGTGCATTGTGTTTAGTAATGCACAGGTTTGACGCTAGCACACATAACATAGAGCAAGATGGAGAGAGGAGAGTGAAACCTGGCAGCACATGTAATATCAGCAAAAGTTCTGGAACTACTGACACGCCCCTGCTGAAACTGCTGTCACCCCCTGCTGAACTGCTGACACACCTGTGCTGGAACTAATGACACACTCTTGCTGCAACTGATGACACGCCTGCAAACTACTGATTGCCCTGCTGAAACTGTTGATACCCCCTGCTGAAACTACTGTATGCCATTTCTGAAACTATTATTATTAGTAATAAATACATAATTAAAAAAATATGTGGTGTTCCCTCTATTTTTGATAAACAGCCAAGGTAAAGCAGGGCTTGTATTATCAGGCTGGGAAAATCCATGGTTATTTGGCCCTTCCCAACCTAAAAACACCAGCCTGCAGCAGACCCAGAATTCGTTAGTTACATTAGGCATGCTAATTCTCACACTTTCCCCGATTCTTCCAGATTGCACTGGTGCAGTGGTAATAGGGGTAATATTTTTGGGGGTTGATCTCAGCTATGTACTGTCAGCTGACAATAAGCCTAGGTGTTAGTAATGGAGAGGCATCTATCAGATGCACCCTTTACTAACCCAGTAATCAAAAAAAAAAAAAAAATAACACACACACAATGAAAAGTAGTTTATTAAGATACAGACTCCCCCATACTATCACAGTTCACTAGTTCATTATCAAAAACGTTCCTATTTCTATTCACAGTCACCAAAGATGCATTCTGGAAATGTGGATTATGTCAGAACTTTGTGGGAACATTTTTGATAATAAATTGGTGAGCGAGGGATTGCATAGGGGAGTCTTCATTCAAATAAACAATTTTTCCTGTGTCTGTTGTTTTTGAATTACTGGGTTACTAATGGGGGTGTCTGAATAGACTCCTCTCCTTTACTAACCCTTGGGCTTAATGCCAGCTGACATTACTCAGCTGATATCAACCCCAAAAAATATTACCCTGATTGCCACCGCAAGAGTCAGATGAATTGGCATAATTGGTGCACCTACTGTGACGCGCCAATTATGGGATGGCTGCAGGCTGATATTTTAAGGCTGGGAAGAATTAAATAACCCTGGATGTTTTCACCCTGATAATATCAGCCCCCAGCTTTCTGATTTACCTTGACTGGTTATCAAAAATGACTGGAATTCCGCGTCATTATTTTAATTTAATTAGTGTTCATCAATGACCTGGGAGTCAGAGATGCATCCAGGCATTTTCCAAATGGTGTTCACATTTCATGTGAGCACTGTTTCCATCCATTTCAGTGATCTCCCTGCCTCCTCAGCCCTCCTGGTCAGGTTTTCTAGAAAAATTCCCATTGATTTCCATTATACTCATTACACGAATTGAGCATCAGACCTGCTTGATTCGAGTGTCGAGCATTTGAGCATCTTACTGCTCACTCATCACTACCTTTAGGTGTAAAAGTGAAAGGGTGTATTCCCACACCATGGAAATGTCATATTTGGACGATGACTGTAAACTGGACCTTTAAGTTCAAGTAATTTTTTATAAACCATCCTACAATTTAAGCATATATCTCTATGTATATATTTCTTCTGTTTATTAGATTTTACAATTTTACACATCGTTAGTACAACATTTTTCATCTCTAACATTTAATCTCTAAAGTTGGCCTTAAAAAAAGATTTTGGGAGATTTTATCTTTTGCAGAGTTTTTTTATGTTCTTTTTGTGTACAGGGTATTTTTTTTGTTTAAAAATATTTTTATTATTATTAAGGGGAATTTTACAATGAAGGGGAGATAGACAAGTAATTTAAACAGGGTATTTTTTTTGCAGAACCTCAGTGGTCAGAGGAAGCTTATCTTCAAACAGAGAATTTTCAGTAAGATTTTGAAGCGACTGCTCCAAAATCCATATAAGAATGCTTCAAAAACATTTTCAAAACAGCTAAAAAAATCTGTCAAAAGTGGATTTCCCTTGAAAAGTCATCAGACTTTCACTACTTTATGTTATAGCGGAGGAGGCTGGTAACTAAAGTATACATCGGTATCTAGCAGCGCGTGCGCTAGATACCCGCAGTTTACCTTGGAGACCAGCCTGCTCCCGCTTACCGCAGGCTGGCAGGGGGAGCAAGACATCATGATAACGATATTTAAATCGTTTCCACGATGTCTCTGGTCCATTGATCGCTGGTGAGTCTGCCTGTGTGACAGCTCACTAGCAATCTGAACGATATTGTTAGCGATCGCGCGTGCATGTGATCGCTAACAATATCGTTCATGGTATCGCTGCGTGTGACAGCACCTTAACAACTGTGCGCTCATGAGATTGTTAGTGATATTGTTTCAACATTGCAGCGTGTAACAGTACCCTAATGGCCCCTTTACACGCAGCTACAGGTAACAGGTTTTCCACAGGTAACTTACTGGCTGCAGTGAAATCATGGATACATGGTTCTATCTTGTTGCTGTGTACAAATGGAACTATGTCTCCATGATTTCACTGCAGCCAGTAAGTTACCTGTGGAAAACCTGTTACCGTAGCTGCGTGTAAAGGGGCCATTAGGGTACCTTTACACGTCGCGATATCGCAATGCAACATCGACAAAAAGTCACGTGGTGGGTCGTTGCAGTTAATATCGTTCGTGCGTTGTGTGTAAATGGGCAATGCGACGGGAAAAAATCGTAGCTACGATATTGCAAGAAGATTGTATAAGCCCTTCAACCGTACGATATTGCATATGCGATTTGGCAGGATCGTGCTGTGTGACGGCGCGACTACGATCTTGTTTCTTGTTTTGCAACTTCCCCTATTCACTACAATGTTAATGCTTGGTCCCTGGGTTGCTCATAGCCAGCGCACAAAAGTTGAGGACAACAGCCTAGTTGCGTTGCCTGCCGATATCTCCCTGTGTGACATCTACTATGCAATCTTGGACAACTGCAAAAACGTGCGCGCTCCCGTGAAATTGTATACGATATCGGAACGATAACCAGCACAGGGAGCAGAGACAGAGCAAGGAGGATGTGATTGGCAGCAGGGAGGCAGGCACAGAGACCCAGGCTGCCGCACCAGGGACCGCCCATTTGGCTCCAGATTGTAAGTTTTACTAAACTATTATCTTGGGATACCGGTCGCCATCAGCATGGGGGACCCCTTGCCTGAATGCAGCAGACATGCTGCATTCAGTGCTGCCCTTAGCTTCTAATAGTTGGGGGATGACAGGACCTCTTTAATAAACACATCCACTGTAAGTATCAAAAGTGTTTTTTGGAGATAAATACAATGATCTAAAAAAAATATAAACAGGTTACTAATGCAGAGTACATGATCTAAATAACACTGGGGGGCGGTTTAATAACAAAAAAGGACATGACAGGTTCCCTTTAAATCTATTGGAAGCTTATTCAAAGAATATGTGAAGCAGTTTTCCATGGCTTTTTGGCAATAGAATCTGTGCTGAATTTTACTTAAAAACATTGAAGGAGTTTTTCATATGGATCTTGGAGCATATTTTGCTCCAAAATCCACATACAAGCTCTGTGTGTAATCTGCCAAGACTCGGTGTAACATCAGAAGGAATTGTAGTCTCAGTTGACGCTCTTGTTTCTTATGGTTTTGGACACGATTCCAACATTTTTTTCCCCTTATTTCGATAATGACGCCGTGTAAATCTAAAGACCGAATTCAAAGCCAGCTCAGTGTTTCCCTCGAAGTTATTAACAGGAAATCAAGTCAACGTGAAGAAATAATTACTGGTGTTAAGACTTAATAAGAAGTAAATAGGCGGGTCTGATATTCTGTAGATGGAGGCAGCTGGGAGTCATCGCCTCATTTGAATAATGTGCCCTGAATCTGTCACTTTGTTCATCTTCCTTATGCTTCTGCGTAGACGACATCAACAACAAATTAAGTTGTAAATAAGGGACAATCAACACTTTTGTTATTCTCCCCCCCCCCCGCAGAAAGTGCAGGGGGATGTCAATGTAGAAAAGGAGAGTGACATGCAGCAGTTTGCTTATGTAAGCAGAAGTATGGGAAAGCAGCGCAGACGAGACAATTAGACGAACGTTCACGCTGTAATCTGTGCGGGCCGCCCTCAGATTTTATCGCATGATTATCACTTACAATGTTAACAATGTCTTTTTTGATACTTGGAAGATGGAAGTGAGCGCGCTCGTCACATCAGCATATGCTTTAACAACGTATAAGCCGGATGGGAAAGAGGCGACGACTCGCTGGAAACATAAATGACTTATTTTTTTTTTTTGTACTGATGAGCTAAGTGGCATTTCAATTTAAGGCAAAAGAAAAGTTTTCTGGGCAAATAAAATAAAATAAAAATAAAATAATTAATATTTTATAAGAATTTCCTAATTGTTTGAAAAATAATAGCGGTATTTGTTGTAATGTTTATCATTTTTTACTATTTTTCATTATTGTTATTATTATGGTGCTTTTCACAAACAATATTAGCAGAATAGTAAATAATAAAATTTGGCTACCGTATATACTCGAGGATAAGCCGACCGAGTATAAGCCGAGGCCCCTAATTTTACCCTCCAAAACTAGGGAACTATATTGACTCGAGTATAAGCCTAGGGTGAGAAATGCAGCAGACCCCCATCCTGTTACATAGCCCCCCATCCCGGTATATAGCGCCCCCAGCAGTGGTATACAGGCCCCCAGCAGTAGTATACAGGCCCCAAGCAGAAGTATACAGGCCCCCAGCAGTGATATACAGGCCCCCATCAGTGATATACAGGCCCCCAGCAGTAGTTTTAGCAGCGAGCCCCCAGCAGTGATATACAGGCCCCCAGAAGCGATATACAGGCCCCAGCAGTGATATACAGGTCCCCAGCAGTAGTTCATTACAGGCCCCCAGCGTAGTATACAGGCCCCCTTCTTAGTATACAGGCCCCCTCCTTAGTATACAGGCCCCCTCCTTAGTATTCTGGCCTTCAGCAGTGATATACAGCTCCCACTCCTTAGTATCTGGCCCCCATGGTGCGGCACACAATAAAAGAACAAACATTGTATACATTACCTTTCCGGCGACTCCTTGCTGGCAGTGCCGTGTCCTCCGGTCTCCCGGTTCTTCCTGCTTGTGTCGGCTTCTATTTGCTGTGGCCAACACAGCAGCGATGATGTCATCGCTGCTGCGCCAGTCACATGACACCGGCAAAAGCAGGAAGAAGTCGGGAGACTGGAGGACAGCGGCGCTGCCAGCAAGGAGTCGCCGGAAAGGTAATGTATAAAATGTTTGTTATTTTAACAGGTGCCGCAGCCTGGGGGACAGCTGTATATCACTGCTGGGGGCCAGTGTAGTGCAATATTCACAGCTCCCCCCGCCGCTGATGGACGGGGGGATGCAGTGCATATTCATTACACTAATGGGCGGCCCCACATGACCGCCCGCGGTCACTGCAGCCCCCTCCTGCCTCCTCCAGCCCCCGGTCACAGCCCCTCCCCATAGCAAATACCGAGTGACTCGAGTATAAGCCGAGGGGGGTCCTTTTCAAACAAAAATTGTGCTGAAAAACTCGGCTTATACTCGAGTATATAAGGTACTTAAAAAAAAGGAAATAATAATAACATAAAGGCACTAAACCATTTGTGACTGTACCCTTCTTGACAGATTTAGCGCAACTTTACCAACCCACCATCTTATTGCAGCACAGCAGGTCGTGCTCTGGGTCTGCACCCGGTATAACCCCCTCCTCCTTAAACTTGAATTGCTCCAAATCTCCCACTGCTGCTCGCTACTTAAAGGGAACCTATCATGTCTTTTTTTGTTATTTAGATCATGTAGTGTTCATTAATAACATTTTTTAAATAAAAAAACAAACAAAAAACAACGTATTCATCCCAAAAAAGCATTTTAGATACTTCCATATTTTCATTAGCTAGTTGGGCAAACAGTCAAGCAGTCATCCGGGAGGTTAACAGTTCAGTTAACTGAGCTTGTATCAATGCCGAACTTCAGAAAATCTGTAAGGACCTGTGTGACCACATTAATAATAGGCGGCGCTAAGACAACGTCCACATTAACGATTTAGCTAGCTTAGCACCTCCCATTACATTCACATGGTCGTGACTTCACACATTGCTGCAAGTTCAGTGATGTATCTGTTAACCATTAACAAACCAGATGACTGCTTGACTGTTTGCCCAATAGCTAATGAAAATATGTAAGTATCTAAAATGCTAATTTGGGATGAATACAATGATTTAAAATAAAGTTATTAAAAACAATCATAAAAAACATTGGTGGAGGTTTAATAGCAATAAAGGACACAACAGGGTCAGTATAACTTGCTCAGTGCTGATGATAAAGAGAACTATATTACCTTAAAAACCCATCTCAGATCCCAAGCTTTCCTAAACACCAAGAAGCTACATTGATGACTGCCAGCCACACAATTGTCTTCTTGATCACTTGTACGATCCCAAAAACAGTGCCACTTTTTCTAAAGGTCCTATCTGGTATTGCAGCTCCACCTAACTCACTGAGAGAGGTTTGTTACCAGATTTCACAATATAAGCTGCATTTACTAACAAACAGATCTCTCAGACGGGATGAGGCTGGTGTACTTACTATAAATATTAGAGATGAGCGAATCGATTCTCAGGATCCTGGTCCTGATCCGGCACTTGCGCTGTGAAAAAATAAAAACCCTTGCTTGCAGCGTTTTTTTTCCCGCGGCCACAAGTGCCAGATACGGCCAATCCGGCGTAACCGCACTTGCCGCACCCAATCGCAAGCCCCATAGAAAGTGCGTGGGGCTTGCTGGATCAGCGCCGCAAGTGTGGCTGTTAGTCGACAGATCCGGCAGATGCGGTAAATCTGCGCACATCAGCAAAAACGCTGATGTGAAAGGCCCTAATAATGTATGCAGCTCCTAGAGTGATACCTGGTGACAGATCATCTTTAGGGCCTCATTCACATGTCAGTAGTTTTGCATTTCGTCAGTATTTGTTTGCGAAACAGGAGTGTCTCCAAAATACAAATACAAATATTATTATATTATTATATACAGAACAGGTGTCAATCTTTTAATTTTAGTTTTTCTCTGTATGTTCCACTCCTGGCTTTGTCATACAAACACTGATCAAAAATACTGATGTGTGAATGAGGAATAAATGAGACTGAGGTGCAATACAGAAATAAGAGAAAATTTATGTCAGCTCAGCACCACGATCAAGCAGTCCAGTATACAAGGAACCACGTTCTAATTTGCTCAACCCTAGGTTTCGCCATTCTAGCTTTGTCTAAGGCATCTGTATTTTGTACTGCACCTCATATATGAAAAAAGATAGGTTGTTCCAGCTCAAGGATCGTCTAAAAGTAGATACACTTTATTCCAGAATCCTTAAAATGAAATGGTTGAAAAACTTAGGTGATAGGGGGTCTGTTCGATCATGCATATGTGATTTTATTCTATTGGTTGCTTGAAATACTCAAGGGTATTGGAAGATCTTTTCCATGAGGCTCCAAGAAAGAACGCAGTCAGTGTTCAAAACGCTTTGGCAGGCCCCCTATCCCCCACATTTTCTCATTATATTTTTTCTACGGTGTCATTTTAAGGAATCTGGAAAAAATGGAACTAACTTTGGACAGTCCTGGAGCTGGAGCTATTTTTCTATTTCGATATATGATGTGCAATACCAAATGCAGATGCCATATACCCTGGACAAAGTTCAAATGGGCGAAACCTGAGGTTAGGCAAATTACATAAGAAGTAATGTTATATGGACTTTTCAATTTTTTTAAAGTGTTGTTTTATTTATATGAGTAAAGTACATAAAACCTAATATATTCTTTTACACTGCGGTTGGTTGTATATCTGTTTGTTGCATAAGTATAGCACCTGAGGAGTATTTCCCTAAATGATGTGTAATGTAAAAGTATAGACACTGCTAGTTGAAAATGGGGACAGAGATCTAAAGACATGCTGATAGGATGTTTAGATTGTGAGCCCCAATGGGGACAGTGTTGCAAATGTATGTAAAGCGCTATAGAATTAATAGCGCTATATAAATGAATAAATATTTTATTATCATTTTATGAGCGCATTAAACAGACTATTAGAAAGACTGACTCTGGTCATAAGTAGGCATGAGCGAACAGGACTTTAAAGTTTAGACTTCGTACTGAACACAGACTTTTCAGGGCTTGGAGTTCAGATGCTTTACATACGCGAACTACTGGAGTGAGTATTGCTGTGCTTAGGTACATTTGCACTGTTTGAATGGCTGCATTCTGAATACATTCTGCAGTATTGGATATAGTCTGTACAAAAAGATGACAAATCCCCGTCCTCCCTTCCCTGGACGTGCTTTGTTTATGGCTGCCCGTATGTGGTCGGAGAGCAGAACTACCCAATCAGTGACTTTCAATGAGGTTTGGGTCCACAACAGAAGTTTAACAAAAGTCCATCTGACCCCAAGTACCGAAAATCCGTGGGTCCGCTCATCTCTAGTCACAAGTGGATACTGAATTATCTTAGGTTTGAATGGGTCTATATTTATTGTAACCAAACCTATCCCATAGACAAAAGCAATAGTGTTTAGACATATCCCAAAAGTCAACATGTTCTCCATTGGGATCAATGGGAATTTCCTTTGGCTAGGCAAAAAGAGGGGTCTAATTGTCTTTCACTCTCTATGGTATTTTGTCCACCCCTATCCAATATAAATTTGCCTTATCATTTCCACATCCTCTACAATTTCCTCCAGTCCAGAATTTGATGTACTTACCTACATGGTGAGATATCAGATCGGATAGTGGAGTCATACATAATATGATAAATGAGCCCCCTCGGGATAGCACAGGATTAATACAGAGATGCAGGACCGTTTTATAAATCTGGGTCAAAATGTTAACCAATTGTGGATTTGGCCTGTAAGCTTGGAAAAGCCTTCAGTGATTGCAAATGGGTTTAGTATAAAATCATATTGGCACAAACCAGAATTCAGTGTTAAAACAGTATTAAAAGATAATAACTTCTTGCCCTAAATTCCGGAGGCCGTAACCAAATCTCTCCAATTACAATATATTTTATCATTTCATAACTTATATAAAGACCCCCACATCTGCCCTTGAACATGTTCCCATGACATGAGATACACAGCACAGCCATGGACTGGTCAGCGGACTTACCTTCACATCTGAGAAGAAGGTTTTCAGCATGTTGGAGCTTGGATACCGTGTGTAAAAAAACATGAGTTTGGCTTTTTTCAAGTGATTTGGAGACAGGCCTTCCTGCATGTAGAATTGTGCTAGTCAAGGAAAACACTCGGTGAATGAAGGACAGAAGAAAACAGACAACATTATAGAGCACAGTGCACACAGTGTCATCACCACGGGCTATTATTACATTAAGAAGGGTTTCTGTAATATAAGACATGTCTGTTCAGCCTACCATGTAGTTGTCCTGAAAGGGTCCACATCGATGCACGGACAGTCCAAGGCGGCGCAGCCAGGATAGATGAAAGGTACAAAAATCAGGGGAAATCCAGCACCAGGTTAATTAAAAAAGTACATTTTATTACCTAGAATTAAGGACCCTTTTGGGTCTGAAACGCGTTTGGTTTTTTCTTTTAACATGTGTGTATTTTTTTAAAGTATTCTAATAAAATGGACTTTTTAAATCTGAAATTGGAGCAGGATTTCCCCTGTTTTGTACTATTTTGTATAATAGATAAAAGCTACAATTCAGGAATTATGCATTATCTCCTAAAGGAAAAGTCTTAACCAGAACATATATTTGTGTAAAGTTATATATATAAATCTATCTATCTATCTATCTATCTATCTATCTATCTATCTATCTATCTATCTATCTTTTATCTATGTCTATCATTTACTATGTATGTATCTATACTATGTATGTAGCTATCATGTCTATCATCTATCTATATCTCTATCTATCTATCTATCTATCTATCTCTCTATCTCTCTATCTCTCTATCTATCTATCTATCTATCTATCATCTATCTATCTATCTATCTATCTATCTATCTAATCAAATAAAAGAAGCTTTATTGTCAGGACTAAATACACATTAATTTTGCCAAAGCAAGGGTACACTAGGGATAGGGACTGTGGGGATGATGGGTAGGGTCTCTAGGAACAATGGATGGATAGATCTATCTATCATTCAATCATCTATGTATATCTATCTATATCTATCAATCTAGCTACATATCTATCTTCTATCTCTATCTCTCTAAATGCCCAGTTACACACAGATAATTGTGCAGAGATTGTTGGCAGATCTCTGGTTGCAGTGAAATCATGGACACATTGTTCAATTTTGTGGCTGTGTACAAATGTAACAATGTGTCCATGATTTCACTGCAACCAGAGATCTGCCAACAATCTCTGCACAATTATCTGGGCCTTATCATATATCTCTATCTCTCTATCTATCCATCCTTCTAACTATGTATATATTAATCTCTCTATCTGTCATCTATCAATCTATCTAAATCCTATATCTATCTCTTATCCATCTTTCTGTACCTCCATCCATCCATATATATAGCAAGTGGCCACCTGCTTAATAGATTCAAAACCCTACAATCTATATAATTGGCACATAAAAGCAACCAAAACAGTTCCCGGAGGACGGAGGGCTAACCATAACACTTTAGGCCTACTAATTTTCCTCTCGCACATCTTGGCATTATTTTAAGCGTTGTAAGCCTGTCTGCTTAGGACACATCTGTGCCGCAGGCTGGGCCTGCCATTTCCTCTGCAAATTAATGGCTTTATAATTTATCAGAAATGAAGATGCATGTGGAGAAAATCAATGTGGCCCCCCAAGGTCAATTAAGTCTTCTCCCCCTATGTGCTCCCTGGTTTCTTTTTAAGGACTTGAAACACGAAGCGGACATACTGAAGTTACTGTAGAAAGTAAAGATGCTTGTGACTCTGTTATACTGCAGATCGGAGGCTTATAAAGAACACATCGGAGGACGGACATATCTTAATTTCATCTCTATGAGACAATAAATCCAGGAACATGTTCTTAGCTGCATCCAGTGACTGCTATATACTCTCACCGGACAATCCAGCGTATGTCTGTACGGTATACGGTATTTCCATCTTATCACCACCCTACTCCATAAACAGTGGTATTCAGTAAAAATACATAATATTTGGTATATATATTGTTCTCACATAGATTGAAATATGTTTTTAAGCTAAATCCATCACAGACTTATGTTATCACTTACTTTCTATGTAACTACAAATCAATTTCATATCTATTTTAAATCTTTCTAACTATATTATGTGTTTGAGTATCTTTTTAATATCAGTCTATCTCAAGTATCTAAGAAATCTTAAACATTTTTTAATCAAATTTATCTATGAATCTATTTGTTATCTATCTATCTATCTATCTATCTATCTATCCATCCATCCATCCATCATCCATCTATCTATCTATCTATCTATCTATCTATCTCTATCTATATCCATCTATAAACCTATTTCATATCTGTTTATCTATCGCAGGTTTATCTAACTATATTGTGTATTTTAGCATCTTTTTAATACCCCTATATGTAATCTATCTATACAGATCCTAAAATAAACTTCAAGCAGTTTTGCCTCAAAGGTTTAATCATTACAAAGGAAGGTAATTTCGCTGACATACTTCTTGTGCCAAGAGAAGAATTGAGCGAACCTTCAGTTACCTCCATTAGACTGATAGAGAAGTCTAAAAGTGCATTATACTCTCCAGTGCCATCTGTCAAAATGCATAAATGAAATAACTGCAGCAAGCTGTCACCTACTGCTCGCAGATAAGACTTTCAGGAAAGTCAAAACTTCTGGATGAATTACATCTTGGTGTTTGCATGTTTCAATGTGCTGTGAAATGGGATGAGAAAACTATTTTGTTATCATCCGACGTGTCAGAGAATGTTTTATCAGAGGCCCAAATTATTCACCATTATTCACTTGTGCTTTATATAGACCCCAGTGTTTTTACAGAGAGTCTGAGTGTGGGGAATATACAGTAGATTCTGCATACATCTTGATAATAGCAAAATTAATACAAGAAAATATAATAATTCTATATATCTATCTACCCATATCACTATCTGTCTAGCTATCAACTAGCTATACAATCTATCTCTTTATCATTTATCTATCTCTCTAAGGAGGCCGTTACACGCTATGATATCTGTAAATATATCACTGAAACGTCACTGATTTTCAGTCCCTCCAACGACGTCGTTGCGTGTGACAGGTCGATCTGACTAGCAATAAGTGGTCTGATCATTAATTGCAGATAAGACCCAGACCACAAATCAGACGATGTCGATCATGCAATCTGCTGCATCGTTCAGTGTGACACCGCGATAACGATCTCCTTAACGATTTCACCTATTCCTGACACTGGCTGCCTCCATTACTGGGTTGTGGGCTGGATCGATGGCGCGCTGTCAAATGGAAAATTGTTAATGAGATCTATGCTTGTGACACCGCACAAGCGATATCAATAATTGTTGTAGCGATCTCAATCACGTAACTTTCCAGCCGACATTGTTTAATATATCGTAGCGTGTAATGGTCCCCTATGATCTATTTCTTTATCTATCCATCTTTCATTAATATCCATCATATATCACTTTCCTTGACCACGACACCGCTAAAACACTTACTCATGCTCTTATCATCTCCCGCCTCGACTACTGCAACCTCCTGCTCACCGCCTCCCTGCTACCTCCCTTGCACCTCTCCAATCCATCCTAAACTCCACTGCATGACTAATCCATCTGTGTTCCCGCTACTCCCCTGTCTCCCCCTCTACCAAGCCCTCCACTGGCTCCCCACTTCACAGAGATCCCATTTTAAAACACTAACCATGACATACACGCCATCCACAACCTGTGCCCTCTATACATCTCCGACCTTGTCTCCCGATACCTACCCTCTCATGCAACCTGCGATCCTCCCAAGAACTCCTTCTCCACTCACCTGTCATATCCTCTTCTCACAACCGCATACAAGATTTCTCCCGTGCATCAGCTATTCTCTGGAACTCTATCCCCCACCATATCAGACACTCACCTACCCTGGGAACCTTCAAAAGAAACCTGAAGACCCACCTTTTCTGTCAAGCCTATAACCTGCAATGAGACCCGGTCCACCGCACCACCTCACAACCGGCAATTCCCCCTCCTACCCACCCCACCCGCCCCTCGTAGACTGTGAGCCCTTGCGGACAGGGAGCACTCCCCTCCTGTACCTGTATGACCTGATTGTCCACATTTATTGTACTTGTCCTCGTCTGCCCTTTTCTCATGTAAAGCGCCATGAAACCTAATGGTGCTATATAAATAAATTAATAAAAATAATAATAATATCACATATCTTTATACACTATTTTTGTTTAATTAGATCTCATATATATTCATAGCATGTCTATCTAGCTAAAAACAGTGGGTAGCACTCATAAGCAAGGTCCATGTCAACAGGTGGCAACTAAGGGGGTAAATACAATAGGTGCAGGGGTTGCAATCGCACTTGGGCCCTGGAGCCTAGGGGCCTCAAAAGTCCCTTTGGACCTATAGAAAAAGTCTAATGTTATTAAAGATTTGCAATAATTGGGGGCCTCGCTGGAGCTTTCGCATCGGGGCCCATGAGATTAAAGTTATGCCACTGGACTGGCAAAATTTCAGCTCAAGCACAGGTGAGTATTTTGTTTATTTTTTTTATAATTATCTAACATAGTCTATCTATCTATCTATCTATCTATCTATCTATTACGAAAAAGTTCATTGTTAGGTGCAGAAAAAAAATGTTCATTTTCTGCAAAGATAATTCCTGCTTAAGAGCGTTATGTTTTCTGTAAGCTTGTTACTTGTGCCGTTATCTTTTGTTTGGCGAACTTCTGGTGTTTTCCTAGCGGTTTGCCAATAAAACCTAGCATAACGCCTTCTTACGGAGCAAGACGCTGTTTAGTAAATATTGTAGAAGTGACCAATTGGTGAGCTTCCCTTTTAAGTGAGTGCGCTGAAAACCCAACTGTTCTTCCAAGAAAGCCCTGGCTGTTTCCAGGATACTTACACACGCACAATGAGTCATGATGGAATAGATTCAGTAAACATACAGCTGTACTGAACACGAGCTAAGCCCCATTCAAGGCCAGGAAAGAAAATGAGCACAAATAAATATTAAGGAGTTGGGGGGTGGGAGGAGGTAAGTGTGCTAGATGTTCAAACAATCTCCAGCCCAGAAGTTCACGCAGCCTGCCTCGATTCTCGTAGCCTTAGCTTTGTGAAGACAGATGATATTCAATTCTATGTGCAATGCAAAATAGACAATAACTGCTGAAACTTGAGCCAGCTGCCAGGTGTAAAAAAAAAAAAAAAAACAGCAAAAGATGATAAATCCATAAATTAATGAAAGACATCTGCTCAGGAACATAAAAGATCAGAGAAACGGTGTACTGCAGCTGAACCTAAAGCAGTGTTCAAACAACCCGAGTCTTGTGTTGTGTGTTTACTAAGTACAATATAGCCCTATCTAAACAACAGCAATACAAAGGTGGATGGAAGATGCTGGGCGTGTGGAGGACATGGCAGGCCGTGCAGGGACAGATGCTTGCCCTTTATCTGCCGGAGGATGCCTAGAGGATGTGATACTTCACTGTAAATACTCCTGGCTATTATTTTTGTATATTAGTACTAGGTAGGGTGTGCCAGGCTGGACTCGCATAACCCAGACCGACCACACACATATTATCATCTGGAGAAACATTAGAGAGGACTCCAGTCCTCAAGGGCTGCCAACAGGTCATGTTTTCAGGATTTCCTTAGCATTGCACAGAGGTTGGAATCATCACCATTCCAGGTGATTAAATTATCACCTGTGCAATGCTAAGGAAATCCTGGTAACATGACCTGTTTGTGGCCCTCGAGGACTGAAGTTCCCCACCCCTGCTTTAGAGTATCAACTGAACTCTAAAGGTACCTTTACACGTCGCAACATTGCATGCAATTTCACTTGCAACTTACTGGTTGCAGTGAAATCATGGACACATTGTTCCATTTGTACATGGCAACAAAATGGAACAATGTGTCCATGATTTCACTGCAATCAGTAAGTTGCAAGTGAAATTGCATGCAATGTTGCGACGTGTAAAGGTACCCTAAGATCTGATTATACAATCAAAGCCAGGCATAGCATTTTGGAACGAAAATCCTACACTTGTTTTGTGCATTTTAGTGTATTTTTTGCAACTAAACCTCATAAATCTGATGCTTATACACTAAAAGGATTGACTTTTTTTTAGAAAAGCACAGCAGGAAAAAAGTAAAAATGCAACTGTGTGTTTGAGACTTTAGAAATCTCATTCATTTTGCCGTTACTATAAAATGTTGCTTTTCTTCGGCCTGAAAAACTGGAAGAAAAAATGCATAAAAAACAGCAGGTATGAAACAAGCCTTGAGGGTAAATGCACAGTGTATTAGTACAAGATTTTCCAATAAATTTTAAGTAAAACAATAACATCTTAAAAAAATAATCTACAAGTTGCCTAAGTCCACATGAGAGATACTGAGAAAAAACATGCGATAAATACCGCAGGTTGAAAGAAAGCAGAAGTTACGTGCAGATTTGAATCAGATTTTACTGATTTCACACTAGACATTGTAATGGTGTTCTGCATGATCCACCATGATGGGGGGGGGTGTTCTGCATGATGGGAGGTGTACTGCATGATGGGAGGTTTTCTGCATGGTCCGCCATGATGGGGGGTGTTCTGCATGATGGGAGGTGTTCTGCATGATTCACCATGATGGGGGGTGTTCTGCATGATGGGAGGTAATCTGCATGATGGGAGGTGTTCTGCATGGTCCGCCATGTTGGGGGGTGTTCTGCATGCTCCACTGTGATGGGGGGTGTTCTGCATGCTCCACTGTGATGGGGGTGTTCTGCATGCACCACTGTGATTGTGGGTGTTCTGTATGCTCCACCATGATAGGGGGTGTTCTGCATGCTCCACCATGATGTGGGGTGTTCTGTATGCTCCAACATAATGGGGGTGTTCTTCATGTTCCGCTGTGATGTGGGGTGTTCTACATGTTCCAATATGATGGATGTATTCTGGATGCTCTATCATGATGGGGAGCTTTACGCATGCTTCAACAATTATGAAGGGTGTTCCGCACACTCCAGCATAATGGAGGGTGTTCCATATGCTCCACCATGATGAAGGGTGTTATGCATGTTCCACCATGATTGGGGGTGTTTCGCATGCTACACCGTGATGGGGGAAGTTCTACATGCTCCACATGGAAATAACTTGTGATGACACATACAAGTCAATGAAGCCATAATGACTGCGAATCAGCCTTGACCATGTCAGCAGCTCCACTCATGTGACATCTAACATCTCAATGTAGCATGCGGGTTTTCTCTTTTATGCCAAATATGACAGAAAATTCTAATGGTTTGCTCTGCACTGGCTAACAGTTTAGTGGCAGTTTGTGGACCTAAATTCTACTGAGAGGGTCTTCTGTAGGGCGATGATATAGGTCTGCCTAAGACAAAGCTCAGTTCAGAGGGCCAACTGACTCCAATTATAAATATTACTGATTTTTACACTGAGATATACATAAGGAACTATAGAGGATATATTCATAAAAAAAATACCAACAGGACAGTCTTTAGTCCAGCTAATCATTGCCTATGTGCAGAGTAGATGTAGGTCGGGACTGGGAGGCAAAAAGGAGCTCCCAAACATGGTGTAATCCTAAGATAGTATGAGGAACTATGTGGTTGTAGGAAATATTATTCTGTTAAGACATTAAAAAAATTTAAAGAGGACCTGTCACTTGAGATAAATATGTTATTATTGTACTGGTGTAAATGCTGCTGTTCTCCTGAATGTGGGGTTGTTTTTCTTTTCTTCCTACTCTTCTCTGTTCCTGAGATATGGCCTCCTCTTCTCAATCTGCAAATCTAGTCTTGTTATCCAAGCGGGCGTCATCCTCAGGTCTTCAATGTCGGCATCTTCCTGATGATCACGCCCACTTGACTAACAAGATTAGATTTCTATACACTGTGGATATGGTGAGGGACCATATCTTGGGAATGGAGAGGCGCAGGAAGAAGAGATAAACATCGATGGATTCAGGAGAACAGCGAAAAGAGAAGATAAACTATTCCCGATTCAGGAGATTGGTGCCGTTAATAACAAGTTTATATACATGTACATATATATATAGTGACAGCTCCTCTTTAAAAAGGTACGTACATGGTGCTGGTTATCAAGACCAGGTCAACTGATCCGCATGAATATACTGTCCCAGAACAAAAAGTGCAACTGAAAAATATTGGGTTCATGTGATATATACGTTCAATGCTTGTGATGTCACCACTGACCATGAATGAAGAAAAGTAACCCTCTGTACTGGGCATACATCAAAACATGTCTGCTGCTAAAATGATTTTGGGAAGTCTAAAGTAATTTTTTTAGTCTGTTTCATGCACCTGAAGGAGTTAACATGATACTTCAGATATCACCATCACTTCTGTGCTTTCATTGTTTGTACTAATGACATTGTGTGTTAAGTCTTTTGTGCTGCCCACATTAGGGTTGGTCTGTCTGCACCTGTATGGCTGTAATGCTCTGGGTATCTTAGCAAATGAATATGTTTAATCAAATATTATTATTATTATTCAAATACAAAAACTAAGCAGCAGCAGCAGCCCGACGTTGTTTTACCCTCACTGATTTCCTTGTCAGGCATCTTTTTTGCATCTTAAGAAAAACAGCCCCTGCTGAATCCCAGACATTTGCATTTACCAGACTGAAGCACAACTGAAGTAGTGTGTGCAGAAGGGACATCTGCGCAGGTGGAAACACGTCTCCTATTCAGATAAGAAAGCTGTCAAAGGATTGGCAAGGCTTCTGCGACAGAGCACCGTGCCGCTCATTTATAACACCTATTTGTATCGGGTGTTAGACAGATTCTCCTTGAAAAAAAACAAGATGTGCACAGAAGTCATTCTGCAAACATTATTTTATATGGCTTTAAAGGGAACTTGCCAGTAACTTTCACTCCACTAAATACTGCTGCTAGGGGTTTCTAGTGTCACTGGCGTGGGTCCTGCCTCCTGAACAGTCACTCAGGCCAGCCATTGTTGGCTTGATTGACATTATAAGCCAGTTCTGGCAACATCCAGAGCATAAACAGTGCTCAGATGGGGGCAAGGGACTCTACACGGGGTCTCAAGATATGTAATTACCAACTTCAGAAGATAAAGTTAAAAATATGTACTTTCTTAAATAAACCTAAAAACATCCAAAGACCTACATGCAAGTGACAGACAAACAAAAAAGATAGAACCACAGCAGAATACTGTGTGTGTAATCTAACAAATCCATACCTTAGCTTTTTGCTTACCTATCAATGGAAGTTTTACACCCTAAAGCCCCCGTCACACCTAGCGAGATCGCTGTTTCGTCACAGGTTTTGTGATGCAACAGCGACCTTGCCAGCGATCTCGCTATGTTTGACACGTAGAAGGGACCAGGCCCCCAATGTGACATCGCCGATCGTGTCGGAATGGCCTGGACCATTTTTTGATAGTTGGGCTCCCGCTGGGCAGCATGCATTAGTGTGTTTGACGCCTTAACAACAACCTCGTTGGCGACTCAAAACTCAGCCACGTAGGTCGGAGTCGTCAGACTAGTGTGACAGGGTCCCAACGACCGCTGAGGTCGTTATACGGGTCGCTGTATCATTGCTGCGTCGTTCAGTAGATCTGTTTGATATCTCACCAGCAACCATGTAGCGACGCTCCAGCGATCCTTACCAGGTCGTATCGTCGTCGGGATCGCTGGAACGTCGCCAAGTGTGACGGGACCCTAAGATATTGGTGCCCCCACTCCATGGTGGCTCTCCCTGATCTGTCCCTAAGGTCACACTCCAGTAAAAGCAGATCGGATTGAGTCCTGAGGCAAACTTAACTTATAATGCAGTCCAGAAATAGCTGGGTAGCCTTCAGGGGTATTATGCACAAGCTGTTGGTTGAAGAAGAGGGAAAAAATGACGTATTTCTCCAGGCTTAAGGATTTGTTAGGTTACACACAGTATTCTGCTGTGGTTCTATCGTTTTTGTTTGTCTGTCACTTGCATGTAGGCCCTTGGACCTTTTTTAGGTTTATTTAATAAAGTACATATTTTTAACTTTATCTTCTGAAGTTGGTAATTACATATCTTGAGACCCTTTTGATACATTACCTCCTACTCTATTTTTAATTATTTTGATGCAGGGACTCTATACCTCACTTCATTGTTCATACGTTACATGCAGATGGAGTAGCTAAAGGGACATTAAAGGGGATGTCCGATGAAAACAAGTTATCACCTATTCCCATGTTTGATAACTTGTTGATTATGGGAGTGCCACCACTGGCACACACTCAGCTGCTGCTCCATTCGTTTTCTAAGGGCTGATGAGGGCTTATTCCAGCAGCCCCATAGAGAATGAATGGAGGAACACTTGGACATCCGACCGGCTGATCCATTTCGTAACAGGGATAAAAGCGTCCCCACTACCACCGGATCAGCCACCTCATCATCACAACCACCGGATTAACCACCTCACCACCACCACCACCACCAGAGCAGCCACTTAACACTGTCGAAGCTGCCACCTCACCACCACTGGAGCGGCCACCTCACCACCACCACCAATGGAGCAGCCACCTCACCACCCCTGGAGTGGTCACCTCACCATTACCATCACCAGATCAGCCACCTCACCACCACCGGAGCTGCTGCAACTCTGACCTACTGTCTCCCTACCCATAGTCCAATAGAATGTAAGGCCCTCTGTAACCAGTCTGTCATTGTAAATTTGTTTACTGTAACCTATATCTGTATCTTGTAAGTAACCGCGTCTCATGTACAGCACCATGGAATAAATGGTGCTATATAAATAATGATAATAATATTTATAAATATTATCTTCATAGGACGACCGTTTAGTAGGATGAAATGTCCTAAAAGATTTTCTTTAATGCTGCATAACTGCCAGAGCTTCATAAATTATAGGCCATTTATTAAGAGAATTTTCATTGATTGAATCAATTCCTGGTCATCGGCACTCTAGTCATCCACGAGTCAGGAGCATGTGCCTCCACAAGTACGTACAGCACTAAAGGTACCGTCACACGCAGCAATTTTGCAAGCAATTTCACTGTCAATTTGCTGGTTGCAGTGAAATCATGGACACATTGTTCTATTTTGTTGCCGTGTACAAATGGAACAATGTCTCCATGATTTCACTGCAACCAGCAAATTGCCAGTGAAATTCCTAGAAAAGTTGCCGCAAGTAAAGGTACCTTTACACGTCGCAACGTTGCATGCAATTTCACTGGAAATTTGTTGGTTGCAGTGAAATCATGGACACATTGTTCTATTTTGTTGCTGTCTACAAATGGAACAATGTGTCCATGATTTCACTGCAACCAGCAAATTGCCAGTGAAATTGTATGCAATGTTGCGACGTGTAACGGTACCCTGTGGGTACCGTCACACCAGGTGACATCGCCGGAGATAGCAAGTTTTTGGCACCCCGCCAGCGTCGCCGTCACGTGTTTACACACGGCGATACCTCCGGCGACGCTTTGGCGATGTTACAGGCGGCATCGCTGTTGGGGTGTCTACAAATCCTGTAACATGGGAGCCTATGGCTCCCATTACCTGTACCATCACCAATCGCCATGTTACATGAGGCGATGTGTACACATGGCCTGAGAGTGGTCGCCTGGTCTCAGAGCAGCGCTGTGAAACCAGGCGACCACTCTCAGCCGATTTTTCGGTGCAAAATCGCCACTTTACATGGGGCCGGCGATGACGCTGACGATAGACCACGCCCCTGCGTCGCCTGCGAAATCGCCGGCGATGTCACCTGGTGTGACTGTACCCTAAGACTAATGTGCATAGAAGTTTCCCGGGATTGCACTACAAATTCATCAACACATTGCCAAAAAAATCTACAGTAAGGGTATGTGCACATTGGACGGTTCTGCATCATTGCAGACCGTCAGAAAACCGGTGTAGAATTTCAGAAACTGAGATTCCTGACCTCAGCAGTGTCCATCGTTTTTTGAGCGGTTTTATAGCGTTTATACAGCGTTTTGTCGCCGGTTTTATGGCGGTTTTTCTTGGCGTTTTTAAGACTGTTTTTTGTGCACTTGTAAGCTAGAACTGTTGGAAAAACGCTCAAAAGAAGTCACATGCTCTATCTTTGAAAACCGGTGGAAAACCGGTGAAGAAAGTGGAAAGGAGAAAAAAAACAACTTTCTAATGTACACAGCGTTTTCTGAAATCCATTGACTAGCACAGAGGTCCCCAATGTCAGTCCTCGAGGGCCGAACCAGTGCAGGTTTTCAGGATTTCCTTACTATTGCACAGGGATTGGAATCATTGCCTGCTGTGCAATACTAAGGAGATCCTGAAAACCTGCACTGGTTCGGCCCTCGAGGACTGACATTGGGGACCTCTGGACTAGCATGTTAATCCAACCGGTGGTTAGGATTAACATAAATTAACATAAAACTCAGCGGAAAACGCCGGCGGAAAACGCTAACAAACAGCCCACAAAACTTCCAATGTGCACATACCCTAAAATGACCAGCCATATGGATTTAAAATCTACAGCTTGTAAATTTGTGCACGGCAAACGGGTGAAACATAAAAGTGTGAGTCTGTCACAAACTGGATGCACCGGCATCAGTTTTCGGATTAGTTGAATTAATTGGAGCAAAAACGCTGCTAAATTGCACCCTGTGGTTGGAAAATATACCACAAAGTGCATGCGTTAGAATGCGTTTTTGGTGCAGATTTAGGTGCAGTTTGTGGTCAGGCGTTTTTTTCACTATTGTCAATGTCTCAGAGGGCACCAATATGCAAATGCAGCAAGCAATTGACATGTTCATTCTTTTGTCCTGACCACAAACTGCACCTAAACTGCAAGAAAAAAACAACAGCATTGAGGGCTCAGCACTTCAGAATTCTCATAGACTTTGCTGGGTTGAGGATACACGTGCAATTTTGTGACAAAAGGTGACTCAAAACTGCATCAAAAATGCAGCGTCGGCACAAGGTCTAAAGGTTACACTGTGCGATACGTAGTGTTATATAATCACACTCCCAACATGCTTGCTGGTAGTTTATTAGGCTGTTTACACGAGCTGGCCCAGTTATAGATGATCATTGAGTGCTGGCAGGCTGGTCATTGTTCTCGGCAGCACAAGTCCTGTTTACACAGGATGATGCGCTGCTGAAATCGATATTTTGTGAAGCACAATGAGTGTCTCGCTCGATCATCAGCCTGTTAAGGTTATGTGCAGACGAGTGTGCATTTGTTGCACATTTGTATGGTGTATTTGTAAAAATGCACAGCAAATGCTCATGGCATATAGGCCAGCCAGCAAAGTACATGTGACTTTGCCTGTACTATGCCGACATCTGCGCATTTTTGCGCAGCATTGATCCATAAAAATAACCAGCTTGTCAGTTCATTTACACTGCTTACCTTGCGTACTGCCAGCATTTCTGGGTTTCGGCAGCATCACACGTCATGTGGGATCCAAATGATGTGTGATATGGCGGAAACCCGGACGTGCCTGCTGGTATCCTAGGTAAGCTGCATGCTACAGGGCGGGGACAGCAGGGATGAATGCAGAATTTTCTGCATAAAAAAGCGCATATAAGGCTACAGTCAGACTTGCGTCTGCCCCTACTCTGCAGGATGTCAGAAACTTAGTTTCTGGCAGGAGCAGTGCATAGCGTTAACGGCATGTAACGCTATGCGCTGCCTGCTCTATGTATCTGTATGGCAACCGGATGCTTACCGAAGCCGTCGGCTCCACAGAAAATCCCCGGGGATTGTCTGTGGAGCTGGCGGCAGCTGTAAGCATCCGGCTGCCATAGCAATCCATAGCTAGAAGACGCATAGCGTTACCTGCTGGTAACGCTATGTACTCCTCCGGCCAGAAACTATGTTTCTGACGGATCCTGCAGGGTAGGGGCAGACGCAAGTCTGACTGTGGCCTTACCTACCAAAAGCGCAACAATTTTGCTGCGTAATACGTGCTTATAGCGGAGGCAGATACAGAAAATTCTACATCACTTGCGCAGCATCTAAACATAGCCTACGCCTACAGTCACACTGTGCACTTTTTTTCTTTGTTTTGTGCTGGGTTTTTGCTGTCATCTGCTGGAAAACTGGATTCGCTTTTTTTGAGTGGTTAAGAAAAATGGATCAGTTGACATGTTATTTTCAAGAATGGAGCTCTCCTAAAGAGAAAAACCGGATCACTTTAAAAGAGCACAGTCTGAATTGTAAAAATGAAAGCGCATAAACTTTGCTGGGGTGTCATTTGAGTGATCAGTTTTCTGCAGTGCACTGCAAAAGATGGATCAAAAAACGGATCAAAAAATTGCATAGTGTGAATGTAGCCTTAGACTGTAGGATTACCGAGAAATAAGTGTGCTTACGATAACCATGCAGTGTAACTGGACTAGGGTAAAGGGGTTTTACAGGTAGCATGGTGGTCCCAGCAGTCCAGGGTCCAACCGCTGGGCTCTCCACAGTTACATGAACTTGACTTTTTACAGCTCTGCTTGAATGGAGCTGAAGTCGAGCATGAACAACTCGGCTCAATTAATTCTCTATGGGTCTGTTGGAGATAGTACAGCGCTCTGCAATTTCTGTGAGTTTTCAAAGGCATGGGTGAATTTAAGGTGAATACGTTTAACTTCCACTCCTTCCAGACAGATCCCCATTGTCAAGGTTAGGGGGTCCTAACAGTTGGACTTTCAGAAATCAACATGTCTTCCCCCATCCTATTGATAAAGGATAGTTTAGACACTTAAAACAACCCTTCTAAGTGGTATTATCATTTCTCCTTAAAAAAATAATTGCATGCTGAAAGTTCTACAATTTTCCAACATTCTCTTTGCATCACTTTCTCAACATTTTAAGATCCCTTATGCCGCTTCACATCACAGTTTTTCAGGTCCAGGTCTGTCTGATGTGAACCGGACAGACCCGGATCCGAATTGTCCCCATGGATTCCATGGTGCTGGATTGGCCTTATTGGGCCCTCTCATTTTGGGACACAAGACTGTGTCTGCAGCATTTTTTGTGTCCGAGGCTAAAAGTGGACAAAACGGATCCTCCCGGATCCAGCCCCATAGCATAGATCCCATAGCAGTTCCGACATGGTCGGCCCTGAAAGAACCCATGTACACCATGACAGAGCTGTCCACAGCTGATTTCTAGATCATATTTCACCCTCCTATGTACAATAGTAGACATTACGCCCTAGTGGATTATTTTTCTCTTAAAAAATTCATGCTGAAAGTTCTACATTCCAACATCTCTTTGCATCATTTCTCACATTTTTAACCCTTATGCGGCTTCACACCCAGTTTTCAGGTCAGTCTGCGATGGAACCACAGACCGATCCGAATTTGTCCCATGGATTCTTGTGCTGGATTGGTATTTGCTCTCATTGGGACACAAGATGTTTGCAGCATTTTTTGTGTCGAGGCTAAAGTGGACAAAAGGATCTCCGGACCGGCGCCCATGCATAGATCCATAGCATGGGTTCCCGATCATGTATGAGAGCGGGGTGTTAAAAGCAGCCACACTCATTCAGCACCATGGACAGAGCTCCACGGCTTAAATTTCAGCGCCGCGGCCAGCTTCCCTGCACTCGCGGTGCTAAAATTTCAGTACTGGACAGTGGCAGAGACGAAGTCATCAAAATGCAGGATCGAAGGGCAGATTTGCCCTCCAGTTCTGCTCGTCCGATGCTTTCAGGTTGTGTCTGGTGCATACTGCAAAACCGGACACAACCTGACAGTCAAAAACTGTGGTGTGAAGCCAGCCTTACTTCCAATGCATTATCACAGGTGCACGGTTCATTATGTTGCAGCACGGTTACCAGACCTGTGTGTCCATCACAGGTTCAGGAGCAGGAAATATTTTCATCCTGTAAAAACAGCAAGGCTAGCTTCACACAATGGTTTTGAGCTGTCAGGCTATGTCCGGTGTTTTGCTGAATACAACGGACACAGCCTGACAGCTCCAGACAAACAGAACCGGAGGGCAAATATGCCCTTCGGTCCTGTTTTCTGCTGGAATCAGGATTGTGTGGCTGCTGCCGCTGTCCAGTCCTGAAATTTCAGGATCGCGGCTTGCGGGGATCAAGCTATGGTCCTGAAATTTCAGCCTGGAGCTCTCCAGGTGCTGAACTTCAGCGCTGGCCACCGCTGAACTTCAGCACCCGGATCCGATTTTGTCGGATCCGATGCGATCCGGTGCCCAATGCCTGCGCCAAATCGCGCCGGCTCCGGGAAAATTCAGGAGGATCTAGTTTTGATTAACATTTTGCCTCTGACACAAAAATGATGCAAGCTCAGATTTTGTGTCCAGGAAAAAAATAGAATGCAGTCTGATGCTGCCGGGGGGACAAAACCGAATGGCAAATCACTGCCATCCGGCCCTATGTGGCACCATACGGCTACATTGTGTCTAAAATCAGGTCTAGGGCTGTCAGGTTCACACAGGACAGCCCCGAACCTGAAAAAAACATGTTGTGAAGCCGGCCTTACACAGGTTTCTACTGAATTACAGCAATCAGAGGTCTTGAAAACCATTAGGAAATAATAAAGTAAATCGAAAAATGTTAGAATGAATAAAAATTTTATTCTAAAACTAAAAATACATCCCTATATTCTCTTTCTTTTTACTTAAGTGAAAATGATAGGGGCTAAAAATCATTTTTGCAATTGGGTTTAGTTAAACATTTTGCACCATTTATGCAAAGCCTCTGTATTGCAATGTCTATTGCTGGATGCAGAATGATTTAACTGAGAATCTGTCAGGGAGCTGATTCTGATGGCCTGACATGAGAGTTTGTGCAGGAAACTAAGAGATTGTAAAAGCCAAATGGTGCTATATTATTGATTGAACTGATTCCAAAAATTATCTTTGTCCCAAAATACATGTATTTAAGTAAAAAACTAATTTGCAGTAGTGTTGACTTAACTGGTGAAACCTGTCAACAAAGATTAGGGCAATGGCAGAGACACAAAACTGAACCCGAGAAGGGAGATGAACAGTAGAATTTATTATTTTACCCTAACAGAAGCAGATGGGGAGGGAAAAATTATCCCAGACAAAACACTTTAAGACCCTTTAACCTTTCTTATAGGGAATTAGCAATATCAAATTTTGCAATTTACTTGTTATTGAAATTCACTCCATTCTTCCAAATGAAGGGATGTTTATTGCTTTCTACTTGTTGCATAGGTTACTGGCCACTAGTGATGAGCGAGTGTAACCATTACTATTCGCTGCTCGCATGGATAGTACAGTATTCGCGATACTCGTTACTCGGTGAGTATCGATCTGACACAAGTTGACAGCTCCCTTCAGTAAACAATGTGAGGCGGCACCTCACTGAGAGCAGATTGCATGTAAAGCTGGGTTTACACGTAGTGACATCACCTACCATGTCGCTGCAACTTGTGACGTTGCAACGACCTCGTAGTGACGTCGCTGCGTGTGACATCCAGCAATGATCAGCGATTACCACACTGATCGTTGCTGAATGGTCATGGCCGTTTTTCGGTCGCTGGTCTGCCGCTGTCATGCATGCATCGGCATTTGTGACAGGGGCAGCGACCAGCTAACAGGTAACCAGGGAACACATCGGGTTAGTAAGCGGGAGGAACATTGGGTTATTAAGCGCAGCGCTCTCCTTAGTAACCTGATGTGTACCCTGGTTACCAGCGCGCTGTGCTTAGTAACCCGATGTCTATCCTGGTTACCAGCGTTCTCCCGCTTACCCCAGCGTAACGGGACCTCAATATTGTGGAAAAGAATATTTTATATTCTTTTCCACGACGTCGAGATCGTTACACGGGTGGCTGATCGCTGGCAAGTCTGCCTGTGTGACAGCTCACCAGCGATCAGATAGCGATGTCCCAGCGATCCCGATCGTTGGTCGGGTTGCTGAGACATCGCAACGTGTAAACTAGCCTTGAGGGTCTCTCTGGGGGGAGCTGCAAGGTGTATCACTAATTGACTAACATTAGACTCGCTATTCAGACAAATACGCAAGTTTTAAAAACTACTCATTACGAGTATAGCAAGTGCGAATATTTCGCTAATCGCTCATCACTACTGGCCACCTGTGAAGTCTATCAGAAGTGGACAGTCTCCTAGTAAAGAAGAGCCACGCCAATGATGGGGCATTGGAGAGAGTTGGTCCAAATCATCAGGAACCCACTGTCCCATGTAACGCTGAAAGCCAGGAGGTTGAGGAGTGGTCGGCTCCTAAAGATGAGTTAAGAAAAAAACCTTTAAAGGTACCATTACACGAAGCAATATTGCTTGCAATTTCACTGGCAATTTGCTGGTTGCAATGAAATCATGGACACATTGTTCTATTTTGTTGCTGTGTACAAATGCAACAATGTGTCCATCAGTGGCGTAACTTCAGGCCTCGGGGCCCCGATGCGAGAGCTCCAACGGGGCCCCCAATTATTGCAAGTCTTTAGTAGTATTAGTCTTTTTCTATGGGCCAAAGGGACTTTTGGGGCCCCCCTAGGCTGCAGGGCCCGGGTGCGATCGCAACCCCTGCACCTATTGTAGTTACGCCCCTGGTGTCCATGATTTCATATGAGTCAGCAAATTGCCAGTGAAATTGCAAGCAATATTGCTTCGTGTAACAGTACCCTAAGGGCTCATGCAGATGAAAGTATAAATTCAGACGCATGCTATGTGATTTTTTTATCGGACAGCATTCTACTCAATAGAGCTGTGCAGATGAACGTTTTTTTCTTGGTCCAAGTGTGCACGAGAAAAAAAAAATTGCAGCACACACTGCTTTCATCTGAATCTAATTTTCTATTATAAACATGGGAATCGGAATTTGAATATTTACATTTTTTAATGTAGTTGTATGAAAATGGATCACACACGGATGGAAAAATTGGACACACGGATGACACACGATGTAAAAAATGGACACATGGATGGCACATGATGGAAAAAATAGACACATGGATGGCATATAAAAATGGACTCACGGATGGCACATGGATGTCAAAAATGGACACACGGATGGCACACTATATAAAAAATAGACACATAGATGGCACACAATGTGAAAAATGGACACATGGATGGCACACGATGGAAAAAATGGACACATGGAAGGCACATGATGGAAAAAATGGACACACAAATGGCACACGATGGAAAAATGGACACACGGAGAGCAAACGATGTAAAAAATGGATGCACAGATGGCACACGATGTAAAGTATAGACACATGGATGGCACACAAAAATGGACACACAGATGGCACACAATGTAAAAAATGGACACATGGATGGCACAAAATGTAAAAAATGAACACACGGATAGCAAACGATGTAAAAAATGACACACAGGTGGCACACGAATTGATGTAACAATGGACACAGGATGGCACACGATGGTAAAAAATGGACATCATAGATGGAACAAAATGAAAAAAATGGGCAATGGATGGCAACGATGTAAAGATGGAAATGATGGCACAGATGTAATGAATGGACACTATGGATGGCACACAAAAAAAATGGACATACAGAGGGCACACGATGTAAAAAATGACAATGGATTGCACATATGTAAAAAATGGACACACAGATAGCAAACAATGTAAAAATGACACCAGGTGGCACAAAATCGATGTAAAAAATGTACACACAGTGGCACACATGTAAAAAATGGACACAGATGGACACGAATTGAAAAAATGGCAACATGATGGCACAGATGTAAAAAATGGACACATATGATGGCACACAATGTAAGAAATGGACACCTATGATGGCACACATGATAAAAAATTGACACACAGATGGTCACACAATGTAAGAAAATGGACACCGATGGCACATGACGAAAAATGGACAAAAAGATGGCACACAATGTAAAAAATGGACACACAGATGCACACGATGTAAAAAATGGACACACAGATGGCACACAATGTAAGAAATGGACACCCAGATGGCAACAATGTAAAAATGGACACCAGATGGCACACAATGTAAAAAATGGACACCCAGATGGCATGCGATGTAAAAAATGGACACACAAGTAGCACATTGATGTAAAAAATGGAGACATGAATGGCACATGGATGCAAAGTTGAGGAAATTTAGAAAAAAAATTGTCTGAGTTTCTGCAAATTATCTGCACATCTTTCCATACCCTTAAACTTACAAATAACCGGGATGTATATATTTTTAAAATGCTGTTATTTTTAATAAATTGTTGATTTTTTTTAATAAAGTTAAAAAAACCATTTATGCAACTGCAAAAAAAAAAAGCAGTCTTCTGTATTGAGCTTGTAATGGCCACTTTACACACACCAACTTATCTGTCCAACTTCTGAACAACTTACTGGTTGCAGTGAAATCATGGACACATTGTTCCATTTGTATACAGCCACAAAATGGAGCAATGTGTCCATGATTTCACTGCAACCAGTAAGTTGTTCAGAAGTTGGACAGATAAGTTGGTGTGTGTAAAGTGGCCCTAAGACTCTACATACATAGATTCTATGTGCCTCCATATATAATGCCTTTACAATGGGCCCATATTACAGCATGCTATGGACTATGCGACAACTGTTTACGGTATTTTCTTCAGCTTCGTGTGGAATAAGTGTTTTTTATCTGTGAATAATATAATTGGGCCTCGACAATAACTAGAAATAGAGAACGAAGCTTGTACATATTTACATGCTTTTTTTTCATGCAGGTTTTAACCAAGTCTCTAAAAAAATTCAACAAGCAATTACTGTGAAATAATATGAATGGAAAGGTGAACAGAAGAGTATTTTCACATTCACCTAATCCAGTATACCGCCATACATATGACTTTATTTGGAAAACTGAACATTCTGAATCTAATCTTATTTATCTATCTACAGGTATCTATCTATCTATCTATCTATCTATCTATCTATCTATCTATCTATGTACAGTATTTATTATTTATCATCTTATATCTATCGTCTCTTTCTGTCCCACCCCGCAACATTGCTATAAGTATGGTACAAACACAGTGATAGGACTTACCAATGCTATCACTGTGCAGGATCACCTGTCACCTGGCATCTTATTAAGACATCTGTAAGGCGGCCGTCACACGCACAGATATCTTTAGCGATATTGTAAGCGATCACGTGCACGCGCAATCGCTTACAATATCGCTCACATCGCTGGTGAGATGTCACACAGACAGACTCACAGCGATGTGGTACCACGCATCGCTGGATAACTATGGTACACATCGGTAATAGGCGCCGCACTGCTAGTTACCCGACGTGTACATAGTTTACCATCTTCATTCATAGGCTCTGCTAGAAATCAACAGCATTCTGTGTTATAACCCGAGAAGGAGATCGTATAAATCGATAATCCGTTAGATCTGAGAACCGGAGCTCGAATCATCTATGTCCTACGATCAAGTCGATTTCACATCAGTAAATCGCTTGATTACATGCATCGATTTTAAGCCCGATATCGCTTAAGAGCGATCAAAAAGGAATCGCTTAAACGATATGGGCAAGATATTACTGGCCTTGTGACGGACCGCTAAGACAAATATTACACCCGCTCTATAGGAATAAAATGTGATGTGCAGAGCTGAATGTGTCATTTACTTGTAGATTGTAATAACCTACGATGATAATGACATTCACCTCCGCTACTTTTATAAGTCTTTGTTCACATCTGCGTTATTATTTTCCCATTTCTGTTCCTTGTCAGAGGCAGAAAAATGAAACAATTGCAGGAACAGAAGTGGGATATGATGTGTCGAACACCTTACAGACCGGACATCTTTGAATACAATTAGCGCAGTCAGGTGTCATCACGGTTGCAGCAGGTGGCCACACAAATTGGTCTAAGTGCTAGTAGCACTTACAGAGGTGGCTGCATTCTTTGATATTGATCTATCCATCATCTATCTTTTTAACTATCTATCTATCTATCTATCTTTTTAACTATCATCTATATATCCATCCAGCTATCTTTCTATCTAGAGAACAAAAGGCAGCACTCCAAAAATGAAAAATAAAGTGGACTTTAATAGGCCATGTGGCAACATTTCTGCTAAACACAGCCTTTACCATGTGGCTCAGCCGAAACGTTGCCACATGCGCTATTAAAGTCCACTTTCTATTTCATTTTTGGAGTGCTGCCTTTTGTTCTCTTTGTATTATTTGCTTTGGGCTCAGCTGGTTTAGGACTTTGCACCCACTATTCATCATACATTTTTGCTGTATCTATCTATCTATCTATCTGGAATGTATATCCATGTCCACATATCTACAGTGTTACGTTTGCATGTACACTACCGTTCAAAAGTTTGGGGTCATTTAGAAATTTCCTTATTTTTTAAAGAAAAGCACATTTTTTTTTTATTGAAGCTAACATTAAATGAATCAGAAATACACTCTATACATTGTTAATGTGGGAAATGACTATTCTAGCTGCAAACATCTGGTTTTTAATGCAATATCTACATGCTGTAGGTGTATAGAGGCCCATTTCCAACAACCACCACTCCAGTGTTTTAATGGTACATTGTGTTTGCTAACTGTGTAAGAAGGCTAATGGATATTTAGAAAACCCTAGTAAACCCTTGCACAGGTATGTTAGCACAGCTAAAAACGGTTTGGCTGATTAGAGAAGCTATAAAATTGACTTTACTTTGAGCTAGTTGAGAATCTAGAGCATTACATTTGTTTGTTCTATGAAACTCTCGAAATGGCCAGAAAAAGAGAACTTTCATATGAAACTCGACAGTCTATTCTTGTTCTTAGAAATGAAGGCTATTCCATGCGAGAAATTGCCAAGAAACTAAAGATTTCCTACAACGGTGTGTCCTACTCCCTTCAGAGGAGAGCACAAACAGGCTCTAACCAGAGTAGGAAGAGAAGTGGGAGGCCCCGCTGCACAACTGAGCAACAAGACAAGTACATTAGAGTCTCTAGTTTGAGAAATCGATGCCTCACAGCTCCTCATCTGGCAGCTTCATTAAATAGTACCCGCCAAAGGTCTGCAATGCTGTAATTGCTGCAAAGGGAGCATTCTTTGACGAAAGCAAAGTTTGAAGGAGAAAATGATTATTTCAAATAAAAATCATTATTTCTAACCTTGTCAATATATATATATATATAAATATATATATAGAGAGAAAAAGAAGTCAGACAGCACTCAAATTATAGTAGAAAAAAGGCTTTAATTAGCCAGTAAAAGTGGCACAACGTTTCGGTGCGGGGAATGCACCTTTCTCAAGTACGTACTTGAGAAAGGTGCATTCTCCGCACCGAAACGTTGTGCCACTTTTACAGGCTCATTAAAGCCTTTTTTCTACTATCATTTGAGTGCTGCCTGACTTCTTTTTTTCTGTATTCATCATATAGCTAGACTCTATATGTTTCAGGACTGTTTGCACCAAAACCCGTAAAGTATTATTTGTGCTGTTCCGTTTTTCATATATATATATATATATATATATATATACTAGCTGGGTGCCCGATGCACATGCATCGGGATTCTAGAAGAGCGAGTCTCTGACTCGCAATGGCCGCTTCGCGCTGCTAAGGCGACTCGCCATGCCCGCTGCGCGGGCATAGCGAGTCGCCTTAGAACTGCTCGCAATGGCCGCTGCGCGGCCAATGCTTCGGGCGTATCCACATGACCACGCTGACTCGCAGCGCGTGTGGTCTCAGAAGGGGCAAAAAACCCATTCGCAATTATATAATATATATATATATATATATATATATATACATACATACATATATACTTGTAGTCATAAAATGAAGTTAGATCACATTCAGATATGTATCTATCCATCTATCATCTATCTATATCTATCATTCTATCTGTCTATCCTTATTTAGAATTCTATCCATCTATGTATCATCCATTTATCATTCTATTTCTATCTATCCTTCAATCATTCTATCCATCTATGTATCATCCATCTATCATTCTATCTATGCTTCTATATATTATTCAATCTAGCCACCTAGCTATCATTCTATCTATTACCTAGCTATTTATCTATCATCTATTTATTAAACTATCTATTTATCTATCTTTGTTACGTTGGGTGGAATTATGAGAATAATAAAACTAGCCACGTACATGTAAGTCTACAATTGTTCTGTGAAATATCTCGTGGTGGTTGCTGCACAGTTTTGCTGGCATTTTGCACATCAGTATTGATGAACCATGCACTGGAATAAGGTATGGAAAATGTATTAAGAGATGTGCGCCACTTGTAACAATTTTCGACTGTAGTGCACCAGAAATATACAGTAGACTAGACAAAAGCTGGCGGCAATTTCTGTGACAAACATTTTGCCCCATTTCAAGATGTTTTATGCCACAACTGCTATATGAAGCGGCCCCTTGGTGTTATGTGGATGCAACTAGAAGGAGATGGGTTTAAAAAGTTACAGCAATGAAAACACAACAGGCTGCTTAATGTGACCGGTTGAGGACGAGGATCTGCATTCATTACGTTCCTGAGCAGGTGAGTGAGCAGCGATGCTTATTATGGCTGCTGTGCAATGATATCCGTCATCAGTGTAATGGATAACTACATACCTGCTCAACACTTGTAGCTACAATTATAATATAGGGACTCATTTTCACCTACTGCTTTATCCTAAGGGCCAACTGTAACAGTCCCTAATGTACCATTGTGCACTTCTGATTTCTACACATTTTCAGACTGCATACACTGCATTATGGCATTGCATCTCGAGGTGAATATCACAGACATGTTATCAGTCAGTATATAAGAAACTAAACAGCTCAACAACAAATTCAACCCTCTGCCTGTGTACTGACTAGAGAATGAAAAATTCTTATTTGCCTGAATCCAAATTATTTTGGGGCAAATCAAATTCAGATAAGTAACTAGTGTCCAGTTGCCAATTTTGGTAAATTATAAAGGTTGGTAAAGAGTTAATAAAATGGAATAAAAGTGTACTCACCTGGGCCTCACCTGTCCCTCCTTGTGGCAATGCTTCTGTTTTCTTCTGTCCAGTCACAGGTTAGGTCTTCATTGGGCCATCTTCAGAGTATTCTGGCATCTTTAGCCTCTTCCGTGACTGACAACTTTGCAGTTTCTTGCTGTAACTAGACTGCGACATATTGTCGTTGATCGACAAATCTAGTCTAATCAGAGGCACCAAAGTTGCCAGGTATTGGAAGACACCAAAGTTGCCGGGAATCGGTAGATACCAAAGATGCCAGGTATCGGAAGACATCGAACATGCTGGGTATCGGAAGACACCGAAGATGCCGGGTATAGGAAGAATACGAAGATGCTGGGGTCTGAATGATTCCAAAGATGGCCCAGCGAAGACCGTGCCAGTCATTGGACCGAAGAGAATGACCGGACCAGAGCAGGGCTGTGTGCCAGGACATGAGAGGTCTAGATGAGTACCATTATTTTCTTGTTTATCATTATCTGGTATCTGGAGAAACCTCTGAGCATAATAATGTACAACTGTTTTGCATAAAATAAATTTAATGAGAATTCAATTTTCTGACCAAAATTGTCAGAATTGCTCATCTTTGAAATTGGAGAAAAATGCAAGAAAAACTACTTATTACCATGCTAGTATAAGAGAAAGATCCTTGGCCCCAAAGCAAAATCTATAATGCACCCCCTCTCCTCCCCACCCACCAACCAGGCTTCAAATCTAGGACTTCTTATGTGACAGAGGCATTACGCCTTCTCAAAACAAGGGTATGGGTGCAATGGACAACTCTATACTCCCTATAGTAGACGTGACAGAGGTGTTACGCTTTCTCAGACACAAGGGTATGAGTGTGAAGGCCAACTCTATACTCCCTATAGTATGGATGCAGATATCTAATTTCTATAAGAAGTCGAAAATATTGGTTTTATGTCTAAAAAATATATATAAATGAAGATATTAATATTTGCAAACACAATGGCGGTTGTGATGGTAGACCTCTACACTGATTTTTGAATTTAATTGTGCTCAGTGGCTTTCTAAAATAATTTGCTTTGTGCACGTAAGGACAAAAGATTTCTGTGTAAAGCTGAACAGAGGTTAATCATGCATAGCAGGCAGCTGCACCCGGCCCGCACAGCAGACTCCAGGCTGTACAAGGCAACTTTATACAGAGGTAACCAATCGCTACCTGCGTCCTGAGAACACAAACATGGCATCGTCCTCTCCTGTAATAATTAACCTCCTGAAGACGATGAGAGTCATCTGCGGACTTGACTCACACTTCCTCTATAGCAGAGTAGGAATATATTCTCCTTTTTTGAGGGGGATAAGCTGTTTGACGTTGAGCACACAACTGGCGCCAGCCTACCTACTGAGCAGAACTGCTCCGTGCTTCCTTCTGTTATGGGTATGTAATATGGAGAGACGCTGGAGAACACAGAGCCACTTCTGTGTGTGATCCAAGCCCGAAGGCGCTTGCATCCTCAGTGCATTGTCTCTCCATGGGCCTTATTGGCATCATAAGCTGCAAATCATCCTCTTGACATTGAGAAAATGCAAAACGAAGATTTGTGAAGATTGGCACAAGAATGCATGATAGCATGTATCAAACATCAGTCTGATGGACGGTTTTAGTTTTACTTTTACATTAACATAGATTGAAGATGTAGAAATATATTTATACATAGCCGCAACTGGGATGCATGTATCAACTCAGTGCTAGGGCTAATATTTCATTACATTTTATTAAAAACCCCTAAGACTATGTGCACACGGTGTGATAAGCTAAAATATGCATACCTATTCTGAAGCCTGCAAAGTCTATGAGAACTCTGAAGTCCTGTGCACATGTTGCTTATTCTTTCCTTGCAGATTTGGTGCAGAAAATAACCTGCAACATGTCAATTGGCTGCGTTTTTCAGCCCTTCCAGCCATTGACTTCAGTATGAAAAATGCATGGCATAAATCTGCACCAAAAAAGCACATCCGCATCGCATTATTGGTACGTTTTGCTGCCACATGATGTAGATTTGGTGCAAAAATTTCTACACCAAATCTGCAGCGTGGGCACATACTATTATGAAGGTACCGTCACACGGGGGGCAATGTTGCGATTTCAGCAATGTTGCAGCGACATCGCAAGTGCGTTGTCCTGTGTAACAGCACAATGCAACTGCGATAAATCGCTGGATCGCAGTTGACAGTTGACAGGTTGGTAAACCTGGCGATGTTGATCCAGCGATCTGCTAACATTGCCCTGTGTGACACGGTAATAACAATATTGTAAGCGATGTCGCCTATTCACAACATTGATGCGTATCGCTTGCTGGGTTGTGCACAACCCAGCGATCGATAGCTGCTGCAACATAGCGGCTGCCTCGCTTCCAACATCTCTTCGTGTGACACCTAAGGAAGCGATGTCCGAAGCGAGCGCGCACCCGCTGAATCGCTGCCGACATTGCTTCAAACTTGTACCGTGTTACGGTACCTTTAATGCTACCAGTCAGCCCTGTCCTGGTGCTGAATTTAGAGCAAGACTTTAGTAGGTACAGTACATTCACACATGTCAGATGTGCTGTAGAGATTCCTGCGACATTATCTGAATTGAATTTGCAAAACATTATTGTGTTTTCAGCCAAAACAACCCCATGGAGATGAACTGCAGCAATTTCCAGTTGTAAAAATTTCTACAGGAAATCTATTGCTTTATATACTCTGACGGTGCTGTTCAGTGGCATAGGAATAGTTGGTTTCCCTGCGTTTTACCAGGATTGGTGATACTCACAGTGACGTCAGACTACTTTGCCAGTGTCCTATTGACACATCAATCATATATCGGGAAAAACTCAATAAGGCTGCCTTCAGATTTGCAGATGCCTCCGCAGCGTTTTGCGGAGGCATCTGCAAGCATCTGCATGCAGACGGCAGCCCCTATGTTTATAATGGAGCGCACGGCGGTCTGCAGATGCTTGCAGACCGCCGTGCGCACCCATTCACTCCTATATGTGATCTGTGCGCAGGCGGATGCCTGCCCACAAATCACACACTCTCGCCCGCACCAGGGACGCAACTTGTCGCGTCCCTGGTGCGGACGAGTGTGTGATCTGTACGCAGGCATCCGCCTGCGCACAGATCACATATAGGAGTGAATGGGTGCGCACGGCGGTCTGCAAGCATCTGCAGACCGCCGTGCGCTCCATTATAAACATAGGTGCTGCCGTCTGCATGCAGATGCTTGCAGATGCCTCCGCAAAACGCTGCGGAGGCATCTGCAAATCTGAAGGCAGCCTAACTGTTTGGAAACCTAATTTAAATACAATTGTCATGTGTATTAAAAAATCCTCTGAATCTGTACACTTGGCTAAATGCATCAAGTTTGCCTAACATTTTAATACTAAAAGTTCAATATTCGTATTGCTGATTTGGCTTAGGCACACAACTAAGCTTTGGGACTTTTTTAAACTTAAATGCATTTATTTGAGGCTGAGAATCATATTAACAAGTGGGTTTCATTAAACATTTTGGGTCGTTTGGCTCTTTACTTTTCTGCACATATAACTATGACGTGGTCTGTAGTCATACATCAGTAGATAGAAGAGTTAGGCCAAGTGCATACAGTGTGTTTTTTGGTGCAGATTTGTCACAAATCTTTATGCCTATCCTTATGCTAGTAAAGTCCATGAGAATTCTGACGTTTTGTGCACACGTTGCAGATTTGCTGTAGATATGGAAAAAATCTGCAGCATGTTAATTCTTCGTGTAGATTTTGCCTGCGTATTTGAGCCCGACACAATTCTGCATCAAATCTGCATTACGTTTTTGGTGTGCTTTTCTGCACCAAATACGCAACGTGTGCACAAAGCCTAACAAACTCCCCGTCAGACCAACACAGCGGCCTCATTGATAGATTCTTACTTAACTCATTTTTCAACCAGCGAGGGAATGTGCTCACTATCCGGAGGCATGGACGCAGTGCCTCCAGACCTGAAGGCAGCTGCGAGAACCCGCAGATGAGTGCGATGAGCCAGCAGCCGCCATGTACTCACGTTCTGCGGTGGGTGCATGGCGGTTTCTCCCTGCGTGCTGCTGATGGGGTTCACTTCCAATTCTGCAGCGTGAAATTAACATTTGCAGAAGTCAAAAACCCACCGCAGCTGGAAAGACAATGTGCTCAGGAGAAAAATAGTGAGAATGGGATTTCTACAAATCCCATCCACTATGCTTCTACTGTATAACGCAGCGTTTTTGACACAGTGGCAAGACAATGCATCTAAAACATTGCGTCCCTTGATCGTGAGTTTGCACCCCAATAGACATCGCAACACAGAGAAGGCAAGAGAAGACAAAAGGTAAAAAATGTTTAATTGCAAAAAATATTTTTAGCCCCAATTTGATGCATTTAAGTAAAAAAAGTACATAGCATATAGTGCACCATATTATAGTGCACAAATGTATCTATATTTTTATTAATATTTTGTATTTATTTTTTGTTAAAAATTATAAGTATATAATAAATTATATATTACATTTTGATAGCAAAAACCTGAAAAACCTACAGACCTGTTTTGAGTTGTAAAGAACAGTACATGCATCAAACTCTTTCCTCATAAAGTAGACTCACCCAGTCACCTGTATCTAGAAGAGTTTATACTGGGCTCTCATTATAATTTTTTAAATTATTTCCATTTTTGGCTCATCAGTAATGCTGAGTCTTTAGTCAATGGTCTCCAAATACAGCAACCAACGATGGATAATTTACTGAAAAAAAATGACCATTTTGGCCGAGAGCTTGTGGTTAAGTCAAGGGGTCCAGCCAAGGACACATAATGGCCAGAAGAACAAATCACATGGTGTGTCCACTATGCCATAGTATATGATGTGTAAACCTGATAAGCAGAGTAAAAATCGCATGAAATCAGTTTCATGTCAACTTCACTTCTAATGAAGCCTCAAAATAACTCAAATCCAGTCATAGCAAATAATAATGAAATGTTTTCGCTCCCTCTTATTAGTTGGATCTTTCCAGTTATCACACCCGCCTCCATCGCTCTGTTTAGTGACATTCAGAAACTACTGGTATGCAAGGTTATGATGAAATAAATGAAAATCTGAAATTCCTGACTGATATAAATCTAAACTTAAGTGATAAAATTCTGCAAAAAATAAAAAATCTTTCTATTGGAAAATAATATCATGTTAACGATAATGAATTAGCAATGGCTGATGGTATTTAGCGCTTCTCCTATGAATACAGACAATGAAGAGAGAGAAAACACAACAGTCAGATGTTCACTTTACGGCTCAAATACTAATGATGAAATATTTTGAAAAAGTTTATGCCGATATAAGTCAATTACCTTGTGCTCAGTTTGGAATTAAATACATAATGAAAGTTTGTCTAAGGGCAGATCATAGGAGTTCAGCTGCATACGGAGACAGAATATGGAGGCTTGTGTACCTCCAACATAGGGTCCGTGGTGTGATGTAAGCAGAGACTTAAAAAGTCAAGACATATTTTGGGTTGTGATTACTAGTAGAGTTGGTGAGAATCGATTCACAGGATACGGTCCATCGGCCATGTCGGTAATCTGTGTCCGCTGGATGGGAATTGTAAGAACAGTCTATTATCTGACGGTATCCCTAGGTCTTCTATTGATTAACTGGCCTGGCACAACGTCACATGAACATGATGCAACAACGTTGATGGCGCACCAGGTCAGCTAATCAAAAGAAGAGTCACGAAAGGAGTCAGGTTTTAGACAGGGATTCCATCCAGTGGTCATAGATTATTGACATGGTAGAAGGACCGAGTCTTGTCACAATTTGGACCTACTCTACTAATAGGGCTTGGTGTCGTAACCATCTACTACCCAATAATGATTACTGCCTTACTTTCAGGCTATGCATCTACACACACATGTATAATTCTGTAGGATCCAAACAGTAAATTTCTCGAATATTGCCTTGCCTCTACCCAACCTAAATCAACTATAGGAGTGAAGGAATATAAAATAAATTATTTTCTTTTAAGTCCCTCTAAAACATATACACATACGTTATCATTTATAATAGAATAGAAATATATGTTTTCTAATAAAATAGACAAAAATATACATAAAGCAATTGTCCAAGAGTTTAAGAAATCAAAGAAGCTGCAGGAAATAAATAACATAATATTAAAAAACAACAACTTACTCAGCTTTTAGTTACAGATCTCCTTGCATTCTCGTTGGGCTTTATTTTCCTGCAGAGGTGATGTACTGTATTAATATGTGACCTGTGCAGCCAATAATTAGACTTAGCAGTGATACTTGAATGTGCACCATGTGACCTCTAAGTCCAGTGATTGGCTGCCACAGTGACCGGTATGTACGTGACATCATCACTGCAGGGAGATATGTGGAAGCAGTGGAGGATTTTGCATACAGGTATATTAACTTTCTGCCTGCTGCTTGAGTGCTAAAACTCTTGGACAACCCCTTTAAATTGCTCTTTGACTGTGAGATAAACAGCTGTAACTGTACTAAATAGAATAAAATACAGTCAATCATCATAAACTTCTTATAAAATTCTTTAAAAAGGATATTGCACTTCCAGAGTAAGGTGAAATGTCAGACATATCTTGCATGTCTCCACACTCTGACTTGATGAAAGACAGCGATAGCCCATCCGCTGAACTTGGTGGGTGGGCTGGAGAGCATGGATGATGGTTCATATGGTGCGACATCTTGGTCCTCAAACTGGTGGTCTCCCTAGTCAAGTCTAGGGATTCTGGGGACGATCTATCTTTTGCTTGAAAGGCTGATGATGGGGCCGCAATGGGTTTTGAAATGGGTATGCCATGAGTGGAAGAGGGAATGGGGGACGGAAAGAAGAAGGGAAGCTGGCAGTTGCTGAAAGAGGAGATTGTAATGCAGGATGATGGTTGCCAGGTGGAGGCCCATGGGTGGCTGGTCATTAGAATTTTTTCGTACAACCAAGGGCAGGGCTTCAGTTTGGTCTGTGGAAATGGGCATCTGAACACCACCAAATGTGTCCATGGGATTTGGAATGATGACGTCGCCAAAGCACTGCAGACGTGGGTTGGTGGTGTGGAAATTATGGTTTTCTCCACTGATTGCAAATCTTGCCTGAGGAATCTGGAGGGGTGGGAAGACCTGAGGAAGTTGACGTATGGGTTTTGCAGAAAAGACCTTTACCACCGTGTCCACTACCTGGGACATGGCAGTGTTCAGTTCTTGCTTTAGTGTCTCTGCCAGATGTTTGCCTTCTGGGTGGAAAATGCTATGAAAATGTTCTTTGTCTTTAGGTCCTTCTCTTTTCTGTTGATTATCTGGTGCCATGTTATGCTCCCTGATAAGGGCTCGTGCACGGTCAATGAACTGTCCAGGATCTAAGTCAAACAATTCATTATCTGACCTGCCCACAGAATCCCGGGCTCTACCATCTATCATTTCAGAGTGCATACTGTCTTCAGAGAGGTTGCCATCTTCATTATTCTCGGAATCAGTGCTATCATAGATCTGGTAGAACTTTTCCTGCAGCTGGCGCAGCTGTTTCTGCATGTCCTCCAGCTGCTGTTTCAGCTGTCTACGCTCCTCTCGCTTCTGCTCTTTCCTAGCCGAAACCAGCTGCTGGAAACTCTGCTGTTGCTGCTGCGGCAGTTTTTGCTTACGCTTGTTCTCTCGATAGCTTTCTCGGGGACTTATGGACCGAGGGGGTTCGTCTCTTTCAATTTCATTGCCCCTCATTGACACATTTGGGGAATGGCTCATACCTCTGATTATATTTTCAACCCGGGCACGCTTTGCTCTCAGGTGTTCATCGCACAACCGATCTATTTCAAAATCTCTCATCGTAGGCCTGCCAAAAGGGGAAAGACACTCTTGGGGGCTGTCTCTTGAAGAGTTGCTGCACACATCCTCCTGATGTATCTCTGAGCCTGTGCTGGAGAGCCCACTGGCTTGGAAACTGGGCTCCGTGCCACCATTTTTGTTCATGTTATTTTTCAACAGCTGGGAAATGATGGTTGCTCCTGGAAAAGGCATCATTGCATCTTCATAGGAGTTCGCCCTCTTTAGCAGCTTGCGGAGTACATTCGACTTTTCCCCATCTGCATGTTGCACCACTGAATACTCAATATCTTGCTCTGCACCTTGGGGATTCATGGCACTGAAAAACGATGCTCTTGCTTTAGCAAAAAATGCAGATGCTGTCCCTACAGTCCTTTTCACTCCAATGTCAACTCTTCTTCTCTTGGTCTGCCTGCTTAAGAGAGCTGCGCTGTCATGGTCAGGCATCACTGGACTGTTATTGTGCCATCTTCAAAAGCTTGTCAGCTGGGCACAGCTCGAGAATCCTGGGACCCTGGCCAACAGAACAAAAGGACTGATGAATCATTTTCTTTAAATTTCTCCAAATTTCCTGACCTCAATCCTGAATAAAATGCAAAATGCATAGGCTTTGGGATTTATGGCACATTACAATTATTGCAATTTATTATGCACTCTGCTTGAAATGAAACATTTTTAAATATTTCTGCTTCACTGGTTTAAGATGGATTAAGATTTAAGAAAAAAACATAAAAAACACACGGACAAAAAATAAAAACTGCTTAGGCACCGGTAATATGATTCTTGCATACAAACACTTAAAAGGATACTGTTTTATCTCCTAAAGAAATAGTTTGGAAGAATCCTACCAAGTGATTACATTTAGATATTACAAAAAAAATAGGAATAGATTTAGGCCTTTTAGTAAGACGATAAAACCTATAAAACACAACTATTGTGCCTATACTAAAAGATTTAGAACATTCAGTTGTGTAAAAAAGTATTCTACGCCAATGACCACATTTTTCTCATGTCAAAACTTTTGTAAAATTTAAGCAAATTGGGTAAAGAAATCTAAAAATGTTAAGATTTCCTAAACACTTGTCAAAATTATATTCTCCTTTAGTACAATAAGCACAAATAGTGTTAAAAATGACTGCAAAGACAGGATTGTCCATTCACAGTTATGTATTAGCGTTGGTGTTAAGTGAATATATTTCCTGTTGTCCATGTAAACCCCCTTTATAGCTTGCGGGACCTTGTGTACGGGTTTATGGGAAAGACTATTCCTTTCTATCATTCCCTAATTGTGCTGCAGATGCCAAGTGACATCATCTTTGTCCATCATTTTGTTGAAGACCGCATAATTCCTGGAAACTGTAGAAAATATATACGGCCCCATTAAATAAAAATAGTGTGAGAAAGGAAGATGCTCTGACTTCTTCCAAAGAGTCATAGTTTCCCTCGGAATAAAGTTTAAGAAAGATAACATACAACGCTGAGCCTGCGACCCAACTAAAGTAACCGGAGGCTGACGAACTCATGACGTTGCACTCGCAGATATCCTTGGCTGTATGTTCTCTTTCTCTCTCTCTTTCCTTGAGAGATAAAATTGTGCTTAATGAAAAAAAAAAAAGAAAACAAATTGGACAATTTTTTTATCATGGCGCTTTTATCTAATATTAAACTATGCATTTGCTTAACAGAGCACATCTTAGCAATTATAGGGTATATTGCCAAAGGCAGCCTGCAGACTTTTTGGAATTGGTCCCATCTCTTTCGGTTCACCTGTAAAAACATCTACGTGCTCCCTAGGACGGCATCTGTGGCTAGTTTTAAAGGATGACTATTCATGCAAATAAGCATAATTTAAGCATGACAAAACAATCAATATCAAGACAGTAGTCAGCAAGAGCTCACAAAATAGGTCTCAAAATTAAGGTAGAATTTAACATGTGGGGTGAAGTGGGTGGGGGAGGCTATGTTGGTCCGAAAACCATCAATATCAAGACAGTAGTCAGCAAGAGCCCACAAAATAGGTCTCAAAATTAAGGTAGAATTTAACATGCGGGGTAAAGAGGGTGGGGGAGGCTATGATGGTCCGTAAACTATCAATAGCAAGACAGTAGTCAGCAAGAGCTCACAAAATAGGTCTCAACATTAAGATAGAATTTAACATGCGGGTGAAGTGGGTGGGGGAGGCTATGATGGTCCGAAAACCATCAATATCAAGACAGTAGTCAGCAAGAGCCCACAAAATAGGTCTCAAAATTAAGGTAGAATTTAACATGCGGGGTGAAGTGGGGGGAGGGTATGATGGTCTGATGCATACATACTATACATGCAACTTAAATCAACCTGGATCAATATAAGTTAAAGTCAAATGTCTTAGCCGAAACAGGTTAAAGAAAATGACCCAAAAAAGAAGGAGATGAGGTCTTTCAATATGGAGAAAGGCCTAAAGTAAAGTCTGATTAGAATACATACCGCGTGCGTATAATATATATGTGTACAGTGGCCTCCCGTAACTTTTTTTTTGGCAAGTTACTCATGATATTTGTGACTATATCTCAGAACATTTTACATACTACCATACCGGTTTGTATATGTTAAGCTATCAGTGGTAACCATGCACGTATATATGTGAACATGAGTTTACCTCTCTACGATATAGCTCATGCAATGTTAACACGCAGTATTGGCAGATGACCATGACATTCAATTTGCTTACACTAATCCAGGTTGGCAACAAAAAAAAAGATGAAAGCAATAATTAATAAAAGTGTTTAAATAGAGGAGATGGTTTAACTGCTTGTTTTGTTCAGGTTTTGCAGCTGCCGGACAGAGATAAATTTATATCATTTTCACCACTTGTCATTTCTCAATGTGCCTTAAAAAATGTTAATTTTGTTAAAAAAATAATAGAGAAACTAAATTGTAAATAATCGTGTTTTCTTGTTAAGTTGAAAGTCTTCAGATTTTTTTATTTTTCTTAGTTTTTCTTTTTTAGATTTTAATGAATGGAAATTTTAAAATTGTAATAATGTAAGTGACCCAAAAAAAAAATACATGTGGAGGTACTACGATGGGGACGACATATTTGTAAATTTTAATCCCCTGGGTAAATGGTAGATGATTAAGAAAATAATACTAATAGCTTAGAAAAAAAGGATAAATTGTAAAAAAAAAAAGACTTGGCTATTCTCGCTGAAGTTGCGGAAAAGTATGAACTTTCCTATTCTGTGCAAATGTTATTAAGAACACAAGCCGTGGAATGGAAATGGATTTTGCAAATGTAGGGGTTAAGATAATTCGGCGCTAAAATTATTTATTCCTGTACCTTCTTTTTTCTTACAGTATTTGTGGTGCAATTGTTTCTAAAAGGGTGGAATAGTCAAAAAAAAGATGCAACAAGTAATATTCGGAAATATGTTAGTACACATTCTGGATAGCTTGTACAGTTAATATACGTATATATATATATATATATATATATATATATATATATAACATATACAGTATATATATATATATATATATATATATATACTTTTTTCTCTTTTTCTCTCTTTTTTTTCCTCTTCTATATCTCTCTATATATATGTATATATGGAGAGATATATTTACATATATATTCGTATATATAATATATATATATATATATGTGTATATATATATATATATGGAGATATAGATATGTATAAATATATAAATGTTCACATATACCGTATATGCATATTATATATACATAAATACTGTAAGCACATATGTATACATATGTACATATATATGCATATTTCCATATTTGTGTGCATATATATATATATGTTTGTGTGTGTATATATAAAATATGTATAAGGCGAAAAATATATGCATATATGAACAAATATTTGCTTGTCTCTCCTTATAAATATATATCTAATGAGATTTAATTTATATATATAATACATATATATATGTATATATCATATATATATACATGTATATTATCCATAACTATATGTTTGCTGATATATAGCTGTTTATAGAGGTAATGTATGATTACTGCATATAGATATGTATAGTCATATACAGTATAATCACATATTTTAAGATTCATGACATGAGAAAGAAAGTGAGGGAAGTTATGCTAACTGGCGTTTCTTCTTTAGATTTTTACCTTTATATGTAAACTTTACAAAATACTGCAACATTTTCATATATGGAATAATGATAATCAATAAAAAAATATCACTTTTATTCAAGGTGCCTGACAGCACAAAAGTCATGTTCATCTTCCTGGTAAAGGACACGACAGGTATGGCAGCAGCTCAATGGGATTAGAAAATGATTTTTTCCCAAATTTTGGCTTAAGAGTTTATTTCACGTGTGTCAACCTCTCGTCTAATAACTAAGAGATAGGAAATCATTACTTTTTTTTATAATCCTGAGTAGTAAAACTAAGTTTGGCAAAAGTTAGTAAGGCCAGCGGACTAGCCGCTGGATCCTATAATACATTGGATATTCCCACAAATGTGGGCGCTTCTACGTGTGGGCAGAAGGACAAGGGGGGAAATACATCTTATTAGGTCACCGAGGACAGAAGAAGGTTACTTCCCTGAAACTTCTAACAACTAGTGTCATGTGGAATATAGAGCTGCCATAAAATGAAGTGCATGACAATTCTGTTTCAGGATATTTTACACCTTTATATCTAAAGTTCCTCCATGGATGATTAATAAAAAGCAGAAGTATTAAATGTACAAAAGGACACAGAACTAAAAGGTGGAACTGACACAGATAAGCGGCTTCTATTACTAAAGATCAAACATAGCCAGGGTTTCAAGGTAAACTTAGGAAATAGCCAAAACCCTCTGCTTTAGTTTCTATGTAGTTGGGGGCTTGTAGACACTTCCTCCAGCAGCATCTAAACATGATGATATTAACGTTTATGGAAAGTAGGTAAATAAATGCTGCAAACAGCACAAAAAACACTGGGAAAACCATTTAACTAAGACTAAAAATAAATCATATGCTGCGACAGCAGACAGGGTATTATTAATCATCTAGCAAGACCTCCAATGCTAAAAGAGTATTTGGTGTTTAGTCAAATAAACAATACAAATAGTACAATAATAATAATCTAAAACACACGCAGATGGAAAAAAAAGTCTAACAAATCCAATAAAAATTCAATCTTGCAGTTCTGACACTATATAGTCTTACAGAACGATGAAGCAAATTAATAAAATTGCTTTCAGTCGTGGCAAACTTCTGCGACAAAGCAACTTTGCACATGACAGCAGCTCCTAACGTAGAACATATGGTTTCGCTTCAGAAACGTGCAACTGATGGAAAACATCATTTTCTTCCTATCAGCCTGACGATTAATAATGCAGCCCCAGTACTTAGTATGCAAATAAAGACTTGATACACAACACATCTCACCAGGTCTAATTTGAAAGTCCCTGAAGTCCTTAGTTCTCCTTATCTCCCGACCATAAATTCATAAACCACTCAACAATAATAGTTGCCTGGTAAGATCCTACAAAAACGAAAACTTGCACCTGTCTCTCTTGACACAGCGCACCTGTCTTGTGTTGCCCATGCGCATTTTGTTATGGTTTTACAATAGCTTTTCCATACAGAGAAGAGGGAGAGGAGGAGGAGAAGAAGAGGAGGAGGAGGAGGAGGGTTAGGAGGTCAAAAAAAAAAGCAAAAAGCATAAAATAAAAAAATTATCAACAAAACTTTTAAAGTAAATTAGTCAGGGAATGTTATCCTGACTATGAAAACAACTTTTTAAAGAGTGTGAGAGAATCAAATGAGTAGAGAATAATGAAATACAAGAATAGAGGGGGAACACATACACGCACGGGGGGATGACAAGTGATCTCAGAGAAGCAATGTGCATGTAGGATAAACTTACAAAAAGAAAACAGTAGTATGGCTGGAGATTCAGCACTGAGCAGTTCCCTAGTGGAGCAGCATGTGCAGCCTACGTCCTCACTGGCAGCAGTTATCTCACCACAGAGCGGACCACTGTAGCCTCAGCCATATGCTATTCTGCTCAGCATCCCTACACAATGCTACACACGTGCAATTCATCCTTAAGACAAACCCTAAGCTTTTATTATCTCTAAGAAAGTCAAAGCAGTTCCCTAACCTAACTAATGTGTGGAGCTGCACCGTGACGGCCCCCGGATTCCCAGTGATGGCAATAGTGATCAGCTTCCGCTAATACGCAAATATAAAGCGGACTCAAAATGAAAAACTTAAACAATGGATTAGTTTGAACCACTCTACATCTCAAGAATAAAATGTTCACGCTATCCTTAAGATGACTTTTATTTTTTTGCTCATTCTTAAAAGTGGACCAGTAACTCTATGAAGAAAATTTGCTTTAACCTTTGCTCCGAAATGTTGACACAGAAGTAAAAAGAAAAGGGAAGCATCGATGCAAATAACGAGCAAATAGTGATAAAAGAGCAAAGAATTGAAATACAAGTCTTCAGGTTCATACATCCTAAATCAAACATTGCATAGAAAGTGTAAAATAAGACAAAATACTGTATATATAACAAGCTTAAAGGAACACAAAACAACAAAAAAGGCATGAATTTCACTTACTCCATTCACCAGGGTTATTTCTGTAAAGTTCCCGTTCCGTGAAATTATTCAGATAGTAAAATCCTTAAGCATCTAGTGGTCAGAAGTTATTTTTGGGAGAAGCCAGTGACAGAAGGGTTATATACTTACTCAGTGAAAGCTAGGAAAACTGATCCGGTGGTGCTGCTGGAAAGCAAAGGAGCCCGGGCTATCTGCTGATGAATAGTACAATTTGACAAGGGAGGGAGAATGTTTGTGTGTGTCTGAATGACTAAAGGACAGAGTGTATGAGTACGTATGTGTGTGGAGTGTGTGTGTGTGCGCGTGTGTGCGAATCTGACAGAGAACAAACAGGAGGCAGAGTGAAGAGAAGCGAGCGCAGAGAGCGAGGACAGATCTTTTGTGCTGCTCTCTCCTTTGGCTGGCTGTAATTGTATTAGTTCTGCAGGCGCAGCTCAGCTGAGGCTCCGCGCTACAACAAGATTTACTTTAAGACACAGCTGGAGGAAACAGGAAGACTGGACGTCACATTCTGAGTGACGTAAGGGAGGGGGCGCACACCAATCAGGAGACAACTTCAGAAGCAAGGTGGGACAGTCAACTTGGAGAAGGAGGATAAAAAAAAAGGGGGGAATTCAGATGGAGACAGAAGAGGAGGATGAGTCTGAGCCAAACCTCATTGTCGACAGAAAGGATTGTTGATTTTTTAAAAAATAATAATAAATCGCGCTTTTAGAGTATCGCTGGATTATAAGAACGTCATTGGGAGTTTAAGTTGCACATTTGCATTTTTTGGGGGGTCCTGTACGCATATATCTAGACACATTAGTAATCCTGTTCAGATGTGATGTACATTGGACGACCTGTATATTACTAAGGTCACGTGTACGATACAACACCGGTGCCTAATTTATAGCATCTGTGTATTAAATCTTGACTCCATCGTGACGTAGAATTAGAAAAATTGATCAAGGTATATTATCTATAGGGAAGGTGTGTGTTCGGCTGTAGCAGATGTTATATGCTAGTTTATCTCATCTGTCGCCCTTATCTCGGCAGCAGTTAGGATTGTTTACTGGATGTAAGGTGTATAGTTTTTCTTTTTCACTCTATGACACTGGTGATAGAAGGGGAGAAGGCAGCGCTGTGTATATAACAAGGCGACGCTGTCATCTCTCCAGCGGCTCGTTGCTTAACCACAATTGACATCTCTCATTCTGCTTCACAGGACCCAGCAGACAGTTACTGCTCCTGATCTAGCAATTACTGTGTAATATCTGATATATTGAGTTACTGGAGGAATTCTGAAGGAAAAATTGTATAGAATGCTGCTGATATGTAGAATATGACAAGTGTCTTCTCTCGTATCGCGGATACCGCCGTCTGGGAGCTTTGAGTGAAAGAGGTTACACGGTAATCACAAGTCTGTGTTTCACGTCAGATGTGTCAACACTTGGGTACGCGGCTGCAGCTTTTTTATTGGGGGGGGGAAGTCTGTAGAGAAGACGGATTTCTCTGAGAAACCATACAGTGATCAGAATTTCACAACCAGGGTATATTTAAATTTTTTTTTTTACTCGTGGACTGCTTTAAATCAAATAGAAAAAATAAAGTGATGAATCCCGATGTTAAATGTGCAGCTATGGATGGGATTTGGCGTTTCGAAAAAACTTTTTGTAGGATGCGACTTGTGATTGGTAAAGTTGTGTTGTTTCTTATTCTACTACTTTACAGACCAATGAGATGAAGTAGTAGTTGGTAAAAAGCTGTTTTTCCCCTTTTTCCTGTACATATTGAGTTATTTTCACTCTTCACTTATGAATAATGGGGAATTGAGTCCATTTATAAGTTATAGGCTAAGCACTAACTTCTTGATTATGGCTTTAAGTAGCCTATAACTTATAAATTAATTAGATTTATCCAATAGGGTGAAATACACATGGTGTCACCCAAGGCTCATAGCAGCAACTCAACTCAGCTCTGCTGTGTATTCCAAATACCTTATAATACTCTAAATTGAGTTCATGTTTCTCCTTTTCGAGCCTCTATGTTTTATGTCCTTATATCATAGCGTTGTACAACCTTTGTGTACACACAGCATCAGTATGGGACTGAGAAAAGATCAACAAAAATGATAGTATGTGTCGGGGAAATGCATTTATTTTTCATATATACATATCTTTTATTATTTCAGGAATTGCAAGTACATGGTAGAGATGTCATCCACTTTACATATATAACACTGTAGGAATGCAGACTCTTGGCCCCAATGTCACAAATGAGTGAAAGGGTTAATGTTTCCTAGTAAATATAATGAAACAGTCACATGATCCATTAACTCCTAACTGTATGGAAACGTGTGACTTTAATAAACATTATGGCACACAGTGAAGTGCTTCGTTTCACCCTACAAATTAACCGCAGCCTTTTGACCGGTATTACTATTTTCATTAAATCATTGTCTGACATCATTACATACGGTTGAGAACATTGAACCAATGAGTCGTGACAAGGAAACTTGGACTTTCTAATGCTTACCTCCGGAGAACGTCTTCCCAGATCCTAATCTGACCTTCTGGTAGGAGGTGAGCTCCTAAAGGAAAAGACCAACAACCGTTAGCATCTATAATACAATCTAATAAACCGTGCCTGTATCAGGATATTGTAGAAGGTTTTCTGTATTTACCAATCATTGTGATTGAATATTCACCTGTTCTAATCTATCACTTTGATCATGTAGTTACAATCAATAGAAAATTGTAAAGTAAAAAAGAACAAATTCTAGAGTCAAAAAATATTTAAAAAAGTAATTTCCCAACTAGTTTCTTCTATATTTTATTTTGTTACAGTCCAATCCCTAAATCTATAGATCAATATTACCTGTTCTTAATGGAAAAGTTAGAAAAAGTTGTTTAATATCCTGTCCTAAAAAGAATCAATCTATCTATCTATCTATCTATCTATCTATCTATCTTATCTATAGGGGCCGTCAGACGCTACGATATAGTTAACGATATCGCTGAAGTGTCACGAGTTTTCTGTCGTTCTAACGACGTGGTTGCGTGTGACACGTGGATCTTACAAGTGATAAGTGGTCTGATCGTACATCACAGATATGAGATCCGGACCCCACATCAGACGATGTCGATCATCCAATCTGCTGCATCGTTCTGTGTGACACCGCCATAACGATCTTCTTTATGATTTCGCCTATTCACATCATTGACAAGCATCGGTCGCTGGTTGTGTGAACGATCCCTGCATGTAACATCGGTGCTGCATCGTGAACGATATCTATACATGTGACACCTCACTAACGATGTGTCCACGAGCCGCACCCCTGAGATCGTAGGTGAGATCACTCACAAAATCGTAGCGTGTGACGGCCCCCTATCTATCTATCTATCTATCTATCTATCTATGGGGGCCGTCACACGGAACGATATCTTGCCCGATATCGTTTAAGCGATCTCCTTTTTGATCGCTTAAGCGATATCGGGCAAGATATCGTTGCATGTAATCAAGCGATTTACGATGGTAAATCGCTTGATCGTGACATCGCTGATCTGAGGTTCGGTTCTCAGATCTAGCGATGAACGATGCAACGATCTGCATCATCGTGGTGTATGACACCACGATGATCCATCTCCCAGCGACCGCGCCTATGCTGGGAGATGGTAACTATGGTACACGTCGGGTAACTAAGCGACGCGCGGCGCCTAGTTACCCGATGTGTACCATAGTAACGAGCGAGATCGCGGCTCCGCATCGCTGGTGAGTCTGTCTGTGTGACATCTCACCAGCGATGTGAGCGATATTGTAAGCGATTGCGCGTGCACGTGATCGCTTACAATATCGCTAAAGATATCTGTCCATGTGACGGCCGCCTATCCCTCATACCTATCTCTAGTGCCTTATCTGTCTGATATCTATCTGCAACTGTATATATGAGACAATAAAAACATTTTTGCACTTTTGTCTGAAAATCTGCTTGGTGTTCTGCCTACATTTTTTGTATTTTTATGAAGGCAGGTTGTTTGGTTACAACATGTGGGCAGGCATCACCTGTCTATTTAGAAAGGCTTGTGCTGCTTCATTTTTTCTATGTTATCTATCTATCTATCTATCTGTCTATCTATTTATCTATCTATGGCCATGTTCACACTCACCTGCGTTTTTGGCATTCTCTGCGTTTTTCTGCAGTATTTCAAAAACGCAGGTGCATTAACGCAGGGTGCTATTGAGTGTAGATGCGTTTTTCAGCTCCATTTGCGTTTTTTCCCCCAGTCCAAAAAACGATGCATGCAGCGTTTTTTTGGGTGTTGGAAAAAAACGCAGGGGTGGTTTCCCAAAAACGCATGCGTTTTTTTAACATGGGGCCCTATGGGAAACGCATGCGTTAACGCAGGACACCTATAGGCACCTGCGTTAACGCATGTGTTAACGCTAGCGTTTTTAAAAAGCTCAGTTAAGCACCATGCGTTAACGCTAGCGTTTTTGCCTGCGTTTTTGGCCAAAAAATGACTAAGTCAAAAAAAGTGTCAAATCCTTTCAGACACACAAGGGACACTTTTTGGCACTTTTAGAAAAACGCAGGTGTTTTTTTTCCTGCTAAAAAAAACGCAAATTGAGTGTGAACATGGCCCTTCTCTTCATCTTTCTATAGCTATCATCTATCTCAGCTATCTATCTATCTATCTATCTATCTATCTATCTATCTATCTATCTATCCATCTATCTATCTATCTAGCTGTCTGTCTATGGCGGCCGTCACACGCTTCAATTTAATGCACGATATCGCTTAAGCGATATCGTTTGTGCATCGCTGCGTGCAATCAAGCGATTTTACAATGTATGTACAATCGCTTGATCATGACATCGCAGATTGGTGAGCCAGAGCTCATATCAAGCAATAAACGCTTGATCAATCTGCCTCATCGTGGTGTGTGACACCACGATGAATGATCTCCCAGCGGCAGAGCCTATGCTGGGAGATGGTATCTATGGTAAACGTCGGGTTACTAAGCGCCGCGCGGCGCCTAGTAACCCGATGTGTACCATAGTTACCAGCGATCTCGCTGGTCCACATCGCTGGTGAGTCTGTCTGTGTGACAGCTTACCAGCGATGTGAACGATATTGTTAACGATCGCGCGTGCACGTGATCGCTAACAATATCGATCACGATATTGAACAGTGTGACGGCCGCCTATCTCTATCAGTCTATCTATCTATCTATCTATCTATCCACAGTATGTATCCTATTGATCTCATATCTATGTATTTCATATCTATCTATGGCCCACGTCACACACACAGATATTTGGGCAGATATTGTTCACAGATCTCTGGTTGCAGTGAAATCATGGACACATTGTTCCATTTTGTGGCTATATATAAATGGATTAATGTGTCCATAATTTCACTGCAACCAGAGATCTGTGAACAATATCTGCACAAATATCTGTGTGTGTGACGTGGCCCTATGATGTATCCAACTCTATATGATATTTACTTTTGCTGCTCGCTCCTCAAGTCCCTCTGAGGATAAAGTATCCATGAGAACAGAGAAGTGGGGTAGATGAATTGTTCGGACTGGTTTTATAACTCTTCCTCTATGTCATAAAAAATTCCCTGTCCGTTGGGTGACAATGTTAGTCCTAGACTTTCGATGCTAACAAATCAAGCATTTTATGTTATAACAGCTTGTCTAATTACAAGTTTTATTTCAATGTACAAAATACCATAATCCACCAAAAAAATCTAGTAGGCCCAATTAAAAGATATGGACACCTTTGCGGGCATTTTTAGTGTATATTCTGTTGAAAACCATTTTTGCAATTTGCTTTTATTAACAATTTGACATTGTTTTAGTTTTTACAGGATGAAAGTGGACTGTAAACGGAGATAACTGAGACTCTGTCAGTGAGCTCTGACAGTGTATTTGTAGCTGCCTTTTTCTGAACTCCTGCCAGCTGATTTATGACCACAATGTGCAGCTCAGCTTTCATGTTGTTTGTGTTCATAATTCAGCTGAGAGGAAGTCAGAAAATAAACAGAAAATAGTGTCAAATCCCCTGTCAGAACAAACTCACTGACAGATTCTTTGATAACTCATTCTACAGTCAGAAATACACAATTTATCTTAAAGCTTACAGAAGGCAAATAGTGTAAAGTTTTCACTAAAACCCAATTTTAAAAATGATTTTTTAGCCCAAAATACATGCATGTAAGAGAATTTCACTTAAGATGTCCATATGCATTAATAATATGACTGAGAAGAGTACGAAAAAATTCACTACATGATAAAAAAAAAGTTGCTACTACTCTTTGAATGAACTATCCATCATGACATTTATTCTTTAAGGAGTTCCCCAAATGATCTGATCATGATTCCCTGAGATCTCGGAGTTCCTAAAGGGTTGTTCCTAGGGATAATTTGTAAGGGTTTGTCCCACAGGAGGCTCTGCTTACCTTCATGACCTGTAAAAGAGTTATCTCATAAATCCAACCTTAAGGGGCTTAAATACCCAGTCTCACCTTAGAGATAAATGGAGATAAAAAAAAAGACCAAAGGAAATGGCCAAACATATTAAGTCAGATATTTCTTAAAATGATTGTCCGGGCAAAAATATGAGATTGATATTTTTTACACATCCAGTCCCCTGGTCAAATGCATACATACTCACCTACCGGTAACCACCTGGATCCAGCTTAGGCGGTAAGACAGGAAGCAGTGATGTCACCATTCTACTAACAGGCAGATAGCTGTGGCCTGTGATTGGCTAAAGCAGTCAAAGTCACCTGACTGCTGCAGTGGTCCAGAGACATCACAGCTTTCTATCTCTGGATGTTGGTAGGTGGTGTATGATGGAGCCTGTTATTTTTTACCCAGTAGAAGCTCATGGGCCACAATGCAAAAGCTCCAACGGGGCCCCCAATTATTGCAGATCTTTAATAGCATTAGTTTATTGCTATAGGCCAAAGGAACTTTTGGGGTCCCCTAGGCTCCAGGGCCCTGGGTGCGATTGCAACCCCTGCACCTATTGTAGTTACAATCTCTGTTTTTACCTATCCAGTCTCCTGGGCAAGGTTTTATTTTATTAGAAAACCCCCTTTAAAAGAAAGAAACAGCGCATGAAGTTGTAGCACCTTAGATTGATGTATGAGCTGAATTTTTGCAAGTACCATTAAAACAACAGGATATAATAAAAGCTCTGGTGAAGTCTTATCCATGCTTTAAGGGTGGCTTCACACTGGCGTTTGTGTCTGCATGCTGATGGCATGCAGACACAAACGCTGTCAAAACCAGTGTCTTTATGATGTGTCCGCAGCGGATAATGTCCGCCTGCGGACACATCACTAGGGAGCCCGGCAGCCAATCGGCGCTGTCCGGGGGCGGGCCGGAGGAGGAGTTCAGCGCCGGAGATCTCCTCCTCCCCGCCGCCGGTAAGCACCGGGACATGTCGGCGGGGAGTACAGCTGATCTGACAGCTGTTTGAATCTTCCCGCGCCGACACCGAGAGGAGATGTCGGCGCGGGAAGATTCAAACAGCTGTCAGATCAGCTGTACTCCCCGCCGACAGGTCCCGGTGCTTACCGGCGGCGGGGAGGAGGAGGACAGCAGTGGCTCAGCTGATCTCCCGGTGGCCGTCGGTGAGCTCCTGTGACATCACCGGCGGCCACCGGGAGATTTTTCAATGGGTCCGCAGCGTTCTCCAGCGCTGTCAAGCGCTGAACACTGCGGACCCATTGAAGACAATGCAGGTTTTGTGCGCTTGGGGACGCTTGCCGATTTTCCAAGCTCCCTGAGCGCACAAAAAATGCAACATGCTGCGTCCCGGGCGCGGATGCTGGACACCGGAAGGAGCAGATATCGTCCGCATCCGCACCCGAACGCAGCAAACGCGGGCACTATGCGTTCCTATGTTAAACATAGGAACCGCAGTGCGCATGCGTTTGACTGCGTATGGGAACGCAGCATACGCTGCTTTCCCATACGCAAATGTGAAGGCACCCTAAGCAATCCATTTCACATCCTAAAAATTTGGGACAAGGGAACTGCTGCAACAATCAGGAACTTCAAATTGGGGAAATTCTCATTGTTGTACATCAATGGCAATAAATGATATGTGGTATGTGTATTATATTATATTTCCACTTCGACCATTAATAGAATTGCTTGTATAGAATAGGTGAGCAGCAACAAAGGTGTAGACAAATCTGCAGAAAAACAACACAAGACAATGGACAACCGGTGGTCAGGCCCAGAGCTGTCACACAAATACTATTTCATTTCTCACACAGGAAGCCTCTTCTTTTAGTCTCTAACCTCCCATCCAAAAGGGCAAGTGTGTAATGTCATTCTGATGTGTTTCCTGCTTTATCTAAGTAAATAATCCCACCAGTCCGGCAGAACAATTCAATTGCAGTTATTGTTTTGTAACAGTAGAGAGCTCTCTACCACAGAAAAGGTACATACCGTATATCTTGGCCATCCTGGTGGAGTATTACAGTACAGGATCCACTATCTATAAATCTGCTCTGACATCTTATTTTTTGTTTTAGATTAAGGCTTTGTTCACATGTTCAGGGATTTGCATGTTCATATCAATTTGCAGTATAGTAAAAGTAAATGGGGTTTTTGAAATTTCATTCATTCGTTATGGAAAAAAAATCTGCACGAAAATGCAAACATGATGCAGATTTCATATCTGCAGGGCGCTCATTATCGTGTGGATTTCACCCTAGGAAATGCTTCTGTGGCGCCCCTGCGGACTGGTGGCCACAACAGAGCACAGCAGCTGGGATTGGTAAATCGGTCACTTCGCACCAACATCCTACGCACACCTCCGATCCTAAGCCAAAGTTACTTCATGGCAGGCAAGGGATTGCGGGAGGAGCTAAGTGGAGGGTGGAACGTAGAACAGAACTCAGTAAAGGGGTGGAGGAGCTGGAGTAAAACCCAGGAACACTAACTTAGAGTGAGGCTGGGGGCACACTGTCATGCATCAAACACGGAGCCGTGTTTGATGCACGACAGTGATGCGAGTGTTATGCGTGTTTTTTGTGTTTGTGGTGCGTGTAGTGAGTGTGCATGGCTGTATGCATGTGAGTGTGCTGTGAGTGTGGAGCGTGAGTGCATGTGTGGTGCATGTTAGTGTGATGCTGTGCGCGGTTCTGAAGCAAATTTCAGGACTGTGGACAGCAATTGCCGGTAGATGCAGAGTTCTAATATGCCGGGTTGCTGGTACAGTTAAAAATCATTTTGCACCGCTGTGATAGGAGCGGTGCAAGATAATTAGTAAAAACATAAGTGAAGTTAAAAATTTTAACATCCCGGGGTTTATTCTGCATATTAACCCGTTCTGCAGCCTCTGTGCGGTATTTCAGCACAGAGGCTACAGAATCAGTTAATTAGCCGGTGTCTGAAGGGTTAAGCCGCTGATTGTGTGGTGCCAGCATGTGTCCAGGGACTGTCCACACTCCCTGGACACATGGTGACATGTCGCACTGGGTCAGCAGATGTTAATCTGTTTAATACCTAAAATTTCCGTACATTACCAGCAGGACAACCTCCTATAATGAGGAGCTGTCCGAGGTGCTGTATGCAAATTGCGTACAGTACCAGCAGGGCAGGCTCCTATAATGAGGAGCTGTCCTTGGTCCTGTACGCAAATTGCGTATAGTACCAGCCGCTGTGATAATGTAAGTGAGGAGCTGTCCCTGCTGCCGTAGTCCTGAAATGACAGCAGGGAGACAGCTCCTGGTGCTGAAGTTTAGCAGCGCTCACTGCTAAACTCTAGCAGTCAGTGTCCAGTTCCCGGATCCTCCCGGATACATGGGAGTCTATGACGCCGGATCGCGCAGGATCTGGGAGGGTCCGGGAACCGGACGCCGGCTGCTGGAGCTGAGCAGTGAGCGCTGCTAAACTTCAGCACCAGGAGCTTTCTCCCTGCTGTGATTTCAGGACCACGGCAGCAGGGACAGCTCCTCACTTACATTATCACAGCGGCTGGTGCTATACGCAATTTGCGTACAATACCACTGACAGCTCCTGAAGTCAGGAGCCACCAGTTTTTAATGTAATTTGCTAAAAACAGACAATTAGCGGCTTTTAGGTATTAAACAGATTAACCCCTACTGACCCAGTGCGGCATGTCACCATGTGTCCACGGAGTGTGGACACTCCTTGTATACATGCTGGCACCACACAATCAGCAGCTTAACCCTTTAGACACCGGCTAATTAACCGCTTCTGCAGCCTCTGTGCTGAAATACCGCACAGAGGCTGCAGAAGGGGTTAATATGCTGATTAACCCCTGTAAATGTTAATTTTTCACAGCAGCTGGGTTTTTATGAATAATTTTTCTCCGCTGCTGTGATTATTCTAAGGGTATGTGCGCACTGGTCGGGTTAGGGCCGGATTAGGTGTGTAAACCGCCGGTCGGTTTACATAAATTTCATGTAAATTTATGTTAATCCAAACCGGCGTTTGGATTAACATAGAAACCTATGTAAACCGACACCCGCTGTGCACACAGCGGCGGTTTACACATGCTCATCCGTTGCTAACCCGCTGGGTTCCCAGCGGGTTAGCAAAGAATGAGCTTGTTCTATAATCCGGCCGGTTTCTGCAGCGGCTGCAAGCAGAATCATGTGCTGCTTCCAGCCGCTGCAGAACGGCCGGCGCTAACCCGCCCGTCTCCCGCCGCACATACCCGACAGGAAGCCGGTGGACGGCTCCGGAGCTTCCTGTCGGGTCCCGCCCAGCCGCCGCCACCACAAACCCGCCCACCGTGCGCACATAGCCTCACTGTACCAGGAAACCAGCAAAATCAAACGCCGCGGCTTTGACAGCCGTGGAGTTTGAAGCGATTTTTTAGGCACAGGCGTGCAACTGCCGCACAATGTGCTCTATGGGTTTGAGATTTTCTCGCTCCCATAAACTTGGCATGTTGCAACTGAACTCGCATTTGACTCGTAGCGCGAGTTCAGTGCAGGGGACATGCACCAGTGTGCCTGATAGGGCAGCACTGGTCCGAGTGCAATGCGAGTTTGACTCGTATTGCACTTGCGCGACTAAGGCTAGGGTCACACTTGCATGCGTTTTTTAAGGTTGTTCCTGACAGCCTACGATTTTGGGCTGCGTTTTTGCAGTTAGGTCAGGAGCAGCCTTAAAATTTGCATGCGAAAACGCATAGGGTCCCATGTTACAAAAATGCATGCGTTTTTGAAAAAGCACCCAAAAACATCTCAGGAGACGTTTTTTGGTGCCGAGCAAAAATCGCATGCCAAAATTGTATCGCACTTTAGCCATGCGTTTTTTGGGATTGGGGCATGCGTTTTTTGTATTGGGGTCTATGGATGAGAATTCGCATGCGATTTTCACACAATCCAAGTGTGAAAATCGCATGGGAAATCGCATCCTCTGGTGCGGTGAAGGAGTGAACCTGAATGGTAGAACACTGAGAGCTCGTGACAGATGGACCATAACTCGCACGCGGAATGGAAGACGAGATGGCCCGGGAGGCACACAGAAAGGAAGTGTCGCAGCCATCCCACCTGCTGAGAGAGCCCAGGTCCACTGTGAACTCTTGTGAACTGAACTGCTGAAAGTTGAGAGTAATCACCCGGTAAAGCCTAGAACTGCGTGGACTCTGTTTGTTTGCCTGCGGGAAGGTAATTGAGACGATACATAGACTGTGGATGCTGCCTGAAGGTACTGGGGACTTTACACTTACACTTCCACAAGCTGCCCTGGGGACCAGCCCTACCCGTACAGGGCTCATCATCTTGCTGCACGCACCATCATCCCCAGCGGTCCCTATTGCAGAGGTGGCCTTATATAACCACACACCGGGTGGCGTCACGATTTATTCTCTAAAAACTATTAATCACCCTTTATTGACCGCCCGGGATCACGGAGCCGGGTCACGTCACCGTGACTACTCAGAAGGCCCAGACGACGGCAAAAGAGAAACTGAGGGCCTGGTTCCGAGTACCCGATGGTCCCAGTGTGCGACTCAACTTGGCATCACGAACAGGATCTACTGACCCAGTAAAACTGGGTCTAGTGTGCCAAAGACTGTTTTTACAGGGTCCAGAGTTGTAGCGGCCCTAGAGGACTAAGAACATGTCCTGGCAGAGGGGCGTGTCATGGCTTCTCATCGTGGGCCAGGCCAACAAAGAGTACAAACTGAATTCCACACCCCTCTCATTGTTCAAAAGTTGGTAGGGCGGCTCAGAGGACTGAGTAGCCTCGCCTGGAGGAGTGGCAGCCGACGACAAGAATGTACGGCGACTCCTACGCAGGGAGGGTGAGAAGAAAGCGAGGATATCGACGAGCCAGCAGTTTGGTTGCCAAGAGAGTACACGAGAAGGCCCGGTAATGGCCGAAGGCAGGGTGCGATGGAAGGACTTCCCCGGTTCCCCAGTACCCAGCCAGTTGCAGGAGAAGATGGCAGCCCTGGAGCTCGAGTCGGGTGCATTGGAGCAGCCCCTAGTGCAGATAGACAGCTCTGCCCCCTTTAGCCCAGGGCCAGCGCGCCCCAAGCCCACCTGGGAAGATGTCCCTAACCCAGTCCAGGGCTTGGTTGAGCCCCTGACCCCAGAGCCATCGGCCCATGAAGCCCAAACAGAAACTACAAACAGAAACTATGGTGTGCTACTAGGAGAATCCCAGTAGAGCACTAATGAGGTTTCCAGGAGAGGTGGTAGCGGGCCGAGAACGGGTCCAGATCCTAACTCGGGAGGAAAACCGAAGGCGATGAACAGCCCAATGGGATGCATCGAAGAAATGAGAACAGGCCCAGCGACAGACAAAGGTGGAGAGGACCATTCGGGCCAAGGCGGGGGCCCGAGCCACAGCATTTTAACCGGCAAGTCTCGCGACAGGAAGGGGTCGTCGTCAAATTTCGGATGAAGGACGCCTGGGTCTTTATCAAAGAGCCTGGAGTCACCCGGGAGGTGTTCGTGTCCCGTACGGATGTGGAGTCACACCTACCTGTGGGTCACTCGGGTAGGGATCTACACCCCAGAGACCGTGTGGCCTTCGTACGCCGAGAGAGCGAGGTCCCTATGTCCTCCGAGTTCATCGGCTGCAGCGTAAGGAGACACCAGCAGTCGCCCCCATTCAGGCATCGATCACGAGCAACGCAGACGCCGAGATTTGAATACTCTGCTCCGGCTCTGCATGTGACCTGTGCAAGGCAAGAAAAGTTGCCCTGGAAGCAGCACTGAAGCCGGGACAGGCTGTGAACTGTACATTTGAATATTGTTTCCCTTTGTTTTACCCCAGTTTTCCCCGAGTGAGTGCACCCTTACTAATGAACATTATGATCATGGACAGTGAGTGATCAGGACTCTGTGTATATATAGTTTGTGTACTTCCGTGTGCACCCTATTGGTTTTATAGCCGATTTAGCAGTGTATTTATTAATGTGTGTGAATTGGACTGTAAACATTATGAATGGGATAGTTAGCGTCAAGAGTGGGATGGGAGGGGTCTTTTATCGGACCCCTGGACTTTAAAATACTAGAGTAATGTTAATATTAGAATGCTTTAATAGATAAAAAAATGATTCTTAATATTACCATCTAATATATAATTCCCCTAACGCACTTCCGTAAGTTTCGGCGCTGTTTCCGTTGTTCCGTTGTTCCGTTGCAGCGAGCCATTGCCCACGTACACCCCGCCAGAACGCCAGCTCCGGCGGTGGCTACAAGCGCCAGGCAATGAGAATACAGCGGGCCGGAGCTACAGACTTTGTAGCTCCGACCGACGAGAGCCGAGCGCTGTGGCCGAAAACAGAACCAAGTGCCTGGCCATGCACAGCTCTAAAGACCGCTATGTATCTTAATGGAAAGTGAGGCGCTATGCTCATTGGTCGGCGCCAGCACACAGCGACCAATGAGCTTCGAGCTTCACAGCGGTAAATTTGAAACTCAAAGTCCTCCATGTATCTCAATGGTCAGTGAGGCGCTATGCTCATTGGTCGGCACCAGCACACAGCGACCAATGAGCTTCGCGCCTCACTTACAGCGGTAAATTTGAAACTCAAAGTCCTCCATGTATCTCAATGGCCAGTGAGGCGCTATGCTCATTGGTCGCTGTGTGCTGGCGCCGACCAATGAGCATAGCGCCTCACTTCCAATTGAGATACATGGAGGACTTTGAGTTTCAAATTTACCAGCTGTAAGTGAGGCGCGAAGCTCATTGGTCGCCGTGTGCTGGCGCTGACCAATGAGCATAGCGCCTCACTTCCCATTGAGATACATGGAGGACTTTGAGTTTCAAATTTACCGCTGTAAGTGAGGCGCGAAGCTCATTGGTCGCCGTGTGCTGGCGCCGACCAATGAGCATAGCGCCTCACTTCCCATTGAGATACACGGAGGACTTTGAGTTTCAAATTTACCGCTGTAAGTGAGGCGCGAAGCTCATTGGTCGCCGTGTGCTGGCGCCGACCAATGAGCATAGCGCCTCACTTCCCATTGAGATACATGGAGGACTTTGAGTTTCAAATTTACCGCTGTAAGTGAGGCGCGAAGCTCATTGGTCGCTGTGTGCTGGCGCCGACCAATGAGCATAGCGCCTCACTTCCCATTGAGATACATGGAGGACTTTGAGTTTCAAATTTACTCAAAGTCAAACTCAAAGTCCTCCATGTATCTCAATGGCCAGTGAGGCGCTATGCTCATTGGTCGGCGCCAGCACACAGCGACCAATGAGCTTCGCGCCTCACTTACAGCGGTAAATTTGAAACTCAAAGTCCTCCATGTATCTCAATGGGAAGTGAGGCGCTATGCTCATTGGTCGGCGCCAGCACACAGCGACTAATGAGCATAGCGCCTCACTTACAGCGGTAAATTTGAAACTCAAAGTCCTCCATGTATCTCAATGGGAAGTGAGGCGCTATGCTCATTGGTCGGCGCCAGCCCACAGCGACCAATGAGCATAGCGCCTCACTTACAGCGGTAAATTTGAAACTCAAAGTCCTCCATGTATCTGAATGGGAAGTGAAGCGCTATGCTCATTGGCCGGCGCCAGCACACAGCGACCAATGAGCATAGCGCCTCACTTACAGCGGTAAATTTGAAACTCAAAGTCCTCCATGTATCTCAATGGGAAGTGAGGCGCTATGCTCATTGGTCGGCGCCAGCACACAGCGACCAATGAGCTTCGCGCCTCACTTACAGCGGTAAATTTGAAACTCAAAGTCCTCCATGTATCTCAATGGGCAGTGAGGCGCTATGCTCATTGGTCGGCGCCAGCACACAGCGACCAATGAGCATAGCGCCTCACTTACAGCGGTAAATTTGAAACTCAAAGTCCTCCATGTATCTCAATGGCCAGTGAGGCGCTATGCTCATTGGTCGGCGCCAGCACACAGCGACCAATGAGCTTCGCGCCTCACTTACAGCGGTAAATTTGAAACTCAAAGTCCTCCATGTATCTCAATGGCCAGTGAGGTGCTATGCTCATTGGTCGCTGTGTGCTGGCGCCGACCAATGAGCATAGCGCCTCACTTCCCATTGAGATACATGGAGGACTTTGAGTTTCAAATTTACCGCTGTAAGTGAGGCGCGAAGCTCATTGGTCGCTGTGTGCTGGCGCCGACCAATGAGCATAGCGCCTCACTTCCCATTGAGATACATGGAGGACTTTGAGTTTCAAATTTACTGCTGTAAGTGAGGCGCTATGCTCATTGGTCGCTGTGTGCTGGCGCCGACCCATGAGCATTGCGCCTCACTGCCCATTGAGATACATGGAGGACTTTGAGTTTCAAATTTACCGCTGTAAGTGAGACGCGAAGCTCATTGGTCGCTGTGTGCTGGCGCCGACCAATGAGCATAGCGCCTCACTTCCCATTGAGATACATGGAGTTTCAAATTTACTCAAAGTCAAACTCAAAGTCCTCCATGTATCTCAATGGCCAGTGAGGCGCTTCTCTCATTGTACTCATGACAGTAGCAACATTAACCCCTTACATTCCGTTTGATCTGTAATTTCTATAACACAGTGTGTAGTTGTACTGCCACTGCGAAGTTAACCCCTTATATACCATTTCTGCCTTAGCTCCATACTTTGTAGTCTCTATTACTACTGCCAGTAGGAACATTAACCCCTTATATTCCATTATTGTTGTTATTTCTATTACACAGTGTATAGTTGTAATGACACTGCGAAATTAACCCATTATATACCAGTTCAGCATTAACTGCGTATTTGGTAGTGTTTATAACTACTGCCACTGGTACATTAACCCCTTAAACACCATTTTGGATATAATTTACAGCGCACTCCTTCAATAACATTTTTGATATCATTATAAGTTCCTACTCTGTTATAGTCCTGTTAGTCGGACATTAACTCTTTCTACACCTCCACTATATTGCTACCCTCACAGTTCTGCCTACATCGGCTACTTAGTCATATATCAGGTGTTTAAGTCTATTATTTAAAACTCTTAAAAAAATTATATACAGATTCTAGACTCCCGATTCTATAGAATCGGGCTCACAGATAGTTATATTATACAATTTCCATGACTCCCTAATATGGTATATGCTAATTTCATTACATACTGTATGTACAGGTAGGCTCAAAGATGTGTAACCACACTTGCCCCGAGCCGCCTCTAAAATCTTCTTTTCACATCTCGGCTGCCACCTCTGACCATGGCTGCAACATCAACCATCTATGGCGCGTGTAATGTTTTGACTGCAGATGATCTTTTGCTATGGACACCGCACTGAAAGAGCGTCTGTCACCGTAATCTCTATGACAGCTGAACATTTCATCCAGCTCAGAAGTCATTTACCTGCGGTGATCTCCATGAAGTCACTGATGTTATATAGGCCATATAAGTGAATGATCACACATGCAGCTTTTGGAGCATTTTTCGGCAGCAGTCTGTCAGAAACTTAACACAAATATGGGCTTATTGCACAGAGCCTGAACAGCAGGACTCAGAGTCCCTATACGTCTGCACGATGGGCTCATAAAAACTCTGTTTGCCATCACATGAATCCTATTTGAGGTATTTGAGAATACTTTGTATGTAGCATGTGATGATTTATTTTCTTGCCGATTCTCATTATAAAACGCTCAGCTAGTCTCCATATAAAATAATGCAACACCTGTCCGCTTAATTTTTCTGCACTGTTTGAGGGCAGCAAAAAGAAAAACATACCGTACACTGAATATAATGCTTCATCACGTTTCTGTGCTGCAGTTTTTGAAAACTTACATCTTAGGGCCCTTTCACATCAGCGTTTTTTTCAAATCGCGGCAGATGCGGTGAAAAAAACGCATCTGCCGCGATTACCGCATACCGGCTGCACTTGCGGCACGGTTGCGGCGCGGTTGCGGTAAACGCCATACAAGGTATAGGCGGACTTGCGGCAGGTGCGGCAAGTGCGGTTTTGGCACTTGCAGCAGGTGCGGCCGCGAAAAAAACAGCGGCTGACAGCATTTTATTTCGCGGCCGCACCTGCCGCAAGTGCCAAAACCGCACTTGCCGCACCTGCCGCAAGTCTGCCTATACCTTGTATGGCGTTTACCGCAACCGCGCCGCAACCGTGCCGCAAGTGCAGCCGGTATGCGGGAATCGAGGCAGATGCGTTTTTTTCACCGCATCTGCCGCGATTTGAAAAAAACGCTGATGTGAAAGGGCCCTTAGGTTGGCTTTTTGGGATCCGGGGCTGTCCGTTGTGAACCGGACAGCCCCGGATCCGATTTGGACCCTATTATATCCCTATGGGGACGGATGGCAGCTATTTGCCATTCATTTTGCTGTCTGTCCGGCTGGATCCGGTGGATTTCGTTTTTTGCCCCGAACACAAAATAGTTGCTTGCAGCATTTTTTGTGTCTGGGGCAAAAATCGGACAAAATCGGATCCTGCTTGATCCAGTTTAATCCGGGGCCCCATAACATGGGAGTCTATGGGCACCGTATCGCGCCTCATACGCAATAAAACCAGAGTGGTTCCGGGCTGCCGGTGTTGAAAGAGCGGAATTTCAGCACCTGGAGAGCTCCCCTCCAGACGGTATGCTGATAGTTCAGCACTGGACAACAGCAGCCACTGATTCCAGCAGAAAACAGGATCAGAGGGCATATATGCCCTCCGATTCTGTTTTGTCTGGGGCTGTCAGGTTCTGTCCAGTGCATCCTGCAAAACACAGGACAGAACCTGACAGCAGAAAATCGTGGTGTGAAGCTAACCTTAGGCCACGTGCAAATGTTGAGCATTACGTAAGTTTTCTCCTCAGTATTTGTAGCCAAAACCAGGAGCTAAATACAAAAGTGGTGTCGTGTTTCTAGTATACTTTTCCTCTGATTGCTCCACTCCTGGTTTTGGCCTAACCCCTTCACCCCCGAGCCTGTTTTGACCCTAATGACACGGCCATTTTTTGCAGTTCTGGCCCGTGTCACTTTATGAGGTAATGACTCTGGAGCTTCAACAGATCCCCGTGAGTCTGAGAGTACCTTTACACGCGGCTACATTTCTAGGGTGGCTACAGGTAACTTACTGGTTGCAGTGAAATCATGGAGAGATTATTCCATTTGTATACAGCAACAAGATAGAACCTTGTCTCCATGATTTCACTGCAACCAGTAAGTTACCTGTAGCCACCCTAGAAATGTAGCCGCGTGTAAAGGTACCCTGAGAGTTTTTTCGTGGAGGGGCCTATATGGCAGAAAACACATAAAAGTGGCACCATGACAAAAACTGCACCCCTAAACCTACGCAAAACCATATTCAAGATGATTATTAACACTTCAGGTGCTTCATAGGAACTAAAGTAACATGAAAGGAAAAAATAAACATTTTATTTTTTCCAACAAAAATGTTACTTTAGACTCAAATATTGAATTTTTGCAAGGGTAAAGCCGAAAATGGACCTCAAATTTTGTTGTGCAATTTCTCCCACATCCCACTTGTGATCAAAAACCAATGACTGTGCGCATGGCAGGGCTTGGAAGGGAAGGAGAGCCATTTGACATTTTGAATGGAAAATTAGCTTGAATCATTACTGACAGCATGTCATGTTTGGAAAGCCCCTGATGTGCCAAAACAGTGGAAACCCCCCAAAAGCGACGACCCAAAGAAATTTATCTAGATGTGTGGTGAGCACTTGAATCCCCAGGTGCTTAGCAGAATTTTATAGCGTTGAGCCGTGAAAAAGAAAAAAATACTTTTCTTTCCCAAAAGTGTTTTAGCCTCAATATTTTTTCATTTTCACAGAGACAAAGGGTTAACATTGATCCCAAAATTTCTTGGGCAATTTGTCCTGAGTACACCGATACTCCATATGTGGTAGAAAAGCATGGCAGGGCTCAGAAGGGAAGGAGAGATATTTGACATGTCAAGTGGAGAATTAGATGGAATCGTTAGCGGACACTATGTTGCATTTGGAGAGCCTCTGATGTGCCTAAACAGAGGAGATCACTCACAAGTGACCCCAGTTGGGAAACTATCTAAAAAATGAGAATGGGCATAGGGTCTTATCCTTAATACAAAACGAATCCCATACAGTGTGAAAACTGCTCACCTGATACGGTTGTGAAGCCCACAACCAGCTTGATCGCTCAAACACAGCAGCCGCAGCCGGGACCGCACTTCCACAATCGTGGGGTGAAACTCTATCTGGGACCAAGTGTCTTTCGGTCTGCGCCGCTGCTCCAATAAGTATTAGAAACACTGGAGTCTTTTAAATAAAAGATCTTCAGTTTTATTTCCGACGCGTTTGGGAGCTAACACCCAGCCCCTTCCTCAGGGAATTTTTTTCAATTTCACAGGTGCAGCAGGATAAAATGGTCCCAGATTTGTTGTACAATTTGTCCTAGGTACACTGATACCACATATGTGGTGGAAAATCATTTGAAAACTGTTTGGGTGCACAGCAGGGCTCGGAAGGGAAAGAGTAACATTTTGGAGCGCAGATTTATTAGAATGGTCTGCAGGTGTCATGTCACGATTGGTTAGTCATTGAAGTACCTAAACAGTAGAATTACCCCACAAGTGAACCCTTTCTGGAATCTACTCCCCCCAAGGAATTTATCTACATGTGTAGTAAGCTCCTTGAACCCACATATCCGTCACAGAATTTTACAATCTAGAATGGGAAAAATGATAACATTTTATTTTTCCCACAAAAAATGTTGTTTTAACCCCAAATATTTTCTTTTCCCAACAATATCAGGAGAAAGTGATACTAAAATTTGGTGTGCAATTTCTCCTGAGTACGAGGATATCCCATATTAGTGGAAAGCTGCTATTTGGGGCATGGTAAGACTCAGGAGTGAAGGAGTGCCATTTGATTTCCTATAATAGATTGCAGACATTTGCAGAAACCCCCTCAATTGACCACATTTTGGAAATTACACCCCTCTGGGAGTTCATCTATGGCTGTAGTGATGATTTTATCTATGGAGTCAAGCACAGTGAATTTTGCTTTATTAAAAATTGCAAATAAGCCCTTGTAGAGCCCAGTACATTGTAGTGCTTGTACACTGTGTCGAGCTTGTGTTCCTGGAGCAATAAACCCAGTAAATTAAACAGGCTTCCTCACTACAACAGTGCCAAACATGTGGGCATTAACTGTGGATTAAACGTTGTAGAGCTCAAAAAGCATGGGACCATTTGAATTTGCGAACGCAGGTTTTGCTGGTTTTCTTTTTGGGGGACGAGGAGCCATAGCATTTTTCCAGAGCCTTTGTGCTACCAGTAATGTGGAAGGTCCCTATATTTCCATTAACAGAAGACAGACCTAAGTGGGGACTTGTGATTTTGTTGGTTGAGATGAATGCTATTAGTGGCGATTTGGGCATAGAACATTTTGGATCATTTCATGGTACATCACGAAAAATGTGATTCAGGTGAAACCCCCACGGATCCACTCACTAATGAGGCAACACAGTTACTCTGGGCTTGGTTTGGCCTCTGTTCAGTCCTGTCTTTCTTTTCAATGCACAAAACCGTGGCTGACCTCACTTTTGTGCACACCTGTCAAGCTCTCGGCCACGGTCTTTCATGGACAGGGGGACCAGTGACTATCAGAAGGTTCTATGCCCCTTACCTGCTCTATCCCTCAGGTGGAGTTGGTCTCTGCTGAGCAGGGAGATCGGTGCCCATCATTCACCTCCGCTAGTTCTGCTCACCCTGCCTGCGGTTCTGTGCGGCCATCTGCTTCCTTCTCATCCAGGAACCTGCACTCTTTTAGCAGGTCTCCTGGGAATCTTCTTAGGATGCGTGCCCCAAATCCTGCACAAAAGTACACCTGTTCTCTATTAGGCCTCTCATCCTGAGTGCTGAGCTGCACTGTGTATAAAACGGGATCCTCCCCCTATGGAAGGTGCCTGGGCAACATGTTTATTCTCTAGGAATGTTGCCAGAGTCCAGATCGCACTCCTGCAGTGCTCTGCACTAGGAAGACTGTTGCCTTGCATTCAGCATTATTCTAATGTCTCTGTCTCCACAGAATCTTCTGCTGGCAGTCTGTTATCCTGGATCTCTCTGGATAATCTGGATCCCACCCCGGGCTGGCCAAGCCTCTCCTGAATTACACCGTCCAGATTCCTCTATTGGCTGGAGCAGCCTATCCAGGATTATACAGAGCTAACAGGATTCAACCTACTGATAGAGCCAGGTTCCAGTCTCCCTATCTCCACTGTTACTGTCCGTATGGGTCGCCCCTCTGTTCCGGGATTCGTGGCATATATACATCCTGGTGCTGTGCTGTGTTTATCCCTGCCAAGGGGGTTATCTCGCTGGTACTCCCCCAGGAGAGTCCAGTGTCATGATTCAGAGGATCCTCTCTTCAGACACATTTCCTTTTGTTAACGCTTCCTCTAATACATATGCTTGGTTTTACTGAAGTCCCTCTCCAGTCTATTGCTGTGTCGGTATTCAGCTACCACTATTCCACTAGCGGTTCAGTGGCTCCACATCTCTCCACGTTCTTCGGGCATAACATCGCCTAAAAGTCACATAAAAAAATGGACACCGCTGGATCACTGGTCAGATGGGAGTTCAAAGTGACTTCCTCTGACTCATTACACTGAATTTTTGGTTGGGAAATTTGTCTGAAACACGTTTTTCAGAAATTACATGTAATCACCGATGTAACCACCCAGCAGAGAATGCAGGATAAATGTGAGCTGCGCCATACTATGATCTTTAAAGGGCAGAAGAAACTAATCAGCAGCAGTTGCAGAATTGGTTTTATTACTATTTTTATGCCATTCACCTTGTGGTATAAGTGATTAGGCGGCTTTAATCGTCAGGTCGGTACAATCAGAGTGATACCAGATTTATATAGTATTTTTTAGGTTTGGTATTATGCTAAAAATATGTTTTTACAAAATAAAGGACAAACAAACCTGCCGTCATAGTGTAAAAATAGATAAATAATTTTAAAAAATGACGTAGGGCTTCGCTGTATTTTTGATTCTTAGCACTGATAAAGCGGACAGCTACAGGCTATTCTCAGCATGGTGAGGCCCATACTTATTCGGTCCCCCAAGCTAATGAATAGCAGCCCACTGCCGCCCCAGAAATTTGTACATTCATTATAAACGCCAATTCCTGGCGCTTTAACCAGCTCTTTCTGATGCTCTGATGCGGTGCCACTGGGGTGATAGAAGGGGTTAATGACAGCGGAGTATTGGCAGCTTGTCATTAAGCCTAGATTGATAATGCTAGGCCTCTATGAGACCCGCCCATTATCAGTCCTGTAAGTAGTTAAAAAAACACAGACACAGAGAAAATTATTTCAAATAAAAAAAAAAAGAGAAAAATACCTCATTTGAAATAAAATACATTGACAACCCTCAATTTCTTATTTATTACCCTCTAACATACCCTCCAACGATAATCCACAGCAATGGTCCATTAATTATCATTACAGTACAGTGCAGCTAAGTTCAGCAATTTGACAGCAGGGTCAATTGAGTTCACTGCCGCAGGGAGCGGTGATGTCAATAATGGAGTCACCGAGGGCTCCCCGAGGCAATGAACTCAGGTGACCCTACTGTCAGATTGCTGAACTTAGCTGCACTGTACTGTAATGATAATGAACGATCATTACAGTACAATGCAGTCAGTGTAACTCCAGAGTCTGCAGCAAGTGGACGCTTGTTCCATCGCTGCTGGCTCTGGATATAGCAGACGCGAGTGAAGTTTGTTGGACCATTGCTGTGGATTATCGTTGGAGGGTATGTTAGAGGGTAATAAATAAGAAAATGAGCGAACAAAAGTTGCTTTTACCATCCTACTTGCGTTGCCTACGATATCTCCCCGTTTGACATCTCCAAGGCAATCTTAGAAAAGTGCCAAAAACGGGCGCGCTCCCGTGAAATTGCAGGCGATATCGAATCGATATTGCATCATGTAATGGTACCTTAAATGAGCCTTGTTCTGATTTTTATAGACTTGTATTGTGTGCTTATGACATGACATCTGACTTCCGACCAGTGAGAAGTTGCGGGCTCAAGATGGTGCAGCGGGACTGGAGCCAAAGCTGCCATTGGGTGAGTATTAACATGGGGCTGTGGACTTACATTTAAAGCACCATTCCAGCATTAAAAAAAAAAATACAACGGTGGAGAAGTGCTTCAAAATGTGGCTCACAAGCCAGAAACGTTTTGGGATCTGTGTCTTATCTGAAAGTTGTCCCGTGACTGTAACAAACAAGAAACAGACTATTCATCTAAGATATCACATTCTCCTAATGATTATGCAAACCTTAGCAGCCTTCAGTAGGAATTGATGTTTTTCTAAACACAATAAGCAGGCATGTCTTTAGGCTGTTGCACAGGGGTGACCCGGACGATCCTTGCAAAATTTGCTCCTGTGAAGACTAATTGAAACCAAATGTCAAATTTGTGAATGTCACACACACACACACACACACACATACACACACACGACACAAACTTGGGAGAGGTTTTCTGCAAGCTTTCCCATCAATAATATTGATGATTATACGTTCTAAATTTGCAATGCTGTATGTTGGCACGCACCTTTTTTGGAACAATTTACAGCTCTTTGTGAAAGTATTTGGCCCCCTTGAACTTTTCAACCTTTTGCCACATATCAGGCTTGAAATATAAAGATATAAATTCAATTTTTTTGTGAAGAATCAACAAGTGGGACACAATCGTGAAGTGGAAGGAAATTTAATGGATATTTTATATTTTTTAACAAATAAAAAACTGAACAGTGGGGCGTGCAATATTATTCAGCCCCCTTGAGTTAATACTTTGTAGCGCCACCGTTTGCTGCGATTACAGCTGCAGTCTCTTGGGGTTTGTCTCTATCAGTTTTGCACATTGAGAGACTGAAATTCTTGCCCATTCTTCTTTGCAAAACAGCTGAAGCTCAGTGAGGTTGGATGGAGAGTTTTCAGCTCTTTCCACAGATTCTCGATTGGATTCAGGTCTGGACTGTGACTTGGCCATTCAACACCTGGATAGATTTATTTTTGAACCATTCCATTGTAGATTTTGCTTTATGTTTGGGATCATTGTCTTGTTGGCAGATAAATCTCGTCCCAGTCTCAGGTCTTTTGCAGACTCCAACAGGTTTTCATCCAGAATGGTCCTGTATTTGGCTACGTTTTATCTTCCCATCAATTTTACCCATCTTCCCTATCCCTGCTGAAGAAAAGCAGGCCCACGCCATGATACTGCCACCACCATGTTTGACAGTGGGGATGGTGTTTTGAGTTTCATGAGTTGTGTTGCTTTTACACCAAACATATTGTTTTGCATTGTGGCCAAAAAGTTTGATTTTGGTTTCATTTGACCAGAGCACCTTATTCCACATGTTTGGTGTCTCCCAGATGGCTTGTGGCAAATTTCAAACCAGACTTTTTATGGATATCTTTGAGAAATGGCTTTCTTCTTGCCACTCTTCCATAAAGGCCAGATTTGTGCAGTGTACGACTGATTGTTGTCCTATGGACAGACTCTCCCACCTCAGCTGTAGATCTCTGCAGTTCATCCAGAGTGATCATGGGCCTTTTGGCAGCATCTCTGATCAGTCTTCTCCTTGTTCGAGATGAAAGTTTAGAGGGACGGCCGGGTCTTTGTAGATTTGCAGTGGTCTGATACTCCTTCCACTCAATATGATCGCTTGCACAGTGCTCCTTGAGATGATTAAAACTTGTGAAATCTTTTTGTATCCAAATCCGACTTCCCCACAACAGTATCTCGGACCTGCCTGGTGTGTTCCTTGGTCTTCATGATGCTCCCTGCACTTGAAACAGAACCCTGAGACTATCACAGAGCAGGTGCATTTATATGGAGACTTGATTACACACAAGTGGATTCTATTTATCATTACCAGTCATTTAGGACAACATTGGATCATTCAGAGATCCTCACTGAACTTCTGGAGTGACTTTGCTGAATTGAAAGTAAAGAGGCCGAATAATATTGCACGCCCACTTTTCAGTTTTTTATTTGTTAAAAAAGTTAAAAATATCCAATAAATTTCGTTCCACTTCACAATTGTGTCCCACTTGCTGATTCCTCACAAAAAAATTCAAATTTCTTTCAAAAGAATTCAATTTCTTTATGTTTGAAGCCTGAAATGTGGCAAAAGGTTGAAAAGTATAAATACTTTCATAGCGCACTGTATGTACCCAACTCTTCCGAATACCTTTGAGCAGTAGCATCAGGGTGATAGAAGGGGTTAATGACACCTGATGATTGACAGCTTGTCATTAAGTCCTGGACTAGTCAGGTGTCTTCCGATACCTGGTCATTACCAATCCAGTAAGTGAATGGTTAATAAACACACATACACACACAAAATTCCTGTATTAAAAATTAAACACAGAGAAAATTCCTTTATTAGAATTAAAAACACACTGACAAATCTCATTTACCTATTTATTTTATTCTTATCCAATAATTTTTATTGAATTTTTTAAAAAAAGAGACAAATTATTATAAAGAGTCAGACATAAAGTAAAAGGAGCAACATAATAAAACATGTTCAGTAGTACTATAATACTAAAACAAACAAAATACCGACAGTATAACTTGCGGCGGGGGGGTGAGGACTAAGCAATCACAAGAATATTAGAACCCCTGGAGGGTGAGCTAGAGAATAGGAGATCCTAGAAGATGACTGACCCAACCTAACCAGTTGTCTACAACTCTGTTCCTAGTCAGCAAGTCCAGCGAGAGATAGTATTCATGGTGAAACATAATGTTCAGTCTATCCACTACATCACTAATGGCCCCTTTACACGCAGCTACAGGTAACAGGTTTTCCACAGGTAACTTACTGGCTGCAGTGAAATCATGGAGACATAGTTCCATTTGTACACAGCAACAAGATAGAACCTTGTCTCCATGATTTCACTGCAACCAGTAAGTTACCTGTGGAAAACCTGTTACCTGTAGCTGCGTGTAAAGGGGCCATCAGAGAATGCAGGATGTGAGATTTCCATTTTGCAGCCAAGTCATTCTTGCAGCTGTAAGGACGTTCGAGACCACGGGAATAACATTGTGAGGGAGCGAGCCTAGACCCACATTCAAGATTGCCAGTTGAGGGGGAAGAGGGAAATCGATGCTACTGACTGTTTTAAGCAGATTCAAAATAATTAGCCAAAAGGGAGCGAGTTTGGGGCAGGACCACCACATGCGTGCTAAGGAGCGGGCTAGGAAAGTCGGGGGGGTATTACCACCGAAGATGAATCTTTTTCAACAATTCCAAGTGATTGACACACCGGGAAGGACGCTGAGCAGGTCGCAAACCAGCTCTCCACTCCTCGTCCCGAGGCCCGAAAAGATAGGTCCTCCTCCCAACGGAGCATATAACTGGGTCTCGACGAGAAGAGGAGAGCACTAATGTCAGCGTATATGTTGGGAAGGCCTTTAACCCCTTAGTGACGGAGCCAATTTCCACCTTAATGACCAGACCATTTTTTGTAATTCTGACAAGTGTCCCTTTATGAGGTGATAACTCTGGAACGCTTCAACGGATCCTAGCGATTCTGAGACTGATTTTTCGTGACATATTGGGCTTCATGTTAGTAGTAAATTTAGGTTGATCATTTTTGCGTTTATTTGTGAAAAAAAAAATTGGCAAAAATTTCGCAATTTTCAAATTTTTAATTTTTGTTCTGTTAAACCAGAGAGTTATGTGACACAAAATAGTTATTAAATAACATTTCCCACATGTCTACTTCACATCAGCACAATTTTGGAAAAAAAAATTTGGGGGTTACGACATTATAAGGGTTCAAAGTTCATCTGCAATTTCTATTTTTTACAGCAAAATTTACAAAATCATTTTTTTAGTGACCACATCACATTTGAAGTCCCTTTGAGGGGTGTACATGACAGAAAACACCCAAAAGTGACACCATTCCAAAAACTGCACCCCTCAAGCTACTCAAAACTACATTCAAGAAGATTATTAACCCTTCAGGTGCTTCTCAGGAACTAAAGCAACGTGGAAAAAAAAAATTACATTTTAATTTTTCCAACAAAATTGTTCTTTTAGCCTCAATTTTTTCATTTTCACATGGGCAACAGGATAAAATGCATCCTAAAATTTGTTGGGCAATTTCTCCTGAGTACACCGACACCTCATATGTGGTCATAAACCACTGTTTGGGCGCACGGCAGGGCTCAGAAGGGAAGGATTTGACTTTTGGAGCTAATTTTCCATTCAAAAAGTCAAATGGCGCTCCTTCCCTTTTGAGCCCTGCCGTGCGCCCAAACAGTGGTTTATGACCACATATGAGGTATTGGTGTACTCAGGAGAAATTGCACAAACAAATTTAGGATGCATTTTATCCTGTTGCTCATGTATAAATGAAAAAATTGAGTCCAAAAGAATTTTTTTGTAAGAAAAAAGTACTTTTTCATTTTTACGGATCAATTTGTGAAGCACCTGGGGGTTAAAACTGCTCACTATGCATCTAAACATGTTCCTTGGGGTGTCTAGTTTCCAAAATGGGGTCACTTGTGGGGGAGCTCCAATGTTTAGGCACACAGGAACATGGTATGCGATTACAATGACATGACATACATGACATGGTATGCGCTTACAATTTCAATTGTTAGTGGACACCATGTCACGTATGGAGAGCCCCTATGTGCCTAAACATTGGGGCTCCCCCACAAGTGACCCCATTTTGTAAACTAGACACCACAAGGAACTTATCTAGATGCATAGTGAGCACTTTGATCCCCCAGGTTCTTCACAAACTGATCTGTAAAAATGAAAAAGTAGTTTTTTTTTCACAAAAATCTTCTTTTTAACTTTTTATGTATTAATTTGTGAAGCACCTGGCGGTTCAAAGTGCTCACTATGCATCTAGATAAGTTCCTTGGGGGTCTAGTTTCCAAAATGGGATCACTTGTGGGGGAACTCCAATGTTTAGGCACACAAGGGGTCTCCATACATGACATGGTATGCGCTTACAATTCCAATTGTTAGTGGACACCATGTTGTGTATGGAGAGCCCCTGTGTGACTAAACTTTGGAGCTCCCCCACAAGTGACCCCATTTTGGTAACTAGCCGCCTCAAGGATTATATCTAGGGGTATAGTGAGCATTTGGAACCTACAGCTACTTCACAGAGTTGGATAACATCATATTGAACATTTTCTTTTTTTCACACAATTTCTCACTTTTAGGGCATGTGCGCAAGATCCGGACACACCGTGTCCTGGTTGTCTCCTCTCCTGCATTTTTTTTTCATTATTTCTTTATTAAATTTAAACTGCGCCATATTTTTGGTCCAGCCAGGTAGAGCAGGCAGCTAAGAGCTGCCACCAACCCCTTCTGCCTAGTTTTATCTGGCTGGAAACCAAAAATATAGGGAAGCCCCCCCTTTTTTTAAAAATTATTTCATGAAATAATTAAAAGAAAATGGCGTGGGCTTCGCCATATTTTTGGGCCAGCCAGGTGCAACTTGGCAGCTGGGGGCTGGAATCCTCAGTGTAGGGAGGCCCAAGCTTTCCGGCCCCCCCCCTGCGAATTGCAGCCCGCAGCCGCCCCAGAAAATGGCGCATTCATAGAAGCGTCATTTTCTGGCGCTGTATCCAGCTCTTCCAGCTACCGTGTAGAGGTGGCAGACTGGGTAATAAGGGGTTAATGCCAGCTTTTTGGCAGCTGGCACTAAGCCCGAGATTCATTACATCTGGCCAATATTAGACCGGACCATTAGGAATCTCTAGTAGATTGTAAAGAAAACATAACACAGAGAAAAATATTTTTATTGGAAAAAAAACACAAACACATATTTAGACCCCATCTTTATTACGGTGATCCGACGTAGTCCAGTGTGATGGTCCGACGTAGTCCAGTGGGAAGGTCCGACGTAGTCTATTGGGAAGGTCCGACGTAGTCCAGTGGGTGGTCCTGCGACGATTCTCATTCAGATGATGATCTGAAGTTAACCCCCTGTGTGGTCACAAGGGTTAACTGCAGATCATCATCCCTGAGTGGTCACAAGGGGTTAACTGCAGATCCGGTAACCCCTTGTGACCACACAGGGATGATGACCTGCAGTTAACCCTTTGTGTGGTCACAAGGGGTTAACTGCAGGTCATCATCCCTGTGTAGTCACAAGGGGTTAACTGCAGATTCGGCATCCCCTTGTGACCACACAGGGATGATGACCTGCAGTAAACCCCTTGTGTGGTCACAAGGAGTTAACTGCAGGTCATCATCCCTGTGTGGTCAAAAGGGGGTTAAATGCAGAACTGGTAACCCCTTGTGACCACACAGGGATGATGATCTGCAGTTAACCCCTTGTGACCACACAAGGGGTTAACTGCAGGTCATCATCCCAGTGTGGTCACAAGGGGTTAACTGCAGATCCAGTAATCCCTTGTGACCACACAGGGATTATGATCTGCAGTTAACACCTTGTGACCACACAGGGGGTTAACTGCAGAAGACCCCTGTGTGGTCGTTCAGGGGTTAACTCTGCCTGTGTTCCGGCGCACGCAGATCAGTGACGCCGGGACAGAGGCAGATAGAAGACGGCCGGCGACGCTGCAGGACGGGTAAGTACGAGAGCAGGGAAGGGGGGGTCGGAGGTAAGCGTGCGGATCAGAGGGGGGGGGTGGAAGGGGGGGTCGAGGGTAGGCAGGGGATGACCTGGGGAACGAGGGGGGCTGCTTGATGACCGGAGGGGGAGCGGAGCAGGGAGGAGGGGGAGCTGGGGAACGGAGCAGGGAGGAGGGGGAGCTGAGCAGGGGGATCTGGGGAGCGGAGGAGGGGGAGATCAGGGGGGTGGATAATGACAGTGGGGGGCCATTGAGGGGACCCCCAGAAATAGCGGCATCTCTATGCGATCTGACCTGTCAGATCGCATAGAGATGAAGCGGAGGCGGCGGGTTTTGCCGCCGGCATTTTTAGATGGTTAGGGGGTGGGGGGGATGATCCCCCGTACAGGGGGTCTTGGGGAAGGTAGGGGTTAATGCTCTCACTTTGATCCGACATGTGTTTTCATGTCGGATCAAAGTGAAAGCAGTTTTACCGGCACTTTCACTTTTTCTAATGTGATGATCGGTAAATGGTGCTTACCGGTCATCACATTACAGGTGCCGGTAAAACACTAGCCAATTCTTAATCTCTAGGGTCTCAGTTACAATCGGTACGCTGACACCCTAGAGATTTTAGCTACAGGGGCAGCGCTACAGGGCTTTTTTCTGCCTGACGTCTACAGACGTCGGCTAGGCATAAGTACCCTTTTTTTCCGACGTCTGTAGACGTAAGGCTGTCGTTATGAGGTTAAGCATTGGGGAGTCAGACAAAAGGAACCTTTGGTAGAAGGACGGGCACGTTGGGGGCTAATGGAAGCGCAAGCACTTAATTGAAGTGAGGAAATGTTTAACCTGCAAGTATTGAAAATATGTGTTGGTTATCCATCCTGGGTTCGTCAGTACACAGAGTGGGGAAGGGGACTAAAGAGCCATCCCGGATCAAGTCCCCCAGCGTGCAGGGCCGATTTTAGACAAAGTGGGGCCCCGGGCAAAAACAAAAATGGGGACCTATATTTAGCACTGAAATGATATTACCAGTACTTCCATAGCTTTTAATAAGGCACATTACTGATACCTGGCATCCATGCACCTCACCAGGTGTGTCGATGTATCATCATCAGCTAATATCACCTCCCGATACAACAATCAATGACGCTGCACAACCACTTTAAGTTTAAGTAGATTCACTTAGGCCCCTTTCACGTGTTTTTTGAAAATGCGGCAGATCCGGCAGATTTACTGCATCTGCCGCATCTTCCGCCTAACGACCGCGCTTACGATTCACTTGCGGCATGCCCCATGCATTTCTTATGGGGCTTGAGGCAAGTGCGGTTTTATAGGTTGCTGACCCCATATTTTTTCGTGGCTTCAAGTGCCGCATCTGCCGCAACCAGCAAAACCGCACTTGCCGCACCCGACTGCAAGCCCCATAGACAATGCATGGGGCTTGCCGAATCGGTGCCGCAAGTGTGGCCATTAGGCAGAAGATGCGGCAGATGCCTCTTGTGCCCGTCACCGTTCATGGTCTTAGACTGCTCCTGTCAGCGATTTTGCCTTCTCGTCTACAGAGGGGTGGCTTCTCCACTCTGTTGATGAGCGTCATAGCCAACGTCACGCTTATTGACAGCTGGTCTCCCCCAATCAGGCTGTCATTCAGAGTGACATTGGCTATGCTCTCACTTCCACAAGGCAGAGCGGAAAAGAAGCAACTGGTCTGTTTACTCCGCCATGCTGTCCCCGGCAGGAGAGGTCTGTTACCACTCTATGCCAGAGGTGAACGGCACCAAGCACAACAGGCAGGTAGGTGGCAGCTACCTGCCTGTTACTGTTTGGGCACATTTTATTTTTTTTAAATCTTGTATATACAAAGGAATTGTCTGGTGATAAATTATTATCTAGCCAAAGGATAGGTGATAAGTTATTGATCATGGGGAATCCGACCACTGGGACCAACAATGATTGGCAGAACAGGGAACTCCTGCCCGGTCTGCACTCCAGTCATTCCCTATGGGGCTGATGACTACTATGATTGTTTTTTTTCCAGCAGCCTCATTAAGAATTAATGGATTAGCGGTCACTCGTTCCCCATTCTGAACTTTGGGGTAGGTAACAGAAGTTGGACATTCACCCGATCAGATGACATGTTTTTACTGAACTACCCCTTTAACCTCCTTTTACTGTATGTGTTTTAGACCTTAACCCCTTAAAGACAGGGGTATTTTGGGTCTGAGGCCGGCTTCAAACTGCGTCTGAGATCCGATCCGTAGCTGTCTGCTTGAAGCAGACAGCCGTGGACCGGATCAGCACACAGGACCGGGGGGCTATGATGCCCTCCGATCCTGTGTGCAGCCGCACGCAGTCGCTGACAGGTCAGGACCGCGGCGCCCGCGGTCCTCACCTATCAGCAGCAGGAACTGCGTGCGGCTGCACACAGGATCGGAGGGCATAATAGCCCCCCGGTCCTGTGTGCTGATCCGGTCCGCGGCTGTCTGCTTCAAGCGGACAGCTACGGATCGGATCTCAGACGCAGTCTGAAGCCGACCTTAGGAACACAGTAATTGTTTTCATGTTTCAATTGTAATGAGGTGTACAATTCAGATTGTATTATCGAAATTGACAGTGAAATGAACTGTGCACAGTCCGCACTTGTCCACCAGGGGGCATCAGTGGACTGTACAATCACAGAGCTGGGAAACTCCCAGCCATCTCTTTTGTTTACCCAGGAAGTGAAAGAGCTTAGTACAGACACAGAGTTGAACAAGAGAACATCTACCTGTGGATGTCTGTTGAAAGAGGGCTACTTTGCAACACCTTGCCGGAGAAATCACCCCGCAGAAGCCCCTGTGACTGATCCTGGGCCACTGGACTTTGGTACTGTGACTCTGGCCGCTCTGCAAAACCTTGCCCGCCGAGCACCCAGAGTGCATGTGCTGGGGCCGTGACCGACATAAGGGAGCCATTTGTGCTGCTGTGATCTCCCTTCTGCTGTTGCTCTGTGTGCCCTGAGACTGGGAGAGACAGACTGTTACCTGCAGAAGGAGACCAAAGAAGAAGAGTGGTGAGATCCCCAGGCCTGCTACGTGGGAGTGACATCTTCTTCTGTGATAGACTGGTACGTGATTTTAGGGAAAGTTAGGGAAAGATACCTTCATTGTTGTGTTTTTTTCTTGCTGCGTACCCGGCAGAAGTGAAGATCCAGAGACTCTAATATATACAAGTGCGCATATAGTTCGGTTGACTGTGATATAAACATGTTTTACAGTAAAGAAACGTTATTATCGGTTAAACCTGAGTATGGGGATTCTGTTGAGAAAGATCATACACACACACCCGCGGCCTTACCACCGGTCGCTACATCTGGCGTAGTCGGCAGGATGTGTGATCAACAGAATCTCCTCCCGGTAGTAGCTTATAACCAGACTTATACTACGGCCTGCAGGTCCATATCTGGTGCCAGCACTCCGAACAGTGACACGGAGGAATTGAAGCAGATAGTAGCAGAGTTGCAGAAACAGATACTGCAGCTACAGCTCAGGCTAGACCAACAGGCGGACAGGCAAGCGAGACAGCAACCCAGTCGGCCTATGGGAAGGTGCTGGACATGCGGCGACCCCCGCCATAGGGCAAACCATTGTCCGCATCCTCCACCCGTGGTCCGATATACCAGAACCAGCAAGCCATGCCCCACAACAGCAGCCACCTTTAAACTAGACGCCCCAGCCAAAGCGGTTCGCTCGGCAGGGGAGATCAGGGAAAAGGGTGTGAAGAGACAGAGCCAGACCGATAAGCAAGTACTGGCCACTCGGGTCCAGGGGACAGTGAAGTGGTTTAATGTCCGCGATGGGTATGGCTTCATCAACAGGAATGACACAAAGGATGACGTGTTTGTACATCAGACTGCCATAAAGCGTAACAATCCTCGTAAGTGCCTCCGCAGCGTTGGTGATGGGGAGGTGGTACAGTTTGATGTTGTGAAGGGAGAGAAGGGTACAGAGGCCGCCGACGTCACCGGTCCCGGGGGTGTTCCCGTTAAAGGAAGCAGATTTGCCCCCAACCGGCGCCGCTACCGCCGGCGATCCTACTCTCCCCGGGTAGAAAATGTGACTGAGTTTATTGGAGATATTGTGAGCCCTGAACAAGGGAGCGAAGGTGAACGGGGGGATGACGGTTTCCCCCAACAGAGGTCCCTACTCCGCCGGAGATCAATCCCTGTGATATCAACGGCCATCACTGCCTTGGAGCCGATGGTTGTTGACAGGGACTGTCAACCTTTAAGTGGGGGGGTATGTAATGAGGTGTACAATTCAGATTGTATTATCGAAATTGACAGTGAAATGAACTGTGCACAGTCCGCACTTGTCCACCAGGGGGCATCAGTGGACTGTACAATCACAGAGCTGGGAAACTCCCAGCCATCTCTTTTGTTTACCCAGGAAGTGAAAGAGCTTAGTACAGACACAGAGTTGAACAAGAGAACATCTACCTGTGGATGTCTGTTGAAAGAGGGCTACTTTGCAACACCTTGCCGGAGAAATCACCCCGCAGAAGCCCCTGTGACTGATCCTGGGCCACTGGACTTTGGTACTGTGACTCTGGCCGCTCTGCAAAACCTTGCCCGCCGAGCACCCAGAGTGCATGTGCTGGGGCCGTGACCGACATAAGGGAGCCATTTGTGCTGCTGTGATCTCCCTTCTGCTGTTGCTCTGTGTGCCCTGAGACTGGGAGAGACAGACTGTTACCTGCAGAAGGAGACCAAAGAAGAAGAGTGGTGAGATCCCCAGGCCTGCTACGTGGGAGCGACATCTTCTTCTGTGATAGACTGGTACGTGATTTTAGGGAAAGTTAGGGAAAGATACCTTCATTGTTGTGTTTTTTTCTTGCTGCGTACCCGGCAGAAGTGAAGATCCAGAGACTCTAATATATACAAGTGCGCATATAGTTCGGTTGACTGTGATATAAACATGTTTTACAGTAAAGAAACGTTATTATCGGTTAAACCTGAGTATGGGGATTCTGTTGAGAAAGATCATACACACACACCCGCGGCCTTACCACCGGTCGCTACACAATTACTGTGTTTCAAGTAGTTGACATCGCCATATGAAGTAGGTGTTTCTCACAATGAATAGGAATTTAATGGTATCATTTTGGCTTGTATACATGTTGAAAAACTTTTTGTATTGAAAATATTAATTCTGCAGTTTTTTTTATATGGTTTCAAAAGTGATAATGTCACTGTGCTCACCAACAATCGATCATTGCATTTTGCATTCATCAGAAAACCATGCGAACATGCACAGTTCTAGAAACCGAGCTGCTGCTGCCGATCCCTGGACCTGGTGGTCCTGTGTCTGTTAAGCACAGTGACATTATCACTCCTGGTGCCAGTGCACAGTGCAGGCATCCAGGTGAATGACAGTGGGTATTCCTCATTATATTTTTTATCACTTTATCACGGTGTTGCACGCCATTGAATGAGAAATCCAAATGTCCGAGAAAGAAAAAGCCAGGCGGCACTCACCGAATTTCTGTGATCCTTTTATTCGTCCAGTGTTTTACAAGACATAATCAAGCGGGGAGAGGGAGTGGGGAGTATGCAGACGACGGCTGCCGTTTCTCGGAGTAGTGCCGGGTCCAGTTCCTGAAATATAAATATAGTTGTACTACATTTGACCACTCTAATTTACATTTTTTTTTACATTTTCTTGCTCCCCCATAGGAGCCCTACATAACCCCCTATACAAGATGAGCCCTTACATAGCCCTCTATATACAATATGAGCCCACACATAACCTATCTACAGAGTATGAGCCTCCACACAAGCCCCCTATATACAGGATGAGCACTTACATAGCCCTCTATATACAGTATGAGTCTCCACATAGCCTCTATATACAGTATGAGCCCTCAAATAGCCCCTATATACAGGATAAGCCTCCAGATAGCCCTTATATACAGTATAAACCTCCACATAGCCCTATTTACAGTACAAGCCTCACATTGCCTTCAGCATACATTTCAAGCCCCACACAACCCTGTATATATAAGCACACATGATTATGTGACGTCTTTGTGTCTGCAGTCCCACACAATGATTGGTGGAAGACGGAGCCAGCAGGACTGCCCTCCACCAATGTGAGTGATCACTGCTGTGCGCATCCTATGGAGATAGAAGAGATATCGAGTAGTGGGTAGAGGGAGGGGACTGGAATAGTCAGGCTGTATGTCCACGATCAGGATTCTAGAAAAGCAGAGGGAGACACAGAGAGGCGCAAATAGGTCTTATTGTTGGGATAAGATTGTTTGACCATGAGTGTATGTGCTCAACTGGTTCGGTTGTGATAACCCACAACCAGTTTGCTCGCCTGGACAGCTGCTGCTGCATCCGCACTTCCACGTGCACAGTGGTGGTATATTCAAAAATCCAGAGTAGTGCTTGTATGATCCGCGCTGCCGTCGGTATAAAAGACAAGGAAGACAAGGCTTCTTCAATACTGCTCCTTTATTCCCAACTCTTTTTGGTGCTTCCCAGCACCTAAGCGTGTATCCCTGATGAAAATGCTGGGACGGCACTGAAATGCGTTGGGAATAAAGGAGCAGTATTGAAGAAGCCTTGTCTTCCTTGTCTTTTATACCCAAGGCAGCACCGATCATACAAGCACTACGCCTCTGGATTTCTGAATATACCACGATCAGGATTAGCAGTTTTTTGTACGCAGTGTGTTTTCGCTGTGCCCAGAATCCTGATTGTGGGCACAGATGCCATGTTCTCCCACTAAGGACACTGGTGTCTTTGCAGAAGAGATGCAGTGTCTCTAGATCGTGGGCACTTCACCTCAAAGGGCCCGATGTGGCCTGTGAGTTGCACTTTGTCCACGCCTGGGCTAGCAGTCTGGCTATAGGACATCGTGTATGGATCAGTCCTCTGCAGGACTCTGTATGGTCAGATCTGCAGCACTTGTGTCTGGGGCACAGTGAGACTTATGGCAGCACTTTGACCCTTCATACTGGTCGGTAGCCGATGGCCTCATACTGAGTGCCCGACTCCTGACTTGAATGAGGAGTCAAAGTGCAGCAATAAATCCCTCTGATCCTACATTGAGGTATCCAGCCCTGGGCATGTGAGGAAGTGAGCAGGGTCCGGCCATCTCCTGCCTGCACAGACATTATCTATAATTTCTCGTGCCCAATCACTGTCTGGAGGCCTCACTTACCAGGATACTACAATGTCAGACCTCCCCCGCTGCTCACAGTCTCCTCTCCAGATGGCAGCATCATATGAGTACTATGCTGTGATGCAGGCGGCCGGCACATGTACTCATTTTAAGGTACAGTGCCGGCCGCTGCCTGTGAATTAGCAGATGACTGGGTCGGGGTCCTCAGCACGGCCAGTGCAGGACATGAGATAGAGAGATCATCAGCACATCCAGTTTTTTTGTGACTAGAGGCCAGTCTGTACCTGGCTACAAATCACTGGATATGCTGATGATCTCTCTCTACTGTCACACCCACTAGGGATCGGGGTACTCAGAGCCGGACAGTACTATCTCTCTCTTCCTGGGGGGAGGCTATGGTGGTGTGACCCAGTTCCGTGGTCCCAGAAGCGGCAGTCAAAAGGGTTGGGGATTATTTAAAAGGGAGTATATAGAGTTTTCGTGATGCCACGTGTGGCGTGTGGTCAATGTGGACCACCGCTGCCGTATTCCTGCTGGGGGACGATGATGAGGGGCAGCTTAGATGATAAGCCCTCCACGGGTTGATTTGATTGCACAGACTGGGAGGTGTTATGTGCCAGGATACATAATGATGATGTTAATGAGGTTACCGGGAGAGTTACTGATTACATCAACTTTTGTACTGACAATATTGTACCTATTCATGAGATTCGGTGTTATGCAAACAACAAGCCTTGGATTACAAAAGAATTGAAACATCTACTAAAGAGGGAAAAAACAGCTTTTAAAAGGAAATACAAGGAGGAGATGAAAATTGTACAGAGAGACTTAAAGGGGAAAATTAAGATTGCCCGTGAAGCATTCAGAATTAAATTGGAAAATAAATTGTCACACAACAACTCCAGAGAAGTGTGGGCTGGAATGAAGCTATTGACTGGGTTTAAGGCAAGGTCAGATCAGGGGGGTGGGGGGCTGATCATGGCTAATGAGATGAAATAGTTTTTCAACAGATTCAACGATAAATGTGCAATGTCAACAGGGGAGAAGGCCGGGGAGAGACAAGCAATATCAACTGGGAGGAGGAAGTTGGAGACTTTCTTGATCTCAGAAAATGATGTGAGGGAACAGTTTAGTAAGCTGGTCATTGGTAAAGCAGCAGGGCCTGATGGTATCTGTCCAAGTGTCCTCAGAGTGTGTGCAAATCAGTTGTGCTCTGTCTTCCAGCACCTGTTTAACTGGAGCTTACAATCACAGAGAGTACCAGTTCTATGGAAGACTTCTTGCCTGGTGCCGGTTCCCAAGACTACCTTCCCGAGCTCCCATAACGACTATAGAATGGTGGCCTTAACATCGCATGCGATGAAGTCCTTGGAGAGAATTGTACTTGCCTACTTGTGTCCGAGGGTGTCTGCTTTTATGGACCCCCTTCAGTTTGCGTATCGGCAGAGTCTAGGGGTGGACGATGCTGTAGCATATCTGCTACAAACAGTACATTCCTTTTTGGACAATGATGGAACCACTGTACGTGCCATGTTCTTCGATTTCTCCAGTGCATTCAACACCTTACAGCCACTATTATTACGTAAAAAGCTGGTTGAAATGGCGGTTGATGAGGGACTAGTGAATTGGATCATTGATTACCTGTCGCACAGGCCACAGTTCGTAAGGTTGGGGGCGGCCGTATCGGATAGTGTTCGGAGCAGTGTTGGAGCCCCTCAGGGAACGGTGCTGTCGCCATTCCTTTTTACGTTATACACAGCTGATTTTCAGTATAAATCAGACCTTTGTCACCTTCAGAAGTACTCTGATGACTCAGTGATAGTCGGAGGTATTGAGAGAGGCCGGGGGGAGGAGGAATACAGAAGGGTGGTCTCGGACTTTGTTGACCGGTGCCAGGCTAACCATTTAGAACTCAACGTAAAGAAAACCAGGGAGTTGGTGTTGAGTTATGGAAGGTGCATGAAGGATTGCTTACCTATCACTATTGATGGTCAGGATGTGGAGATGGTGGAGAATTTCAAATATTTGGGGGTTCACCTGGACAGCAAGCTTGATTGGAGGTGCCATATGGAGAAGGTTTGCAAGAAAGGGATGAGTAGACTTTACTTCCTAAGGAAATTAAGGTCGTTTAATGTGTGTAGCAAAATGCTTGAAATGTTCTACCAATCTATTGTGGCGAGTGCAACCTTTGCTGCAATAATATGCTGGGGTAGTAGTGTGCGCACAGCTGACGCTAATAAGCTGAATAAACTTATCAAGAAGGCTAGTGCGGCGGTGGGTCTACAACTTAGGACTTTCGAGGAGGTATTAGAGGATATAATTAATAAGAAATGCAAGGCTATAATGAGCAACAATACACACCCGCTCTCTGAACTGTTTGCGAAGCAGAAGAGCACATTCAGCAAGCGCCTAATCCAACTAATGTGTAAAAAGGAAAGATACAGAAAATCGTTTGTTCCGACAGCTGTGGTGATGTTTAACAAATGTATAAGTGTAAAGCGTCCCAAGACTATCTGAAGTTCTATGTGTATGGGGGGAATAGGTGAGGTACATGTACCAGTCTACCTACATCTGCTGTCCATATAGACTTATTTTGTAAAGTGTGAAATGTTCTTGATCTTTGTTCTGCTGCTGTAATACTGTAATTTCCTCCGGGATCAATAAAGTTTATCTTATCTTATCTTATCTGGGTACGGCTGGTTGTCCCCAGGGCAGGTGTGATGAGGGGTTAGGCGCTCTGGGCGCTATTTTCGTCTCTTTATCTGCAGGTGCAGAGTTCACTGCAGCTTTACGAAATATCAGTCTCACACACTTTTGAGCTGACTGGGTACTTTACTTGTGGCACGGAAACACAGTTCACAACAGTCACAGTTGTTTCCCACCGCCACCACAGCTCCGGGCCCAGGTTCTTACTGCAGCATAGACGGTTCCTCTGCGTCACTCCCCTCAGTGTACCTTTCAGGCCTTTCAGTTCTTTACTGTCCTCATCTACGGGTTCGGTCCGGCCGTCACAGGCTCTGTAGTGAGTAGTCCCCATTCTTGGGTCACTAGCCCTAGTACGATGGCATTATCCTACTCCGTAGTGGTAGTCAGGTCACGGGGCATAGAGCCCCCGCACCCCTCCGGGATGTCTTGTGGTTAGGGTCGTGTAGTTTCCCCAGTCACATCTACAGAGCCTGCTGTAATGGGACAAAATGCCGGAATGCCCGCGCTGCCACCAAGAATCACCAGGAAACGAAGAGTTAACTGGGCAGATTTTTCTTTTATTCTATCCTATGCGTTTCAGAGCCTCTATCCGAGCTCCTTCCTCAGGGAACACCGGTTGTGGGTGACACAACCGAGCCAGGTGAGCAGTTCCTGATATACACCGTTATAACCCTTTGTAAAAAGGATAACACCCTATGCGCATTTATCTCACGTTTACAGGTTGACATCTACAGAGCTGGCTCTCAGGCTGTCCTGGCCTAGCCTACCAGTGACCCAGGTTTACTTTGGCTCACCAGGCTCCTTCTGTCTATCAGCTTGAGGATCAGTCCCTTCTCCACCCTCCAGGCCAAGCTCCCTCCTGGGCAATTACCTCCAGGCTATCCGGGAGACTCACTGCTGTTCTGCCTCCTGGGCATTCTACCTCCAGGGCTCCTCGATCGATCGTCTCGCCCAACTTAGTGTTCCAGTGTTTTATTACTGTTCCTCAACACACTTGTCTGTGGTGTCTCTTCTCCCCCCACCCACACTGCTCTAAAGTCCCGCCACCCCTTGTCAAACATAAAGAGATTGGCTCAGGGTCGGAGTGTGTCTGTGTGTGGGAGTTTTGCGAGTTGATCATCTTACCTCGTCTAGCTGCAGTTAAGACTGTGGCCGCCTGTGTCGCAGGGGCGCCACACTACCTCATGTCCTGCAGAGGCCACGCTGCCCACTGTAATCTGTACCTCCATCATGTCAGGATTGCACTGTTCACCTCATCTCAGTCTTTGGACCTGACAAGCTGAACAGTGCGGCTCCCTCTCCCGACATTTGTTGCTGCGATGGAGATACATAGAACACTGACAGCCCGGCATTCAGCAAGACAAGAGGCAAAGAAATAAGTACATTTCCGCCCCAAAAAGCATGGCTAGGGACTCTGGGCAAGTGCCCAATCTTCCCCCACCCCAAACGCCGGCCCTGCCAGCGTGAGGAACCCAGCCTCAGTTCAAGGGGTAAGATTCAGGCAAGGTATATGGAAGGAGAGGGCCTTAATGCTGATTGTCCCCACCGGAAGAGAGACCCAGGCCCCAACGATCTGACGCCAACTTGCAAGGGTGGCTTGCATAGTTAAAAGATTCGGCCAGACTTTGGGGGGGTGAAGGGATTCCGCCTCTTAGAGGAGGCAGAGTGAGCGTCCTCTAACGAGGTGTGATTCTTTTTGGACCCAGCCTAGTCCCTCGGAGGGGGACAACCAGCATTTAGCCACCTTAGGTATAGTGGCCTTGTGGTAGCCAGAAATATTAGGGACATCCATACCACCTTGAGAATACGGGAGGAACATAATCTCTAGGCCTCTTATTAGTCCAGATGTATCTGTTAACCAAGGACTGGAGTATAGCGAGGAACCTGATCAGGAGAGCAATAAGAGACCGAAAGACATAAAGTATTTTAGGAAGAACAAACATTTTGAAAGCGTGCATGCGAGCAATCCATGATAGGGACAACAGAGGGTGCCTGGAGATTTCAGTATTCAGCATGGAGAGCAAATTTGCCATATTACTGGAGGCCAGTTTCCGTGAGTTAGTGAGAGTGATTCCCAGGTATGGTATCCTTTCATCCTTACAGCAAAAGGGGAATTCAAGCTTTAATCGGTCTCAAAGGGCCGGCGGAACAGCAATAGGAAAAATAAGGGACTTACTCGCATTCTGTTTATAATAGGAGTCCGAGGAAAAGCAGGCCAGGGACAACATGATAGCTGTTGGAGAAGTCTCTAAGTGATTATGATATATATCAGCAGGTGCTGATGGGGACCCACACAATATCCAGAAATTTTTTCATTTGACCTAATGGACACCCCAAGGATTCTATAGCTAAAGAGATAATGATCAGGGAGAGGGGACAGCCCTGGCGGGTTCCATTGGAGGTTTGAAAGGGAGAAGACAGTAATCCTGAAGAGAGCACCCAAGCGTTAAGGTTTGAGTAGAGGCAGAGCAGGGCCGACAGGATCGGACCAGCAAATCCAAATTTGGCCAAAACAGAAGAGAGGAATTTCCAGTGTACCCTGTCAAACGCTTTCTCTGCATACACTGGGGACCCCAGACCTCTCAGCAATGTCGATAAGGTTCAACATACGCCAGGTGCCGTCTTCAGCCTGCCTACCGGCGACAAGTCCAACTTGGTCTGGATTGATTAGGGACAGGGATATGTGGTTCAGTCTAGCTGTCCCGACCCAGGTCCTTGGGGTACTCGGTCCAGGGATTGCAGTTAACGGATTGGGTTGTGACGGGCGGCCGGTGCCCAGTTCCGGGCGCTGGAGCCGCTTTTAATAAAGCGTATTTGTTTAATAAAAGTAAAATGTCTCATGACGCCACCTACGGTTCCTGGTAAGATTGTCGGCGCTACTTGCAGACCTCCGGGGTGATGATGAGGAAGCTAGTTGATAACGCTCCCTGTAGGTGGAGCAGGGTCTCCGGGGCAGTTGTTGTGAATAGGGATTTACACTGGGAAGCAGCTCATCCAGCGGCTCTGTCACAGTCTTAACAAGGAAACAAGTGTGCGGCTCCTCAGGCGCAGGCAAATAAAGTACGTCACACAGTCTTTATCTCTGAACTGGCAGGTTTGTAGTGCAGGCAAACAGGTGATACAGCCTTACGGGTCGTGCTGGCCTGGGTGGTCACCAAGGGAACTAGGATGACTCACTTAGGACCCTCGGTGGTGTGCCTGACATTCCACTCCAGTCCCTTACTGCGCTCTCTCGACTGCTTCCCTTCAGCGCACTTGCGTGCAGAGCCCTTAGCCAGCTCCCACGGATGCTCTCTGGGGGACTCCACTTCTGGTGCCCGGACCCTATAAGGGGCCTTTTGGGGATTACGCCCGGCCACAACTTCCTACAGAATCTGGGCCTCTGGTTTAGCGGCTCGGGAATGAACACCCACACCGCTCTCAGAGCCGGTCCTCCATTCCGGGACTGAACCCCTCCAGCCGGTGGTCGTACCAGGCCTGGATTCGGGCGCACCGTAATCCCTGCTGTCCCTAGGATCTCCTTCTGTCAGGAGGATCTCTCCTGAGACGTCCTCCACTGTACTCCTCACAGCCTTTCAGACTAACTGTCTTCCCGCTCTTCCACTAACCCACCTAGCTCCTCCTACCGAGACTGGGTCTACCTGGCAACGGGTCCACCCAATACTCTGCTCTAAGGTGTGTGGATGGGTGTTGTGAGAGTCCTTAGTTAGCATCCTAGCTCCCCTGTAACAGGGATACTACGCACTCTTATCTAGGTGGAGTACGCCTCCGTGGCGTCCTGACCAGTGGGGCACCATATAGACGCAAGAAGTTTCAAGTCATAATTCAATAGGGGAATAGGGCAGTAACTTCCAGGATCTTCTCTAGGTTTACCGAGTTTAGGTATAATGATAATAGTAGCTTGGAGGCTCGAGGAAGAAATCGAGCTTGTGTGCTGGTGGTTAAAGACTCGTAGAAGAAAAGGAGCCAATGTAGAGGAGAAACATCTGTAATAATCATTAGATAGATCACCAGGTCCCAGGGCAGAGTGGAGTTTGGTAGACTTAATAATTTGCCTTACTTCAGTCAGCGAAAAGGGAGAGTTTAAGGAATCTAGTTGTTCTGGTGAAAGTTTGGGGAAAGAAAGAGTCTAAATAAGCTTATATGTCGTCTTGGGTTGGGGATGGGTGTCAATATCATCCTTCAGGTTATATAGCCTTGAGAATTAGTGGGTGAACACCTCAGCAATAAGGGTATGTGCTCACAGTCCGGAGGAGCTGAGTGAAGCCGCGGGTGGCCGCAGGGAGACCGCAGTCGCCCTGTACTCACCATGTGTGGAGGGTGCGGGGCGGTTTCTCCCTGCAGTCACCCGATGGGAGCTGCTTCCGACTACGCAGCATGAAATGAAACATGCTGGCAACCCACACCGCAGCTCCAAACACGCTGCGGGCGGGTTAAGCATAGTGAGGATGTCATTTCTGAATATCCCATTCACTATGCTTATACTGTACTAAGCAGCGTTTTGGATGCAGCAGCAAGACGCTGCGTCCAAAACGCTGCGTATACTGACGGTGAGCAGCACACAGCCTTAATGTGATCACCCATGTGATCTCTCATGGCCTCAATATGGGACAGGCTCTCACGCTTTTTAATACACCTGGAGAGTAGCGCACCAGCTCTATCATTCATAACGTAAAAGGAAGTCTTAACTTTCCTCATATTTTTCTCATGTTGCTCCAACAAGAAAGTTTTAAGCTGTATGTGAACCTGGATAATTTGCTTAGAGAGAAAAACAGATGTAGATGTTGCAACGAGGCCAAGAGAGATGACCTAGTACTTTCTTTGTCCTTTTTAATTTGGGACAATTTTTGTAAAAAGACAGCGCGGATATAGGCCTTATGGGCCACCCAGAGCGTCTCGTCCGTCACGTCTTGAGAGTCATTGAGTGAGAAAAATTCAGAAAGTCTCACTTCGACCCCCTCTCCCACATCACGTCTAGTCAGAAGCCCGGGGTTTAGTTTCCATTGCCATGGAGCCTAAGGTCTAAACGCCAAGGAAAGTTCCAGACTCACGGGGCATGGTCTGACCACGATATAAGGCCAATTTCGGCCGACACACAAGAAGAGGAAGGCGCCAGGTGGAGCGCTGAAACATGTTGGAGAATAAAGATTAAGCTTGAAATAACTTCCTGCATCCCAGGTGATTCCTTGGTACCCGGTGGCGCGGACTGTCATACACCTTTTCCCAGCTTCCTGACACAAGAAGAGAGGGTCTTGCTGTCAACTAGGAAATAGTCGATCCTAGAATAGGATTTATGCCTGTATGAGGAAAAGGTGTAGTCTCTCTCCTTGGCGTACAGATATCTCCACGTCATGCAAATGTCTCTCTCTACAAACAGGTCCTAGTTCGCTCTGACCTGCATCAGAGCTCAAAGAGCAGTCCAATGCCTTGGACAGAGTGACATTAAAGTCCCCACATATAATGATTCCACTTTTCCCCACCTCGTCCATGGATTTTAAAACAGATCTACAGTAAAAAACTTTGCAGGGGAATAGTTAGGTGCATATACGAGGTGCATATACGTTGACAATAGTATACTTTATATAGAATCGGCTATTGTACAAACGAGGATAATAAACCGTCCACTGGGGTCTGCGATCTCCCAGAGGAGTTTAAAAGAGACAGAATGCTTAATAAAAATGCAAACACCAGCCTTCTTTGAAGCATGGTTAGCAAAAAAGGCTGTAGGAAAAATGCGACTGTGGACCCGTGACACCTTTCAGGAGGTTAGATTCCTGCACACACAGATTGTCTGCTTTGGTACGTCTGACTTCAGACCACAACATAGATCGTTTGGCCATTGAGTTCAGGCCGTTGACATTCAAAGTAACAATTTTTACACTCATGGAGGAAACAGATCAGAAGGTGAAAATGAATAGAGCTCACCAGACTCAGGGAGATGGGGACAGGGAGAGAGAAGAGGAGGGAAGCAAAAGGGAAAAAGAACATCAAACATGTATGTAAACTAAACAGGCAGACCTCAGTCTGCAGAGAGGGGAATATATCAGCACTGGGAAAGAAGGTAACAAGGAGAAAAGTTCCCAACACTGAGGCGGAGGGGAATTCACCCCCCGCAGGCAGGGACTACAAAAAACCTATGGCCTGACACAGTAACATTAGCCGAGGCCTAGTGGGTTCATCTTGGTGTCTCCCAGTTTAACGTCATCCACCTCCTGTTAAGAGATCGACCGGGCGGAGGGCTCTCTTTCCTAGAATGGGGCAGCATCTGCCATTCACTGAGAGCCTGATACAGCTTCTTAGGCGAGTGAAAAACATATCAAGTCCCTTCATGCGTGAATCGGATTTTCACCGGAAAACCCCAACTGTATGGGATGTTGTCATCTCTTAAGATTTTGCACATGGAAGCAAATTCCCGTCGTCTAGCGAGGGTCCCTGCAGAGAGATCTGGAAAGACTGCGATCTTGGAGAATGACTCAGGGAGGTCCTGCCGGCCTTTCATCGCTTGTACAAAGTCCTCTTTCACCGCATGCAGGCCAGAACATTCCTAGGCAAGGACTGGTTAAAGTGGGGTGGCTTGGGGATCCGGTTAATTTTTTCAATCCCAAGGGAACCTACAGAAGGATCAGGGAGGACCTCTTTAATGAAGTCAGTGAGAAAGGCAGCCAGATCAGGGTCTTTTACGGACTCAGGGATACCTTGCAATTTTATGTAACATCTTCTGGATCTGTCCTGCAAGTCCCATATTTTTAGTTGATGGGCTGTCATACATTCTTCCATGGCGGCATAAACATCAGCCAGGGCATTATGTGCGGCCACGTATTCTGCTATTTTCTGCTCAATGTGACCTGTGCGATCACCCAAGTTGTTAATGTCCCTCCGCAGCTCCCCAATCATACCTTTCATTTCATCATGCAGCGCTTTCCTGAGGGAGGATAGGAGACATTGCATCACACCCTGTGTGAGCGGGATGTCATCAAACTCCAGAGCTGTGTTGCCTTTGGATGATGAGTGGGAAGATGCAGAGCGGGAGTGGGAGGCCGGTGCCATGTTGCATTGAGGAGCCGTCTCCCTGCTGAAGAAGTCTGTGAGTTTTGCAGGGGTTTCACGGGACTTCAGGTGACCTTGCGGTGATCCTTGGGCGGTACCGCTACTTCAGGGTGGTTGTGTCGGCCTGTGTGAGCCGCGGTGAGCTGGTAATTAGTCTGTGGCTGCGGGAGCTCTCAGCCTATGCGACCGCTGCCATGAGCTACCAGGCCACACACCCCTACCTATTTATTAAGAGTCCCAACAACATACCCTCCAACGATAATCCACCACGAGATCGCAAGCCGCAATCTTAGCTCTGCTGCATCAGAACTCGAGCTGAAGGAGGAAGCATTACAATTGTAGCTATAGGTCAGAGAATGTCTGCTATTTTTTTCTGTTCAAAATTCGGCGCACAATACACAGATCGCACATGGACCACACACAGACCACAATCAGACAAAAAGCGCATTGGGTTTTTTCATCCTATTTTATATACTCTAAAAATCTAGGATGGCAAGCTAGATGGATAGTTAGATCTCAAACAGCTATATAATGTCTTACCCACTACATATTGTAACTTTGCACCATTCATTGCCTTTCATATGGCACTAAAGGGTGTTTAGTCTGAATTTAGCCTAAAAACCTTTTTTAAAAAACGAAGTGGGATCCCTCCTATTTTTGGAAAACCAGCCAAGGTAAAGCCGACAGCTAGGGTCTGGTATTCTCAAGGTGGGAAGGGCTATGATGATTGGCCCTCCCCAGCCTAAACATAGCAGGATGCAGCCTCCCAGAACTGGCGCTTCCATGAGATGCGAAAATCCTGGCGTTTCTTCCCGCTGCCCTGGTGCCTGTGGCAGTCGATGTAATGGTATTGTGCAAATAGAGTCCGTGGAGCCTCGTTTAGGAGTCTCAAAAACGCAACTAGCCTTCCCTGGAGGAATATCTGGCTAGTTCTCTGTTTGAGACTCCTAAACGAGGCTCCACGGACTCTATTTGCATGTTCGTAATTCCCAGGGGGCAATGCACCTAGGATTTCCCTGTGTTTGAGCGCTTTTGCCGGTGTTTTCCTTGACTGGTCTCCCTGAGATCAGTGAGTGTTTTGTGCTAATGCAATGGTATTTGGGTTTGATGCCAGCTGGGTAATGTCCAATGGCATCAAGCCTAGAGATTAGTAATGTCAAGGCGTCAATCAGATACCTGACATGACTAATCAAATCAGTAATGACACAAGTAAACACAACAAAAAAAAAATATTTATTTGAAAAAACACTCCCCAACACAAACCCTCTTTCCCCAATTTATTGGGAGAAAAAATCTGATGTAATCCAGTGAGATATCCCTCTACGATTCTCAGTCTTACAGCATATGGGGGCATCCTATATACTGCCAGGAGACTGACGTGTGATGATCTCAGTAAGGTCAATACAGGTCAGGATCCTCGGGTCACACAGGGGTTAACTGTGATCACATGATGATCTCCAGAGCAGGCGCTGGAGATCATCATGAGATCACACTTGACTTCTGTGTGATCCAAGGATCTTGACCTGTAATGACCTCACTGAAGTCATCACACGTCAGGCTCCTAGCAGAGCAGAGACTGCTCTGTTATGCACAAGCGCTACCAAAATCTTCCCGGATGGACGTGCAGGAAGGAAACACCGGGGAATTCCAGGGAAAAAAATCGGTGGTCAGGGGTTACTGGGGGAAAAAATCCCAGGTGGGGGCAGCAGATGGGAGCAAGGGGGTGAGCGAGCAATGGAAAGGATACTGCTGGATTTTTTTGCGGTGTGAACCATGGTTGATGCCATTTTGAAAATGGGGGCGGGGGGGACATTGACGGTTCAGGGGCTCTCGAAGGTTAACATTTTTCTCTCATCTGACATGTTTGATCATGTCAGATGAGAGAGAAATCATTTTTACCGGTGATGTCATTTTTTTTTATTGTGACCAGGGACCGAACAAAAAACATAATGATTCATCATCTCCAGGGTTCTCCAGCTGAAACCCCAGAGATTTTCTGACACTGGGGGGGTTCTACATACTGTAGCTTTTCCCTTTCTGACGTCTCTGGCTGTCAGAAAGGAAGAAGTACCATCAGAAGCCGACGTCTAGGGTTCTGCAGCTGTGGGGTTAAAATGTGGTTCCCAGAACTAGACACAGTATTCCAGATGAGGTCTAATCAAAGAGGAGTAGAGGGGAATAGATTTTCTAATTGTTACACCCTTTCCAGCATTATCTGCAAAATGTGCGCAGCCACCATCAAACATATTGAAGACGACGTCAATTTTCTGGCAAAAACCACACCGTAGCGGGTTTTTTTTTTTATCACACAGACAAGATTCACCAATAAAATCACATCTTTGTGCTATTTTTGTTTCCACCCTTAAATATTTGTCGCAATATAATGGGTTAAATTTAATTTTCCAAAACTTTTATGCTTAAAAACTTATTGACCTCTATAACAGTTTAAAGTAGACCAATTCTGAATAAAATAAAAAAGTGGAAAGTGCATCAAAAAATTGCGTATATGAAATAATAACGACAGACACTGTAAAGAGGCAAAAACCTCGACGGGTGAGACGGCATCCTACATGGGCAAAGTACATAGTCAAGTATAGATTATAATACATATTTTATAATATATATTTGTATATAATATCTACTTACATAATCGAGCTGTACCATCTGTTACCGTATCCACTTCCGTCCCCATGTCCTTCTACCGTGTTTCCCCGAAAATAAGACACTGTCTTATATTAATTTTTGCTCCGAAAGGTGCACTATGTCTTATTTTCGGGGGGTGTCTTATATTAGCCAAAAAAAATTGACAGAAAACCAGCCACCTATTTCAGTACCTTATCCCACTGCAGCAGCCTCCCATCCCAGTACCGTATCCCACTGCAGCAGCCTCCCATTATCCCAGTACCGTATCCCACTGCAGCAGCCTCCCATCCCAGTACCGTATCCCACTGCAGCAGCCTCGCATTATCCCAGTACTGTACGGTATCCCACTGCAGCAGCCTCCCATTATCCCAGTACTGTACGGTATCCAACTGCAGCAGCCTCCCATTATCCCAGTACTGTACGGGATCCCACTGCAGCAGCCTCCCATTATCCCAGTACTGTAAAGTATCCCACTGCAGCAGCCTCCCATTATCCCAGTACTGTACTGTATCCCACTGCAGCAGCCTCCCATCCTAGTACTGTATCCCGATGCAGCCTCCCATGTGTCTCCACACCCCACACACACACCACACACACACTTTCACTTTCTTACCGTACTTCTTTCTTTTCACTTTCATTCTTCTGCGGTGCTGCTTCGGTGGTGCACAGTGGAGGAGCCCTGGGCCAATCAGAGCGCAGGAGCCCTGGGCCAATCACAGCGCAGGAGCCCTTGGCCAATCACAGCCCAGGAACAATCAGAGGCTACTGACGTCAGCTGGCCCATGATTCCTGCGCTGTGACTGGCGCAGGGTTCATGGACAGAGACCGGCACAGAGCTCCGGAGCTGTGATTCATGGCTGCGCTCCTGGGCGACTCCGTGAGCACTGCAGCGCGGCAGAAGAGCGGTACAGAGTGGCGGGCACCAGACAGTGGGGATAGCGGGGAGCGAGACACAGATGCATGCCCCAGTCTTGTGATCGGTGGCATGCTGAGGAAGTACGCCTTATAATCGGGGGGTGCCTTATATTAGGAGGTAGGGCGCCCCCAAGCATGCCTTACTTTCGGCCGGACCCCTATTTTCAGGGAAACAGGGTATCACGTGACTTCCACCGAAGCTACCATAGTTGCACACCCAAGTGATGGGTGTGCAAAAATGCGCCTGCTAGCCATAGTGGCCCCTTGCACACTACTGCCAATTAGGCCTGACACAAACCCAAAACTGCCGCCTGGAACCGCTACACCACCACTGCCAAAACCGATGAGCTCTACCTGACCCTGGCTCTGCCCGTGCATGTGACTGATCGCATGACTCTGATGTCATCACAGGTCCTGTACAGTCCTGCATCCCAGCTGTGACACGGAGTGCAAGTAGTACAGGGGTCGTGCACAGAAAGTGGGCATAGAGAGCGCACAGAGCAGGCACAACGAGATAGAGAGGGGGAACAGTGGGGCACAGAGAGCACACAGAGGGAGCACAGGGATGCAGAGAAGGGGCACAGAGAGGCCACAGAGAATGCACAGGATAGAAGGGCCACAGAGAGCGCAGAAGAAGCACAGGGAGAAAGAGAGCGAACAGTGGGACCACAGTGAGTGCACAGGAAGGCACAGGGAGGCAGAGAGGGGGCACATAGAGTGTACAGGGAGGTAGAGAGTGCGCAGAGGGGGCACAACAGACAGAGCGCACAGATGGACCACAGAGAGCGCACTGAGGGGGCACAAGGGAGGCAGACAGGGGGCACAGAGAAGCCACAGAGAATGCACAGAATAGAAGGGCCACAGAGAGTGCAGAGGAGGCACAGGTAGAAAGAGATCACACAGAGGCACCACAGAGAGTGCACAGGAAGGCACAGGGAGGCAGAGAGGGGGCACAGAGAGTGTACAGGGAGGCAGAGAGCACACAGAGGGGGCACAAGGAGACAGGGAGTGCAGAGGGGCCACAGAGAGCACACTGAGGACCCACAGAGAGTTGTTCCTGTGCCCTTGTGCCTCCTCTGTGTGATCTCTGTGGTCCTTCGGTTCTGTGTACTCTCTGTGGCCCTCAGGAAGCCAGAAAGGGGGCACTGAGAGCGCACAAAGGGGGCACAGGGAGGCAGAGAGGGGGTACCAAGAGTGCACAGAGAGCGCACAGAAGGAGCACAGGGAGGCGCAGGGAGACAGAAAGCGCACGGAGGGTCCACAGAGAGTGCACAGAAGGGCCACAGAAATGGCACAGGGAGGCAGAGGGGGGCACAGAGAGCGCGCGGAGGGGAGAGAGGGGGCTCAGAGCGGTCACAGGGGCAGGCAAAGAGAGTGCATAATGAGGCAGAGATGGAGCACAGGGGCACAGGGGGGTACAGAGAGTACAAAGGGAGTCACAGAGGGGGCACAGAGGGAGCACAGAGAATGCACAGGAAGGCAGAGAGAGTGCACAGGGGGGAAAGAGAGTGCACGGGGGACACAGAAAGCACACAGGGGGGCAACAGAGAGCACACAGGGGGGCACAAAGAGTGCATATGGTGGCACAGAGGGGGTACAGTGGGTGCACAGGGAGGCAGAGAAGAAGTACAGGGGGAAAGAGAGCGCACAGGGGGACACAGAAAGCACATGGGGGCACAGAGAGCACACAGGGGGGGCACAGTGAGCGCTATGGGCACAGAGAGCGCATACAGGGGGGGCACAGAGGGGGTACAGTGGGTGCAAAGGGAGGCATAGAAGGGGCACAGAGGGTGCATGGGGGGAGCACAGTATGTGCACAGACAGAAACAGTGGGGGGCACAGAGAGCGCACAGTGTGGCAAAGAGAGTGCAGAGGGGGTAGGATTAGCGCATAGGGGGACAGAAAGAGTGCATGGGGGCAGAGAGTGATGGCTGTACAAATACGGCGCCCCTTGGCGGTACTTGCACATTTCGAAGTAATGCCAACGGTACCATTGCCGCCACCCCAAACCGCTGCTGACATATCACTGCCTGATTAAGTGCACATGTGTGTACCTAGCACATTTGCTTACTTACTCAGGCTTTGAACACCTGGGTATACAAAGATGGCAGCGGGACCTGGTGCCGCATGTGCACTTACGCCGCCACCATGTTTGGACATCACAGGAGGGAGAAAGAACAAGGGTAAGACACAAAGCACAAGGGGTTTGAGCACAGGGGGGGCATAAAGAGCGCACAAGGGGAGAGAGAGCGCACAGGGGGAGAATGCACAGGGGGAGAGAGAGTACAGGGGGAGAGAGAGCACAGGGGGAGAGAGCACAGGGGGAGAGAGTGCACAGAGGGGGAGAGAGCACAGGGGGAGAGTGAACAGGGGGAGAGAGAGTACAGGGGGAGAGGACGGAGAGAGCACAGGGGGAGAGAGCACAGGGGGAGAGAGAGCACAGGGGAGAGAGAGCACAGGGGGAGAGAGAGTACAGTAGGAGAGAGAGCACAGGGGAGAGAGAGCACAGGGGGAGAGAGTGCACAGGGGGAGAGAGAGCACAAGGGGAGAGAGTGCACAGGGGAGAGAGAGCACAGGGGAGAGAGAGCACAGGGGGAGAGAAGTACAGGGGGAGAGAGAGTACAGGGGGAGAGAGAGTACAGGGGGAGAGAGAGCACAGGGGGAGAGAGTACAGGGGGCAGAGAGAGCACAGGGGAGAGAGAGCACAGGGGGAGAGAGTGCACAGGGGGAGAGAGTGCACAGGGGGAGAGAGAGTACAGGGGGAGAGAGTGCACAGGGGGAGAGAGGTACAGGGGAGAGAGGACAGGAGGAAGAGTGCACACAGGGAGAGAGACAGCCGCCGCACTTAGAGCCATGTGATAGCATGGGGCACCCATCTAGTATAAATATATTTACATATTATATTCAATTATATCATTATATTTAGTTGTATATTAAATATAATTCACTATCTATACAGAAATATATGTGAACACAACATATATATTATTCCTCATGTATAGCTGTGTGCATATTCTTTATATATATACACATCATGTTACTAGTAACAATAAACAGGTATTTTTCTTCTATAATTACGTTATAAACACAACGAACCTTCCAGAAAATCCTCTGAGGTAATGTGGCGCGCAGGGGAAGACACGCCCACAGCGCAGCGCTCAGCCAATCAGCTTCATTCTGAGAAATGTTTCCAGGACGAACTCTATCCTATACTGTACGTCGCTTGCAGGTAGAAAGGCCCCGCCCACAGAGCAACACGCTCCCAATCAGATGCATCCACAAGGTGACCGCGCGTATAGGCTAGCACCGAGAGAGGATCCGCCCACATAGTCATGCTTACCAATCAAATTAAGCCAGGAAACCTCACGTGACTATTTACACCGAAGACAACGAGGAAAGGCCGCCCATAGGGCAACACCCAGCCAATCAGATTGCCCTCCTCAGAGCGCGTGCTGGACGGCTTTGAAATGATCCTTCCGTATAAGACCGCGCCCCCTAACAACTCCCAGGCCAGCTACAGCCAATCAGATTGTGAGTACAGTACCCATCGGAGAGCAGCAGAGGATTGTGGGTGATGCAGTGAGATCTCTACAGACTGCAGTGTGTCATGTAATGTCTGTCTCTGTGAGAATCTGATGATGATAAATCTCCAGCAGGAAGGTGACCCTCCTCTGTGGGATCATCATTAGGCTGAGCGGTGATTGGGTCTGATCTCACAGTGATCACAGTGTGGAGATCTGTACAAATACAAGGGTAGATATGTGGTGGAATCATAGTGTGTGGGGGAGTGTACTGCAACTGCATCACACTGTGTGCGAGGGGTCATACTGTGTGTATGGTGGGGGGGACATCATACTGTGTGAGGGGGTCATACTGTGTGTATGGTGGGGGGGGGACATCACACTGTGTGAGGGGTCATACTGTGTGTATGGTGGGGGGGGGGGACATCATACTGTGTGAGGGGGTCATACTGTGTGTATGGTGGGGGGGGACATCATACTGTGTGAGGGGGTCATACTGTGTGTATGGTGGGGGGGGGGACATCATACTGTGTGAGGGGGTCATACTGTGTGTATGTGGGGGGGGGGGACATCATACTGTGTGAGAGGCTATGTGGGGACATCATACAGTGTGTATGTGGGGGGGTCATCATACTGCATAGGGAGCTGTGTAGGAATATCATACTGTGTGAGGGGCTATGTGGGGACATCATACTGTGTGGGGAGCTGTGTAGGAATATCATACTGTGTGAGGGGCTATGTGGGGACATCATACTGTGTGAGGAGCTGTGTAGGCATACTGTATGGGGGTCTACAGTATGTGGGGACATCATACTGTGTGGGGAGCTGTGTAGGCATACTGTATGGTGGTCTACAGTATGTAGGGACATCATACTGCATGGGGAGCTGGGTAAGGACATCATACTGTGTGGGGAGCTATATGGGGACATCATACTGCATTGGGAGCTGTGTGGGGACATTGTAATGCGTGTGAGGGGGATCATATGTGTATGGGGGGGCTGTAGGGACATCACACTGTGTGAGGGACTATGTGTGGACATGACACTGTGTGAGGGGCTACATGGGGACATCATACTGTGTATGAGGGGGATCATACTGTGTGTATGTGGGGGAGGGGGCTGTAGGGACATCATACTGCATGGGGAACTGTGTAGGGACATCATACTGTGTGAGGGGCTATGTGGGGACATGACACTGTGTGAGGGGCTACGTGGGGACATCATACTGTGTATGAGGGGGATCATACTGTGTGTATGTGGGGGAGGGGGCTGTGGGGACATCATACTGCATGGGGAGCTGTCATACTGTGTGAGGGGCTACGTGGGGACATCATACTGTGTATGAGGGGGATCATACTGTGTGTAAGTGGGGAGGGGGCTGTGGGGACATCATACTGCATGGGGAGCTGTCATACTGTGTGAGGGGCTACGTGGGGACATCATACTGTGTGTGAGGGGGATCATACTGTGTGTATGTGGGGGGGGGACTGTAGGGACAATGTACTGCATGGGGAGCTGTGTAGGGTATCATACTGTGTGAGGGGTTATGTGGGGACATCATACTGTGTGAGGGGCTATGTAGGGACATCATAATGTGTGGGGAGCTGTGTGGGGACATCGTACTGTGTGGGAGGGGGATCATATTATGTGTATGGGGGGGCCTGTAGGGACATCATACTGTGTGAGGGACTATGTGTGGACATCATACTGCATGGGGAGCTGTGTAGGGACATCATACTGTGTGAGGGGCTATGTGGGGACATGACACTGTGAGGGGCTACGTGGGGACATCATACTGTGTATGAGGGGGATCATACTGTGTGTATGTGGGGAGGGGGGCTGTGGGGACATCATACTGCATGGGGAGCTGTGTAGGGACATCATACTGTGTGAAGGGCTACGTGGGGACATCATACTGTGTGTGAGGGGGATCATACTGTGTGTGGGGGGACTGTAGGGACAATGAACTGCATGGGGAGCTGTGTAGGGGTATCATACTGTGTGAGGGGCTATGTGGGGACATCATTCTGCACGGGGAACTGTGTAGGGACATCATACTGTGTGAGGGTCTACGTGGGGACATCATACTGTGTGGGGAGCTGTGTAGGGACATCATACTATGTGAGGGGCTACGTGGGGACATCATACTGTGTGGGGAGCTGTGTAGGGACATCATACTGTGTGAGGGGCTACGTGGGGACATCATACTACATGGGGAGCTGGGTAGGGACATATACTGTATGGGGGGCTATGTGGGGACATCATACTGCATGGGGAGCTGGGTAGGGATATCATACTGTGTGGGGAGCTATATGGGGACATCATACTGCGTGAGGGGTTGTGGAGACATCATACTGTGTAGGGGGTTGTGTAGTCCTTCAGAATGTGTGAGTTGGGATCTGCAGGTAGGAAGATTGAAGCTATTCTCCTTATGGAGATCAATCTGCTGGCATGAGGAGACTTATAGCCGCAATGCTCCTCTGGGAAATAGAGGAGCATTGCAGCTACAAGTTTCCTCACCTGGCAGGCAGATTGATCTCCATAAGGAGAATAGCTGTTTCCCCAGACCTCATCTCAGCCTCTCATACAGCCAGATCAGAATCCCACACACTGCACTGATTAGGGGCAATCACCCCAAAACGCAGAGTCTGCAGATTGGGGTTCTGATTTGGCACAAATCCTAGGTCATATTAAAAGGCTTGTTAAAGAGTCAATTATGACTTTTAGAGTTTCTACCTTCAATAGGTGGCACTACAGTTTGTCTACTTCCTCACTGAAGTGACAATTTGCAAAGGACCAGGTGTTATGTAGTCACCCATTCATTCAAACCGGCGTCATGTAATAATACATGTTGCCTGTAGTGGTCACTCTTAGTCACAATGGTCACAGACAATGATCGGTGAGGATTTCAGATGCAGAATCCAAGATGATCTGTGATTCTCCATTCAGAGAAGTGGCTGTCCAGATGTATCAGGGCATATAGGACGTACGGTAGCTCTTCATGATTTATAGGAAAATCGGAAGAGCCTCAACTATTCAAGGGTGGAAAAAAGTCACAAAGAGCATCTTCTGGATTGGAGGAGCCAGCACATCCTTGTATTACGGTGGCGTTACAGATCAATTTAATACAGCGCTTGTTACATATTGGAAAAGAAAAGCACATTAATTTGGTTAAATATTGAAAAGAAAATAATATTTCACTTTATTTCTTCAATCCATAAAAACATACGAACAAAGATGTTAAAAACTAACGCGTTTCTGGCGGATAATGCCCTTAATCATAGTATTCCTTGTTTTTAATGCTTTGTAAAGTCTCCATTTTTGTCCCATTTTTGTACATTTTTGAAGAGTAGAAAATGCACCTTTTTACAGTACTGCATCGTAAGATATCTGTAATCTGATTCATACGCTGCTTATTTTTTCCATGCAGATTTGGACCATCAAAGCCGTTTTGCAGTTTTTCACCCGGTCAAGTGAATTAAAAAAAAAAAAAACCTCATTAAACATTGCATCAAAAACGCAGGTATTTATGCAACACTGTCAAACTCTTTTTTTTTGGTGCAGAAAGATGTGTTGCAAATACTCGTCTGCACACTCCTCAAGTCGTTCGCTCTTTGTGTGCGCTGCGCATGCGTGATGCATCCCGGAACCTACACATACGCATGAGCACAGAGCTGAGACACTATGATGCGGCTCTGGACACAGTGCCCATGCGCGTGCACCTGCTTTATGACGCCAGACTAAACGCGTCAATTATTTAAACCATGGCATTCACTGCTGCAGGTGTGGCACCTCTTTTGTTCCCCTGAAGAAGCAATGGGACAAATGTAATATAGCGAATCATACATTAGGGAATCTGTGAGGGCCAGCGCTTTTATCTGTTTGGACATCCTGAGAGTAGCTTTACACGCCGCTACTGGCGGGTGGATACAACCAGCTACTTGCGAGAAATGTATCTTGCATCGGCAATATACCCCGTAGTAGTGGCGTGTGAAGACGGTAGTAGCCACCCGCCAGTAGCGGCACCTGTTTCCGAGCACTGCCCTGAAACAGGTGGCTACACAGCCGATTGTAGCGACCTGTATCGGCGTGTAAAGAAGCAAAAGAAGGGTTGTTTCTACACCATGCTATGTACCTGGTATGTACCTGGGGCGTGACACAGGCTCCGGGATTCCGCCCCCCTTCAGCGATCATTAGAGGAAGCTCCTGCATTACGATTGGTAGACGCTGCATAGGGCGGCATATTTAAGGAGCTGACCAGTCACACTACACAATTGCTCGAGCGTCATGTATTAAACAGCCTCCTGCGATGCCTGCCCAATCATGATGCTATTGCTTTGTCCTATCAGCGTACGGACGTCTCGTACTCCACAATTGTGGCACGCCTATGTGCTGTCCCTGCTGCACCAGGTCCGCCCATATTAGCTTGTTGTAGCAGTGTGTAAATGAGGTAAGGTGAGCTACAGAAGGTAACTTGAGAAACCCGGCGGTGTATCTAGAGATAGATGTAACGTAGCGTAGCGTAGCTTGTGGCGGCGTGTAAAGGTGGTGCGATTACCGTTTGTAACCGTTTGTGCGTGCTCGTGCACGTGAAGTAGCTGGTTGTATCCACCCGCCAGTAGCGGCGTGTGAAGGTACCCTCAGACTCGATCCACTATAATGGGCATGCTTTGTAACACACACAAGAAATAGGCATGTGGGGATCTGGTATAAGATGTTTTGATCATTGTCCTGTAGTAACAGTTTACTCCTTATATGCATGTGCACTTTATGTTGACCCTGATCATAACCTGTACCCTTATGCCTGTAGTTCACCATTGTATAGCTCTATGCACATAATACAGCAGTGTCTGTTAAAATGGAATTACTGTATGCCTAGTGTCTATGCACTGATTGTTGTCATGCCCATTTCATGAGATGTTTCTGTAATAAACATATAAGTTGACTAATCACCTGGATGTCCAACTCAATTCTCTTTTATGTGCCGCAATCACTGGTAGCAGTTATGATCAATAAAATTTGTTTTTACTTGCTTAATATTCCTATGTTCCTCCAAGTTTATTATAGAATTTGTCACCCAGTCAAGTGAATAGAAGAAAAAAAAACATCCATAAATATTGCATGAACACTGACAAACTCTGTTTTTGGTGCAGAAATATGTGTAGCAAATGCTCGTCTGCACACTCCCCAAGTATTGTCACGCTTAAGGCCCTGCCTCACACAACGATATCACTAACGATATCGTTGCAACGTCCTGTTTTTGTGGCGTTGCAGCGATGTCGAAATGATATTGTGTGTGTAACACGTATCATCGATACGTCATTGATCAGAGATTTATGAACCGGTTCATAAATCTGTCATTGGTCGCCCGCTGGAACGCGCAGCATCCCTGCGTGTGACAGCGGGAGAGCAACGATCAGCGAGCTCCAAGCGCTGCACAGCAAGCACTGGGAGCTGGTAGCCAAGGTAAACAGCGGGTAACAAAGCAGAGTGCAGCGCTTAGTTACCCGTTGTTTACCTTGGATATCAACAAGCTCGCTGGTCCTGATCGCTGGTGAGTCTGTCTGTGTGACATCTCGCCAGTGATCAGTCCACAATGTGGCAGTGATCCCCATCGTTGGTCGGATCACTGCCTCATTGAAGCGTGGAATGGGGCCTTTGATTGCGCCGACTTTGCTGGATGCTGCTATGTCTTTATGCTTGCATTTCTTCAGGAGCTGCTTGAGGTATGGATGTGAAGGTCTTGTGCTCAGTTGCTGGTTGATGTGAGGGTTGGGTGTGACTCACCTGAAATCCCCTCCTTTTGCCTTTAAGTAGCCTCTCCTTTCACCAGGTGTCGCTGCTGATAGAGTTTCACTCAATGCCAGTAAGCTGTGCTGTGCAGACCTGTGTGTTTGTGCTGCTGAAGACCTTTCCTTTGGAGTTGCTGTATTCTGGTTCTGTGGAGGGAGGTGAGGGGGGAATAGTGCAGAAATGGTGGAAGAGTTTAGGGACAGGCTGGAGTCCCGAACCTTCTCACCATCAGAGATACCTTCGGGTCAGGGCCATCAGGGTTCCTAGACTAGGGTCAGACGAGTCTTCTCTGGTCACTCTGCCCGTAACTGCCATTCCCTCATCAGCATTCTCACTACACCGTGACAAGTCTATGTGCAAACAAAATTTTAAAAAATTGAAATACTACAAGTTTTTCAAGTGGAAACTGCTTCAGGAAATCCTCCTTTTTTGAGTGTTTGGAGGAGTTTTCCTTTTACTGAAGCAGTTTTGAAGATTTTTTTGCCACCATTTGATTGGCCAGTGCTTAGAATGGAGCAGATTCCTCCAGGACCTGCTTCAATGAAATTACTTGAAATGACCAGCCAAGTGGTTTTTCAAATCCCGAAAATAACATATATATATATATATATGAAACAGAAAAAAACTACATATATATATCTCAATACCTTGGATGGCATGAAGAACAAACAAATCAATCCAGGAATAAATCAAGCCAGACATGTCACTGGAGGCAAAGATCACCAAGCTATGACTTATCTACACATCATATGAAGAGAAAAATCACTGGAGAAGGACATCATGGAAGAATAGAAGGAACAAGGCGAAGAGGAAGAACAGCAACCCAATGGCTTGATAAAAGACTCTGGTAGACCTATCTGGGTTGGAGAAGACCCTGGTGGATCTATCTTGTCTTGGAGAAAACCCTGGTGAACCTATCTAGGCTTGGAAAAAAAAACCCTTTTGAACTTATCTAAGACGATCCTGTGGACTTATCTAAACTTGGAGAAGACCCTGTTGGACTTATCTAGGCTTCGGAAAGACCCTGGTGGACCTATCTAGGCTTGAAGAAGACCCTGGTGGACCTATCTAGGCTTGGAGAAGACCCTGTGGACCTATCTAAGCTTGGAGAAGGCCCTTCTGGATCTATCTAGGCTTGGAGATGACCCTGGTGGACCTATCTAAGCTGTACAAGATCGATCTTCCTACCGAACAAGTCATCCAGCAAGTCGCCATGGCTCGAGATCCAGCCGAAGGCCATTAATCATAATAATATTATTATATGGAGAAAAGAAAAGTCAGCTCACAATTAGTTGTGCACCTGGATATGATCAGCGTCAACGCTCAGAGCTGCCCAGGTACGGGTTGGATAAGAATAAGAGGAAAGATAATCTTCATCGATGCAAGACAAGGATAAATACAGCTAAAATCTCCTATTTATTTGTTCAGATTAAAATACATGGCAACAGGTTTTCATGAATAAGGCCAGGTGCCAAAACGCATACGGTAGATTCTGCCAGGGCCATGGAGTCTGAGTCGGAGTTGGTTTAAAAGGGATTGACTCCAACTGGATGCAGTAGTTCAGTGCAGAATGTGCTGAATATTATTATTATGTTCTGTCTAAATATCTTGATTATTGTATCATAATAATGATTAAAGCCTGATGTTACTATTGTACTAAAATAAATTTATCACTTAAACAAGAGCCATGTATGAAGGAGTCGTGGAGTCAGGGAAATTAAGGAGTCGGAGTCAGAGGTTTGGCTCACTGACTCCACACCCCTGGGTTCAGCCTCAATTCTCTATGTTGTACTTGCACCTATCTTATTTTTTAGGGACTTTTCTAACAATAAAATAATTGTCCAAAGTAGTCGCCCCCTTTATGATTATGTATACTGTACATACTGTATATAAGTAGCACCTGTTATGTATAGACTGCCTGAAAGTACAATTGACGAGAGTCTTAGCTCCTCACTACAGCCTGGGAGAGGAGGAGCCAGGAACAGAATTTATTGGCTGGACAATCTGGAGGCGAAGGGGGGAGTGAACTATACTAGGAGAAATGTGTGTCAGTGGTTTCAGCCATGTTGGAGCAGTGATAAACCTGTGCTGATTCCTGAAGCTGCTACTCTGTTTGATGTTAGACTGATTTCTACAGCTACATGAGAAACTGTAGATAGGAGCTGTCCCTCTCCTCCAGGTTTCCTACTTAAAAGAAGGATTTTGCCTGCTGTTCTCCTCACAGTCCTGGCGTCTCCTCTGCCATACTGCACAGGTTTGTGACCTCAGGCTCCAGGCGCATTTATGAACACTGCCTCCTGGCGCATGCATAAAGGCACCTTGGCACCAAGACTCCATCTCAGTCCTGGGAAAATACCGATCCTGCACACTATGTCACGAACATGTGCAGTACGGCAGAGGAGACACCAGGATTGTGAGCAGCGTGGCATACAGCACAACAGTAAGACACTTATAGAATTTATACATTTTTTAACTAAGTACAGTTTTGTTTATACCTCCATTGGACCCGTGGGTTATGAATTCAAAGATGTCAGAGCACATAAGCACTTTATATGCCATGTGCATATGACTCTTATGCAGTGATGATATGAGACTGAATAATGAAAACACTGCTACATGTATTGATGATTGATTGCACTGATTGAGTAATTGATAGGCTGCCCACAGAGGCGCACTGTATATGTATGTCTATTCTGTGTACGCTACTTGGGTGTTTAACCATCAAGACGCCGCCGGATGAATCATTAAAATCCACAGATTGCACCTTATAAATCTTGATATATATATATATATATATGCACTACCGTTCAAATGTCTGGGGTTGCCCAGACAATTTTGTGTTTTCTATAAAAACTCATATTTTTATTTATCGAATAGGCTGCAAAATGAATAGAAAATATAGTCCAGATATTGACGAGGTTAGAAATAATGATTTTTATTTGAAACAATTATTTTCTCCTTTAAACTTTGCTTTCGTCAAAGAATGCTCCCTTTGCAGCAATTCCAGCATTGCAGACCTTTGGCGGGTATTATTTAATGAAGCTGCCAGTAGAGGAGCTGTGAGGCGTTGATTTCTCAAACTAAACTCTAATGTACTTGTCTTGTTGCTCAGTTGTGCAGCGGGGCCTCCCACTTCTCTTTCTACTCCGGTTAGAGCCTGTTTGTGCTCTCCTCTGAAGGGAGTAGGACACACCGTTGTAGGAAATCTTTAGTTTCTTGGCAATTTCTCCCATGTAATAGCCTTCATGTCTAAGAACAAGAATAGACTGTCGAGTTTCACATGAAAGTTTTTTTTTTTTCTGGCTAATTTGACAGTTTCATAGAACAAACAAATGTAATGCTCCAGATTCTCAACTAGCTCAAAGGAAGTCCAATTTTAAAGCTTCTCTAAACAGCCAAACCATTTTCAGCTGTGCTAACATACCTGTGCAAGGGTTTACTAGGGTTTTCTAAACATCCATTAGCCTTCTTACACAAACACAATGTACTATTAAAACACTGGAGTGGTGGTTGTTGGAAATGGGCCTCTATACATCTATACACTGTAGATATTGCATTAAAAAATGGATGTTTGCAGCTAGAATAGTCATTTCCCACATTAACAATGTATAGAGTGTATTTCTGATTCATTTAATGTTAGCTTCATTGAAAAAAAAATGCACTCTTCTTTCAAAAATAAGGAAATTTCTAAGTGACCCCAAACTTTTGACTGGTAGTGTATGTATGTATATATATATATATATATATATGTATATTATATAGCCATAAACTGTACATATTTTTTTTTTACAGTTTGAGTTCAGTTTGGAGCATCACACAAGGATGTGAAATGTGTAGTAGTCAGTGATAACTTACAGAGAATAGGTCACTTTACATCATCGGGTTACAGAAAAGACTTTTTGCTACAAAGGGGTTTTAGTGGTGGATTCTTCTCTCCTTTTCTCTCTTTACACAGGACCCAGCTGATTTTAGGAGAGTTGACATGTCACATCCTGGATAAATCTCTCCTTTTCTTCTCCCGCATCTGATGTGCTGACAAGCTGCATCAGGTACTGTGTGATGAGATAATGCTGTGTTAGGGAGGTGAGGGTTACAGAGAGGGTCAGCTGAGTTCCTTTGCTTCGCTTTGCATTCAGACACTTCTAGAAAAGCTCCATGTGAGACAAACATCCATTGCAAATAACGTGGAGTCAGCGCCTGATTACTCTCAAAATCCTCCCTCTGTGAATAAACCCATTTCTTCCTATTCAGGATTTTTTTTTAAGAAAAAGAATCTCAGAAAAAAGAGTTAATGAAATTGATGACATAAAATGATTTGTTAGCGACGACGCGTAATGCAAGATAAAGCCTATGTGCACTCTTGCACAATCTTCTTTATATGCTTCATAATTGCAGAATCATGTTTTTTTTTATCTTGCTTTACATTTTTTACTCTTTAGCTGCTAGAGCTCCTGCACCTGGTCGTTTCTCTGCTATCCCTCTCCCTCCTCTTAGGCTATGTGCTCACGGTCCGGAGGAGCTGCGTGTTGGACACAGCACCTCTGGACCTGAGTAAACCCGCAGGTGTCCGCAGGGAGACCGCAGCCGCCCTATACTCACCATGTGCGGCGGGTGCGGGGTGGCTTCTCCCTGCAGTCACCCGCTGGGAGCCGCTTCCGACTCCGCAGCATGAAATGAACATGCCGCCGAGGAGCGGAATGCCAGCAACCTGCACCGCAGTTAAAAGAATGCTGCGTTCGGGTTTAGCATAGTGAGCATAGGATTTCTTGAAATCCCATCCACTATGCTTATACTGTACGACACAGCGTTTTGGACACAGTGGAAAGACACTGCACTCAAAACGCTGCGTACTTTGATAGTGTGCATGCATCTTTATGGTACCTTTACACGCCGCTACCGAGAGGTAGAAACCGGCAGGTGTCGGAGACAATTGTACCTTTTACCTTCAAAACACCGCGCGGTTGCGGCGTGTAATTCAGGTTACACCTTCTTGTCTCTGTGGATACCTGTCTTTCAGCCGTGCTGAAAAACAATCAGGTACAATCCCTATGGTAGCAGCGTGTAATCGGGGCACAGGTACGGTATTTGAGTTACCTGGGGCGTGCTTGAGCGTCATGTATACCACGCCCCATCAGCTATCACTGGTGGGGACTACTGTGTACCCATTGGTTGTCCCTGTACAGGGCGGCATATTTAACGAGATGACCAGTCACACTACACATTTGCTATAGCGTCATGTATTAGGCAGCCTCCCTGCATTGGCTGGCCAATCATGATGTTATTGCATTGTCCAGTCACCGTATGAGCGCCGCGTAATACACAACTCTGTCACGCCTATGTAGTTACGGCGCACAATATGTACGCCCAGATTCTCTTGTGGTGGCGGCATGTAAATCAGGGAAGGTACTCCACAGAAGGTAACCTGCGGCACCCGTCAGCATTTCCAGGGACCGAGAATACCTTCTGTGGAGCACCTTGTAGCGGTGTGTAATTGCGGTATCAGGAACTGTTGAAAACGCGCACGTGCGGTGCCTACCTGTTGCTACCTTCAGTAGCGGCGTGTAAAGGTACCATTACTGTTAGAGATCCCAACTTGGAGGGAAAGGGGTTATACATACAGTAGATCTCAACAGTGGAGAGATGAGAAATACAGTCTTAGATAAAGCAGAGAAAACAGGCTATAGAAAAGAAGGAAGCAAACAAAGTAAAAAAATAGGCACAAGAAAAATCTACAAAACTTACTCCCATCCTATTATATTAGAAGAGACGCTCCACAAGAAAAAAATCTGAAACTTGGAACAGGCTGCAAACTGCAGCTGAAAATGAATGAACTAATGAAGATTGCAGTTTTAGGGTAGGTGCACACTGGCCGGGTTAGGGTCGGATTAGGTGTGTAAACCGCCGGTCGGTTTACATAAATTTCATGTAAATTTATGTTAATCCAAATCGGCGTTTGGATTAACATAGAAACCTATGTAAACCGACACCCAATGTGCAGACACCGGCGGTTTACACATACTCATCCGTTGCTAACCCGCTGGGTTCCCAGCGGGTTAGCAAAGAATGAGCATGTTCTATAAACCGTCCGGTTCTGCAGCGGCTGCAAGCAGAATCATGTACTGCTTCCAGCCGCTGCAACACCGCCGGCGCTAACCGCTGGCCACCCGCCCGGCACCCGCCGCACATACCGCCAGGAAGCCGGTGGACGGCTCCGGAGCTTCCTGGCGGGTCCGCCAGCCGTCGCCGACCAACCCGCCGCCCAGTGCGCACATACCCTTAAAGGGAACCTCTCATTTTATTTTTTGTTATTAAACCACTCCCAATGTTATTTAGATCATGTAGTGTTCATAAGTAACCTGTTTTTTTTTTTCTTTAAATTGTTGTTTTTATCCCAAAAAAGCACTTCAGATACTTAGATGTTTTTCTTAGCTAGTTGCCCAAACAGTCATACAGTCATCCAGGCGGTTAGCAGACATTTTTATCAACTACAGACATGACGAAATTCATCTAATGCTCTGTAAAAGAACCTGCATGATGTCACGACCATGTAACTATAATGGGCAGAGCTATATACATTGTTCTTCATCCAGGCCTGCTTAGCTTAGCCTATGGTAGTGACATCACTCAGGTCCTTCTAGAGAGCATTAGATGAATTTCAGCATGTCTGCAGTTGATTGACAATGTCTGCTCACCACCCAGATGACAGTTTGACTGTGTGGGCAGCTAGCTAATGAAAACATCTAAGTATCTAAAGTGTTTTTTTGGGATCAATACAACAATTTCAAGAAGAAAAAAAAGGTTACTAATGCACAGTACATGATCTAAATATTCTTGGGGCGGTTTAATAACAAAAAAGGACATGCCAGGTTCCCTTTTAGAGATAACCATTAATATACATTATGTAAGATTGAAAAATATTTTCTTCCCACATCAAAACTGTCTTCTTAACTTTTAAGAGTCTTTGTATATTCCATTTTATGACGTACCTGGAAGAATTATGTTTACAATTTTTATAACTTATACAGGTCCAAGCATGTAAACATGGACATTCCACGATAGTCTACTCAGTTGAAGGAAATCCGTGCTTACTTTGTGCTGCAGTAAAAACCCTTCATAGGAAGGATCAGGGGCTTAATTACAATAGGTGCAGGGGTTGCGATCGCACCCGGGCCCTGCAGTCTAGGAGGGCCCTAAAAGCCCCTTTGGCCTATAGAAAAAGACTAATACTATTAAAGATTTCCAATAATTAGGGAGCTTTTGCATCGGGGCCCCTGGACCTGAAGTTAAGCCACTGGGGAGGATCCAGAACACATCAGTAGATACAAGCAGTTTATTTCTACGCGTTTCAAAGCCTTCTCACTCCTTCTTCAGGAAAAATATCAAATTCGATTATTAAGCTGGATGTTGTCTGTACTTTTGCATTGTGGTTTTTCCTGAAGAAGAAGCCAGAAGGCTTTGAAATGCATAGAAATAAACTACTTCCATCAACTGATGTGTCCTGGATCCTTCCCATAGAGGTCTTTCTCGACAGTGCAGAGCAAGTACTTATTTCCTTCAATTGTAGTGTACATTGTGTATCTGCAGCAGTTCTACATCAGATACGCTAAAATTGTTGTCATACACATCTCTCACAGGTGAGCAAATCCAGTTGATTACTATACCTTGTAAGTCTGGTAAGACGCTATTGTGTCTACTCACAGCATTGCATTCATGATAGTGACGGGTCACTTTTATCCTGTTTACAAAATGGAGCAGCAAATCGCCTATCCTACTGCCGATCCTCGCATTCTCTGGGGAAGCCGGGGAGGCCAAGTGCAACACTCAACAGCAACAGGGTGAAAGAATAACGAGCGAGTCAAGCATGCGCACTGCCGATCCTTTCTAGCGTTGATAAAAGTGCTCTGTACTGCTAATCAATGCCAGTCCCACCGGTCGGACCCCCACAAGTTAACTTGTTTTCACCTGAGAACTCCTTTAATACTTTGCTTGCTATGTCCTCAAGTCTACTTTCTATTCTTTACCAGTTACTTTAACCTTTGACATTTACTTTTACTTTTTACTAATTCTGCCTAAGGACTCTGTCACCTCTTGACCCTGAGACACAACTTTGTCCAATTCTTCATGTAATGACTAATGAGCAGATCTAATCAACACAGCGTCCATTATATTCATTTATATTACTTTAAACTAACAAACAATACATTTATTATTCTTTTTCCATTTCTTTTTCTGCCTTGGTTTGCTTGTGCTTCCCATTAACAGTTTTAAAAAAATTTGTGGAAATTGTGTATGTAAGTTTTGAGTGTTGGTAGAAGCAAGTGAGCCGTGAAACGTGATGTCGAAAACAAAAACTTGACATATCCCAACTAGAGATGAGCAAGGTTTCAAGGTTCGTTTCGGCTCTAGCCGCTGAACTTCCTAGTGCTGAACAAACCTGTTCAGGTTCAGAGTTTGGGTGCTTTACATTTGCAAGTCCTTGGTGCGAGCATTGCTATGGTTGGGTACAGTTGGTGCTTGGCCCAGTGTGAGCCTCCTGCCGTGTTTGATTGGCTCACACTGGCCTTAAAAATACAGTTTTGGGGCGAAGTGTGTGTCCAAAATTAATTTGGAAAAAAAATTGTTCTCCTGATTAGCTATCCCTTATCTCATGTGTAGGCATTGCAGCTTCATTATCCATGGTTACATCCACTCATATAGTGACAGTTAGTTATTTAGTCAGTTGCACGCGGTCAAAACTTTGGATACCTAAGCTTTAAAGCCGTACACTTGGGGTAAGATTCATGGCTATATCAGGAGAACTATACTACATTTCTATTTGGAGGGCTTTGCTAATATTATTATTATTACACCTACTAAATAAAGAGATAAGATCTTGGCGATTGGAATACCCCTTTAATCATCACTTTTATTGGAGGTTATCTCTCAAAAACAACATGCCCAGTCCTGTGACTTAAGTGGCTGCAAAATTGGAATCTTTGGTATGAAAATATTATAACTTTGTTCAGATTTATACACTTCCTGACAGAAGTTATGTCGCTTATCCATGTTATGTAAATAAAAGCTTATAACCTGATGTTAAATTCATCCATTGGTTGTATAAATTACTCTTTTGAAAGCTGAAACCCTCCAAAATGTGGTTTAGGTTAAGAAAATAAATTGGCATCAATGCTGAAATATTGATCACTCCTTTTACCTCCTAAATGCAGCAAGTGACATTGAAGAAAAACGTTTTTATAGTACCTCATTAGTGATGATAATTAGTGACTATGCTATTCATAGTCACTCATCCAGGCTGCCCCTCTTCTTCATATCACGCCTGAATAGGCGTGATCTACATGCCAGATTCAAATTCGCGCCTCCCCGCTGTGCCCTGTGTCGTCCGAGGCTGCAGTGTGGCTGGGTGAAGCGATCCCGGCGCCGTGTGACGTATTTACACCGGCGCCGCGCTGTCAGCTTCAAAATGCGCACTGCTCATGCGCATGGGCATGCACAGTGCGCATTTTGAAGCTGACAGCGCAGCGCCGGTGTAAATACGTCACCCGGCGTCGGGAATGACACGGATCGCGTCACCCAGCCACACAGCAGCCTCGGACGACACAGGGCACAGCGGGGAGGCGCGAATTTGAATCTGGCATGTAGATCACGCCTATTCAGGCGTGATATGAAGAAGAGGGGCAGCCTGGATGAGTGACTATGAATAGCATAGTCACTCATTATCATCACTAATGAGGTACTATAAAAACGTTTTTCTTCAATGTCACTTGCTGCATTTAGGAGGTAAAAGGAGTGTAGGGAAAGTGTTAATATGCTCTAGGGACAGGTTTTAATAGGTTTAGAGGTGTTTTGGGGGTGACAGGATCCCTTTAATGAACACAGAATGGTCAGATTTTGGCAAGACAAACGTTTTGTCGCCCACAGAAAGTAATGTGATTTTCAAACAAAAAATTAACTTAAAATACAAATATATGTTGCATAACATTGGTGAATGAAGTTGTGGTGATATTAGAGTCATATTTAATATTTCATGTGACTTCCATGAGCTTGAAGGACTGCAGGAATCAGGAATAGCAAAGAATGCAGTCTTACATGGCTCCCCGAGTTCATCTAGATTGTTTGGTTTTGTCTTCCAAGCTTCCTCTTTCATCCTACCCCAAACATGCTCAATGATGTTCATGTCTGGTGACTGGGCTGGCCAGTCCTTGAGCACCTTGATCTTTTTTGCCTGGAGGAACTTTTTTGTAGAGATGGATGTATGAGATGGAGAACCATCCTGCTGCAGAACCTGACCCCTTTTATGATTTGGAATGTAAGAGGTAGCTAATACCTCTTGATATTTTAGGCTATTGATATTGCCTTCCAACTTGCAAATGTCTTGCACACCCCCATACTGAATGTAACCACAGACCATGATCTTTCCACCACCAAATTTAACTTTTCTGGGTGTATTTTGGATCCATACGGGTTCCAGTAGGTCTCCTGCAGTATTTGCGGCGGCTGTGGTGTAATTCTACTTAAGATTCATCAGAGGAATCCACCTTCTGCCACTTTTCCAGCGTCCATCTGTTTAGCAGGCTGTGGGACTTTGCAAATGCCACACGTTTTTTATTTGCCTTTTGATTAGTGCTGGCTTATGGGCACATTCGAACATGGAGGCCATTTCGAGACAGAATCAAACAAACTGTTATACTTGACACAGGGACTTGAGGTGACCAGGCCTGTTGGAGGTCTGCTGCAGTGGAAGAGGGGCTGGCTTGGGATTTTCTAACCAACAATCGTTCCTCCTGAGCAGTTGTCTTGCGGGGTCTGCCAGACCAGGGCTTGTCAAACACATCTCCAGTCTCTTCAAATCTTTTTTTAATTCTTTGTACTTGACACTGAGACACATTAAAAGTGCCAGCCACCTCTGCAGTGGATCTGGTCTTCAGCCTCATGATAATCAAGGCTTTGGTCGCAGGGTGGATTTTTGGCACGTTGTCAAAGCTCAAGTTGCAGTTCAAGTGAAGGTCTGGGGTGCTGGGTTTCGTTTTAGACACACCCACTAATTAACCAATCATTTACTGAGCACAGGTGAGGATGTAAACTAGGATTGGGTGCATTACATGACCAGGCGACAAAACTTTTGTCTTGGCAAAATCTGACCATTCTGTGTTCATTAAATTATCAATATTTCAGCATTGATGCCAATTTATTCTCTTAACCTAAACCACATTTCAGAGGGTTTCAGCTTTCAAAAGAGTAATGGCCACTTTACACACGGCTACATTTCTAGCTTATCCACAGGTAACTTACTGGCTGCAGTGAAATCATGGAGACATTATTCCATTTGTACACAGCAACAAGATAGAACCATGTCTCCATGATTTCACTGCAGCCAGTAAGTTACCTGTGGATAAGCTAGAAATGTAGCCGTGTGTAAAGTGGCCATGATTTATACAACCAATGAATGAATTTAACGTCAGGTTATTAGCTTTTATTTACATAACATGGATAAGCGACATACCTTATGTCAGGTAGTGTATTTTAAAAATATTTTAAGTTCACATCTAATTTTATCAAATCTGATTTGCTAGGCTTATATTTGTTTACTTCTGATGGGTTTATCTTCCCTCTACTGTCAACATCATCCCGATTCATCTGTGAGCTAAATTCTGGAATCACAAGAGACAAGACTGGTTAACAATTGCACTCAGGAGCGTAACTATAATAAATGCAGGGGTTACAATTGCCTAGGGGGCCCCAAAAGTCTCTTTGGCCTATAAAAAATACTATTTCTATTAAAGAATTGCACTAATTGGGGGCTCCGTTGGAGCTTTTGCATCATTTGTCCATTCACATTTTCAGGTCCTCTACCAGAGGTCTGGGAGTTTGAGAGTTCTGTGCAGGATCTTAGTTTTTCCCATATATATATACAAACACACACATGTGTATGTATACAGTATACAGTTCTCAAACGTTTACATACCCCGGCAGATTTTTTGCTTTTTTGAATGATATGATAACACAAAAACATTTTTTTTCCACTCATGGTTAGTGGTTGGGTGAAGCCATTTATTGTCAAACTACTGTGTTTTCTCTTTTTAAAATCATAATGACAACAAAAAACATCCAAATGACCCTGATCAAAAGTTCACATACCCCAGTTCTTAAAAGCGTGTATTGCCCCCTCTAACATCAATGACAACTTGAATTCTTTTGTGGTTGTTGTGGATGAGGCTCTTTATTTTTCAGATGGTAAAGCTGCCCATTATTCTTGGCAAAAAGCCTCCAGTTCCTGTAAATTCCTGGGCTTTCTTGAATGAACTGCGCTTTGCTTGAGTTCTGCCCAGAATGGTTCAATGATTCTGAGGTCAGGAGACTGAAATGGCCACTCCACAACCTTCACTTTGTTCTACTGTAGCGAATGACAGGTCGACTTGGCCTTGTGTTTTGGATCTTTATCAATTTGGAACGTCCAAGTATGTCCCATGCACAGATTCTGGGCTGATGAGTTCAAATTTGCCTCCAGCATTTGCTGATAACGTGCTGCATTCATATTTTCTTCAACTTTGACCAAGTTTCCTGTGCCTTTGTAGCTCACACATCCCCCACATCATCAGCGATCCACCTCTGTGCTTTACGGTATGAATGCTGTTCCTTTCATCATAGGCCTTGTTGACACCTCTCCAAATGTAACATTTATGGATATGGCCAAAAGGTTTGATTCTGATCTCATCACTCAAAATTACCTTGTTCAAGAAGTTTGGAGGCTTGTGTCTGTGCTGTTGGTGTATTGTAGACGAGATATTTTGTGGCATTTGCACAGTAATGGATTTCTTCTGGCGACTCAACCACGCAGCCCATTTTTCTTCAAGTGCCTCCTTATTGTGCATCTTGAAACAGCCACAACGCTAGTTTTCAATGACTCCTGTATTTTAGCTGATGTTATTTGTGAGTTTTTCTTTGCATCCCAAACAGTTTTCCTGGCAGTTGTGTCTAAATTTTTTGTTGGTCTACCTGATCGTGGTTTATTTTTTACAAAGCCCCTGATTTTTCATTTCTTAATCACAGTTTGAAAACTGCTGACTGGCATTATCAATTCCTTGGATATCTTTTTGTATCCCTTTCCTGTTTTATAAAGTTCAACTATCTTTTCCCGTAGATCTGTTGACAATTCTTTTGCTTTCCCCATGACTCACAATCCAGATACTTCAGTGGCTGGATGAAAGAGTCTGTCTGGATCCCAGAAACTCACTCAGCTTGTATACACACACACTGATTACAAGCAAACAGGTCACAGGTGAGGATGTTACCTTTATTAGCCATTCCAACCCATTTGTGTCAACGTTTGTTCATGTTATCAGGCTAAAATTACCTGGGTAAGTGAACTTTTCATTAGGGTCATTTGAATATTTTTGGTTGTCATTGTGATTTAAAAAGAGAAAAACACAGTAGTTTGACAATAAATGGCTTCACCCAAGAAAGCAAAAAATTTGCCAGGGTATGTGAACTTCTCAGCACGGCTGTATGTACAGTCATGACTGAACGTTTTGGCACTCTTGAAATTATTCTAGAAAACAAAGTATTTCTTCAGAAAATTTAATTGCAATTACATATGCTTTGTTATACACATGTTAATTTCCCTTGTGTGTATTGTAGCGAACACAAAAAAGAGAAAAAAAGGCAATTTGGATCTAATTTCACACAAAATCCCCAAAAAACACTGGACAAAATTGTTGGCATCTTTCCAAAATTGTGGGTACACAACTTTGTTTCAAGCATGTGATGCTCGTTCAAACTTACCTGTGACAAAAAAACAGGTGTGAGCAATATGAAAGTCACATCTGAACCAAATAAAGGGGGAGAAGTTGACTTAATCTTTGAATTGTGTGTCTGTGTGTGCCACACTAAACATGGAGAACAGAGAGAGGAAAGGAGAACTGTCTGAGCATTTGGAAACCAAAATTGTTGAGAAATATCAACAATCTCAAGCTTACAAGTCCATCTCCAGAGATTTTGATGTTCCTTTGTACAATGTGTGCAACATAATCAAGAAGTTTCCAACTTATGGCACTGTAGCTAATCTCTCTGGACGTGGACAGCAGAGAAATTGATGAAATGTTGCAATGCAGAATGGTTCGTATAGTGGATAAGTAGCTTCAATCAAGATCCAAAGAAATTCAAGCTGTCCTGCAGGCTCAGAAAGCATCACTGGCATAGGTCTTCCAGCAGGTAATGACCCCAAGCATACTTCAACAAGACCCAGAAATGGATGGAAGCAAAGCGCTGGAGAGTTCTGAACAGTGCAGCAAAGAGTCCGGATCTAAATCCCTTTGATCACTTGTGGAGTGGTCCTCGGCCAATTCCCTCCCTCTGATGCAAGCTCAGCCGTGAACTGATCAGCTGACATGTAAAGCTAAAGGCACCAATTGGATTAGCGATCCAATTGGTGCTGTTAATCATTTGAATCACGTTGTCAACGACTGACAGCACAATCCAAAGCACAATGGCAGGGATCGCACCGTTGCCCGCTGGCATTGTAGGACTCGAGACATGATCACAGGATCTCCGATGGTTACTTTAACAGCCCGGGGTCCTGTAATAACCCTAGATGCTGTCTGAAATCCCTTCCTGTGGATGGCTCGCGAGTGCCGGCATCCACATGAAGTGATCATTTCTTCTGTACACAGATGTGCAGCAGCTCATCTGTGCACAGGAGCAGTGATCGGACTGTCAGTACTGAGGCCCCCTAGGGAATTGTGTAAAATAAAAAAAAGGTTTTTAAAAATATAAAAAAAAAACAACACTTATTTGGTATCGCCGTGTGTTAGAGTTGCCGAACTATCAAAATTTTAAATCAGTTAATAAGATCTGTAAACTGGGTAACGAAAAAAGTCCAAACACCAAAATTAGTTTTTTTTTGGTAGCCGCAAAATTTCTGGGAAAAATACTTTACTTTCTAGAACAATTTCAAGGTGCAAACACTTTCCCACCTGGGAATTAAACGATTCATCATAAGCCCTGTCACCTCCCACTATTTATGACATGGTTATAACAACCTTAATAAATAGGTAGAGCTGCCCATTTTTTCTACAGTGACCACTGTTGGAGAAATAGGGTATTGAATGGTGGTGATTATGTAAATAAATTTCTTTGTGCTTCAGTTTTTCAGTTTTGGCTAATAGAGAATCCCTTGCCATCTTTATAGTCACTTGCCTGCTATTGCGCTCTTTATAGAATCCCATGCATGCCATCGCAATCTTTATAGAGTCTCTTGCGTGCCATCGTGCTCTTACTAAAATCCCATGCATGCCATCGCAATCTTTATAGAGTCTCTTGCATGCCATTATGCTCTTTATAGAGTCCTTTGCATGCCATCACGCTCTTTATCGCGTCCTTTGCATGCCATCGTTCTATTTATAGAGTCCCTTGCATGCTATCGCAATCTTTATAGTGTCTCTTACATGACTTCGCTCTCTTTATAGAGTCCTTTACATGCCTTCACTTCTCTTTTTAGAGTCCTTTGCATGCCATTGCGCTCTTTAGAGAGTACCTTGCATGCCATCGCAATCTTTATAGAAACCTTTGCATGCGATCGTGCTCTTTATAGAGTCCCTTTGCATGCCATCACGCTCTTTATAGAGTCCCTTGCATGCCATCACAATCTTTATAGAGTCTCTTACATGCCATCGCAATCTTTATAGTGTCTCTTGAATGCCATCACAATCTTTATAGAGTCTCTTGCATGCCATTGCGCTCTTTATAGAGTCCTTTGCATGCCATCACACTCTTTATAGAGTCACTTGCATGCCATCGCGCTCTTTATAGAGTCCCTTGCATGCCATCGCGCTCTTTATAGAGTCTCTTGCATGCCATTGCGCTCTTCATAAAGTCCCTTGCATGCCATTGCGCTCTTTATAGAGTCTCTTGCATGCCATCGCAATCTTTATAGAGTCCTTTGCATTCCATCGCAATCTTTATAGAGTCCCTTGCATGCCATCGTGCTCTTTATAAAGTCCCTTGCATGCCATTGCACTCTTTATAGAGTCCCTTGCATTCCATTGCAATCTTTATAGAGTCTCTTGCATGCCATCGCGCTCTTTATAGAGTCCCTTGCATGCCATCACAATCTTTATAGAGTCTCTTACATGCCATCGCAATCTTAATAGTGTCTCTTGCATGCCATCGCAATCTTTATAGAGTCTCTTGCATGCCATTGCGCTCTTTATAGAGTCCCTTGCATGCCATCACAATCTTTATAGAGTCTCTTACATGCCATCGGGTTCTTTATAATGTCCCTTGCATGCCCTCGCAATCTTTATAGAGTCCTTTGCATGCCATCACACTCTTTATAGAGTCCCTTGCATGCCATCGCGCTCTTTATAGAGTCCCTTGCATGCCTTCGCTTTCTTTATAGAGTCTCTTGCATGCCATTGCGCTCTTCATAAAGTCCCTTGCATGCCATTGCGCTCTTTATAGAGTCCCTTTCATGCCATCGCAATCTTTATAGAGTCCTTTGCATGCCATCACAATCTTTATAGAGTCCTTTGCATGCCATTGCAATCTTTATAGAGTCCCTTGCATGCCATCGCGCTCTTTATAAAGTCCCTTGCATGCCATTGCGCTCTTTATAGAGTCCCTTGCATTCCATCGCAATCTTTATAGAGTCTCTTGCATACCATCGCAATCTTTATAGAGTCTCTTGCATGCCATCGCAATCTCTATAGTGTCTCTTGCATGCCTTCGCTGTCTTTATAGAGTCTCTTGCATGCCATCCCGCTCTATATAAAGTCCCTTGCATGCCATTGCGCTCTTTATAGAGTCCCTTGCATTCCATCGCAATCTTTATAGAGTCTCTTGCATGCCATCGCAATCTCTATAGTGTCTCTTGCATGCCTTCGCTGTCTTTATAGAGTCTCTTGCATGCCATCGCGCTCTATATAAAGTCCCTTGCATGCCATTGCGCTCTTTATAGAGTCCTTTGCATGCCATCGCAATCTTTATAGAGTCCCTTGCATGCCATCAAACTCTTTATATTGATGCCAACTAGGGATGGGCGAATCTACTCGCTAGGACTCGTTACTCGGCGAGTAGTAAGGGACTCGCAGGACTCGGTACTCGGCGAGTTTCCCAGTGATGACTCGCACGAGTCCAATGCAAATCAATATCAATCCTAGTTTTGTCAGAAACGCTGACAAAACTAGGATTGCCATTGTTTGCATTAGACTCGTGCGAGTCATCACTGGCTACTGTGCCAGTGATAGCAGGGAAACTCGCAAAGTAACTGCTGTTTCTTTGCGAGCCGAGTCCAGCTGTCTTCTCTGTGCAGCTCCAGGGTCCTAGAACCTGCCTGCTCACAGAGATGATGTAGCAGTGCTGAGATTATTCTCAGTCTGCTCATTCCCTGTGCATGTAGCAAAGAGGACTTCGCGTTTTGGACTACGTCGGACGGAAGAGGATTTTTTTAATTAAAGATGGAGTCCCTAATGGCTTTTTTTTTTATTTCAAATAAAAAATTTTCTCTGTGTTTTTTTAACCCTTTATTGGAGATTCTTAGTGGCTGGGTCAAACGTGGCCTGACATTAAGAATCTCGGGCTTAATACCAGCTTGTATAACAAAGCTGGTATTAACCCCTTTATTACCCAGCGTGCTACCGCCACCAGGGCCGCTGGAAGAGCGGGGTTCAGCGCCAGAGGATGGCGCTTCAATGAACGCGCCATCTTCTGGGGCGGCTGCGGGCTGCAATTTGCAGCAGGGGGTGCCCAGAAAGCTTGGGCATCCCTGCGCTGCGGATTCCAGCCCTCAGCTGCTTAGCTGTACCTGGCTAGACATAGAAATTGCGCGGAGCCCCACGCATTTTTTTAAAATTATTTAATGAATTTCAGAGTCAGAGTCTCAGAGTCAGAGTCAGAATCTCAGAATTTCATGAAATAATTTAAAAAAAATGCGTGGGGCTCCGCGCAATTTCTATGTCTAGCCAGGTACAGCTAAGCAGCTGGGGGCTGGAATCCGCAGCGCAGGGATGCCCAAGCTTTCTGGGCACCCCCCGCTGCAAATTGCAGCCCGCAGCCGCCCCAGAAGATGGCGCGTTCATTGAAGCGCCATCCTCTGGCGCTGAACCCCGCTCTTCCAGCGGCCCTGGTGGCGGTAGCACGCTGGGTAATAAAGGGGTTAATACCAGCTTTGTATTATCAGCTGGCCCTAAGCCCGAAATTTATGGTGGTCACGCCAATATTAGACATGACCGCCATGAATTTCTATTAAATTGTTTTAAAAAAAACACAACACAAAGAAAATTTTTTATTAGAAATAAAAAAAAAAGCCATTAGGGACTCCATCTTTAATTAAAAAAATCCTCTTCCGTCCGACGCAGTCCAAAACGCGATGTCCTCTCTGCTACATCCCCTGTGTATAGATATAGATCTCTATGCACAGGGAATGAGCAGACTGAGAACAATCTCAGCTCTGCTACATCATCTCTGTGCACAGACATTCATGTCTGTACACAGGGAATGAGCAGACTGAGAACAATCTCAGCACTACTACATCAGGCAGCAGGCAGGCTCTAGGACCCTGGAGCTGGCAGCCAGCACAGAGGAGACAGGACTCTTATCTGTGCGAGTCAGCGATTACTTACAAAGTAAACGAGCAATGCAAATAAATGACAAAACTAGGATTGCTTCAGGCTGAAGCTTCCGACACACATCTGCGAGTTGTAAATCTCACACTACTCGCTATTACTCGCTTCCCCATTCATTAACATTGGACTCGCTAGACTCGCAACGAGTAGCGAGTCCTGGGCTCGGACTCGCTAGAGTCAAGCGATTCCGAGTAATTTAGGATTCGCCCATCACTAATGCCAACAGATGTATTGCAAATACATCTGGCTTAGGGCTAAACCAGGTAGCAGAATGTAAAGGATTGTGAGTTTTTCACACATAAAAGACTGATAGAAAATGATAACTGTAACTACTTCAATGAGGTTCTAAGAAAAATGAAGAAATCCTTATGTTAAAATGCAAATATTTGTCATTTGGCATTTTATATAGCCATGTGAATCCATTTTTCCAAAATGTGTTGGATATACTTTCATGGACGCCTATCAATGGAAGTACACCTATTTTTTTTGTTATCTACCTCATCATATCCATTTGAGCAATAATCATGTGTTAAGAATTTTTTTGCATACCCAAATATCATATTGGAATTTGCTGCACCTATGATACCTCTTGGTTATTTAGGATATACTGTATATAGGTATCTCTTTATAGTGGTGGATGCTATACAAGTGCCAGTAAATTTGTAGTTATACTTTGATGGTGCTTATGGTGTCCCCTTTTGTTATATATTCAGCTAAACTTTTTTGTGTTTGCAGCTTTTTTAACACTTAAAAAGCACTTAAAAACCTTTTAGACTTTGCTTCTCTTTAGTAGTTTTTGATTTGGAGTCGGCCTAGGGACATTCAGGGCTAGGCAGTGTCGAGCTGGGGTGCCCTTTTTTTACATGCTTTCTACGTTGCCGACCTCCACCGATAGGCACTGTTTTCTATTCAGGGCCAAACAGGGACATAAAAGGGGCTTTATGTTATACCAATCCTTGCCCTTTACCCAACATTTTTATATACTATGTTTTTCTATATTTTTTTTAACAATTATGTTTTTAATGTATACCTCTTTTCACCCTTAACCCACACAGAGGTGTGGACTTTTCCCAAAGGGAATGTTTAAGTTACTACATCTGGAGCCGCCATTAGCAACTATTGGCTGATAGATGGGGTGGAGACACTGAATTGTAGAATAAGACAGCTAACAGAAATCAAAGTGAGACAAGGCACTGGTCAAGGCAGGTAGTGTTTGGTTGGCAGCAGAAGGTAGACAGAAGTCAGGACACACAGGAGGCAGGTAGATGTGGTCAAATATACCAGCTTCACAGACAGCAGGAATCAAGGTCCAGTGCACTGTGGAAACAGTTATTTAAGAGATCAGGTGGTTGTGTTCGGGGGCACCTGGAGACTACGAGGTGTCACATACACATGTCTTACGAGCAGAGGGATAAGGATGCAGGAAAAGGGCAACAGCTAGGAAGAGAATGACAAACACTGTGTTATGCAGATGTGATTTCCAACAGAGGTTAATAAAGCCTTTCTCTTATCTGCTGCACTTGGTCCAACTGGTTTTTGTACAGAATAATATTCCTAGCTGCACATTCCCTGGTGGCAACTTCACAGGCTGGAATACCCTAGCTGCAACACTAGGAAAGCACATCTAGGACCTGGCTGACTGGTAGGCCTTCACGTTGTTCCTTGTACCTCCTTAGGTACCAGATGGAGATAGCTGAGCACTATAAACCAAGCTACAGACACCATGCAGAGATAGGTATGGACCCAAGATGTGTAAACATAAAATGTGCACAAATGAAAAGGTGAAGGAGCTACTGCCAGTAAGAAGAGCCTCTTACAACCTAACTACAAGAAGTAGGTAAGACAAGTGAGACAGCAAAGAGATAATACAAGGCTGGTCTCTATCTGACAGGCAAAAATCCTTAGCAGTGGGGCTGGACTTCCTTAGCAGGATCCACATACCAATATAGCCAGCAGAGAAGACCAGCATAAGAAGTCTATAAATAGCCACACCCAAAAGGTGATAGGACAAAGTAAATGAACAAAATAAAAACATCTGTCTGCAAACCAAAAGGATATAAGCAAAGAGAATATGAACGTGACCAGGGATTGAGCATGCTGTGCGCAGCAGAGAAGGAAACCGGCCACACAGCACAAGGTAACCAGATCAAATCCTGAGGTATGACACAACACTGCTGGCTAGTCGGCTAAGTGTGACACAGACATTGGTGCCATTAGACAATGCTTTAGTGACAAGCCATGTGAAATGCAAATCCATCTCAAGTGCAGAAGATATGGTTGCTATATCTTATTTTGACGTTCTATATTAATTCACAGGTGTCTTTACTTATTTCTTACATAGAAAGTTATAACCAATCCTGAGGGTATAGTTACAACTACTGAGACCCCAACTATCTCAATAATAAAGCTCCGAATTGCCCCATATGCGTATCACCATGCAATTTATTCACTGTGGGACTGATGGCAAAATCTGATCAGTCTACTTGGGTATCTTTGGAAGATCAATGACGAATGAATGGAGCAATGGCGTACATGCGTGCCCAGGACTTTCGCAGGACCCCATTCTCAAAATGTGAACCCCCACCGATCAGAAAGTAATCACCTCTCCTGTTGTTAGGTGGTAATGTTAAAAGTTGGGAATAACCTTTTTAACTCAACTCTTCACTGCACCCACTCCCTGCCCATTATCATCTACACACTTGATGTCACCTAGTGTTGACTTGAATGTCACACTTGGATCTTTCCCTTTAAAGAATTTCCTCCCGCAGTGACAAAGCCAAGAGATTTCCTCCTTCAGCCTTATTATTACCCCGTCTACTATCTATGATTTTTCTCAATAAAACGTAAATGCATGAAATAGATGGAAGGCAGGAATCGTCTAGGAACTAATTAAGTGTAGCAAAACTCCCGGCTGCCGCTAAGAGCGTTGAGAGGGTTGATTTCAATGAGGTGGTTGGTGACACAGCGGGAGACAATTTTTTTTTTTTCACCAGATCTTGAATTGATGGAAATAGAATTGTATCAACAGAAAGAAAAAAAAGGGAAAGTGAACTAAAGTAATCCTATTAAACACAGTAGCACGTTTCTGAGAGGCGCAGGCAGAGATTAAACACAGGAAAGGGGATAAGTGCTGCTTCAGTTTCACTAAACTAATGTGACAAGTTGTCAGTGGAAATCTTTACAGCTTGTTTAGCAGATGACTAGCTGATGTTGAGACGTGTTTACTACGATTTCCTCTCCGCATTACTTTCCATCACTGTCTAAGTTCCAGCCCTAATCCTTAACGTCTCCTTCAAGTGTTAACACAACCATCTTAACATTTTTTCGTTTTACACCCTGCTGAATCTTAATGAAATCTGTCTAAGGAGGGTCAGGGGGTGATTCATTCAGGAAAATAACTAAACCGTAAAAACGACTGAAAAGTACAAAGAAATGAAGGTACGGAGGCGACCAAAAGTTTTCATTTTTTTTTAAAGTGTTCTTCTGTCCGGTTGTTGTGAGGCCACTTTCCTGGTGATGACTTGAAAGTGCATGAAGTTGTCATCAAACAAGACCTTAATTTTAACCAAAATGCTCTTGAATATAGTTTTGGTCATTTAATTAAAGAAAACTGACTGCCAAAAGTTTTGTATATACTCTTCATTGATCCCAACATGGAGAGTAATTCATTATTTGCAATGCTATAACTTAGTATTTTGTAGTATACCCAATTGCTTTAATTACTGCACCGCCCGCATCGACATGGCATTGAAGCCACTCGGGTATTCAAGACATCTTGAGGGATCTTGCTCCATTCTAATTCATCTTTATTGTTATAGATATGGTCCCCAAATTGTGGCTCTAACTCATCATCCGGTGATTGGCTTGGCCATGGCAACAGGCGAACATTTATCTTTGCTAACTATTTTTGACTATATTGGATGTGGGCTTAGGATCATTGTCTTGCTGGAATTTCCGACCCCTATCTACTTTAGTTTTACCATGTGGCAGCATTACATTCTCCAGTATATCGCTTGTACATGGTAGCAATCATATTTCCATCAATTCTATGCAGAGGGCCAATAGCAGATGCAGAAAAGCAGCCCCAAACCATGACATTGCCACCACCATGTTTCACTTTCATTATGTATTAATTACATAATATAGTTTCCCATTGGTTGGTGTATATCAGGGGCGGACTGGCCCAGGTGGCAGGGGGGCACGTGCCCCCCAGGTTGGTGGTATTGCCCTCATTTAGGGCCGCCCCCCCTCCGAAATTGGCCGATCCGCCTTACTCTGCGGCCGCAGCCGCAGAATACCAGGCAATGCGGCCGACATGCAGGTGAGAGAGCCCACCTCGGGCTGACAGCACCCCCCCCGCTACTCACCTCGCCTGATAGCACTGATAGCAATACCCCCCTCTCCCCGCCCTGTTCCTCACCTCGGCCTGATAGCAACCACCAACCCCCCTTCCCCCACGCTCCTCACCTCGGCCTGATAGCACACCCCCCCAACCCCCTCTTCCCCCCACCCGCTCCTCGGGCTGGCAGGACATTTCTGCCTCCCAGGATGAACCGTACCAGCCCGCCCCTGGTGTATATATAGTGTTTTCCATCACTACCAGTGGTAGACAGAAAAAAGGGTTTTACTCTTTTTCCCGTCTACCACTGGATTTTACTCTCCATGGGGTCCTGGGTGGCATACTGATCTAAGCTACATTAGTGGTTGTGACTTTCATCACACTAATACACGGATAATACCCTTTTGCACTTGTCTCTCCTCTTTTAGCTTGTACAATCACTACCAAACAGGCAGAACTTGGATTCATCCAATCACAACACCTTACACCAATCTGTCTCTTTCAATTGTTCTTTGGCAAACTCAAGTTGGACTTTCCGGTTCTTTGCAGAAATTAAAAGTTTCTTGACTGCATTCACCCTACTTCTCTAAGCCTTCACACCACAGTTTGGCGACTCACTTTGATCCCATATTCCTCGTTCATTTGACACTTGATTATGAGCACATTTTTATCCCATAGCTCCTCTTTTTGGCTTTTGCCAAGGATGGGTGCACATTTGCATGTTTATTAGTGTGCCGACCCCAGCTGGGAGGTAAGGTACAAATACAAGGGACAAGTAACCATTGTTTTTAATTATTTGTGTGCATGGAATTTTCTACTCCATTCATGATATTAGCACCTATTGATTGCTATCTGCACTGTTGTTGGTTTGTGGTGAGCAATTTGTTACGTCAACCAGCAAGGACAGTGAGGGCAGTTTAGGGTGAGCCAACGGTGAGTGGGGGCGCCATATTGAATCTCAAGGGTGCCGATCTCCACCATTAGGTAGGAGTCAGGAGGGAGTTTTAGGAGACAGTGATTACTCCTTCCTCCTCCTGTATTCTGTGCACTTAAATTTGAATTAAGTGTGTTTTAGTGTGTGATATTATAATAAATCATTAATAAAATAGGATTTTAGGGATTTATATTTTATCCTTCGCTATTGGTCCTAATTGGTTAATATATGGTTTGATTTTTCAACATGCTACGTCTCTACAATAAAACCATTGAGGACTGACTGCCATTTTAGTGGAAGTACAAGGATTGGACTGCAGAGGACTGGGGCAAAGTTATTTTCTCTGATGAAGCCCCATTTTGACTTTTTGGTACATCTAGAAGAATCACTGTCCAGAGAAGAAATGGTGAGGCAATAGTAAAGCATCCTGAGACCATTCATGTGTGAGGGCTTCTCATCTAAGGGACTTGACTGACTCATAATTTTGCCTAAGGGCACTGTCAGGAAAAAGAATAGGATCTAATCCTCCTCCAAGAGTAACCTCTCCCAACAATCCAGGAGCAATTTTGGCATGAACAATTCTTTTACCAGTTTGATAAAGACAATGTCCTTAAGCAAAAGTGATAACTAAGTGGTCCGTGATCCGTGAACAAAACATTGAAATTTTAGCGCCCTTACCAGGAAATTACCCAGATCTCAATCAGTGGTCAAAAAGCAGGTGGGCAAAAAACTAAACACAAATTACGATAAACTGCAAGCACTGATTAGTCAGGAATGGCCTGTCATCAGTCAGTGTTTGGCCCAGAAGCTGATATCCAGCTGCCAGGGCGAAGGGCAGAAGTCTGGTGAAATAAAGGTCAATGCTTACATAAACTTGATTGGTCAATAAATGTGTAAAAACTTCTGAAATGTCTATAACTTCTACTTCCTTAACTATAAAAATACGACTTAAAGATGTAAAATGTTGAAGCATCTCACTTTGTGAAAACCCAAGTTTGTGTCGGTCTCAAAACCTTTGCCCATGATTGTAGTTACCATTGAGCACTGTAAGGCTGTGCTCCCATGATTAGTAGTAGCACCATTTTGGACGTAGCATATTTCTTCGGCATCCAAAATATTGTGTTGTAAGTACGAGCATAGTGGATGGAATTTTTAGAAATCCCAGTGCTTACTGTGCTTCTTTACTCTGCAGCGTAAACTTGCCGCTGCTTGTCTGCAGTATGTCAATTTAGCAGTGCGGAATCGGAGACGATCTCTGTGGATGAATGTAGGGAAAAGTTGCTGTGCCCTGAACGCCGACCATGGGTACAGGGCGGCTGCATTCACCCTCGGAGATCAGCAACTTACCGCGGGAGAGGAAACCCTGCATTCAGGATGTCCAGATCTTGGGAACATACCCTAAAGGTACAGTACATGGATAGCGTGGGCTGAAGGACTGACTCTTTCACTGTAAGTGCCATCCTAATATTGCAGCTGATAATCTACTACAGAAATGTGATGGGGTCATCAAATAGAAACAAAACATAAAATTTTATTATTTATATTGTTACATCAAAATTGAAAAAGCATTGAAAAAGGCATGCAAAGAACGACAGTTAAAAAATATATAAAAATAGGTGGGTATGACCAGTCCACCTAGTAAGAGCATAAGGTGAATCAAATAACAGGGTTTAAACATTGTAATGCTGTATGTAAAGTAATAGCATTAAGGATGGATAATCAAGTTTAAAGGGACTATGTCAGGTCATTTTTCAGTATGATACTAATACTACCCATGAATAGTGTTTGGGCAACCATTCAGAGTATGTAAAATCATTGCTGTACCCTTGTAGTTCTCTTGCTATAAACACCTTCACACCCAGTAGGCAGCTGCTTCACTGTCCGTCTGAATAGTACAAAGCAGTATGAAAATATTAATTTATTATTCACTCCTCCCCCAGCTGGCATTCCCTCCCTCCCCCCTGTGCTCTGTGCCTCTCTTCTAGTTTCATTTTCATTTTGCTGTCCATCATGGTAATTCTGATGTGGAGTGTGAGGGGGAGGAAGGGAGATGGCAGGCAAATATCTGGTAGCTCAGTTGGGTAAGGCAACCTCCTCCATTTATCAATCTGATCAGAAGCTGTGCTGTCTGTGAGATATTCTGTGTGTTTATTTGAACATTTGTTTTGCATACAAGGACAGCAGAATCAGGAGGATACAGCCCTCCACATGTGAGTGATTTCTATTGAACTTTCCTTGTGTCAGTGCAGTGATGTCACTACATGAATATTCATTCCCTGGGGAGTGGGCAGCAGAGAATTAAGTGATCACTCACTGTGATTGACAGATTCAATGCATCTCTTTATTTGCAGTTTACAAAGGATAGGGGGGTATAAATAAGAGAAATACATGAATAGAAATAACTTCACCAGAAGAATTAGAAAATGAAATCAGTTACATATGGATTTTTGACCTGACAGATTCCCTTCAAGTGTGAACTCAGAATGGTCAAAATCAAGACAATTAAATATACTGTAGTAATAGGTATCAAAAATTGTGTAACAGTGTCAAATAAAGTTAGAAAGGTACAATGGCATGGAGGATAGTTCACCTATCCAGAAAACACCTGGCGTCGAATTTACATAAGGCTTCATCAGAGAATGATTCTCAACTACAAATGCAAGGATCAGAGATAATCAGAAACAACAAATTCCTATAAAATATAAGATGTCTAAGAATATGATTGCACAGAAGATATTTTTTTAAACTGCACGAGGTAGCAAAACATTGAAAATTGACAACCTTAGAATCTTGGTATGAATATAAATTGGAAATTTTGGGATAGCTGTTAGCCCTACACATAATTGGTCAATAACTTTCTAGATCCAAGGTTTCCCAGCAAAGCTTTCCCCATTGCACTACATTCAGTGGATGGTCTTCTTCACATGGTAGATTCAGTGGGGAAAAAAGTATTTAGTCTGCCATCAATTGTGCAAGTTCTACACTTAAAAAAATGAGGTCGGCCTGCAAATGACATCATAGGTGACCTCAACTATGAGAGACAAAATGAGAAAACAAATTCCTGAAAATCACATTGTCTGATTTGGATAGAAAATTTTTCAATTTTTTTGTGGAAAATAAGTATTTGGTCAATAACAAAGTTCATCTTGTGGTGAATCGGCCACCGAACCTGGCAGCTCCACAGCGCCTCCTGTTAAACCCAGGTCAGTCAGAGAACTGCCTGAGGATAAAGAAGGGCCACAGCTGCCCTGTCAGTGCTGGTTTATTATGGCACCGGAATGCTTTCTGATCCGTGGCCAAAAGCACATATAACACCTCCACCCTGTCACTGATAGTGACCCTAAATAACACCAAGCACTAAATGCTGCCGCCAGCTCCTCATTTAATATAAGTCCGGTCCGTGGTCAAGCTTATATTGGGTCAGAAATCAACCCAGGTAGCGTTAAATGAGCACACGGACGTGGGAATGCTTAAGATAAAAAGAGCAACTCAAGATTAAATTTATATATTTAATCACCCTATTGGTACACTATTAATATTTACAGTTATTAAGATGTTACAAATATTACAGTCAGTTATGCAAATAGAAGATAAATGGAATACACAGAATTCACATGTGATCAGTTACCTTAATGCTGATGGTACCACAAGGGTGGCATGATACCAATCTGTTCCTGGGGTATTCTCTAGCTTGGTGGAATAATAATGCCTCTTCAGAAGAAATACCATATGGAGATGGGGTAGCAGGTTTTTATACATTATGGGGCTCCACCTATCTCGCACCCTGGGCTGTCTCACAACTCCCACCCCTCTGGAGATATAGATATCCAAAACTTATTATCTGACATAGCTTTGTCTGGGAGCATCACAGACGGAAGACAATGCTTTCATATTTCCAGTTATGATTTTATCTTCGTCTGGATATGAAACATGACTATTCTGAGAGCATCCTACTAGCCAATATCACATTTCCGGTGGCTTACAGTCATCGCAACGTTCATATTAATATAAGTCCTATGACCATCTAGATATGTAGATTTCATATTTACATTCGACATCTTCATAGGATGGACGCTTATGAAATATTAAACGTTATAACTCGTCCCTCTCAGTCTAGCTCGTTGAAAGGGTTTTCCCCTCCACTTGGATACAGGGAAATTAGATTTGTCACTTCTCTGCATATCCCAGCATGGTAGTCTTCCTAACCTGGCTGCCTCTAGGAAGCTGTATTGTATGGCCTGTTGGATGGCATCTTCATGATAATTAATCTACCACTTCCCAGAGATAGATTGCCTCTGGCTACCAAGGGTGGGGGCTTGTGAGTGGATCTTGCAACCTCTAAAACAAAATGGAAGCTGTGGAATATGGCAATATTCCTTAAAAATACTGCTCATTACTCAAAACATCTCAATACTTTGTTATATATCCTTTGTGGGTAATGACAGAGGGAAACGTTTTCTGTAAGTCTTCACAAGGTTGGTACAGACTTTTGCTGGTATGTTGGCCCATTCCTCCATGCGATCTCCTCTATAGCAGTTATCTTTTGGGCAACATGGACTTTCAATTCCCTCCAAAGCTTTTCTATAGATTTAGATGTGGAGACTGGCTAGGCCACTCCAGGACCTTGAAATTCTTCTTACAAAGCCACTCCTTAATTTCCCTGGCAGTGTGCTTGGCATCATTGTCATGCTTAAATACCCAGCCACATTTCATCTTCAATGCTCTTGCTGATGGACGGAGGTTTGCACTCAAAATTTCACGATACATGGCCCCAGTCATTCTTTCATGTACACGGATCAGTCATCCTGGTCCATTGGCAGAAAAACAACTCCAAAGCATGATGTTGCCACCCCCATGCTTCACAGTAGGTATGGTGTCCTTTGGATGCAACTCAGCATTCCTTTTCCTTCAATCACGACGAGTTGTGTTTCTACCAAACACTTCTATTTTGGTTTCATCTGACCATATGACATTCTCTCAATACTCTTCTGGATCATCCAAATACTCTCTAGCAAACTTCAAATAGGCCCAAACATTTAATGACTTAAGCAGAGGGACACGTCTGGCACTGCAGGATCTGAGTAACTGACGGTGTAGTGTGTTACTGATTGTAACCTGTGTAACGTGGTCCCAGCTCTCTTCAGGTCATTCATTAGGTTCCCCTGTGTGATTCTGGGATTTTTGCTCACCGTACTCAATATCATTTTGACCCCACGGGGTGAGATTTTATGTGTAGCCCCAGATTGAGGGATTATCAGTGGTCTTGTATGTCTTCAATTTTCTAATTAATGCTTCCACAGTTGATTTCTTCACACCGAGCTGCTTGCCTATTGCAGATTCAGTCTTCGCCTGGTGCAGGGCTAGAATTTTGTTTCTGTTGTTGTTCGACAGCTCTTTGGTCTTCACCAGGGGCATAACTACAATAGGTGCAGGGGTTGCGATCGCACCCGGGCCCTGCAGCCTAGGGGGGCCCCAAAAGTCCCTTTGGCCTATAGAAAACGACTAAAACTACTAAAGATTTGCAATAATTAGGGGCCCCATTGGAGCTTTCGCACCAGGGCCCCTGGGCCTGAAGTTACGCCACTGGTCTTCACCATAGTGGAGTTTGGAGTGTGACTGAGGTTGCTGACAGGTGTGTTTTATACTGATAACAAGTTTAAACAGGTGCCAGTACTACAAGTAATGTGCGGAGGACAGAGGAGCCTCTTAAAGAAGAAGTTACAGGTCTGTGAAAGCCAGAAATCTTGCTTGTTTGTAGGTGAGCAAATACTTATTTTCCACCAAAATTTGAAAAAAAATATTTCAAAATCAGACAATGTGATTTTCAGGATGAGTTTTCTCATTTTTTCTCTCATAGTTGAGGTCTACTTATGATGTCAATTACCTCATCTTTTTAGGTGGCAGAACTTGCACAATTGGTGGCTGACTAAATACTTTTTTCCCCCACTGTACATGATTATAATATAGAGCAGGGGTCTCAAATCCAGCTGGGTATGTGGGCTGCACATAGAAGGTCCCCTATCCTAACCCATTTCTTGTAGACTATGAGCCCTCGCGGGCAGGTCCTCTCTCCCCACCTACTGTATGTATACTCACCCATCCCTAGTAGACTGTAAGCCCTCGTGGGAAGGGTCCTCTCCTCACCTACTGTATCCTCAGCCATCCTTTGTAGACTGTGAGACCTTGTGGGCAGGGTCTTCTACCCTCACCTATTGTATCCTCACCCATATATTGTAGACTATGAGCCCTAGTGGGCAGGGTCCTCCTCACCTACTGTATATAGTAGAATAAACTCTGGCTCAAATATTGTGTGCCAGACTTTTTTCTACTATATATAGACTATTTTTACTCGGCGCACCAGTTGTACCTGTGAGTTGGGCATAATCTATATATTCCTCACCTATTGTATCCTCACGCATACCTTGAAGACTGTGAGCCCTCGCATGGAGGGTCCTCTCTCTTTTCCTATTGTATCCTCACCCATCCGTTGTAAACTGTGAGCCCTTGAGGGCAGGGTCTTCTCTCTTCACCTACTGTATCGTCACCCATCCCTTGTAGACTGAGTCCTCGAGGGCTGGGTCCTTTCTCCTCACCTACTGAATCCTCACCAATCCCTTGTAGACTGTGAGCCCTTGTGGGCAGGGTCTTCACCTAATGTATCCGCACCTATCCTTTGTAGACTATGAACCCTTGAGGGCAGTTTACTCTCTCCTCATCTACTGCATCCTCATCCATCCTTTGTAGACTGTGAACTCTTGAGGGCGGGGTCCTTTCTCCTCACCTACTGTATCCTCACCTATCCCTTGTAAACTGTGAGCCCTTGTGGGCCGGGTCCTCTTTCCTCACCTACTGTATCCTCACCCATCCTTTTTAGACTGAAACCTCATGGGCAGGGTATTCTACCCTCATCTAATGTATCCGCACCCATCCCTTGTAGACCTCGAGGGTAGTGTCCTCTCTCCTCACTGTACCCTCACACAACCTTTGTAGACTGTGAGACCTTTTGGGCTGGGTCTTCTACCCTAACCTATTGTATCCTCACCCATCCCTTGTAGACTATGAGCCCTAGTGGGCAGGGTCCTCCTCACCTACTTTCTTTAGTAGAATAAACTCTGGCACACAATATTGTGTGTCAGAGTTTATTCTACTATATACAGACTTTTTACTCAGGGCACCAGTTGTACCTGTGAGCTTGGCATACTCTATATATTCCTCACCTACTGTATCCTCACCCATCCCTTGTAGACTGTGAGCCCTCGAGGGCAGGGCCCTCTCTCCTCACCAATTTTATCCTCATTCATCCTTTGTAGATTGTGAGCCCTTGTTTGCAAGGTCCTCTATCCTGACCTACTGTATCCTCACCTATCCCTTGTAGACTGTGATCCCTCACGGGCAGGGTGCTCTTTCCTCACCTACTGAATCCTCCCCATCCCTTGTAGACTGTGAGCCCTCACAGGCAGGGTCCTTTCTCCTCACCTACCGTATCCTCATAGCATCCTTTGTAGACTGTGAGCCCTCGTGGGCAAGGTCCTCTCCCCTCACCTATTGTATCCTCACCCATCCCTTATAGATTGTGAACCCTTGCGGGCAGCTTCCTCTCCCAACCTGTGCCTGTCTGTGCCTTGTATTTTTCATAATTATTGTACTTGTCTATATATGCCCCTTTTCACATGTAAAGCGCCATGGAATAAATTGCGTCATAATAATAATAACATACTATTTTCTATACACTTTTTAACATTGTTTTTGCTTGAATAGTTTATTACCGTATATTCTCGTGTATAAGCCGACCCGTGTGTAAGCCGACCCCCCTACTTTTGCCCCCAAAACCTGGGAAAACCTATTGACTCATGTATAAGCCGAGGGTGGACCCCAGCACAGGTATACAGCCCCCAGCAGTGTGGTATACAGGCCCCCCCAGTGGTATACAGGCCTCCCCAGTGGTAGTATACAGCAGCCTCCCCAGTGGTAGTATACAGCAGCCTCCCCAGTGGTATATACAGGCCCCAGCAGTATATACAGCAGTCCCAGTGGTATACAGCAGCCTCCCCAGTGGTATATACAGGCCCCAGCAGTATTACAGCAGCCTCCCCAATGGTATATACTGGCCCCAGCAGTATATACAGCAGCCCCAGTGGTATACAGGCCCCAGTGGTATACAGCAGCCCAAGTGGTATACAGCAGTCCCAGTGGTATACAGGCCCCAGTGGTATACAGCAGCCCCAGTGGTATACAGCAGCCCCAGTGGTATACAGCAGCCCCAGTGGTGTACAGCAGCCCCAGTGGTATGCAGCAGCCCCAGTGGTATACAGCCCCCCCCATCAGTGGTATACAGGGCCCCCCCTTGCTGCCGCACACCTGTAAAGTAATAGATCATTATACTTATCCCTGTCGCTGTCGCCGCTCTGACACGCGCCTCTCCGGGTCTTCATGCTTCCTCCTCCGGCGCACAGACAATGACGTCATTGCCATGTGGGGGGGGGGGGGGGCGCCTGTATACTGATGGGGGGCCTGTATACTGTATATGACTCGTGTATAAGCCGAGGGGGGGACTTTTCAGCACATTTTTTGTGTTGAAAAACTCGGCTTATACACGAGTATATACGGTATTTTAAATTACATTTATTGCATGGGTTATGGTACTGTTTTTTATAGGTTGGGTTGTTATGGATGTGGTGATAACAAACATGCATTTTTTTAGTTATTTTTGTTTGTACAAAAACAGCATTTTTAGTGGTAAAAGAATGTCGTGTTTAGAATTATTTTTTACATTTTATCTCTTCTTGTTATGACAGATTAAAGGTGAAATTATTTTCTTTCAGGATTATGGCTCCAACAGCGCTCACTAGAACCTTAAGTAGTTTAGAAATGTTTCTGTAACCAATGCTATCAGTATGTTTTACGACAATAAGGTTGCAGAGATCTTGAGACAGCTCACTGGTTTTACCCATCACAAGATGTTTCTTGTGTAGCACCTTGGTAATGAGACACCTTTTTATAGTTCATCAGTTGAAAATGGTAATATTATTTTTCACTATGTGGCAGGATTGCCTTTTAATTACTAATAGATTTTAGGTGGTGTCATGATTTTCCATGGGAGACTCACAACCAGTATGAAAGCATGAGGCAGCTGCTGCAGAACCTCCACCAACGCCAAAACCGCGGGAAATCAGGAGACAAACTGGAAATGGTGTCCACGGTCCGCGCTGCTGCTCTTTTCCAAAGGATTTCACAAGAGGGTTATTACCATAAGAATATCCTTTATTCCATCACACCTATGCGTTTCGGTGCTGTCCCAGCACCTTCCTCAGGGCTTCTATAAATCTAATAGGGGAAAAAAATATATAAATATGTTGCTGGTCATCAGAATTGAACTAAAAAAAGAGAGGAGTAGTACCTCAGGTTTCTCATGGGAGTCAGAGAGTTGTCTTATTAGCCTGTTTAGGCTGGATGGTTCTTTCTGGAATAAAAGAAGTTGTATCTGATTCCATAGGGATTTAGAAAACAAAGCTATTGCATCCAAGCCATAAAAGGATAAAAACAAATAAAGGTTTATAAGATGTGTAGGACCTAAAAAAATTTTTTTTATAAAATAAAATATATAAGCTTTAATCATATAATATAAAAAAAGAGATATACATATAAATTTATTAGACAGCCACAAGCCACAATAGCTCAAGGGACATCTTTATCAGACACTGAGTAGAAACGTCTACAAAATGCTGGTTCAATCCCACTAAATGTTAAAAAATATATATCAAAGAATAAAAGTCTATAAAAATGTATATATTTACTAAAAAAAATATTAAAAATGAAGTTCAACACCTATAAAATATAAAAATTTTATAAAAACCTGCAGATTAAAAATGAAGAAAAGTCATAAAAAATTACTAGGAAGCACCATTAATTCAAACTCAAGTGTAATTTTTGTAATGATCCACAAGATGCCCTGAGGAAGGTGCTGGGACAGCACCGAAACGCGTAGGTGTGATGGAATAAAGGATATTCTTATGGTAATAACCCTCTTGTGAAATCCTTTGGAAAAGAGCAGCAGCGCGGACCGTGGACACCATTTCCAGTTTGTCTCCTGATTTCCCGCGGTTTTGGCGTTGGTGGAGGTTCTGCAGCAGCTGCCTCATGCTTTCATACTGGTTGTGAGTCTCACAACCAGAAAAGGTGAGTGGATAGCTTTACAATCCACACGGAAACATTAGTGTCCTTTTGATAAGGCACAATCTGCGCCTTGTATCTCCCTCTTTTTTTAGATGATTTTCCATGTCTTTTTGCACATCTGTTTCTTAATGTGTTAAATACTTTTTCCACGTGTTATTTCTCATTATTACACATAACTTAAAGGGAACCAACCAGCAAGATTTAGGGCTATAAAGTGAAGCCAGTTCCTTACAGGCACTGGGATACTGAATGCAATCATACATTTACTTGAATGATTCCATGTTTGATTGCAGAGAAAAGTGTCATAAAACTCCTGGAAATCAGGGCAGCAGATGATTAATTTGTGCACCACTACGTCACTATTGAGGTTTGTTTTTTTCCTCCTCTGTGGTCATGCCTTTCGGTTGTATGTCAAACCTCCCCCTTCCTCTCATTTGAAAGTACTGAAACTTAAAGTACAAATGAGAGGGATGGGGGAGGGTTTGGCTTACAGCCAGAAGGCATGCCCACACAGGGGAGTAATAAAATACCCCCTCAAAATAGTGATGTAGTGCTGCACACATCATTCGACTGCTGAACTGTTGTCCAGGAGTTTTATGACACTTTTATGCAATCAAATATGGAATCATTGAAGTAAAGGTATGATTGCATTCAGTATCCCAGAGCCTGTAAGGCACTGGCTTCACTTTATAAATCTAAATCATGCTGGTTGGTTCCTTGTTACTTATGGACACCTATGATTTGATTTCAATGCCTGTGTGGATTGGTTGGGATGCCACGACCAAAATCTGGTGAAAAATTATTCACATCAACAGCGCCTTTAGTAATATATTTACAAAGTTATCTACTATATAATCATGCTGTCCCATCTGTCATCCACTTCCGTCCTCGAATCCCATAAGTCACCACGCCAGCCGGAAGTACCCCGATTGCCATATTGGAACACCCAAGTGATGGGTATTCCGATATGGCGGCCACTAGCGCTGCCAACATTGGGTTTTCCTGCTGCTCGATCTCCCTCACTGTTCCATCCTCCCCCATTACCGCTCCGTTCCCCCTGGTCCTGTGTTACTGTTGCGGGCTGAACGCTGAAGATCTCCGTGGAGCGGGTCATGTGTCAAGGCCTATGTGATGAGTGAAGTCACGTGAGCTTCATCCTGCCCTGTCACATGACTCTATGGAGATCCTCAGCGTCCAGCATGGGTCCGGGGGAGGAGCAGAGTAGCAATGGAGAAGGACGGAGCAGGTGAGGGGCTGGAGGACAGAGCAAGTGAGGGGCTGGAGGACAGAGCAAGTGAGGGGCTGGAGGATGGAGCAAGTGAGGGGCTGGAGGACGGAGCAAGTGAGGGTCTGGATGACGAAGCAGGTGAGGGGCTCGAGGACGGAGCAAGTGAGGGGCTGAAGGACGGAGCAAGGGAGGAGCTGGAGGATGGAGCAGGTTAGGGGCTGGAGAATGGAGCAAGTGAGGGGCTGGAGGATGGAGCAAGTGAGGGGCTGGAAGACGGAGCAGGTGAGGGGCTGGAGGACATGGCAGGTGAGGTGCTGGAGGACGAAGCAGGTGGGGGGTTGGAGGATGGAGCAGGTTAGGGACTGGAGAACGGAGCAAGTGAGAGGCTGGAGGATGGAGCAAGTGAGGGGCTTGAGGACGGAGCAGGTGAGGGGCTGGAGGACATGGCAGGTGAGGGGCTGGAGGACGAAGCAGGTGGGGGGCTGGAGGATGGAGCAGGTGAGGGGTTGGAGGATGAAGCAGGTGAGGGGCTGGAAGATGGAGCAGGTGAGGGTCTGGAGCATGGAGCAATGAGGGTGGCAGATGGAGTAGGGGAAGATGAAGGACAGCACACACAAGGGGGGAAAGAGACAGCACGCAAGGGGGGAAAGAGACAGCACACACAAGAGGGGAAAGAGACAGCACATACAAGGGGAGAAAGGGAGAGTGCATAAGAGGGCACAGAGACTGCACAAGGGGAAAAGAGACAGCACACAAGAGGGTAAAGAGACAGCACACAAGAGAGTAAAGAGACAGCACACAAGAGGGTAAAGAGACAGTACACAAGAAAGTAAAGAGACAGCACACAAGAGGGTATAGAGACAGCACACAAGAGGGTAAAGAGACAGCACACCAGAGAGCAAAGAGACAGCACACAATAGGGTAAAGAGACAACACACAAGAGAGTAAAGAGACAGCACACAAGAGGGTAAAGAGACAGCACAGAAGAGAGTAAAGAGACAGCACACAAGAGGGTAAAGAGACAGCACACAAGAGAGTAAAGAGACAGCACACAAGAGGGTAAAGAGACAGCACACAAGAGGGTAAAGAGACAGCACACAAGGGCCCCGACCCTGATGCCACCGCCCTCCCGATGCGATAGCATCGGGTCCACATCTAGTTTAGAATATTGGCGATGTGTTCAATATTTACGTCACCCGCTATATATATATATATATTAAATTGTAAAGTGCTGCGGAATATGTTGGTGCTCTATAAATAAAGATTAGTATTATTATTATATGTATATATACATATACATAATCTTTATTACGGCAAGGCTGAATATATTCTGCCTTATTGTTTCAAGTTCAATCAAATCTGCTCATAAGTATGTATATAGATATTTTTGCATTCTTTTGATTTACTGTAGTAATTAGAAGATAAAAATAAGAAAAAAATAGAAAAAAATAGTGCCTTTAAGACTACAAGTTTATTACATTTTCCAGATTATCGGATTCCTATTTCACTCATCCTGATAATAGATGAAAAAAGAGCAATCTCCCAAGGTCGATGAGCAAGTTCAGATCAATAATTTAAGATGTAAAGCTGGAAATTTTCTTCTGTCTCAATCGGTTCACAAGTCTTTTTTTTATTATTTTCCCGCAGCTTTCCTGAAGTCATAAAGCATTAATCTATAGGTGGAACAGCGGCCTTTGAAGGAAGCTGGAACTATATTGTGCATTGCTTTTCTTTTCCAAGGCAGGTGTCCTACTTTATTTTGCATTGTGTTCTGTGCATCCAGTGAATCCCCCGCTCCCTCCCAAGGCATGACGGTTGAGTTAATGGAAAAACAGTTCAGAAACATTAAAGGAAGCTTGTTTAGAAAAGGAAAGCACTGCTGAGGTGTAGAGGAAGCCTGTTTATTAACACAGGACACCTCTTATCTCAGTCTATTCCAGATGGATCAGCCTACAGTTATTCACATTTCATGCCAACAGGGGTTAAACTGTGTCACCACCTTGATGGGGGGTGCACAAGCACAAAGGGGAGCGGGCTACTTACCCGTCTCATGTCTTGTTTTCGTTATATTGATTTTTTTTTGTGATACCAGAATGTAAGTACCACTACATCACTTACAAAATAAAGGAAACGTATCATGATCGCGGCGAGGGAGGGAAGCGGTTGATGGGAAAGTACCGTACGTCTTTCATTCAACAGCTCGGCTTCAGTGAAACAATAGTAAAGTAATTTGGAATAATAATGGGACATATAATAATTAATTAGAAACGATAGTAAATTAATTATTGCTCATTTTGTAAAATTGATTGTATTTTAAAGGACAAACTGTATGTGTCAAAGGTTCGGGTTTTATCTTCTTGTTTTTTTATGCTTTGCTTGTATGGATTTTTAATTTCGGTGTTTTATATGGTTTGTTAACTACAGACAATAAACAGGACTGTTATTTCAAGATGGGGACACTTAAAGTGACCCTCTAACCCCACAGTAAATGTGACTATACATTTCCAATACAGCCTGATCTCCATCCATATCTGCTATCAGGGACCTGATCTCTTCATGTACGTTGCGAAGGCATGAGAAGCTTTGTAGTAAGTATATAAGTAAGTGAGATGTTGTCATGATGACTGTGGGATGACGGTGGACCAGGGAACCTGATCTGTCCCTCAAACTAGGGGGCCATATGCTGTCCCTTATCTCAGAGGTACTCCTAATGGTGGGGAGGCCTGAATCTCTGACCTGGCCCTGCTCCTGACCAGTCCTGATCTGATTCCCGTTCCTCCTGGGACAGGGGAGTAATGAATCCCACAGATATAGACGGACAAGGGAAACCAAAACTATATCACTAAACAAGCACACATAAAGACAATAAGAGGAGCAGGAAGGAAGGTACAGAACAACAGGGGGAACTTCCACAACTTCACCATATAAATAGCATAACTTTCACCAGAATCTGGACACCACATCTCAAAGATATAGAATAAACTCTAGCTGGTATGGATAGATGGATTCCACAAGCATAAATTGGAGGGGAGCAGCTGTGATAGGCCTCCCCACATCATGTGATAAGAGGAGCAAGCAGACATCAGAGATTAACTCTTGCTAGCCGACGTAGGAACCAGCACACAGAAGGTTGACGCCCGAGTCTGCCTTTATTGATTCCAGACACCAGGGAAACCCATGGAGGGGATGTCAGATTGTGCAATGTGAACAGAGTCTAATGCCACTATGACACCTGTTGAAGTTTGTGCAAAACTCTGTTTGACAGATAGACTGCCACTGATGACAATGGTGGACATGATCACTGATCACCGATACGGAAGAGCTGGGGATATTAGGTATAGTAACTATACATTAGAATGTCATCTAAAGTGGGGGGAGGGTTACTTAAAAGGAGCTGTAACTGTTTATTTGATAGATCCCCAATGATAAACTGATCAAACGGTATCCTGTGCACAGTTGTATTCTGTAACGGAATCAGGCATCAAGTCTTTATTTTCCAGGAGAGATTAAATATGGCATAGCCCTTGTTAAAATCAATGTTGTGTCCATAGATGTGTTTCTCCAGAGACAGAGACATTCTTTGTAGTTGTATTCCATGTTAATAGATGTGGAAAACATCAGATCGTCTCCGCTTATACAAGTGCAAACCAACCAAACCCTAAAGTCCCATGAATTCATGCTTCCAGCTGACCATCGAGTTGGTCAGTCATTGATATATCAGCAGTTTTTCATTCCTTAAACTTTAGGGTTTCCAGAATAATACTTTATACCGGAATCAGGAATCACATTCCAATGACATAGGGAACAGAAAACGTTAGATATTTCAGATATTGTGTCTAATAAATACCCCAAAGTCTAGGCTTAAAATCAGGGCTGTGGAGTCGGTATACCAAACCATTGACTCCAACTCCTCAATTTGCTTGATTGTGACTCCCAACTCCTCCATAAATGGCTAATTTTTAAGTGATACATTTTTTGGTAAAATCATGATTTTAATCATTAGTATGATACAATAATCAAGTTATTTAGATAGAACATCATAATTCATAATAATATTTAGCACATTCTGCCTTGAACTACCTAATATATTACCGTATATATCTTAGGAGTTGGTCCATTTTATACCGACTTTGACTCCACCAAAATGGGTTCCGACTCCACGACTCTGACTCCGATTCCACAGCCCTTCTTAAAACGTTAGAATATAAAAAGATAAGAATGTAGAATGCAAATTCTTGAGTATTTCTAAACAAGAATATACTAAATGTGTTATGATGTTGGAAATGCTGTAAAAGCATCATGTCTAGTTCTGCAAGTTATCACCTCTACTCAGGATAGGACAGGATAGGATGCACATCGATGGTAGGAAAAATGCTCGGATCCCAACTGATTCTAAAATGGGGCACTGAACTGCTCCACTGGGAGTGGGTGATGGTCAGTCCTCTATAATTAAGGAGACTGCTGTAAATAATCAAGTCTCCATTCGTTGTCTGTGGATCAGTCGGAGAAAAAGGAGTACTCCACTTGGCTGTCTCAGGCAATCCTGTAGACATTGAAGGGAGAGAAGGCGCCATTGTGTAATCACTGCTCCTTTCTGGACGAGTTCTGGGATCAATCAGCACGTTATCATCATGAAATAATGGTTATAATTTGCAATATTGGTAATAACCCTTTTAAAGCACAGTTAGTCATTAGGGTTATCAGATTTGTAGGCCATGTCCCCCCTCATGGTATATTGGGAGCATCCAATCATTTTTATCATGACTCTTACTCCATTGAAAAGAATGTATCTTGTAGACCTTTGTTGTGTATCCTCTAGAGCTGTGGAGTCTGAGTCAGTGCCCATCTTGGTGGAGTCGGTATAAAATGGACCAACTCCAACTCCTAAAATATATCATAACTTGGGTACCGGAGTTCAATGCAGAATGTGTTAAATATTATTATTAATTATTATTATATTCTACCTAAATATCTTGAGTATTATATCATAATGATGATTAAAGCCTGATGTTCACATTGTCCTACAATAAAATTATCACTTAAGCATGAGCCATGAATGAAGGAGTCATGGAGTCGAAGTCAGAGAAATTGAGGAGTTGGAGGTTTGGCTTACCGACTCCACAGCCCTGTGGAGTATCCTCTCAAGGTAGACATGCATCAGCTATGCTCTATCTTTTTTCAACGATATCCCGATGGCTGCAATTGACTCCTTTTGAAGGTTTCAAGAGTTTTTTTTATGAACAGAGTCCCATTAAAAAGCAACAACCTACTGGTCAACCTACTTTGCCTGTTATGAGCTTTCATGAGTATAAAAACTGTGATTCTACGAATGAACATGTGCCAGTACCAATCATAAATCTAAGATAAGGGTGATAATGCGCAAGTAGGGTCTTATCCTTTAGAGACAGGATTATTTAGGTGAAATATAGGAACTGCTCACCTCATGTGGTTGTGTAGCACACAACCGGCGTGATCGCTCAGTACAATACAGCTGCTCCAAGGACCGTACTTCCACAGGTCACCGTGGTCACAATAAGTGTCAGTAGGACAAAGTACCTCGTGGTCCGAGCTGCTGCTTTCGTATGATGGAAAAACCAGAGACAACGGTATGTCTGGATCAGGTAGTAGCTAGTTTATTTTCCAACGCGTTTCGGAGTCGTATCCCAAACTCCTTCCTCAGGCAGCATGTTCATGTGGGCATGAAAAAGGGTATTCACTATTCAGTTACAAAATGTAGACACAAGCCAGTGACACAGAGTACCGTATATACTCGTGTATAAGCCGACCAGTGTATAAGCCGATCCCTTTACTTTTGCCCCCAAAACCTGGGAAAACCTATTGACTCGTGTATAAGCCGAGGGTGGACCCCAGCACAGGTATACAGCCCCCAGCACAGGTATACAGCCCCCAGCAGTGTGGTATACAGCAGCCCCAGAGGTATAAACAGCAGCCCCAGTGCTAGTATACAGCAGCAGCCCCAGTGGTATATACAGCAGCAGCCCCAGTGGTTAGTATACAGCAGCCCTAGAGGTGTATACAGCAGCCCCAGTGGTAGTATAAAGCAGCCCCAGAGGTATATACAGCCCCAGTGGTACTATACAGCAGCCCCAGTGGTAGTATACAGCAGCCCCAGTGGTAGTATACAGCAGCCCCAGAGGTAGTATACAGCAGCCCCAGAGGTATATACAGCCCCAGAGGTATATACAGCAGCCCTAGTGGTGTATACAGCAGCCCCAGAGGTATATACAGCAGCCCTTAGGTAGTATACAGCAGCCCCAGTGGTGTATACAGCAGCAGCCCCAGGGGTATATACAGCAGCAGCCCCAGGGGTGTATACAGCAGCAGCCCCAGGGGTGTATACAGCTGCAGCCTCAGGGCTGTATACAGCAGCAGCCCCAGGGGTGTATACAGCAGCAGCCCTAGGGGTGTATACAGCAGCAGCCCCAGGGCTGTATACAGCAGCAGCCCCGGAGGGTATACAGGCCCCCCCATCAAGATCCAGGGCCCCCCCCCTTGCGCGGCAAACCTGTAAAGTAAAATCATACTTATCACTGTCCTGTCGCGCCGTCCCGCCGCTGCCGACATCACGATCCCGGGCTTCATTCCGCGTCTTCCGCCTTCCTGTGGTCGCGGGCAATGACGTCATTGCCCGCGACCACAGGAAGCCGGAAGATGCGGAATGAAGCCCGGGATCGTGATGTTGGCAGCGGCGGGACGGCGCGACAGGACAGTGATAAGTATGATTTTACTTTACAGGTTTGCCGCGCAAGGGGGGGGGCCCTGGATCTTGATGGGGGGGCCTGTATACCTCCGGGGGAAGCCTGAAGTTCTGTATACTCGCGTATAAGCCGAGGGGGGACTTTTCAGCCCAAATTTTGTGCTGAAAAACTCGGCTTATACGCGAGTATATATGGTAAGCCAATGCAAAGTTTTGTAACATTAGACAAAAGTATTGAAAAATGCGCCATATTTTCTACATGTCTACCCTACTGTTGCACCTATATAAAGGATAGAAGTAATAAATCTTTTCCCATATGGATGTAAGTGATAAAGCCATTAGAAAATGCAATTCTGTAATTTATATTGCTATATCGAATCAAAAAAATCACTATTTTGATTAACACGTGTCTCGTCTGGGAACTTGGAAGCAGTGCATTTATTTATCACAGTTTCACCAACCTTTTATTAAATAAGTATCACATTAAGAAGCGAGAACAACTATTAGTATATACACAACTCTGACGAGTCTAATTGATTAATTGTGTTGACTGTCTAGATTTAAGTGTCCTTGGACGTCTAGCTCAGTGAAAAATGATCTTAAAGCTGCAACCTTGGTGAAAAAAAAGTATATTTCCCACATAATCATTGTCTCAACCTCAGCTGCATCGACCTATTTAAGCTTTAAACATCGGGAAATAAATAAAATATGCATTGTCGTCTTACTGAGCTACAATACAATGGGAGTCAGAGGAAGGGGAGTCATTTAACTTTGCCATCTGTCTGCCATTCAGGACACATAGAAATGCCATTCATACACATTTCTAAGCTGGAGAGGATGCAACTGGCACTCTCCCTATAGTGTTTCTATAAGGGCAATAGGATTAAAGAAGTTGTCTCCTTGTCCATAAGTTTTATTAAGCCATATGGACGTCATAGAAGGCGGTACCCCACTCCGAAACTCCTATATAAGCTGCAATGTGCCGCAGAGGATGTACCCTTACAGCCAATAAACGTGCATCAGTAACAGATGACCGTAAATATGTTTTTGCTTCCTGTGGAAAATAAAAAGAGAAATGGGGCACTCCTAGGGTAATACCTGGTGGTCTAGTGGCGGGAAAATATTATTGTACAGGACCTGAGCAAGTTGTGCAACCGTGCACAACCACGGGTAAACACCTCTGAGGTCTATCGTGCACAACATGCTCTGTTCCTGCTCAGGATCCGGAGATCGTTGGGCCACATGACCGGTGATGACACCATAGGTCCTCACGCAGGTCCTACAAGAAGCGGAATACTGCTAGAACCGACTAGCACTGTCCCCTTAGCCCTCAACGAAGGGATATACAGTTCAGATAAGGAAATAGTAAGCAGTATTGGTCGGGCGCCAGGTAATAGCAGAAAAGGACAGGAATTTCTTTAAGACAAATTTTCTTTCATCATACTTTAGCATCACAAAGCATTTCGGCGCTTTACCGATGAAGGCTGTAAACCGCTGAAACGCGTTGTGATGCTAAAGTATGAATAAGAGCATATCCCTGAGGAAGGTACAAGGCCTCTACCGAAACGCGTTGGCTTGAAATACTGATGGAATAAAGAAGCAGCTTGCATACTCTTGGCTTCCCTTGCATTTATTCGGGTACGGTGGGACGGCAGCGCGGATCACTAAAGAACAATCTCTCTCTGGTCTTTTTCTTGGATACATCACCACTGTTACGTGGGAGTGCGGATCCAGCAGCAGCTGTCTGAGCTAATTTACCAGTTGTGGGGAAACACAACTGTATCAAGTGAGCACATACACCTATGACGGTACTACCTTATCCGTAAAACGATAAGGGCCATTTGCGCCCCCTTGTCTCCCCTTTTTTCTTTGTAAAGTATGAATAAGGAAGATTTGCCTTGAAGATATTCCTGTTATTTTGTGTCTTTGCTTCCTGTCCCACTGGAGACCACCAAAGCAGCCTTCTTTGGAGCCATTATACATAGTTGTATTGTTTTTTAGTCATCCTATACTGTGATACTATGGAATTGCTAGCTATTTGCAAGGGATGCTGAGAGCCACTGCAATATGATGAGACAACCCCTTAATCTGCATAGTGTTGGGACTTTTTGGCACAATTTTTCTTGTCATTTTATTGGAAAAAGGCATTTCCACCAACAGCTCATGATGACCATCTAATACCAGATTCTAATGGATTTAGCTTGGACTGTATCAGGTAGCGTAATCAAAAGGATTATGTGTTCTCTACCCTTCTCTGCATGGGAGGATACATTTTCCTACAAGGAATCCCTACCTTTGGATGAGTTTCCAAGAAACAAAAACTTGACTGTAGTAGAACTAAAGTAAACTAGTCATGATACCAAGGCAGCAGGCAGGAATTGTAATGTCAATGCATAGGTTGGGGCATGCATTGTTTCATAGACAGGCAGGGGTGAGAGTAGACGGAAGACAAGAAGACATGGTCAAGTATTCCAGTTGGGTTGATGTCATTAGACACTGGAACAAATTCACCTTTCAGTCTTCAGGAACCAAAATGAGCTTAATGCTTGAACAAGGAGTAACGATGATCACAGACTGTGCACCGTCTTTTGTATTGTTCATACATTCAAAACGATTTGTATCATTTTCTTTAGCCCAATGGCTTCATGGCTGAAGAATTATATTGGATGGTCTAAAACTGGGCCTATATGAAGAATCTATTTCCAATATTCGAGAATCATATAAGCCCTGATTCATAATTGCGTTAACACCTGTTTTTTACATATACTACGTTCTTTTAAATTTGCCCACCATTGTGTTCATGTCACTCACAGCAAGGATCACCAAACTACGACTTCAATACTTTGGACACATCACATGAAGATTGTAATCACTCTTTAAGGACATCATGGTCGGGAGAATAACAGAAGCAAGGCAAAGAGGAAGACCAGTAACCCAATGCCTTGATACAATCAAGATGATGCTGGAGAAGACCCTGGTGGACCTATCTAGGTTTGGAAAAGACACTGGTGGACCTCTCTAGGCTCGGAGAAGACCCTGGTGGACCTATGTAGGCTTGCAGGAGACCCTGGTAGACTTATCTAAGCTTGGAGAAGACCCTGATTGACCTACCCAGGCTTGGGGAAGACCTTGGTAGACCTATCTAGGCTGCACAAGCTCAAACTTCCTATAGAGAGTTCATTCATTAAGTCGCCATGTCTCCAGATCAAGCTGAAGGTCATTAATTAACAATAATATGTTCTTCATTATGGCTGTGTTTTCTAGACATTTGTAGCAAATTCATCATCAATATATTAGAGTTAGAACTGTGTGGGACATTTTAGTTATAAAAATATAGTGCAAAACAGGTTTAAGACCAAAAGAAAGATAATTTTTTATTTCGCCCTAAATTCATGAACCGCGTGCACCATTTTATAGAAGTTAGCACAAAAAAACGCCAACAAATTACAGAAGATAAACATAGAAAATTGACTTCAAAATTGCAAATGGTGAATTGTGCCCTTAGACTTTGCTGTTATTCTGCCACTTCAACAAATTATGTTGTCTGAAACAACGTGAAATTCTTGCATGTTAGTCTTCTCGGGTCAAATTGTGACAGTCCCAAGGTCCCAAGGAATTGACTGAAGTATTCATGGCAACACCTCCCTCTTCGGGGACTTCTAGCACCAGATAAATAATCTTTGTGTTAATCACTATAATGTTGACACCACAAGGTCTTAGCAGAAAAGTGTCTTGCGAAAACCAAGGTTGCTCTTAATAAAGTCTTAATAAAGTCAGATATTCTTGCAAACTATAATGTACAAGCACAAGAAATTTCAAGGTTCTTAATCTGGCCTTTACAGAGTGTGTTGTTCTTTCAAAGAAAATGTAAAATATAAGAACAGAACCTTGGAGCATATTTACAGTCTTGAGTTTATTAGTTTTACTATTTATATTATGAAGTGAAAACCACTGAAACCCCAAAAATGCAAGTCGAAAACAGTGCCAAAAGCAATATGGAACAAAGCTCATAGCATATTGGACGTGTCTGGTTCTTGGGAGATAGGGGAGACTTAAGTTGTCCACACAACGCAAATTTGGCATAACCCACTACCTTTGTTATGATTTGTTGACTCTTATGTGTATTGAGACCTCCCTACACACCCCTCCCCTCTGACAGATGATGTTGGCAAAGTGAAGGATTAAACATGTTGAAGGGAAGTATGGGAAATTGGGAGATCAGCCTATATCAGAGGTATATGTATTCTCTTTGAAAACATATACATTCATCATCTTTCACCCAACACACTCTACTACACAACCACACCTATCCATCAAAGTCAATGGCTACTCACTCGCCCCAGCCCTGCATGCTTGCTGCCTTGGATTACTGCTTTACCCAGCACTCTCTTTCAAACTACATATCCAAGCCCTTGCCACTTCCTGCCGACTCCAATTTAAAAATATTTCCTGGATCCGTACATTTCTCAACCAAAAAACTGCAAAAACACTCTTGCATGCTCTCATCATTTCCCGCATCGACTACTGCAACCTCCTACTCTCTGGCCCCCCTTCTAACACTCTCTCACCCCTCCAATATACCCTAAACTCTGCTGCCTGAATAATCCACCTGTCTCCTAGCTATTCCCCAGACTCTATTCTCTGCCAAAACCCCTACGATGACATACAAAGCCATCTGCAACCTGTCTCCTCCATACATCTGTAAGCTAACCTGCCGGTACTTACCTACATGCAACTCCCGATCCACTCAAGATTTCCTCTATTTGTCTCTTATCTCTTCTTCCCAAAATCTCATACAATATTTCACCCATGCATCCCCCATACTCTGGAACTCTTTGCCAAAACACATCAGACACTTGCCTACCCTGGAAACCTTTAAAAAGAACCTGAAGACCCACGTCTTCCTACAAGCCTACAACCTGCAGTGATCCTCAGTACACCAACCGCCACACGACCAGCTCCATCCTTCCCCAATGTATCTTCACCCATCGCTTATAGACTGCGAGCCCTCATGGTCATGGTCCTCTCTCCTCACCTACTGTATTCCCACTCATCCCTTGTAGACCATGAGCAATCGCAGGCAGGGTCCTCTCTCCTCACCCACTGTATCCTCACCCATCCCTTGTAGACTGTGAGCCCTTGGGTGCAGGGTCCTCTCTCCTTCTGTTCTTATGTGTGGCTTGTATTGCTCATAATTATTGTACTTGTCTATGTATGCATGCCCCTTTTCACATATAAAGCGCCATGGAATAAATGGTGCAATAATAATAATAATAATAATAATAATGCTCCACCGAACCAAGTGTATATGTGTATGGTGGAATCGGGAGGACAAATGAGCATTCAAAGGTGTTTGGAGCCCCCTTAAGGTGTATGAGACCTCAGAAGAGCACTCTACTCCTGAAGAGGTAACATAATAGTAATCTCATGTTACCGCTCCTGAAGAGTGCTCTTCTGCCTCTTTGTGACTGAGTATGGTGCACTTCTGAAGAATGTCGTATCAGCGGCACGTTGCTAGTCTGAACTGTGTACAAGCATCAGAGGCGCACAAAGTCACCAAAGTCGACCTAATTGTGCACTCCAGTGATCCATCCAGCTCTAGATAGTAGAGACTCTTGAAAAGAGCATGTCAACACAGCGTATGCTCAGCCACTCTGATATACTGCACCGGTTGCTAGTAACCTACACAACGAGCATTAGACAATAACATTTCAAGTCCCTCCGTTCTTGAGAATGAAAAGGATTTGGAATCAGCATGATATTGCAAAGTTGCTCATTTTTAAAAACAATTTGTGATTGATGTTGAGGGAACTCCTATAATTTTTCGTGCAAATTTTAAAATGAAACGTTTTCAGGTGTTTCAGATTATTTTATAGAGTTTTTTTTTTTTTTTTCCATTCTTTATTTAATTTTGAAAGGTAACAAAACATGGTACATGATAATACATTTCCGTACTTGTTACTTATAACATTTAGTACCCATGTCTTCCTTATAAAATTCTGCAACAAAATAAACTTTATCTAAAACTTAAACATTTGGTTTCTCAATGTTTTCTTAGATGTTATTATGATGGCACAATATCTACATGATCTTCTGATAAAATTATAAAACTGTAGAAATATGGCACTCCCATGGCTGGTGACTAGGGATGGGCGAATTCCTCGCTACTATTCGGGACTCGCCCGAATAGTAGCGGACTCGGGGGACTCGCTACTCGCCGAGTTTCCTTAGGAATTACTCGGCAGTAGCGAGTCCCTGTACTTTTGCAGTGTATCTGTACAGATACACTACAAAAGTACCCTAAAAGTTAATGTAAGGGGTTAAAAACAATAAACATTAATACTCACCTCCTGTACTCCTGGACCGGGACGGAAGACCTCTGGCTGTTACAGGACCTCCGAAACCACCGGGAGAAGATGGGGAAAAGGACCTTGCAGTTCAGCCAATCAGCATTCGGCTAGCGGTCACATGGGTTTGTCATGTGACCGCAGTTCAGCCGCGTCACAGCCCATGTGACCGCTAACCGAATGCTGATTGGCTGAACTGCAAGGTCCTTTTCCCATCTTCTCCCGGTGCTCTCGGAGGTCCTGTAACAGCCAGAGGTCTTCCGTCCCGGTCCAGGAGGTGAGTATTAATGTTTATTGTTTTTAACCCCTTACATTAAATTTTAGGGTACTTTTGTAGTGTATCTGTATAGATACACTGCAAAAGTACAGGTTACTACTCGGACTCACTGGACTCGCAACGAGTACCGAGTCTCGGACCCGGACTCGTTAGAGTCCAGCGAGTCCGAGTATTTCAGGATTCGCCATCCCTACTGGTGACCAGTCGAGCAACATCTCCGTCTCCGAGAAACCTCTCACATATTCCCAGACGACAGGAAAATTATATAGCATATATGGGGGGGGGGGATTTCCTTTGGCCATCGCGACCCCTCAGTTAATTACTAATATCATCGCCTCCCACCCTCTCTCTCCATGGCTTCCACGTCTTGAGAAAAGAGTCGTGGGAGCTCATTTCCCAGCTAGAAAGTTCTTCCAGTCTATGTAGTTCTGATATCCTGGCCAGCCAGTCCTTCACTGTGGGTGCTTGTTGTTGCTTCCATATCTGTGCAATTAGGTGCTTTGCAGCTCCTACCACCACTGGGGCTAGCCCATGTTTTTTGGGGTTATAGTTGTCCGATGGGAGCGACAGAAGAGCCTCCACTGCATTTAGATCAGATTCTATGAGATTCATGGACTTTAATATTGTATTTATTCCTGTCCAAAATTATTTTAATTTTTGGCATGTCCAGAATATGTGGGTCAGATTTCCTCTCGGTCCCTCGCATCTCCAGCATTTCGGGGACTCTGTTAACCCCAAATGAAAAAGTCTCTCAGGAGTGTAATACCATCTTGAGAAGTGCTTGTAGGACATCTCCTGTAGTAATACACATCTGGAGAAGCCATGTGAGTTCTGACAGAGTTTTGTTTTGTCGTCTCTAGAGAGCGTGACACCAAGTTCAATCTCCCAAGAGTGTATAAAGAGTGGGAAAGTAGGCATTGTGTTGTCTAGTAGATCATTATATATTTTAGAAATAATTTTAGGTAACGGTGGTTTTACTTTTACCAGTATCTCCAGCCATTTCCACTGAGTGGAGACCTTCAGTGGGCTTTTGATCTTTTTCATATAATCGGCCACGTGCATTTCTTGTAAGAACGTCTGTGGTTGTCTTTTGGATTCTATCGGCCACATGTTCCTGCATGGAATGTCTCCTCGCAGTAACCAAGAGATGGGTTTATTCGGGAGAGTCTTCCATAGATTATATGGGTCTGAACATTCAGCGTCTATTAGACATGGGATAATCTTCATTGGGATTTTATCTAGAAAGCCACACTCGGGAAGGCGAATCGGGACCAACTTTTATCTTATAGCTAGTGTAGTGGCAATAATCTCATCAAAATTGTCACTGTCTGGTAGGCTATCTGTCCATAATAAGCTGTGGACCCTAGTGTGTAATAGTTGAAGTTCTATGTGTTTTTTATTTTCTTGAGAGGCCAAATGAATAAGTTTCAACCAGTGGTGCACCCAAGGGGGGGGGACCTACGTGTCTGGACACCCCCCTTTGGACGGCCCTACCATAGAGGCACAACAAATAAGACCGTTTTCGTGCAGTATTAAGCACTAATTAGGTATACAAATTTACAAAAATCGCTTGGCTTTAAGGGGGGCTTCGCTCCCCCAAACCCCCCCACTGGGGGCTTTGCCCCTCAGAACCCCGCTGGGGGTTACACCCCCCTTTCAGGGCCGGTGTGTGTTTCTTGGACCCCTACCTTGGGAAATTTCTGGGTGCGCCACTGGTTTCAACCATCTCGCTAAGTGGATAGCTCTATAATAAGATATGAGATCTGTTAATCCCAGGCCTCCCTGTCTTTTGGGGAGCATAAGAATTCTAAGTGAGATCCTAGCTCTCTTGTGCTTCCACACGAATTTGGAGATTATTTGATTTAAAGAATGGAAGAAAAGGCTGGGAAAGAAAATTGGGACCATATTCATTACATAGTATATCTTGGGGAGGACATATGATTTTATAATGTTGATTCTTCCTAACCATGAAAGCAGTGGTAGGTCATATGTCTTCAATATGTTTTTTAATATTGCTTATGAGCGGATTGAAGTTATGTGTGTATAGTGAATGGGGGTGATTTGTGATTTGTATACCTAAATATTTAAACTTGTCTTTGAGCCATTTGAAGACTGTGGTCTCCCGAAGGGCCCGCACTTCTGTCCTGGAGGCTTATGTTATAGAGTTTATCTAGCCTTATAGCATTTTTTTCAAGATAGTCGGAATGCTATAAAATAATAAAATATTTTTATTATATAGAGTATTATTAATACTACATAGTAATATTTAATGTGTATTATTGATAATCATAAATGATATCCTACCAAGTACCTTTCACTTCCCGTTTCTCTAACGTCCTTTCTACTTGTTAAGTCCATGCAGGCATGTAACCTTAATAAGCCTTTAATTCAGGGCTGTGGAATCAGTAAGTCAAACCTCTGACTCCTCAATTTCCCGGACTCCCAACTCCGACTCCCTCACACATGGCTCATGTTTAAGTGATACATTTATTGTAGTACAATGTGAACATCAGGCTGTAATCATTATCATGATACAATAACCAAGATATTCAGATTGAACATACGGTAATAATAATATTCAGCACATTCTGCATTGAACTACTGTACCCAATTTATGATATATTTTAGGAGTCGGTCCATTTTATTCCGACTCCACCAACATTAACTCAGACTTTACAGTCCTACTCTAAATGATGGAAGTCCGGGGACGTTTGCTAGTTTTCCCTACTTATTACAGTTTTCAAAAGTTATTCCTATCTGGTTCAATTGTAGTGTGGTAGACGCGGGTGAGGAACTACCTCCAAGCACCCCAACATGTATACAGGAAAAGCGTGGCCCTGATTGGGTGAGTCAACTTGTAGGGGAAAGGTCATACTTCTTAGCAGGCTACATGTCGCCATTGTCTTTGGCAGGCCAGGACCAGAGAGCCATGTAGACTGACATGGAAACCAACAGTTCTTATTAAGCAACAGTCTTTTACTCAACAGTTCCCACAGTTCTAGGCACAACTTTATATGTGAGATAGTAAGCACATTTCTTAAAGGGAACCTTTCAGCTCATTCTACCCCCCCAACCTATCACTACCTGTCCCTGCACTTTGGTAGCTGATCCCTAACTATCCCTTTCTGAGCTAAACGTGCCCTATAAAGTTTAAGTAAAATGCTTTATAACTTACGAGTAGTCTCCATCCGTAGACTTGAAAGGTGGCTCTGGGGCTCCATTCTCCCCTTGCTGGCTTTCAGCACGCCTCTTTTTGAAATTCCGGCATCCTCTGCTGCGATCATGAGCAAGTAAAGAATGTCATGTCCGGCCTGTGCCTTGTGGGGTCTTATGACTGGCTCGACTTCAATATGCGCCGGAGCTGGGCCGTACTATGTGATCAGCCACCACAATGCATTGGGCCAGATATTACATTTCGGCCGGCTCATGATAGCAGCAGAGGAGGTGGGAATTTCATAAAGAGGTGGAACAACAAAAAGACTGATGACGCCCAGCGGGGCATGTTGAAAGCCAGCGAGGAGGAGACAATGGAGTCCTGGAGCTCGCCTCTCCAGTCTCCGGATGGAGACTGCTTGTAAGTTATAATGTCTGGGGAGCTCGCTATCTACCTTGTGCCGAGGAGTTTGCCTGCAACCATAAGGAGACAGTTAAGTAGATAAGGAGATTTAAAACCTCATCCCCGCTCTAGGAAATATGCAAATTTTCACTTCAGTGAGGAAGTGGATGAACTCTAGCTCCACCTTTGGGTAGCTCCTCAAAGTCATTGTCAACTTTCTGACAAGCCTTTTAATATGACTAAGGATTTGTTCCAGATCCGAACCCCAAATTACTGATGCTGCGTGTCGGGGTAACTGCCCCTCATCAGTGTAGTGTGTGGGATATTCTGATCTGGCTGTATGTAGCCTCTCATACAGCCAGAGCAGCGTCTGTAGTTTGGGGTTCTGAACCGGCACAAATACTTAGTCATATTAAAAGGCTTGTCAGAAAGTCGACTATGACTTTGAGGAGCTACCTAAAGGTGGCGCTAGAGTTCATCCACTTCCTCACTGAAGTGAAAATTTGTAAGTTATAAAGCATTTTTTTTAAACTCTGTAGGGCACGTTTAGCTCAGAGAGAGATAGTTAGGGATCAACTACCAAGGTGCAGGGACAGGTAATGATAGGTTAGGGGGGTAGAATGAGCTGACAGGTTCCCTTCAAGCACACTTTCAGTCTTATGCCAAAGCTTCAAGCTCAGTTCAAGTTCCTGTCCGGTTCCTGATCTTTCTGGATCTGTGAGCTCCAGCACAACCCAGCCCAACACAACAGCAAAGTTTCGGATGATCACCTACCCATTCAGCGGGTCCATGTCTCCTTTCTTCACATAGGAGACACTCCAGGGGGCTGGATCACTAAGGCAGGAATGGAGTCGCAATCTCTCAGAGACTTTTAAGTGAAGGTCTCTTCTTCCCATAGGAGATGGAGTTAGGGGTTCGCCATAGTGAAGGCAAAGAGCCTTAGACTCGCAGCCGCCAGAAAGGGTCCCGCCTAGGAAAGTCAACCACTGTCACTCGCTAGTGATGATAACTCCAAGCCTTGACACCTAAGGGGCCTGGCTATTTGCCCATACTTTGATTCCTTCAACATAGAGATTCTTGTCTGAGGGTAGTTCTCTAGCCCTTCAGTTGCTTTAATCCGATTCTTTAGTCACTTCCAATGATCATGCTGTCTTACTCTAGTCTCTAAGTTGCAGTTTCCATAAATTCACCCACTACATGCAGCCTTGATGACTTATCAGACTTGTACATCCATACTAGTCACTAGTGGATCCAGTCTGATATTATACAGGGAAACAGTCTCTTACACTGGGGGCTAACTCCTCATTTGGGCTAGTCCCAACACTTAACTATTACTTGCCCTACAGTCAGTTATTGGGCAGAACTCGCTTGCAAAACATCCAATGTAACAGCCCTATGCATTATTTTATTGCTATCCATTGGTCAAAATTGTTAGTACCCTTTAGTGATGAGCGAGTATGCTCTGCGCTACTCGTTACTCGCATGAGTATCCCGGTACTCGGGATGCTCGGCGAGCACCGAGTACCGCCGAGATGCTCGGACTGCTCGGTAAAAATAAGCGATCTGACACACGTACACAGCTCCCTTCAGTGCACACAGTGAGCTGGCACCACACAGGGAGCAGATTCATTGTTAGGATCCCTCTGGGGGCCACAGCAAGGTGTTATATGTTGCGGTGAATTCAAAACCCCGCCCTCCCGCCCTTTCCCAGCAATACCCGCTTTATAACCGGAAGTCTGTGGGCGGAGCTTGTCACTCATTGACTTACATTGGGCTCGGTGCTCGGCCGAGTACACGAGTATCTTGAGATGCTCGGCCAGAGCACAGAGCACCCGAGCATTTTAGTGCTCGCTCATCACTAGTACCCTTCTTTAATGAAAAAAAAACCCACAATGGTCACAGAAATAACTTGAATCTGCCAAAAGTAATAATAAATTAAAAATCAATGAAAATTAGCAAATGAAAGTCAGACATTGCTCTTCAACCCTGCTGCCACAGAATTTAAAAAAAAATTAAACTCATGAAATAGGTCTAGGCAGAAATGACGGTCCTCCTAATAATGTGACGAAAGGGACATGTTAAATCAAAGTGTGTCCACTAATTAACATCACAGGTATCTACAATCTTGGTCCTGTATATAAGTCTACAAAGACTCACTGTGCTGTTTGGTGACATGGTGTGTACCACACTCAACATGGACCAGAGGAAGGGAAGGAAAGAGTTGTCTCAGGAGATTAGAAAGAAAATTATAGACAAGCATGTTAAAAGTAAAGGTTATAAGACCATTTCCAAGCAGCTTGATGTTCCTGTGACTACAGTTGCACATATTATTCAGAAATTTAAGATCTAAGGGACTGTAGCCAACCTCCCTGGATGTGGCCGCAGGAGGAAAATTGATGACAAATCAAAGAGACGGATAATATGAAAGGTAAAAAAGAGCTCAGGAAAACTTCTATAAAGATTAAAGGTGAACTTCAAGCTCAAGGAATATCAGTGTCAGATCGCACCATTTGTCATCGTTTGAGCCAAAGTGGACTTCATGGGGACGACCAAGGAGGACACCAGTGTGGAAAAAAATCATAAAAAAGCTAGACTGCAATTTTCCAAACTACATGTTGACAAGCCACAAAGCTTCTGGGAGAATGTCCTATGGACAGATGACACAAAAATGAAACGCATATCAGTTATATGTTCACAGTTGGAAAAATGAAGCATATCAAGAAAAGAACATTGTCCCTACTGGGAAACATAGAGGAGGCTCTGTTGTCTTCTGGGGCTGACTTGCTGCATCTGGCACAGGGTGCCTTGAATCTGTGCATGGTACAATGAAATCTCAAGACTATCAAGCGATTCTAGAGAGAAATGTGCTGCCCAGTGTCAGAAAGCTTGGTCTCAGTTGCAGGTCATGGGTCTTGCAACAGGATAATGACCCAAAACACACATCTAAAAACACCCTAGAATGGCTAAGAGGAAAACATTGGACTATTCTGAAGTGGACTTCTATGAGCCCTGACCTAAATCCTATTGATCATCTTTGGAAAGAGCAGAAACATGCCAAAATACCTGTGGAGAGGAGCAGAAGTCTCATTCACAGTTACAGGAATCATGTGATTGCCTCAAAAGGTTGTGCAACAAGATATTAAGTTAAGGGACCATCATTTCCGTCCAGGCCGATTTCAGGAGTTTAATTTTTTTAAAACGTTTTCTGGAAGCAGGATCGAAGAGCAATTGTTGACTTTCATTTCTTCATTTTAATAGATTTTTGATTTATTATTACTTTTGTCAGATTCTAGTTATTTCTGTGACCATTGTGGGTTTTTCTTTCATTAAACTAGGGGTACCAACAATTTTGACCATGTATGTGCATATAATAAGCTATACCTTATTCATTACTACGCATTAAATTATATTATTCCTATCACTATATATCCTACCTTATACACTGTACAAGGAACCATCATAATACATTGCATTTTTTCACATTACAATATATATAATGCTCCATGACACATTAGAAACTACAATACAACAGTGAGGTTGGTATCTTTAAGGAGATACGCGGCTTCCAGTCCTCCTTCTTACACGTTTATGGCATATCCTTAGTATATGAAGTGTCTGACAGGGGCGGACGTACCGTGGTGCAGCTGGTTCAGCTGCACCAGGGCCCCGACTGGCTAGGGGGCCCCTCAAGCCGACCCCCATGTCCCTGTGTCAGAGGAGAGTGGGTTAACTGAGGGAGGCTTCCTGCTTCCCTCGGCTGATCCCGCCCCTCCTCTCCTTTGCCGCCCCGGCTCCCAGGACTGCGCGGCCCGGCGCAGGTAGGAAATGCAGCAGCTATAGCATCGAGTTCCTCGCCGACATCCGCTCGCACCCCCCTTCTGCTCCTCGCCGACATCCGCTCGCACCCACCCACCCCCACCCCGCCCGCTCCTCACCATGAGCTGCTGCACCAGGGCCCTCTTGGCACAAGGTCCGCCACTGGTGTCTGATATATGGCTTCCACCAGTGGGACCTGGGTGTAAGGTTGGAGAGGTGGCTGGACATGCATCCTTCTCTCACCTCATTTCTATGGGACCACTGAAGGTTACTTGAATAATACAAGAGTTTATTCTTCATATGAAACTTCAAACCTTTCTGTATATAAAAGACTCCTAATGAAAAAATAAAATATTTTTAGGAAAAAGTGAAATAATGAACATTTTCCATTATTAAAGACATTATTGTTCTTTCACTGAGCATTGAGTTTTATCTCTGCTGGAGTAAGCTGGTACTGTAATAACTTTTAGCCCCTTTGGATGTTTATACCCACATTTCCCCCTAGGAGACAAGGGCATAAAACATGAATTTTGTGACAATCTCTATACTTTCGACACTTGTGGTCTGCAGTAAAGGGAAGAACATTGGCATTTTAATCTTGAACTTCCCTCCAAAAAAAATAAATTAATTCAAGCCCCCCACCCCACCCGCCCTGTCACTGTTGATTAACTGATCATGTCATCTTATCCCGTGGTGGATATGTGGGGTTGGAGATTACCTCTGAGCTAATGTAAGTGACACTCCAAGGATTGGCCTACAGTAACGTCTGTAAGAGCATCAACCACTCAAACCCCCAAGTCTTAGAATGTCATTTTAATTCAGTGCATGATATCTGATGGCCAATCTTAAATTGTCCTTTTGCTCTGCCCTACGACAAAAAAAAATAGAAGACGTGGGGAATGTAAAAGACCTTGCTGGAAACTAAATGTAGCACTTATGCAGTTTAGAAAGTCAGATCTATTTTGCCTTTGTTTCTGAATATAAAGTGGTTTTCCCATTTTAATACCAGTTTGTTCAATGGAGGCATATTAGCGGATGCAGCTACATAATAGTCCTGACATTTCGGATATTGTGAATCCCAGACATTGCCAGCAAAACACACGAGTAGTGGTGGAACAGCAAAGCTTATGGCTAAGTAAATTCTCATTTTTTTGTAATAATTTTTTTCAGCATGGAAAGTTATGAAAATCTGCGAAATAAAACTTCCAGTAAATGGTTTCCAAATCTCTGCTTGTTCCCACTCTAATTCTCTGCCTTGCCTTCAGCTACATTGATATCAGAATGTACTAATTTGGAGTACAGCAGATGACAGTGATTGTCAGGATTCTGGCTCTTCCAGATTACATTTTGTGTCTCTACCCTTATCCACGATGGCGTCTGCTACATTGTCCCGTCCATGTGTTCCTGCTCTCCTGCTGATAAAAGCTTCGGTTCATCTCCCAGGCCTTTCTTGAGTATTTTGCTTCTTCTCTGGCTCCTTTGTGCATCACCTAAGTTTGCTCTACTCTGGCTCAGCTGTGCTTCATCTGAATCCTGCTCTACTTCCAGCTATTGGCTCTGCATACTTGCCCTTGCAATCACCTGGTCTGCAGGGTTTAACATGCATTCCAGTTACTCTTCAGCAGCTAGCTGTGCCTCACAAGGAATCATTTCTGCTGCCATTCTACTCATCTACACGTAACCTTTTTGCTACTATTTGTTTGTTGCATATCAATGCAGTGCGGTTTCTAGGACTGTTCAGGACTGATGTTTCTAGCCGTACTGTACTGTGCTAAGTCCTGGACTCTGTGTTATCTGTGTTCTAAAGACTATTTCCATTATTGGGCCTTACTCTATGTCAACTGTGTTCTAAAGACTTTTTCCAATATTAGGCCTCGCACTGTGTGAACCGTATTCTAAAGACTGTTTCCATTATTAGGCCTTGCACTGTGTAAACTGTGCTCTTCAGAAATATAATCCGCTGCAGGCCACGCTGAGTTGTATTATTTCCAGGAAGACTCTATGTATTTTGCCCTGTTCCTTGTTAGCCTGCAAATATAGTCTTGAACTTAAAAACCTTGTCTCTGTCTTGTCTTGCCTTACACCATCAGATTTCAGAAGCTATCCACATAATGTTGTGATAGTGATTAGTCAACCCTGTTTCCTCTTCTGAGTTTTGTGCACATCAGAACAATCTCCTGCAGCAGCTTCTCCCCATAGTTAGTGAGACCCCGTTGCTGAGCTGATCAATGCCATCATCGGTACTCCAAATAAGTAGGCTATGATATCAGTGTAGTTGAAGGCAGCAAATAGACAGAAGAAAAGCAGGGATTTCAAGCCACTTTCATTTAAATTTTTTCTTTTTTTTACAGGAATGAAGACAAATTTCTTAATAAAATGATCTGCAAAGTTTAATAATGTTTCATGCGTTCCAGGACTATAAAAACATAACGAAAAAATGTCAGTTACTCGCATAAATACATCCTTAAAATGAGCAATTAATAAAAAAAAATGGTGAACAGAAATGGCACTTTTCACATTGAGCCTTCCAGTTGCCAGCGGTAGTGATGGGCGAATCCTAAATTACTCGGAATCGCTTGACTCTAGCGAGTCCGAGCCCAGGACTCGCTACTCGTTGCGAGTCTAGCGAGTCCAATGTTAATGAATGGGGAAGCGAGTAATAGCGAGTAGTGAGATTTACAAATCGCAGATGTGTCTCGGAAGCTTCAGCCTGAAGCAATCCTAGTTTTGTCATTTATTTGCATTGGACTCGTTACTTTGTAAGTAATCGCTGGGAAACTCGCACAGATAAGAGAAGAGCCCTGTCTGCTCTGTGCAGCTCCAGGGTCCTAGAGCCCGCCTGCTGCCTGATGTAGCAGTGCTGAGATTGTTCTCAGTCTGCTCATTCCCTGTGCATAGACATCTATATCTATACACAGGGGATGTAGCAGAGAGGACATCGCGTTTTGGACTGCGTCGGACGGAAGGGGTTTTTTTAATTAAAGATGGAGTCCCTAATGGCTTTTTTTTTTATTTCTAATAAAAATTTCTCTGTGTTGTGCTTTTTTAAAACAATTTAATAGAAATTCATGGCGGTCATGTCTAATATTGCGTGACCGCATAATTTCTGGCTTACGGCCCGCTGAATACAAGCTGGCCCTAACCTCTATTACCCGCGTGCACCGCCACCAGGGCCGCTGGAAGAGCGGGTTCAGCGCCAGAGGATGGCGCTTCAATGAACGCGCCATCTTCTGGGCGGCTGCGGCTGCAATTTGCAGTGGGGGGTGCCAGAAAGCTTGGGCATCCTGCGCTGCGGATTCCAGCCCCAGCTGCTTAGCTGTACTGGCGTAGACATAGAAATTGCGCGGAGCCCCACGCATTTTTTTTCTCCGACTCCGAGACGACTCCGACTCGAGACGACTCGACTCAACTCCGAGACACTCCGACTCGAGACGACTCCGACTCCGAGACGACTCGACTCCGACTCCGAGACGACTCCGACTCCGAGACGACTCCGAGACGACTCCGACTCCGACTCCGAGATGACTCCGACTCAAGACGACTCCGACTCCGAGCGACTCCGACTCCTGAGACGACCCGACTCCGAGACGACTCCGACTCCGAGACGACTTCAACTCCGAGACGACTCCTGACTCCGAGACGGCTCCGACTCCGAGACGACTGCGACTCCGACTCCGAGACGACTCAACTCCGAGACGACTCCGACTCTGAAGCGACTCGAGACGATTCCGACTCCGAGACGACTCCGACTCCGAGACGACTCCGACTCCGAGACGACTCCGACTCCGACTCCGAGACGATTCCGACTCCGAGACGACTCCGACTCCGAGACGACTCCGACTCCGAGACGACTCTGAGACGACGACGACGACTCCGACTCGACTCCGAGACGACTCGACTCCGACTCGACTCCGAGACGACTCCGACTCCGAGGCGACTCCGACTCTGAGGCGACTCCGACTCTGAGGCGACTCCGACTCTGAGGCGACTACGACTCTGAGACTCCGACTCTGAGACTCCGACTCTGAGACTCCGACTCTGAGGAGACTCCGACTCCGAGACTCTGACTCTGAGCCTCTGACTCTGAAATTCATTAAATAATAAAAAAAAAATACGTGGGGCTCCGCGCAATTTCTATGTCTAGCAGGTACAGCTAAGCAGCTGGGTCTGGAATCCCAGCGCAGGGATCCCAAGCTTTCTGGCACCCCGCTGCAAATTGCAGCCCGCAGACGCCCAGAAATGCGGCGTTCATGAAGCGCCATCATCTGGCGCTGACCCCGCTCTCAGCGGCCCTGTGGCGGGGCACGCTGGTAAAAAGGGGTTAATACCACTTTGTTACAAGCTGGTATTAAGCGAGTTCTTAATTCGGCAGTTTGACCAGCACTAAGAATCTCCATAAAGGGTTAAAAACACACACAGAGAAAATTTTATTTGAATAAAAAAAGCCATTAGAGACTCTCTTAATTAAAAATCCTTTCCGTCGACGCAGTCCAAAACGCGCCCCTCTCATGCGACATCTCCTGTCATAGATATGTGTTATGCACAGGGAATGAGCAGATGAGAACAATCTCAGCAGCTGCTACATCAGTCAGCAGCGGCTCTACATCTCGAGCTGCACAGAGAAACAGCTGGACTCGGCTCGCAAAGAAACAGCATGTTACTTTGCGAGTTTCTGCTATCACGGGCACAGTACGACGTCTAATGCAAAAATTTGTGCAATCCTAAGTTTGTCACGTTGCTGCAAACTAGGATGATATTATTGCTTGTGTAGCGAGTAATCACTGGAAACTCGCAGAGTACGGAGCTGCAGAGTCACTTACTACTCCCGAGTACGAGTCCTAGCAGTAGATTCGCCATCCCTACCAGCGTAGCAAAGCGCAACCACTCACTGTGTCTGTGTAATGAGTATGCGCAATGTGACAATGTCTATGCGTATATAGAAAATTAATATTGCGGTGACTTGAAAGTGGTTTTGTCACAAACTTTACAGTACAACTGCATACAGTATACTAGATCTTAGACTGATGAAGGTACCTAACTGTTCCAAGTCATAATAACTGTATGTTCCTTTCTGAAAGTTTAAACTCAATCTCTGCCTCCCATCCAAATGATCCTCAGTGTCCCTCCTTTTTGCTGAGACCTCACTACTAAAGGGCCCGATTACACACAATGATATCTGACGTATCGTTGCAACGTCACTGGTTTGGTGATGTTGCAGCGAAGTTGAAATGACATCATTGTGTGTGACATGCATCAACAATCAACGATAAGTCGTAGATTTTTGGTCCTGTCCATAAATATATTGTTGGTCTCCCGCTGGGCGCCCAGTATTGGCGGTGTGACAGCGGGAGACCAATGATGTACGATCTCCCAGCGCTGCAAAGCAAGCACTGGGAGCTGGTAACTGTGGTAAACAGCGGGTAACTAGGCAGCGCACAGCGCCTGGTTACCCGATGTATACCCTGGTTACCAGCCTTCTCCACTTACAGGCTGGTATCCAAGGTACACAGCGGGTAACTAGGGACAGCACTGTCCCTAGTTACCCGCTGTGTACCTTGGATACCAGCCTGTAAGCGGAGAAGGCTTGTAACCAGGGTATACATCGGGTTAAACTTGTGCTGCCAGTTGTGACAGCTCACAAAGCGATCAGGTTCATGATGTGGCAGCGATCCACATCGTTCTTGGGATCGCTGCCACTTCGCAGCGTGTAATCCGGCCTTTAGTATGAGCTGCACTGCTCAGTCAGGTTGAGAGAACTGAGACTGAATACACTTAAACTCATGAGATCTCGCACTCTTTAACTGGACTCATTTTAATATCAGGATTATACATCTATTGTGCAACACATTCACAAAGAAGCACACCAGGCTCATCAGGTCTAAGAGATCTTTTAAAGGGAACCTGACCCCTCCAAATGACCCCCAACTCTATTAATACCTGTCCCTGCACCCTTAAAGATCATAAGCAGCTGTCCTTTTGTGTAAAAAAAGCGTTCAGTAACATTGTGAAAACGCTATTATAAACTTACATGTCAGGGACTTCGCACATTGAATAAGTCTCACAGGGCGTTCCCTGTGAGACTCTAAGCCGTCCTGACCCGCTCATTATCACGCCCCGATGGGCGTATAACTGATCCTAATCCTCCTCGCCCTGCAGAAAGGGCGTAATAGCCGGTGTGATGCTATTTGCGTCACATCCGGTCCTTGTGACGTGTGTACACCTTTAGGTGTAAGCCGACAAGCCGCGCATGTGCAATGCGCATGGTGAGGTCGGCTTACACCTAAAGGGTGTACACACGTCACAAGGACCGGATGTGACGCAAATAGCATCACACCAGCTATTACGCCTTTTCTGCAGGGCGAGGAGGATTAGGATCAGTTATCACGCCCATCAGGCGTGATAATGAGCGGGTCAGGACGGCTTTAAGGGAACGCCCTGTGAGACTTATTCAATGTGCGAAGTCCCTGACATGTAAGTTTATAATAGCGTTTTTCACGATGTTACAGAACGCATTTTTTACAGAAAAGCACAGCTGCTTATGATCTTTAAGGGTGCAGGGACAGGTATTAATAGAGTTGGGGGTCAATTGGAGGGGTCAGGTTCCCTTTAAATTTATGCAGATTGCAGTGTGGAATCTGGGGAAAAATCTGCTTTATCACCGCCATGTATGTCACAAATGGGAAGCTGGTGTTTGGAACAGACTCACGGGGTATATTACAGCCAGGTCCTGCCTCTAATAATCGTTACAACTGTTAAACCTGTTATTTTTAACCTATTTAACTCCACTGTCAACTCTGACAGCAGGATTTAACATTCAGCATGATGGGAATGCGCCATTTTATGACCATACGTGACCCCGGGTTGCCAGTGGGTTTGCTATGATAGCAGGTGGTCTGCTGAAGACCTCTGTCCTATCACTACAGCGATCCTCTGTAACAAGCCTGTGGCTGGGCTTCAAAGGAAACTGTGATTATCGCTATTGCAGCAATGCTAAGTGGACTCTATGAACATTAAAAAGTAAATAATACAATATGAAAAAAAAAATTCTAATCAAATGGTATGTCTCTCAGGAAACCCTGCCTCTTGAAAGGCCTGCGCGTGCACTCCAAAGTCTTCCCCTGCTTATTGCTGAAGTCTGCATATTTAATGCACCTTGCCCTTTAGGGAGGTGCCTGATCAATGTTAGTTACTAGTTAGTCCTGTACTACTAGTGATATTGTCAGTTCCCTGTCTCAGGGCTTTACCAAACCTGTACTCCAGCCTGTGTTCTAGTGCAATTTAACCTGTGTTCCAGTATCTGTCAGGTACGTGTACCTATACTTGTCAAGTCTGCCATCCTATCTTAACCAGCCATCCTTTTGGTACCTGTATTTGATGCGGTATTCATTGTCAGCACCTGTACCCAAACATGTACTGCCTGTGTCTTCGGCTATATCTTGCATGGCTCCTGCCTGTGGCTCTGATGTCTTGCCTGCTGCCAGTGTAGACTCCTGCCAGTGCCTCCGATATATCACCTTATGCCAGTCCAGATTCCTGCCAGTCGCTCGAAACCATCTTGCATGTTGCCGTCCAGACCCAGCCTGTGGCTTTGACCTTGCCTGCTGCTTTTTTGGTCCACTGCTGTGGACCTGGGGATTACCTTGGAGTAGTACCTGGTGTCTATCAGCAGCCATGTTCAACCTCACATCAGAGGCTCTAAGTAAACACTTGGTCTTATCCCTCCAAGGTCAGACTGGACTTTGTGGTCCAGTGGGTCGACACCCCCATCTTGGCCATAATACTCTGATGTGGCGGTTATAAGAGTTTGAAAAGGCCATGGATCCCAGAGACTTTGTCACCCCACCCCTGTCTGAACTATAAACTGAGATGTCTCACATGTGGAAACAACAAAGTCAAATCTGTCCTCCTGAATGCTCCAGCTCCATCGTTATCCGGACCTCATCTGTCTACTCCACCACAATTTGATGGCGACTCAATGCAATGGTGAGGGTGCACCAACCAGTGCACGCTACATTTTAAACTCCTGGCCCACCAGTTTTCTTCAGACCAGGTCAAAATGGCATTTTAGTATTGTCCCCATTGCTGGGGAGGCTCTTGCCTGAGTCAAGCCTCTGTGGAAAAGGGAGACCCCATTACCTTGTATATCCAATTCTTGAAGTATGCTTTCCGCAAGGTCTTTGATAAGCTGGGTTACGCCACTTCTACAGTAATCCTCCCTTCTGCAGCTGAGTCAGGGCATTTAGTCTATAGATAAATATGCTATTCAGTATTGCACCCTTTCTTCTGAAAAGGATGGAGTAATGAGGTGCAGGTAGCCATCTTTTGGGTAGGTCTGTCCAGGTGGATTAAGTATGAACTAGCTGTATGTTATATCCCAGGGTCTGTGGATGAACTTATTTCCTTGGCTTTTCGGATTGATCTCAGGTTCAAGGAACAGTCCCGTAAATTGACACACCTAGACCTAACACCGGTCCCATCCTTTGAGAGACCGCTGACTTCCCAACCTCTAGCACCCGCTACCGCTCCATAACCGATGCAGATTGATCATTTCAGGCTGACCAAGTAAAAAACAAGAACATCTTGGTGTCAAGGGACTGTATTTTAATTGTGGAGTTATGGAACACTTAATCTGTTCTTGTCCCATGAGGCCGGGACCTACTAGCTTAGAGTCTTTTGGTTAGGCTACCGTGGCTGAGAGAAACTGCACTTCTTTTTTTACTTTGGCTGTGTCGTTTGGAGTTATCAGGTTCACTGAGATGGGTTTACTAGATTCTTAATCTGTTGGAAACATCATGCATCAAGGCCATGGTGTTTCGGTATCAGATTCCTATCTGATGTCTACGAGTCCTTTTATGATGTTCAATTGGTGAAAACCCTTATCTGAACCCGGACACTTTGTTGGGCTGGGTTCACATTTGCACACCATTTGCACTGTGAATGCAGTGTCCTGAGCGCAGCAAAACGCAGGCACTATGCGCTCCTATGCTTAACATGGGAGTGCATGGTGCCCCGTGTGTGGCTGCATTCAGGTGCGTTTGCGTTTTGGCTGTGCATAATGTATGCGCATGCCAAACGCAAAATGTTGGATTTTTTGTGCGTAGCTGTGTGCATGCTTTATGCGCAAGCAGACAGCCATGCACAAAAAATGAATGAAAGTGAATCTGAGAGCATTGCCAGCTGCTGGCAAGCGCAAAGACGCTGCGGAAAATGAGGTAATCCAGAGGTAAATCTTCTCCTGGCGTTCTCTCTTCCTCTTCTTTCTTCCTCTTCTTCTTTCTTCTTCTTCTTCTTCTTCTTCTTTCTTCTTCTTCCTCCCGGCCGCCGCTGCTTCATTTGGACAAGCGGGCGGGAAAGCCGACTTCACCGCCAGCTTTCCCGCTGGCTATTTCAAATGATATTTCAATGTGCTGAAGTCGGCTTTCCCGCATCAGCTGTTCATTGTCGGCTATTTTAAACGAACCAGCGGCGGCCGGGAGGAAGAGATCAGTGGCGGCGGCCGGGAGAAGAGATCTTCGCCTCTGATCTCCACCTCCCGGCCGATAATTGGGTGGCCGGGCAGACCCTGACATTTTCATGTGAAGCAAGGACAATCACCTGGTACAATGTCTGTGTTCAGCATGGTGAACGCAAGACAGTGTGAATGCAAATATGAACCCAGCCTTACTGAGCAGGAAGAACTATAGAAGGAACTTCACATTTGAAGAAGATCTCCTGGTTCTTCCCAACCTGTTTCACCTAATGCTTTTGGTACTACCTTGGCTCTGTACCCACAAACCTGTCCTTGATTGGAAATCTATAGAGGTGCTCTGTTGGGGTCAGTATTGCCACAATGTGTGTGTTTTGTCATAGCTTATGATATTGTCAGGTCCCTGTTCCTGTGTCTCAGCATTTGTGGCCCAGCCTTTACCTAACCTGTACTCCAGCCAGTGTTCTAGTGCCGTCAAGTATCTGTCTGGTCTGTGTACCGGTACTCATCTATATTGCCATCCTGTCTGAACCAGCCATCCTGTTGGTATCTGAACCTGCTCCGGTCCTGCCTGTCAAGACCTGTATATGAACCTGCACAGCCTATGCCTGTGGCTTCTGCTTGTGTCTTCCATATCTTGTCTTCTGCTAGTCCAGAGTCCAGCCGGTGGCTCTGAACCTTTCCTGCCTGCTGCTATTCGGGTCAGCTACTGTGTACCCTGGGACTGCTTTGAAGTGATACCTGGTGTCCAACCTCACAACCAGAGGCTCTGGTGAGTACCCCATAGGCACTTAGTCATGAAGACTTCATGGTCCAGCAGGTTCATAACCGATCTCGACCAAAATGCTCTCTGCTGCTTCGACCGTAACAAACGTATATTCATGCAACTCAAATGTGCCAGAATGGGAGCTGTTAGGGTAAAAAGCAAAAAAACACTTTTTTGGGGGAAAACATGTCCGTTTTTCCTATCTCATAAACCTCTTTAAAGTGATAATTAAAGCTTTTATGACAAGTCCCGTTCTCTCTTTTCTCCCTTCATTCCTCTACGCCGATTTCTTCATCCATTTGAAAATGTTTTATCTGACAATTAGTGTTACTAACGAGTGTGAGCCTAATATCCTGTCACATTAAATACAGGCTCGCACTTTATACTTCATAAATATGTGATCCGAGCACTCGCAAACAAGAGTGCAGCTCACACACGACCGTCCGTATTATTCTTTACAAGTTGTTACATTTATAATTAAGTACTTTTGTAATTACTTCAGTCTCAGTCTAAGCAGTCTTGCAAATTACGTTTTAAACAACGCTTGCTGTGGCATTTAATTGTACATATTAAGCACCAAATGGTTAGTCGTGTTACATTAATGCTAATTATTGTGTTTTTATAATCTTCTCATTATGTACATGTAAGAACATTACACATTTATAGAATGATCGGCCACAATATTAAAACCAACTGCTTAATATCATCTAGGTCAACTTATGCTGCCAAAATGTTTCCTACCCATCGAGGCATGGACTCCACCAGATCATTGCAGGAGCGGAGTACTGTTAATAGAAGAATAAATAAAAACTTTTTTGTAATTGTTTTATATATTCTTGTCTGACTTGGAAAGTCATGAAGCTTTGCAAATCTATTTGCTGCCTTCAGCTGTATTGATATCAGAAGGTCCTCATTTGGAGTACAGATGATGGCAGTGATCAGCTTAGCACCGTCTCACTAATTGCAGGAGGTTCTGATGAGCACAACACTCAGAGGCGGAGACAGGGGCTGACCACCCACTGCCATCATCTGTACTCCACAAGAGAATGCTCTGCAGCTGAAGGCAAATACACTGAGGAAAAGCCAAAGTTTGGAAATCTTTCCATACAATTTTTAGAGGAATGAAGATAAATCATCTAATAAAGTGGTTTGCAAAGTTTCAAAGCCTCCCATGCTAGACAAAAGCATTTAACATTTAAAATTTAAAATTACACAAAAATGTTAGGTCCGCTTCACACTGCGGCGTGATCCGGGGCTGTCCGGGATGAACCTGACAGCTGCGAACCGGATCAGTACACAAGGACTGGGGGACTAATATGCCCTCCGGTCCGGTGTGCAGCGCACGCAGCTGCAGCCGCTGATAGGTCAGGACTGTGGCGCCCGCAGTCCTCACCTATCAGCAGCGGGAACTGCGTGCGCTGCACACCGGACCGGAGGGCATATTAGCCCCCCAGTCCTGTATGCTGATCCGGTTCGCAGCTGTCAGGGTCATCCCGGACAGCCCCGGACCGGATCACGCCGCAGTGTGAAGCGGCCCTTAATTTTACTCTTTAAAGAGGGGTTGTCCTCTCAAAATATGTTATCATTTATTCATAAGATAAGAGATATGTTACTGATTGATGGGGAGTTCACCTCTGAGACCCACTCTGATCAGGGATATATAACTCAGACAGGGCACTTTTATTCCTGATAGAAAATGGAGTGGCAGGTTGGATGCCTGACTGTCGCTTCATTCATCTTCTATGGGTCTGCTAGGTAAAATCTGTGTCCAAAGCTCAACAGCCCATAGGAAATTAATTGCGCATGGTCAAGTATGCAAATTACTCTTCCATGCTAATGCATGTAAAAGTGCCCCGTTCTGTTCAAGTTTCAATGGTCAGATGCCAATGATCAATAATGTAGATAGGCGATAACTTGTCTTCACTGGACAACACCTATTTTATTTATTTTAACGGCCTTCAGCTTGAATGTGATCTATGGCGACTTGATGGATGAATGCTCTCTAGGAAAATTGATCTTCTGCAGCTCAGATAGGTCCACCAAAGTCTTCTCCAAGCCTAGATAGATCCAGAAGGGTTTTCTCTAAGCCTAGATAGGTCCACCAGGGTCTTCTCCAAGCCTAGATAGGTCCACCAGGGCATTCTGCAAGCCTAGATAGGTCCACCATAATCTTCTCCATGCCTAGATAGGTCTATTAGGGTCTTCTTCAAGCCTAGATAGGTCCACCAGGATCTTCTCCGCTATTATCTTGATTGTATCAAGCTATCGGGTTGCTGGGCTTCCACTTCGCTTGTTCCTTCTATTCTATTATGTCCTTCTCCAGTGATTGCTTGTAGGATGTTTCCAAAATAGACAAGTCGTAGCTTGGTGATCATTACTTCCTGTGACATGTCTGGCTTGATTTGTTCCAAAATTGTTGTGTTTCTTCTTCTTGCCATCCATATTATTGATAACATCCTTCTCCTTCACATTTTGAAGGCTTTGATTCTTGTTCTGTCTTGTTCCTTTATCGTCCAGGTTTCTCATCTATATGTTACTGTAGAAAAGACCAGACTATGTAGGAGCCGTGTCTTCATCACCAGTGAAATGTTCCTTGATGTGAAGACCTCGTCCAGTGACTTCATTTTTGATTTTTATATAGCTTTTCTCCTATTGACTTACGATGTCATTGCTGCATCTTGAGTGATCATTGATCCCAGTAGGTTAAAATCTATTTAAAATTTCAGTTAATCTCCATCCATCTCAAATATGTCCCTGTCATACCTGGCATTAGTCAATATCTTCTTTGTGTTGAGTTGGAGTCCCATGTTCGAGCTTTTCAGTTGACATCGACTGGATTAGTTGTCCCAGCCCATCTCATAAATACTGGTTTGGAATAAAGATCTAGAGAACATGGACACAAATTGTGACCTGTATCTCTAGAGAAGGCTCCTCAAACCATTGTTAAAAATGTTTTCATAGGCATTATGTGCTGAAAGAGGCAGTGCAATTCGGGAATTTGGCTGCATTGATAGGAAACACTTGCTTGGTCCGTACAATGTTTAGGTAGGTGATACGTGTCACATCATTCCACGACTCATGCTTGCCCAGCAGAAATTTGCATAGAATGTCACATTGCCTTCACAATCTCCTTTCCCTTAGGGTCCTTCTCTTTGGATAAGTGACACAAATGCAGGTAAAAGAAAATGAGTTCCTTCACCAGGGTACAAAAAAAAAAGGAGCTGAGACGGCCCCGAAACGCATCGGGATAAACACCATTGTATCAAGACCTTGTGTGGTCCTCATTTCTTCAACTGGCAGACACAGACAGAAGAGGGCTCCTGTGCGAGAACAACTTATGGGCCCTTTTCAGTTCAACAGCCATTCATAATGCACAATTCCACCTGCTTTGTAGGTGGATGTGGCCACCTTACCTCTTGGTCCCCTGTATGACTGTACAGGTTGCACCAATATGTCCGCCTCTTCTTTTGGTTCTAGAAATTGGTCAGCATTGACACTCCGCCCAGCCCGCATTTTGCATCACGGCAGCTAATTTGTGGGATCAAACCATATGACCATTGAGTCATGACCCCTCGTTACCCTATGGCTGGTTGACCTGTTCTCCTCTTTTCTACCACTTTTAATAGGTACTAACCCCTGCATACTGGGCATACCCCACAATTACTGGCCATTTTGGAAATATTATTAAAATAATTCAGATTCTTCCCATTGCTCATTTTGTCTGCCTACAAAACATCGCTTTCAAGAATTAACTTCACTTTCCACCTGAAACATCCTTGATTCAAACTCTTGAATTTGTGCTCTATGGTCGGCTTCTCCATCTGCTGAGCCACAGCAGTCACACCTCTTCTCCTGGTGTTTAGTTTCTCTTATCCTTGCATCAGTTTTATTAGGGAAACAGGTGTATTCACTTACCCATTTGTCTTCCCAATCACCTTTCGGGTGCGGCTTTAAGTACTTTCTCCCGCTGGTATTTCCTGCTGGTGATATTCTCATTTGCATGTCCAGCCATACCACTTTTGTATATGCCAGTCAGAGGAAGACCAGCTGGGGTTCATCTCCCTGCTGTTTATTTTCTATTCTTTGCACCTATCTTTTTTGTTGTTGTTGGGAAGTAGATGGCATTCTCGTTAGCAGTTTATATGTTCTTTTGCATTTTGCTGTTTGTTTTCCTCAGTCTGGGACCTCTATCTACCTCAGCACACTTCCCTTCTGTAGGTAAATTGCACTCTGCTTTGCCATTCAGTTCTTTAGTAGGAACATGAAGCGCTCAACGGCCAACCAGGGGAGTAAGTCTGAGTTGCCATCATTTAGCCTTTGGTCAGGGCTATCCCACCTCAGGCAAGAACCATAGGGTCTGCGGGCTTGAGATCTCTAGTCTGTACATGAATTGGCAGGGTGAGTTGCAGTTTTTAGTATGTTACCTATTTCCCCTGTGAGTCGCTACATGACCAAAACAACACATGTCACCCCTGGTAGAACGCATCAGATAATATATTGTTATTCGTTTCTCCAATCAGTGGTGTTATGGTTTTGGCTGTAACCATAATCCTGATTTTCCTAAATTCTTCTAAGCTTATTTATGGCAAATGACCTTCACTCTAAAGATGGAGGTCCCAGTGGTGGAGGTCCAAGTGATCAGATCTTTTTCACATATTTTGTGGACACATAATAATAAATATACCATTATATTCAAGCACTGAATATTGATCATTAATAAGATAACTTTTATTATCTATCCACAGAATATGTTTCAACTGTCTGATTACCTGGAACCCCACTACTAGGACTTCCCTCTATCAATCTTTGTAATGGACGTCTGGAACTTATGGCCGCTTTACACGTCCGATATCGTCCCGATATTGGATACAACGGCACGAGAGCGCGCACATTTTTGGCAGTAATCCAAGATCGCATAGGAGCTGTCACACAGGGAGATATCGGCAGGCAACACCACTGCGATGTCTACGTCCCCCTGATACGAGCAACCCAGGGAACGACCATTTAACATGGGAGTGAATAGGGGAAGTTGCTCTCCAAATCAGTGTTGGGCTTTCACACAGCACGATCCGGCCAGATCGTCCATCCAATATCGGGCAGTTGGAGAGCCTGCACAATTCCCCAACGATATCGTTTTGGCATCGTTCTTGCATCGAATTGCACATTTACACCACACAATGCATGAACGATATCGGCGGCAACGGCCGAACCACGTGACTTTTTATCGTTGTTGGATGACGATATCGGGACGTGTAAAGCGGCCATTACACCTTGTCATAAATCAGCTTAGAAGAATTCAGAAGAGAGATAATGGTTTACAACCCCGAACAATATGCAAAAAAACCTGGAAAAAACAAAAGGACGCACAATGGATTTTTTTCTGTGGCAATCTGTAAACGAAAGAGAGGTGGTCACACTCACCTGGGAGGGTTCTGAGGAGTAACAACCACTATGCTCCCATGTGATATCTAATTGGTATCAGAAAACCACAGTTGCAGGAAGAGAGGGTAGAGATGGGGTTCAAAAGAAGGGGCATGCAGGCCCTGGAACGCATAGAAAATAAAGATTACATATGTTTTAAACATTGAATATCTTTAATGTCAATGGTAGCGCGATAGTTTGAATCCCATCTCTACCCTCTCTTCAATCCCAAACAATAAACAGAATGAGCTCATTGGCAAATTCAGTTGCTAGTAATTCTGCAGTTTGCTACGTAGAGCGACAGGGCTGTGGAGTTTGAGTCATGGAGTTGAAGTCAGTGTCCATTTTGGGTGGAGTCAGATTCAGGGAAATTGAAGAGTCAGAGTCAGATGTGTGGCTTGCTGACTTCATAACACTGGTTGCGAAGTTGGAGTCGTGGCGTCGGTGTCCAATTTGGTGGAGTTACACGTGGCAACTTTTCTAGGAGTTTCACTGGCAACTTACTGGTTGCAGTGAAATCATGGACACATTGTTCTATCTTGTTGCTGTGTACAAATGGAACAATGTGTCCATAATTTCACTGCAACCAGTAAGTTACTGACTTCATAGCATTGTTTGTGGAGTAGGAGTTGTTGAGTCGATGTTATATAATAGTAATACTAAAACTTTATTTGTATAGCGCCAACATATTCCGCAACGCTTTACAGTACAACGGTACATATAAGAAAAATATACGGTACAGAAAGGTAATGCAGAACAGTAGTTACATACAATAAACATAGAATCAACTTAGGAAATACAATAAAAAGGCAAAAAATGAAGGTGACCCTGCTCGAAGGAGCTTACAAACTAAGATGGGATGGGAACACAAAGTACAGGGGCTTATAACAATGAATATCTTATGTCTAAATGACTACTGTTAGGGAGAAGGATAGGCCGCCCTGAAGAGGTGTGTTTTTAGGGAGCGTCTGAAGCTATGCAAGTTGTGGATGGTCCTAATTTCTTGGGGTAGAGCATTCCAGAGGTTTGGTGCAGCTCGAGAGAAGTCTTGGAGTCGGGAATGGGAGGTTCGGATTAATGCCGATGTTAGTCTGAGGTCACATTAAGAGTGAAGGGGATGGGTGGGGTGGTAGACAGAGATGAGGGTGGAGAGGTAAGGAGGTGCCGCACCATGAATAGCTTTGTGGGTGACAACGAGCAATTTGAATTGGATTCTATAGTGTACGGGTAGCCAATGTAGTGAATGGCACAGAGCAGAAACATCTGAGTAACGGTTTGCTAGATAGGTGATCCTGGCTGCTGCATTGAGGATAGACTGGAGAGGGGAAAGCTTACTGTGGGGGAGGCCAGCTAATAAAGAATTACAGTAGTCAAGGCGGGAATGAATCAGAGCCACGGTGAGGGTTTTAGTTGTTTCCATGGTGAGGAAAGGGCGAATTCTGGAGATATTTTTCAGGTGCAAGCGACAGGAGCGGGTGAGAGATTGTATATATGGGGTGAAGGAAGCTCAGTGTCCATCAAAACACCGAGACAGTGAGCCTGCTGACTAGGCGTTATCGTGGTGCCGCACACCGAGAGAGAGATGTCAGGTTTAGGGAGGTTGGCAGAGGGTGGGAGCAGAAGAAGTTCAGTTTTGGAAAGGTTGAGTTTCAGATAGAGAGCCGACATGATAGTGAAGACTGCGGTTAGACAGTCATTGGTGTTCTTTATTAGAGCGGGAGTAAGGTCAGGGGCTGAAGTGTATAGTTGTGTGTCATCAGCATAAAGATGGAACTGGAAGCCAAATCTGCTGATGGTCTGTCCGATCGGGGCTGTGTAGAGAGAGAAGAGGAGTGGGCCAAGGACTGAACCCTGAGGGCCCCCAATAGTGAGAGGAAGAGGGGAGGAAGTGGAGCCAGAGAATGATGCACTGAAAGAGCGGTCAGAAAGATAGGAAGAGAACCAGGAGAGAGCCGTGTCCTTGATGCCAATGGAGTGCAGCATAATAAGTAGGAGATGGTGGTCGACAGTGTCAAAAGCCGCAGAGAGGTCAAGAAGAATAAGCAGAGAGTGGTCACCATTATGTTTTGCTGTCAGAAGGTCATTGGTCACTTTGATAAGGGCAGTTTATGTAGAGTGTAAGGGGCGGAAGCCAGACTGCAATGGATCTAAAAGAGAGTGAGTGGCAAGGTAATGGGTGAGGCTGGTGTAGACCAGGCGCTCCAGGAGTTTTGAGACGAAGGGGAGATTGGAGACAGGTCTGTAGTTATTTGTGCAGGATGGGTCAAGGGATGTTTTCTTTAGTAGTGGAGTAATAATAGAGTGTTTGAAGGGGGAGGGGAAGATGCCAGTAGAGAGGGAGAGATTGAAGATTGTGGTTAAGTGAGTGGTGACCACTGGAGAGAGGGACTGGAGTAGGTGTGAGGGAATGGGGTCAGTGGTGCATGTAGTGGGACGTAAGGACGAGAGGAGCCTGGAGACTTCTTCTTCTGTGGCTGGGTCAAAAATGGAGCAAGAGGGGATGTGGGGACAGATGGGAGTAGAAACACTTGAAGGTTGGGAGCTTATTTCCTGACGGATGTTTTCTATTTTCTCTGTGAAGTAAGAGGCCAGATCGTCAGCACAGAGGTCCGTGATAGGAGCCGGCACTTTCGGACTGAGGAGAGAGTGAAAGGTGTCAAAGAGTTTCTTTGAGTTGTTGCCTAGTGAGGAGATCAGGGTGGTGAAGTAGGTCTGTTTGGCGAAGTGAAGGGCAGAGTTGTAGGTTTTTAGCATGAATTTATAATGGATGAAGTCTCCTGGTGAGCGAGTTTTCCTCCAAAGGCGTTCGGCACTCCTGGAGCATCGCTGGAGGAATCGAGTTTGTGATGTGAGCCAGGGCTGTTGTACTCTGTGTTTGGAGGTTCTGAGGGTGAGGGGTGCTACTTGGTCCAGGGTACTTTTGAGAGTCTCATTGTAGTAATTCACAGCCAGATTGGGGCAGGAGGAGGAGGAGATTGGGGACAGTGATGAGAGAAGAGAGTCTGTGAATGTATGAAGGTTGATGGCCTGTAGATTTCTGAATGTGTGATAGGTCAGACTATGTTGTGATGGGCGAGGGTTTGTGAGTGTGAAGGAGAGAATGTTGTGATCAGAGAGAGAAGGAGATGAGTTGTCTAAGGAGGAATCTTGGTTGAGTTGGATTCACAGTCAGATGTGTGGCTTACAGACTTCATAGCATTGGTTGTGGAGTTGGAGTTGTGGAGTCAGTGATCATTTTGGTGGAGTTGGATTCAGAGTTAGACGTGTGGCTTACAGACTACATCGCATTGGTTATGGAGTCGGAGTTGTGAAGTCGATGTTCATCTTGGTGGAGTTGGATTCAGAGTCAGATGTGTGGCTTACTGACTTTTTAGCATTGGTTCTGGAGTCGGTGTCCATTTTGGTGGAGATGGAGTTGGAGTCAGATGTGTGGCTTACTGACTTCATAGTATCGGTTATGGAGTCAAAGTTGTGGAGGCAGCGTCCATTTTGGTGGCATTGGAGTTGGAGTCAGGGAAATTGAAGAGTCATAGTTGGAGTCAGATGTTTGGCTTACCGACTCCACAGCCCTATAGAGCGATACATAAAGGCTGTACAAGTCAAACTGTTCACATTCTTCATGAAACTGTTGCCAAAAAATAATTTTTAACCAAAAATGATCGCATTTAAGAAGAAAACAGTGGTCCCCACGTCGTCTACTACCCTTAAAGGGTTTGAGATATCAAGTGAGTAGCGATCTGCTGTTAGATCAGAGGAGGACTCATCCGTCCTTTAGCTCACTGTCCTTTTCAACAGCCGCAGTTGTGTTCTTAACCAAACGGAGCAGATTGCAGCGAGTTCCATATCAATGCACCAGCATTCTCCATATTCATGTCGCCTGTCAGCAGGCGTCTGTCTTTGAAAGTAACTGACAGCTTATTCTACATTACGAGAATCCATATAAACACCCCATAAAAAAAAAACATGCGACCAGTGCCAGGTTTTAAAAAAAATGTGAAAAAAAACTAAAAAAAAAACTATGGGAAACATAGAAGTAAATCTGCTTTACCCCAAATTGTTTATTTTGTTTTATAGAGAGATTGTCATTGTAATGTTAATTAAAGTTAATGACATTGTTAATGATAATTATTAAACAAAGTTTTTAATTACAACTGAAAATCTTGCAATTAAATGAGGAATCACTTTGCAATTAAACACAGATGCAAGAAAGTCACACATGTCTTCATTCACTTGCCAACTCCGCAGATCTCTCCGGAGAGATGGGTCCATTCTTAGCAAGTAATTGACACAACAGTGAAATCATTTTTATTTTGATATATTTTTTATTTTATTTTTTTTTTCAGCCACGTATGTTTGCACTAAGTACCTCTTTTTGTCATGTGAACTTGTAAATGTTGCCTTAGGCGCTGGAACGACAGGTTTCTTTTAAGATACTAAAAAAAAAAAAAGTTAATTTTAGATGCCAAAGTCCTGAATGGAGTTGGACTACCCATTGTTTTTATATGCGGCACCAGATGGCAGATGCCATTTTGTGTTTTGGACGATCTGTCTAAATTTGCCTGCTCTTTCTGCTTATCACAGAGCAAACTATTCTCTGCATTCAGTGACAAAAAAATGGTTGGCTCAGTCATCGCCTGGAAAAGAATGTTTACCGGGAAGGGGCTTGGAGACAAAACTTTGCAATTACTGTCTATTTTCACTCATTTTATACCTATGTCCTTGATGCCCAGAGAGATCTTTCATGTAATTTGTTTTTTTATTTAGATTGTTTTATAATAAAAAGTAGCAAAATAATGGTGGTAGAGCGTAAAACTGTAAACTGTTGCTAGGCTTTTCTTCTTTTTGCCTTTGCTTACAATGTACAGCTTCAGAGCGGCTCTACACGTCCAGGTTTAACGGGTCATGTATGTATTGCGTATGCAAATAGAGTCTGTGGAGCCTCCGTTAGGAGTCTCAAACACAGGATTAGCCAGATATCCCTCCAGGTAAGGACCTAGCCAAGGAGTGGCTCCTTGGGGAGAACACCATAACCACCATGTTAAGTGTCCCTTTTAGTCAATATCCAACTCTTTTACAAGTTTAGAGATATGACAAGGGAATACCAAGGCCAGGTATCCATCCACAGACAGCTGTTTTGGAATTCACTGTTTGAGCGCTTTAGACGGCTGCCCGCAGTGTTTTCTTGGACTGGTCTCCCCGAGATCAGTGAATACTTTGGGATGTATGTATTGCGGGCACTGTCGGGATTGTATGGTGTCGGCGGCAAGACTGTTATGTGATATGCATACTCCTGGCACATTCCAACTAGACATGCACGACGTCGCTCAGTGCAAGTGAATTGAACGAGGCCACACAAGTCTGAATGTGGCCAGAAGTGTGGATATCGTATATTTGTGAGCACATAAGTGCCCGGTCTTGCAGCAGGCATTGGCGTGCACTGTGAAGAATCACATGTTTGTCAAACCTTTAAAAGCCTTGCCTATGTGTTGACTTTCGCTAAGGCTAGGGTCACACTTGGAGGGATGTCTACGTTAATGCTAGGCATTTTTTTCTGTTGCCAACTTGTGGCAAAATTAACGCTAGCGTTAACGCATGGTACATATATGTACCATGCGTTAATGTATGCGTTTCTCATAGGAGCCCATGTTAAAAAACGCATGCAGTGTTTTTGGTTCCTGATGGAAAAATGCATAGAGTCAAAAGTGTTGCCTTTTGACCATGCGTTTTTTTGCATTGGAGCCTATGAATCCGTTAATGCATGCATTTTTCACACATTTCAACATGAAAAACCTTAGCGGATCCATGGCGCAAGTGTGACCCTTGCCTAAGATACCAGTAGCCGGTGAAGATGTTTTGGTCTATACATGCACTTTGAAACTTGAACATGTGAAACATTCGTCCTATATCTAAATACCCTGGTCAAGGCAGAATGGCTTTGTAATCAGGGCTGTGGATTTGGTAAATAAATACTGTATATACTCGTGTATAAGCCGACCCGTGTATAAGCCGATCCCCCCCCTACTTTTGCCCCCAAAAGCTGGTAAAAGTTATTGACTCACGTATAAGCCTAGGGTATGAAATGCAGCAGACCCCCGTCACTGGTATATAGCACCCCTCAGTAATGTTATACAGGCCCCTCAGCAGTGGTATTATACAGGCCCCTCAGCAGTGGTATACAGGCCCCTCAGCAGTGGTATACAGGCCCCTCAGCAGTGGTATACAGGCCCCTCAGCAGTAGTATACAGGCCCCTGTGCAGTGGTGTACAGGCCCCTGTGCAGTGGTATACAGGCCCCTGTGCAGTAGTATACAGGCCCCTGTGCAGTAGTATACAGGCCCCTGTGCAGTGGTATACAGGCCCCTGTGCAGTGGTATACAGGCCCCTGTGCAGTAGTATACAGGCCCCTGTGCAGTAGTATACAGGCCCCTGTGCAGTGTATACAGGCCCCTGTGCAGTGGTATACAGGCCCCTGTGCAGTGGTATACAGGCCCCTCAGTAGTGGTATACAGGCCCCTCAGCAGTGGTATACAGGCCCCTCAGCAGTAGTATACAGGCCCCTGTGCAGTGGTATACAGGCCCCTCAGCAGTGGTATACAGGCCCCTCAGCAGTAGTATACAGGCCCCTGTGCAGTGGTATACAGGCCCCTGTGCAGTAGTATACAGGCCCCTGGGCAGTAGTATACAGGCCCCTGTGCAGTGTATACAGGCCCCTGTGCAGTGGTATACAGGTCCCTGTGCAGTGGTATACAGGCCCCTGTGCAGTGTATACAGGCCCCTGTGCAGTGGTATACAGGCTCCTGTGCAGTAGTATACAGGCCCCTGTGCAGTGTATACAGGCCCCTGTGCAGTGGTATACAGGCCCCTGTGCAGTGGTATACAGGCCCCTGTGCAGTAGTATACAGGCCCCTGTGCAGTAGTATACAGGCCCCTGTGCAGTGTATACAGGCCCCTGTGCAGTGTATACAGGCCCCTGTGCAGTGTATACAGGCCCCTGTGCAGTATATACAGGCCCCTGTGCAGTGTATACAGGCCCCTATGCAGAAGTATACAGGCCCCTGTGCAGTGGTATACAAGCCCCCAGTGGTGGTATACTGGCCCCCAGCAGTAATACACAGCCCCACCCCCTCCTTATTATGTGTCACCCAGGCTGCGGCACCTGTTAAATTAACAAACGTTTCATACATCACCTTTCCGGCGCCGCTCCTCCGGTCCCGGCTTCTTCTTCCTGCTTGTGCCGGCTTCTAGTGCTGTGACCGGGCGCAGGAGATGATGTCATCGGCTGCGCCCGGTCACATGACACCGGCACAAGCAGGAAGAAGCCGGGACCGGAGGAGCGGCGCCGGAAAAGTGATGTATGAAACTTTGTTATTTTAACAGGTGCCGCCGCCTAGGGGACACATAATAAGGAGGGGGGGCTGTGTATTAGTGCTGGGGGCCAGTGTATTGCAATATTCACGGCATCCCCCCACCGCTGATGGACGGGGGGATGCCGTGCATATTCACTACACTAATGAGGCGGCCCCACGTGACCGCTTGCGGCCACTGCAGCCCCCTCCTGCCTCCTCGAGCCCCCAGTCACAGCCCCCCCACAGCAAATACCCATTGACTCGCGTATAAGCCGATGGGGGGACTTTTCAGCCCAATGTTTGGGCTGAAAAACTCGGCTTATACGCGAGTATATACGGTAAATCTTTCTTTATATAGCGCCAACATAGGGGATAATTAGGGATATACTGTAGTAGGAAGCTGCAGGGACAGGTAGTGATAAGTTTGAGGGCCCCCCCACACAAATTGTTTTGTTATCTTTTTAAATAATTAAAAAATAATTAATTTTCTAGTAAACAGTAAAAAAAACACAACACATAGAAACATTTTTTAAAATTAGAAATAAAACAAAAAAAATTTTTTGAGACTCCATCTTTATTAAAAGGAAAAAAAAATCATCAGTCCGACGTAGTCCACAGTGACAGCTCTGCTACGTCACGAGAAGCAGCCTGACACTGACTGTGACAGTCAAAGTTCAGTAGAATTCATGGCTAAGCCAAGAACTCGGGGGAAACCTGACGTCACAGCGAACACTGTCGACATCAACCAAAAACAGCCAAGTGCTGAACAGCGAAATGAATAACCCGGAAGTTAATGAAGTAGAGGGGACCAGGAAACAGCAGGACAGGAGGACGCTTTGAGGGACCGATAAGTATAATTATAATGTTTATTAATAATGTGCTTTTTTACAGCCCCTGTACTCGAACTGGGCTCGAACTGTAACACTGGTTTCCTAGGGAAACCCTTGTTCGAGACCTTGCTTCAATTCTAAAGGAAAAGAACCTGCTGACTCTCAGTACCACAATTATGTATTGTAACTGATAGAAATATCTTCTGACATATTTCAGTACAGACGAGGAGTTTGTATACTGCATCGATGTGATAGGACTTATTGAGTCAAAGGGATGTGATACTCATCAATCTGAAAAATGCAGGCTTTTTATTGACAGTTCAAAGAGAAGTCTAAAGTGTGTGTTGCTTCACAATGGCAATAAACTAGCTTCCATTTCTATTACTCGGTAAATTTAAAAGAAACATATGAATTCATGAGAATCATTCTCCAAGAAAGCAAATATAGTGATCATTGCTGTATTTTCAATAGTGAAGGTGATATCGATTGTTCTTGGACAACAAAGCAGATGCACAAAATTCCCTTGCTTCTTGTGCCTTTGAGATAGGCAAGCATGAACCACTTGTTAATAAAATTGTCACTCATAAAACAGCTTCTTATGGCGGGTTTACACGTCGCGATATCGTAGTACGATTTCAATCAAAAGTCACGTGGTTCAATCGTCGGAGCCGAAATCGTTCCTGCGTTGTATGGTGTGAACGTCCAATACGATGCAGGCACGATGTCAATGCGATATCGGGGATTGAATGAGCGTGCTATTCAATGCTCCGATATTGCATAGCGATTGAAGCCGGATCGTGCTGTGTAAACGCCCAACTACGATGTGATTTGAAACGTCACCCATTCACTCCCATGTTAACTATGCGATCCTGGATTGGGAGGCGGAGACATCGCACGGACGTTGTATTCCGATATCGCAGCGTCTAAACATTCAATGCGATGCCGGAGAAACGTGCACTAATTGCGCGCTCCCGCGCCATTGAACTGCGATATCGGAACGATATTGAAGCGTGTAAACCCACCATTAGGGCTTTGGATTGAGAAGGTGAGAGATTGAGGTATATCTGTAAGAAATTTTGAACTCTTTCACATGAGAAGTTGGACAGAAGCATTCAGTTGTTCAAGAGGCTTACAAACTGCAGCACCTGATTAGCCATATAAGGGAGTGCCATAAAAAGAACCCCAAGGTCCTATCTTTTATAGAACTTGAAGAAGTGTCGCCTTGCTTTCGAGGTCGAGACACACATAAAATCCTCCTGCAGACAGAAGAGCACTGGATTATTGAGCTAAAAGCTGGAAGCTGACTCATTTGATGGCCAAGAAATTAGACGTCTAGTCAAAGACTGAGCATTCCTTAATTCTATGAAATCGATAGAAGATGATGCTTAGTCTTCTTTTTTTAATGGGATAAAAAACTTTCTTGGCTACTTTAGGACCAAAAATTATAATATTTTAGCCTCTCATACAGCCAGATCAGATCTCATGCTTTTGCACCTCTGCAAACTGCAAAAAAATATTAATTCCGTCCATCAATCACAGTGAGTGATCACTTAATTCTCTGCTGCCCACTCCCCAAGGAATGAATATTCATGTAGTGACATCACTGCACTGCACTGCCCTCCTCTGTAATCATACACCAAAGCTGTGGAAATCACTCACATGGGGGCTGTATCATGTGTGCTGCTCTCCAGGCACTCATTGCAGGGGAAAAAGGTGGGGGGAGGAGGCGTGTGCTCTTAGCAGCTGTACCTCTGACATCTTCATTGTGTGTATCTGAGGCATGTGTGTAATGTGTGCTGCCTGAGATATTTCTTTGAGTTTATATGAACATTTGTTTATTTGCTCAGCAGATACACAGATTAAATGTATGCAGGAAAACCATTGTTCATTTAAACAGATAGAAATCTGTTACAGACAGCACACAGTGTAGCACAAAACAGCTCTACCTCCGAAGGAGTATGCAGAAGCCTAAGATTTTCAGTGACTGCCTTCAGCACGGAGCACAGAGGGGAGGGACAGAATAACAGCTTGGATAGGTGTGATTATTTTAATGACATTTACATGCTGTGAACTACTCGGAAGTGAAAGTAATGGATTGGACCAGTGAAGCAGCTGCCTGCAGGGTGTGAAGATGTTTATAGGAAGAAAACTACAATAATGATTTTTACATATTTTAAAAGGGCTGCTCGAGCATTATTCAAGGGTACTATTAGTGTTATACTGAAAAATTACCTGATGGGATCCTTTAAAAGGGTCGGCATGTGAGGGGTTAATGTGTGCAATTATAGTATTGCCGGCTATTGTCGGTATTTACAATTTTATCTCACTGTGGAGGAGATACAGTACGTAATATACGTACTGTATGAGCCGCTATCCATGGTCCTGAAAGCTTTAACATTAGGTCTATGGGCAGCGCACCGCCACAGAACTAATGTTAAAGCTTTCAGGACCCTGGATAGCGGCTCATACAGTACGTATATTACGTACTGTATCTCCGCCACAGTGAGGAGCCGCCGGGTTTCATTCATAAAATTGTAAATGCCAACAATAGCCGGAAATACTATAATTGCACATATTAACCCCTCTCATGCCGACCTGTGTGGACAGCATGTCTCTAGGGAGGGTGGGCACCCCCTAGAGACATGCTGCCCACATCTATTATTAACATTTAACCCTATGCTCATCCCTGCGGCAGCAGGGTTGAACAAAGCATATGGTAACCGGATTGCTCCGGATTACACATCCTGAGCAATCCGGTTACCGTATGCGGCGATAAAGACACATTTTTTCACAAAAATGTGTCTGAAGGCACTTGCGATTACCGCATCCACATCTGGATGCGGTAACAGCAATTTGCCTCCTAATGTGACCCTAGCCTTAGTAATTTTTCACCAAAAACGCATATGTGTTAACGCATGGTGCCTATATGTACCATGTGTTAACGCATGCGTCTCCCACAGGGCTCCATGTTAAAAAAAAGGCACAGACACATGCGTTAACGCATATGCGTTTTTGGACTTTGAAAAAAAAGATGTTTAATATGTTCCCAAAAACGGATTTAAGCCAAAAATGACTGACATGTGTGACCCTGGCCTTTCTTAGTTTTTTTAGTCCCTTGCCTTTTTTCACTTTTACTCTTTCATTTTTCCCTCCCCTTACGCCAAGAGCAACACCCTTTTTATTTTTCCATTGATATAACTGTTTGAGGACTTCTTTTTTACATGAAGAATTGTACATTTGAATGACATCATCCATTTTCACATATGATGTAAAGGTATTCCTTAAAAGAATTCCAAATGTGGCGAAATAGCAAAATTCTGCAATATTTTTTATATTATTTTGTATTTACAGCATTCATTTTACATTATAGCTATCCTTGCAGTAGGATACTCCAGGTCAGTACAATTACATAAATACCAAACATATATAGTTTTTGTTTTGTTTAACCTCCCTGGCAGTATGATTATGTCAGGAATTTTGTAGTAAATGCGGTACCATTTTTTTGGTAAAAAATTCTTTTATGGGCAGAAATTACAGCAAAAAGGGCCGACTGGGTAGGGGGCCCCTCAAGCATCAGTAGGGGGCCCCCGTGACCCTGCGACAGAGGAGAGGAGGGTAACTGAGAGAAGCATCCCTCAGCATCCTGCTTCCCTTGGCTATTCCCGCCCCTCCTGTCCTCTGCAGCCCCAGTTCCCAGACCTTCAATGCGTGGCTCGGCGCAAGTGGGAGCCACACGCACAGCCCCCCCCCCCTGCTCCACAGTTGCAGCTGCTAGCTGTTAGCACCCCCCCCCCTCCGCTCCTCACCTATAGCTGCCAGCTTCCCCCCCCACTCCACAGCTAGCAGGTGTGGGTCCTCTGCCTAATGACTGGTTTTACCCTGGAGTGGTACATGACTTGGGTTTCTACCAGTGACAGGCGATAGATATTGCTTCCAGGAGAAGATGAGCCTGGAAGCAGGTTAATGGGGCAGATATTCAGCCTATGAGGGGACAACATATCAGCCTCCTTGTCAAAGACATCAACGTAAGACCAGTAGGCAAGCCTGTAAGGCTAGACGGTGTCAAAAGAGGCCGATCTGGCTGTACAGAGTTGAGTCACCTTTCTTAACAATATTGACTCCAAGACCCCAATGGAGCACTTCTTCAGACTCCCAATCCAAAATGGGTTCATGGCTATGAAGCCAAAGCAGATCCATGAAGAGATATGTGACAGGATTGGGAGCACCAAAAAGGAGATTTTATCTGTGTGCAATGCAAGTCGACCAGTTTGGTAGCGAGATGTGCGGCTTGGATAGAGCCTGTCCGCTGACGGATTATACCATCAAAGGACTTTGGAGAAGTCAAACTGGAATCTGATACTGCTCCATCATGAGTAGCTGCAGGAAATATACTGGGGTTCAGGAGGACCAGCACAGAGAACTGGACGTGTCCACTGGGCAGACATGGACAGAGTCATTGGAGTGAGGTGATCACCTCACCTAGATCAGTGTCCACAACAACTTAGGCTTGGGAGTTTCCTTTGTGGGGCAAGAGTGGATGAAATGTTCTGTGCTTCCACAGTAAAAGCACAGTACCTTGACATGATGAAGTTCTTGTCATTGCTCAGTAAACTTGAAATGGTTGGCCTGCATCAGTTCAGGAATAGTAGTGTTGAGGCTGGGAAGTTGACCTCTGAAAAGATGGAGATAGGCCAGGCAGTCTTCTCTTGTGTATCACCTCTTTGGTCTGTTCCTGGACCCTAAGATTGATCCGAGTAGCCAAGGAGATGAGATCATCAAGGGAAGTGGGGTATGATGACCAGCTAATTCATCCTTGGTCCTCTCAGACTGACACTTCCAGAAGGCAGCTACCTCATTACTTCATCCTAGTTTTTGAGGAAAGGGTACAGAATTACATTGCATATTGTCCCACAGTCTGATTACCCTGATGAAGGGAGGATTCTGCAGAGGAACACCGGCCAGCCTCATCAAAGATCTAGTGATAGGCACCCAAAAAGACCTGAGTTTCTGAGTTGATAGGGTTAGGGTCTCTTCTGTCCCATATAGGTTGATGATCCATGTTAGAGTCTTCCTTCCCAGGTGGAACATTAAAAAGTCACCTTGGTCCGGTTCGACATAAATTGGTGGGCCAGCAGTTTAAAATGTGATGTGCAAAGATTGATGAACACTAGGCATAGAATTGTCGTCAAATTGTGAAGGGGCAGAGGCATGACTTATGAAATTCTATCTATCTATCTATCTATCTATCTATCTATCTATCTATCTATCTATCTCATCATCTATGTCATCTATCTATCTATCTATCTATCTATCTATCTATCTATCTATCTATCTATCTATCTATCTATCTCATCATCTATGTCATCTATCTATCTATCTATCTATCTATCACCTATATATCTATCTATCTGTCTATGGCGGCCGTCACACGCTACGATATATGTAAACATACTTTTTGTACACTTTTTTATGGAGTGATACCTGCCTTTTTTATTATTTTATATAAAGGACCTCTGGTTTATTTTCAGGGTTCTACACCCACATTTTCACTGTGTCTTTTCTTTCTTTCTTTCTTTTTCTTCTTCTTTCTTTCTTTCTTTCTTTCTTTTCTTTCTTCTTTCTTTCTTTCTTTCTTTCTTTCTTTCTTTCTTTCTTTCTTCTTTCTTTCTTTCTTTTTCTTTCTTTCTTTCTTTCTTTCTCTCTTTTTTCTTTCTTTCTTTCTTTCTTTCTTTCTTTCTTTCTTTCTTTCTTTCTTTCTTTCTTTCTTTCTTTCTTTCTGTCATATTTTTCTATCTAACCTCTCTATCTATGCCTTTCTATAATCTTTTTCTGTCTCTGGCTGCCAGTATTGTTGTAGTGAAGTGGACAGCTTTAATAATATAATGACGAGTGTTGTAGTGACATCACGCCAGCAGGAGTTCGGCTCCACGCGTCTTTGTTTTCGGCACACACCCACCATAAAACGTTTCTATATTTAGTTGTTTTTTATACCTGATCTGAGGATCAGAGACATTTCATTTTATTTTAGTAAGAGATAAATAGACTAAAGAGAAGACAGATAAGTGGATCTGAGTTTCCATGATGTTTTTTTTCTTTTTTTGTCATTCTTTGTAAACCTGTAACATTATAATATATCTAATAAAACCTTATTCAGACTTTAAAAAATAAATAAATAAATAAATATCCTATTTATGCAAAAATGGAGCTGCCATTCAAATCAATGATAAGCTTTGACTGCTTATGTTATCATGTTAAGTAGACTACCCAAACCATTCATATAGTATAGCCAAAATCTATAGGGGAAAAATGATGTATGTATGTATGTATGTATGTATGTATGTTACATATTCAGGACTGGGCTTAGAGGGGTGCAGTCTGGTACTCCAGACTTGTATTATTATTAAAGAGGTTCTCCAAGATTAGAAACACATAAACAGCGCCACCACTGTGCATAGGTTGTGGGTGGTATTGCAGCTGTGCTCCTTATAATTCAATCAGGATGTGTTGCAATACAAACACAACAAAGCAGTCATATTTTTTCAAACTTGGACATCTGCTATAATTGTAAAGCATGTCAACACAGCAGCACCCTTTCCCCCCTCTTGACAAGATCCCTGGGTGCATCATAGGCCGGCTTCACACGACGATTGTGGTATATTAGGTTCTGTCCAGTGTTTTGTAGGAAACACCGGACATAACCTGACAGCCCCATATAGAACAGAACCGGAGGGCAAATATTCCCTCCGGTCTTGTTTTCTGCCGGAATCGGCAGATCGCAGGGTTCAGGAGCTGTCCCTGCTGAAATGTCAGGATCGCAGCTTGCGGGAGCTAGGCGCGGTCCTGAAATCTCATCAGGGAGCTCTCCATGGTGCTGAAGTTCAGTGCCAGTCGGCACTGAGCCTCAGTACCAGGGGTCCCGGAGCCGGACCGATATTATGTCGTATCCGGCATGATCCGGTGGCATAGACTCCCATGTTAGGGGGCGCCGGATCGCGCCGTATCCTGGAGGATCCGATTTGTGCAGATTTTTGCACCGGACACAAAAACGCTGCAAGCTGTGTTTTTGTGTCCAGGAGAAAAATCCGAATTCTACCGGATCCTCCCGGACAGATGGAAACCGGATGGCAAATAGCTCCATCCGGCTCCATAGGAATACTAGGGGTCTGAAATCTGGGTTCACACCAGACAGCCCCGGATCAGCAGAACCGTGGTGTGAAGATGCCCATACGAGATTGTCATTTGTGCTATTTATTGCAATCCTGAAGTATATACTGCAATCAATCAAACAATTATGGGTTCATTTACTCAAATAAAACTGAAATCTAAAGTAAAATTGAATAAAATGTTTCGAAAAAATAGAAAATATATAGAAATTTGAAAAAAGGATATTTGGTATTGATTCATCTGTAAAAGTATGATTTATAAAAATATCAAACTAACCCATTAAATTAAATGCTATATTGAGAAAATTGAGAAAAAATATCTGAATGTTAGAATTGCTGTCTTTTGGTAATTTCACCTCTCCCTGGAAATGAATGTGAACCGGTCAGCAAGTTTTTCGCATGTAAGCTCCACCAAAAGTAAGCCCTTATATATAGATTCTAGAATACCGTGTATAATTCCCCAAGCTGAGCTGTATAATGCAAAAACACTGTTTCATTATACTCCCCTATGTGGCGGTCCAATCCAATGGACTTCACTGATCTTGATCTGGTGCCTCCTTTCTTCTTGCGATCACTGTACTCCTTCCCTACTTCGTTGGATGACGCATCCTCCGTCACCCACACAGCTCCCTCCATTGCGCCCCTGCACATGCACACTCCTTTTCTTCACAGGGCAAAGTATTGTAGTACGCATGCGCAAGGAAAAGTCAAAGAATGTCCGCCCATGTGTATTACAATACTTTGCTCTGCCCCCAACAGGGAAGAAAGAATTGCACTTGGCAGTAGAGTGAAGGGTGGAGAAATGAGGGCAACGCCCACTTGGTAGCAACATTGGATTTATATTAACGAAAGAAAGGGTCATATCTCGAGAACACAGAGGTGCAGAAACACAAGAAAACCAACACTGGATTCAGGAGGACTGCAGCATTTTCAAAAATAAAATGTTACATATTTATTGGAAGTGCCAGGTTCTCTTTAAGATCTATGATCCTTTAGAACAAGGATGTCAAACTCAAATCCAAAGAGGACTAAAATGTAAAATGTTTACAAAGTCATAAGGGAAACTAGTCTTGGGCCCCACATAGTCCTCCATACAGAATAATGGGCTCCATATAGTCCTCCATACAGAATAATGGGCCACACATAGTCCTCCATACTGAATAATGGGCCCTACATAGTCCCCCATACAGAATAATGGGCCCCAAATAGTCCTCTATACAAAATAATGGGCCCCACATAGTCCTCCATACAGAATAATGGGCCCCACATAGTCTTCCATACAGAATAATGGGCCCCACATAGACCTCCATATAGAATAATAAATTCCACATAGCCTTCATACAGAATAATGGGCCCACATAGACCTCCATATAGAATAATAAGCCCCACATAGCACTCCATACAGAATAATTGGCCCCACATAGACCTCCATATAGAATAATAAGCCCCACATAGCCCTCCATACAGAATAATGGGCCCACATAGACCTCCATATAGAAAAATAAATCCCACATAGCCCTCCATACAGAATAATGGGCCCTACATAGTCCTCCATATAGAATAATAAGCCCCACATAGCCCTCCATACAGAATAATGGGCGCCAATATACCTCCATATAGAATAATAAATTCACATAGTCCTCCATACAGAATAATGGGCCCACATAGTCCTCCATATAGAATAATAAGCCCCACATGGTCCTCCATACAGAATAATGGGCCCCACATAGTCCTCCATATAGAATAATAAGTGGCACATAACCCTCCATACAAAATAATAGGCCTCCCATTTCCTTCCATACAGAATAATAAGCCCCATAAGGTCCTCCATACAGATTAATAGGCCCCAAATAGTCCTCCATAGTGGCTTCCTTTTTCCCGCACTCCTCCAGACTTGGCAGCAAACGCTTTGAAGCTCTTCACTGCTCAGCAGAGCGGGTGCGCCCACTGTGCTGAGATCTTAGATGCAGAATGATGGGGGACAGAGCGGATGGCTTCCCACTTCCATCATTGCTGTCAACTGTATTGGCATCCTGGGATCCAATACAGATGCAGAGTGGGGGAGGAATAAAATCACCCTGTTGGTCAGATTTGACCCGAGGACGAGAGTTTGACATGTGTGCTTTAGATGGAAACACCTAAAATCTAGCAATTCTCATAATTTGGATGACTCTCATGGAAACTGATTAAAAAAGATGAGGCACCCTGTATGTTGGTGATCTTGTCTGGTTGGCATGGGAAAGTTCGAAAGTTCTCCGCATAGTCATAACATATAACGTTTTTACTATTTGATGGAATTAATGTGTTCTCTTACAAAAAACTACGACACCCCATGCCCAGTAAGATTTCTTTTTTTTTCTTCCTTTCAGATACTTCTTTGTATCCATCCCCTTAGCTCCTACTTTGTAACTCCATGAATGTATGGCCTCGACTGACAGCTTAAAAATGAGCCCTACCACTGATTATTGCCACGAACAGGCCGACTTCATCACGTTGGAAACCAGCTCCACATACATTCGGGTCTCACCTCTGGTTTCGACCCTCACCTCTACCACTCACCTCCCTTTTCTCTCCCAATAAAAGGTCAATCATGAAAAATAAGAAAAAATGGAATGTTCGACGGGAACTTGAAGACTTAGACGACTGCTATAGGTTTTTGAAAAAGTTTCCATATTCCTAGAAGCAGAACCGGGATTCCTTCTTGTGAAAATACGAGCACATTTCTTTCACCGTTCCCTGGTAGATACCATTGTTTTGAGATGTTTTAACATACTTATCACGTGGCCAAGCGCTTTGTCTTTGTTGTAGTTCCAGAATACCTTGATAAATTACATGGCCCCTTCAAACGTTCTTTTCCGATTACTGGGAAGAATGACTTTTGGCAGATCCCATGTCTGAGAAATAACAAATGAATTCTAACAATTTATGGTCTCCGAAGGCCTGAATAATTCACTAAATAAACATGATAGTAGCTGCGAGTCCTTCTGATGTAAAATGGCCCATTCTTACCCGATTACAACACGTCCTATTCGGCACTTCTTTTTTTTTTGCTAATATTTCCAACGAGAAGTAAGCTTGACCTTAACTTATAAAGCGAGCACATGAAAAGAACACTTGTTAGTCTATTGGTGTGACTCAAGACTGGGTCGATTGAGAAATTCCCATCCTGGAAGTGCGTGTTTTTTCTGGCTAAGCTTTTGGAATGCTGTTTGTGATTACTGCGTGAAATAACTGATCTCTTATGAGACTGTGTGACAGAATCCAATTCTCTGTCACACGGTCAAAGCTAACCTTGAGTTTTCTTGCCGCTTAATCAGAAGTAATGTTTGCTGACAAATCTTAAGCAAATGATTCTTTCATGATAGCTTGAAATGCCAAAGGCTATCTTCACAAGGTCTATCTGTGCATTCTCTTTAGATAGGCAGCTGGTGTAGGCTAAACCTTTGTCAAATTGGAGGACTTCAACTTCAACATCCTCTGTGGTTTTGTTGTGTAAAATTTTTGCATTTGCACAAATGTTTTCCAAAAGACATAGGCTGTGGTCACATTTGCGTCATGACCCTAGCCTGACAAAAAGCACTAAATCCTTAGAAATTTCAGCCAACGCTATGCGCTGCAAGGCAACGGAGCCCCATAGAAACCCAATGTTTACTTTACCAGCTGGCACCACACAAAGCTACAGGAAGTGCGCTTTAGCTGAGCTTTTTCCTGTGCGCTGTCCAAAAGCGCACATCCGGGAGCTTTGTGTGGTGCCAGCTGGTAAAGTAAACATTGGGTTTCTATGGGGCTCTGTTGCCTTGCAGCGTATAGTGTTGGCTGAAATTTCTAAGTGTGGCACCCCAGGGATAAATCTGCCACAGCAACAACACTAAGGGCTAATTTCCCACACAACCGACAACACTACAATAGCGCCTCCAGGCCAGAAGGGGAGATAAAGCTGCTTCCCTATATATTCTGGTGTATAGAGGAAGTGACAGTTAGTGCAGTACGTAGCAGTACTGTGAAGAGTTCAGTTCCTGAGAGGACTGGGGAAAGGACCTGGGTGTAAAAGAGCTGCGTTAGGCCCAACCCACGGTCCACTGTCTACTTCCTGGCCGGCCAGGGTCTGAGGAACAGGAGTAGGAGAAGCAGAGGGACACACCCGGGACACGGAGTTACCCTAAACTCACCCCGGAGAAGCGCAAAGACTGGATACCGGAGCTGCAATTGTGCCTGACACAAGCAGCACAGAAAACACCGGATTAGTGAAGATTATATATCTTCACTGTATCACAGCGAAGCAACACGGCGGGGTCAGAAACACAAAGTTAAGACTCAAGTTGCCTAGAAAGTTTGGTACCCGTGAGGGGAGACAGGGCCGGCAGCCTTGCTAAAGCGGCAGCAGGGCCACACACACAGCGCAGGAGTAGGAAGCCAAAGGACCCAGCCAGGGTGGGAGCAACCTGGCCCCAGTACAGACTTCGTGGACAATACTTACTAAATACCATCTGCAGAAAAGACTTGGAAAACTACAAAACCGTGAGTCTGTGTAATCCTTGCGCTTGAGGCCTACTCTCCCTCACAAACTGTTATCATCTCTACCACTACCCCTGGCCTGCATCATCCATAGACTATCATCATCACTGTCCCGGGGAACCAGGCTCTGCCTGTGGAGAGCCGTTACATCACTGGCTGCCAAACATCATCCCGGAGGTTCTGCAGCAGCGGTGGTCACCCTGACCACTTACCACGGGTGGCGTCATGACTATATCCCCTGCAGATAACCCCCAAACCCATTACTTGTGGGCCCGGGATACTGTCCGGACCAAGACCGCCGTGATTCCCCGTGTTACCCCGGTCCGATACCGAGTACCCCGTCCCAGTGGGCTCCATAACTTGGCGTCACGAACAGAATCTACCGTGCCCGGTAAACCGAGCATTGTGTGCCGTTATTTGTGAGAGCAATTTTTTAAAACTGCCACCATTACAAAGCGCGCGGCAAACAGAATTTAAACTGCGCCACTACGACTGTATTTTTGAATTGCCACCATTACAAAGCGCGCAACACACGCGGGAAGAAAAGGGGGAGTGTCATTGTGGGCGGCACTCTGCAAAGCGCTATGACATCATCCGGAGGGGAGGAGAATCCCTGTCGCACAGCGGAACCTTTAATAGACATCCAGACGGAAGCGGAAGACCAGGAGGGTCGATATTAACTATGGGGGCACAGGATGTGGCAACAAGGAGATGTTGTGGCACCGAGCAGAGACAGAGCACCCAGCAGTGCTGCAGCATCGGATAATAGAGGAGCACCCATCATGCCGCTCCTGATGCCATACACTCCGGGGGCAATATGGCAACCACAATACTCAGGTGAGCCCAATACCCTCAATGACTTTGTTATGAAAATCAAAGTGTACTACGTTCTGTACCCCCTAACAGAAGCCCAGCGTGTTGGTATGATTATTGGACAGTTAACCGGCAATGCACTGCAGGAGGTTGCGTCCTGGCCGGACACAGACAAAGATACTGTACAGCATCATGTGGCTGGACTGAAAGCAGCATTTGAGTCCAGTGTTGACACCGGGCCAAAATGAGCTTCTTTGAATGCCAACAAAAGCCTTAGGAGATCGCAAGAAACTATGCTTTAAACTTGCAGGAAAGGCACAAAGCACATAAACTAGCAGAACCTGCCTTAGCCCCGGGACCTGACAAAATGCTAATAAATCAGTTCATAGAGGGCCTCCTATCCCCTACTCACAGAGGACAGTTGAGCATGATGAGCATTCAGGATCCCGGAATCACTTTTACCCAGCTAAAAGATAGAGCCATCCGCCTCCAACAGATAGAGGAGCCCTGGGATATAAACTCTATTCAAAGCCCTACAGCAGCACCTCAGCAGCCAGGAGCATCAGCGACATCTGCCTTGTTAGCGACTGCTGCTGAACACAGAGAGCCTATCTCTAATGAGGCCCTCAACCAAAAGCTAGATGCCCTGATGGACACTGTTGTTTCCATGGCTAAAGTCATCAAGGAGCTGTGTGGATGTAAGCCTGCACCCAAGATCGAGTTGACGACCAGCAAGGAGGATGTCCCGTTGATGAGGCCCAGGAAGTACCAAGCGACGAGAGGATGACCCAGCGACCGCTATCAGCCTGATGGACAGCCCATTTGCCGCCGTTGCAAGGAGCCAGGTCACTTTGCTTGGGAATGTGCTTTAACCGAGGATTCCCTGGGAAGGCGGGTTGCTCCTCAGGTATGAACTCTCAAGGTCCTGCAACCTGGTATGACAAGTTCGTGGGAGGACGTCCAGTCATCCCTATCGTGTTGGATGGCATTCCCTTCAGCGCCTTGTTGGATACCGGGTCCCAGGTAACATCAATTCCACATGTTCTCTACAGAAGGTACTGGGCTGATTCAGACATTAGTAGTGGTCCATCTAACATTGCATTGAACGTATGGGCTAATAATGGTGAAAAAATACCACAAGTTGGGTTCAGAGAAATTACCATTCAGATTGGGAAGGTAGAATCGAAGAATCATGGTATTATTATTGTAGATGTTGACCGGCGAGAACGTGAGCCAGTAATGTTGCTAGGAATGAATGTAATTGAAAATTGTTTTTCCGAGGTAATTACTGTCTTGCAGCAGATCGCCGAGACTGCCAGATCTGGGCAACAGAAACTCCTGCAAAAAGAAATAAAAGCCTTGATGCTGAAACAACAGGTAGAAATATCAGGAGGTGAAATTGATAGTGTAAAGGTAAGTGACCCGATACTCATTGTAATACCTCCCAAAACTGAAATGCTGGTTTGGTGTAGAGCTGCAATAAGCATTTAAGGGCAAGACTAGCAAGCCCTGGTAGAACCCGTGTACTCAGACAGTAGGCCCACTATACTAACGGCCAGAGGTACACCGGGGGAAGAGTGCAATTATGCCTTGTAAATTGCGGGGAAGATGATTGTCACTGTACCGAAGTATGCTACCATGGCTAAATTATTTACGGTTGATAACAATGCCATCACAGCCGTTGAGCCCTTGAACTCGTCAAGTCAGGTGGATGACAATGGCTCAGGGGAAAAGCTGGAGGATTGGTACCAAAAGCTACACGTGGGTACCAGTTCTGCACCTTTTCATCAAAAGCATGGAGTATGCCGGGTAGTAAAATAATATGAGCAGATATTAAGCAAACACCCGTTAGACTTTGGGCAAATGAAAGGGGTAGAGCACACTATACCCACAGGTAACCATCAGCCTATAAAAGAGAGGTATAGACCATTACCACCCGCTCACTATCAAACCACCAAAGACATGCTCAAAGAAATGAAAACTGCAGGTGTAATAAGAGACAGTTGTAGCCCCTGGGCAGCGCCTTTAGTGTTAGTTGAAAAGAAGGACGGGACCGTGAGAATGTTCGTAGACTACAGGCAGATCAACCGCATTACACACAAGGATGCATACCTGTTACCTAGGATTGAGGAGTCATTAGCCGAATTAAAATCTGCTAACTACTTTTCTACCCTAGATCTGACTAGTGCATATTGGCAAGTTCCTGTGGCAGAGGCTGACAAGGAGAAGACAGCGTTTACTACGCCGATGGGTTCAATTGAATGCCGTTTGGATTCTGCAATGCACCCGGTACCTTCCAACACCTGATGGAGAGCTGCCTAGGACATAAGAACTTTGAAACTGTCCTCCTGTACCTGGATGACGTCATAGTCTACTCCAAGACATATGAACAACATCTACAAGACCTGGCAGAAGTGTTTGAGGCCTTGTCCGGATACGGCATGAAGATCAAACCATCCAAGTGCCACCTTCTCAAGCCAAAGGTGCAGTACCTAGGGCATGTCATGGGTTCAGAGGGAGTAGCACCGGATCCTGATAAACTCACAGTGATAAGGGAGTGGCCAAGACCCACCAATGTGAAAGAGGCCCAACCCACGGTCCACTGTCTACTTCCATGCTGACCAGGGTCTGAGGAACAGGAGTAGGAGAAGCAGAGGAACACACCCGGGACACGGAGTTACCCTAAACTCACCCCAGAGAAGCGCAAAGACCGGATACCGGATCCGCAATTGTGCTTGACACAAGCAGCACAGAAAACACTGGATTAGTGAAGATTATATATCTTCACTGTACCACAGCAAAGCAAAACGGCGGGGTCAGAAACACAAGGTTAAGACTCAAGTTGCCTAGCAAGTTTGGTACCCGTGAGGGGAGACAGGCCCGGCAGCCTAGCTAAAGTGGCAGTAGGGTCACACACACAGCGCAGGAGTAGGAAGCCAAAGGACCCAGCCAAGGTGGGAGCAAACTGGGCCCAGTACAAACTTCGTGGACAATACTTACTGAATACCATTTGCAGTGAAGACTTGGAAAACTACAAAACCGTGAGTCTGTGTAATCCTTGCACTCGAGCCCTACTCTTCCTCATGAACTGTTATCATCTCTAACACTACCCCTGCCCTGCATCATCCATAGACTATCATCATCACTGCCCCGGGGAACCGTGGAGAGCCGTTACATCACCGGCTGCCAAACATCATCCCCGGAGGTTCTGCAGCAGCGGTGGTCACCCTGACCACATACCACGGGTGGCGTCACGACTATATCCCCTGTAAACCCCAAACCCATTACTTGTGGACCCGGGACACGGTCCGGACCAAGACCAACGTGATTCCCCATGTTACCCCGATCCGGTACCGAGTACCCCATCCCAGTGGGCTCCACATAAGGATTTAGTGCTTTTGTCAGGCTATGGTCATAACGGAAATGCGACCATAGCCTATGTCTTTTTGAAAAACATTTGTGTAAATGCAAAAATTTTATACAACAAACCCACAGAGGATGTTGACGTTGAATTCCTTCAATTTGACAAAGGTTTTGCCTACACCAGCTGCCTATCTAAACAAAAATGCACAGATATTTTCTCGCGAGTAGGAAAAAGTGCGAGATTTCAATCAGATGTAGGCGTTGAACCAGGCTAGGGGCCGCATCACCATTAGTAAGCATTGGCAGCTTTAATGTGGCACTAAAATGGCGTGTAGCACAGCGTTTAGGCTGCCAAAACCTATGTTTTTACCACAACCCCCCTTTAACGTTAATGTGACCCTAGCCTTACAGTGTAATTGTTTATTCCCATCTTACACATACAACTGCATCTCAATGAATAAGAATATCACAAAAAGTAAAAATGTTTTCAGTAATTCAATACAAAAAGGGAAACGCATACATTATATAGAGTCATTACATTCTGTTAATGTTGATAATTATGTCTTACAGCCAATAAAAAGCCTTAGGTCATTATCTCAGAAAATTAAAGTAGGGAGGATGAAGGGTATGAGAGATGGATGCTTAGGAAGCAATGTTCGAGGAGTCATCAGTAAGGCTAGGGTAACACTACCACTAGTCCTGCGTTCAGGGGGGTTCCGTTTAAAACATAGAATTTGTCAGCATTAGTGCATTGTTACCGGAAAGAATTGGGTGGGTCAGATGTAGTCAAAAAAGAGGATGTCACGATCTCCACACTACCTTTGTCCTTTACTAGGTTGTTGTGGGGATTGTAAGTCTGGGCTGGCTCTGTGCTGCAAATCACCTGCATTTCAGCTCACTTGATTAGAACTCTACTTAAGCAAGCTTGCTGCCCTATTATGTGTCAGTTGTACACTTGCCTTTGGATGTGTAGGATTGATCTCTCTGTGCTCTGAGCCAGACCCTGCCTGGACTTGACTCTCTGCTTGTGACCTGATTCCTCTTTCTGCCTGTTCCTCTGTATTCTGTTTTGTCCCTCTGGCTTCCTGACTTCGGCTTTAATTGGACTTTGCTTCTGAATATCCATAGCTGTTACTGCGCCATTTCCTGGAGCTGACCTTGGATTGTTTTGACCTTTCTTTACCACCAGTAAGTAGTAATATTATTATATTTACTTTCCGTTATCACATTCTGTTTTATGCACCTCAGAGATTAGTTATTCCTGCAGTGACTTGCGTCACATGGAATCTCAAAGAGCCAAAAAAGGCAATTCATTTCTGTGCTACTTCATCTAAGTACGTTTTACTCTCACCACCTTGTTTTTATGGATTAATAAAGCTTTTTCATATTTGTATGGACTTTTTTGCTGATCCCCTCTATTTCTGAGCATTTGAACTGTGTACGTAGCAGGCGAGCTGGTTTTTTCATTTTTTTTTTCTATCAGGTCTAGTAGCATTTAGGCTAGGGTCTCATTAAAAATGATCAAAACTGGATCCGGTTCTGCAGCCATAGGCTGCAACAGAAAAGCTGGATTGCACTTAATGCCATCCGGTTACCGCATCCGGTTTTGCAGCCTGCGGTAAGAATCATGCAGGCTGCATTTTTGAAGCAGTTTAAAAACCGGATCCATTTTATCTATAATGTGCACCTATGGCAACCGGATCCGGTACCGCAAGGTACATGAATGTACCTTGCGGTACCGGATCCGGTTTTTGGTGCCACAATTTTTTGACATTGCAGATTTGGATCCATTACTAGATCCACATCTGCAATGTGATGGCAAATGTGAAGGCACACGGTAAAACCGGATCCAGTAATGGATCCGGTTACTGGATTGTGCCTTCCAAATGTGACTCCAGCCTTAGGCTAGGGTCACATCTGCGATTGGGCTGGCATATCCTGATCCGGTTTTGTGCATTAAAAATGCTCAAAACCGGATCCGGATCCACAGCCATAGACTTCAATAGAAAAACCGTATTGCAGTGTTTGCAATCCGATTACCGGATCCGGTTTTGGAGCCTGCGGGAAAAGTCATGCAGGCTGCGTCTATCGCGCCGGTTCCATAACCGGATCTGATTTGTTTATAATGGGAATCTATGAGAACCGGATCCGTTACCGCGAGGTACATAAATGTACCATGCAGTACCGGATCCGGTTTTTAAAATTGCAAAAACCCACATTTCAAAAACGGATGTATTAATGCATCAAGATCCAGAATGGCGGTTGCAATTTTACTATCAAATGATAGTATGAAGGCACACGGTTAAAACCGCATCCGGTAATGGATGTGGTTATGGGTTGTGCCTTTTAACTGTGACCCTAGCCTTAGTCAGAGAATATCCTGTATTTTCCACATGTGCAGTCATACACACATTACAGACATTAGTTCAATGTACTTGGGGCCTTTAGTTATAAGCAACGGAATCAGTATTTTTTTTGAAGGCACCACTAATCATTTGGGATCTGCCACACTTGTCAGAAATTTTCACAATATTTAGGAAGAAAAAGCTGACAAGTATAAAGGGGCGATCACCGTATATTATCAAATCACAAATCTTTATTCAATACTAGCTGTGAGCCCGATGCAAATGCATCGGGATTCTAGAATGTGCATTAATTTGATTATAGTAGTTATAGCTGGTGTGAGGACTTTTCGGGGGGGTGTGAATAGTTTTTGGGGAGTCCCATCCTTTTTTTGGGGGGTCCCATACTTTTTTGGGGGGGGTCACATACTTTTTTGGGGGGTCACATACTTTTTTGGGGGGGGTCACATACTTTTTTTGGGGGGTCACATACTTTTTTTGGGGGGTCACATACTTTTTTTGGGGGGTCAGATACTTTTTTGGGGGGGTCACATACTTTTTTTGGGGGGTCACATACTTTTTTTGGGGGGTCACATACTTTTTTGGGGGGGTCACATACTTTTTTGGGGGTCACATACTTTTTTTGGGGGGTCACATACTTTTTTGGGGGGGTCACATACTTTTTTGGGGGGTCACATACTTTTTTGGGGGGGTCAGATACTTTATTGGGGGGGTCACATACTTTTTTGTTTTGTCACATACTTTTTTGGGGGGGTCACATACTTTTTTGGGGGGTCACATACTTTTTTTGGGGGGGTCCAATACTTTTTTTGGGGGGTCCAATACTTTTTTTTGGAGGTCACATAGTTTTTTTGGGGGGTCACATACTTTTTTGGGGGGGTCACATACTTTTTTTGGGGGGTCACATACTTTTTTTGGGGGGGTCACATACTTTTTTTGGGGGGGTCACATACTTTTTTTGGGGGGGTCACATACTTTTTTTGGGGGGTCACATACTTTTTTGGGGGGGGTCACATACTTTTTTGGGGGTCACATACTTTTTTTGGGGGGTCACATACTTTTTTGGGGGGGTCACATACTTTTTTGGGGGGTCACATACTTTTTTGTTTTGTCACATACTTTTTTGGGGGGGTCACATACTTTTTTGGGGGGTCACATACTTTTTTTGGGGGGTCCAATACTTTTTTTGGGGGGTCCAATACTTTTTTTTGGAGGTCACATAGTTTTTTGGGGGGTCACATACTTTTTTGGGGGGGTCACATACTTTTTTTGGGGGGTCACATACTTTTTTTGGGGGGGTCACATACTTTTTTGGGGGGGTCACATACTTTTTTTGGGGGGTCACATACTTTTTTTGGGGGGGTCACATACTTTTTTTGGGGGGGTCACATACTTTTTTGGGGGGGTCACATACTTTTTTTGGGGGGGTCACATACTTTTTTTGGGGGGGTCACATACTTTTTTTGGGGGTGCAATACTTTTTTTGGGGGGTCTAATACTTTTGGGTGGGGGGTCCAATACTTTTGGGGGGGTCCAATACTTTTTGGGGCGCGTTCAATACTTATTGGGGCTGAGTGCTCGCAATGGCCGCTTATTATTAGTATTAATCTTATTATTATTAGCATTAATAGCATAATTATTAGCATTAATAGCATAATTATTAGCATTATTAGCATTATTATTAGCATTAATAGCATAATTATTAGCATTAATATCATTATTATTAGCAGTAATATAATTATTATTAGATTTTTTTTTTAATTATTATTTTTTGTAATATTTTATAATTTTTAATTTTTTTTTTTATTATTTTTTTTATAATTTTTTAATTATTTTTAAATAATTTTATTATAAAATTTATTATTTATTTTAAGTGAGACACAGTTCTCCTTCTGGTCCGCTAAAAGGGCTGGGCTGATTAGCATATATTTATTTTTTTTATTATTATTTTTATTTAATTTTTTATTATTTTTTTATTATTATTTTTTATTATTTTTTAATTCTTTTTAAATTCTTTTATTTATTATTTAATTTATTATTTATTTTAAGTGAGACACAGTTCTCATTGTGGTCCGCCAAAAGGGCTGAGCTGATTAGCATATATTTATTTTTTTATTATTATTTTTATTTAATTTTTTATTATTTTTTTATTATTATTTTTTATTATTTTTTAATTCTTTTTAAATTCTTTTATTTATTATTTAATTTATTATTTATTTTAAGTGAGACACAGTTCTCATTGTGGTCCGCCAAAAGGGCTGAGCTGATTAGCATATATTTTTTTTTTATTATTATTTTTATTTAATTTTTTATTATTTTTTTATTATTATTTTTTATTATTTTTTAATTCTTTTTAAATTATTTTATTTATTATTTAATTTATTATTTATTTAAAGTGAGACACAGTTCTCATTGTGGTCCGCCAAAAGGGCTGAGCTGATTAGCATATATTTATTTTTTTTATTATTATTTTAATTTAATTTTTTATTATTTTTTTATTATTATTTTTTATTATTTTTTAATTCTTTTTAAATTATTTTATTTATTATTTCATTTATTATTTATTTTAAGTGAGACACAGTTCTCATTGTGGTCCGCCAAAAGGGCTGAGCTGATTAGCATATATTTATTTTTTTATTATTATTTTTATTTAATTTTTTAATATTTTTTTATTATTATTTTTTATTATTTTTTAATTCTTTTTAAATTATTTTATTTATTATTTAATTTATTATTTATTTTAAGTGAGACACAGTTCTCATTGTGGTCCGCCAAAAGGGCTGAGCTGATTAGCATATATTTATTTTTTTTATTATTATTTTAATTTAATTTTTTATTATTTTTTTATTATTATTTTTTATTATTTTTTAATTCTTTTTAAATTATTTTATTTATTATTTAATTTATTATTTATTTTAAGTGAGACACAGTTCTCATTGTGGTCCGGCAAAAGGGCTGAGCTGATTAGCATATATTTTATTTTTTTATTATTATTTTTATTTAATTTTTTATTATTTTTTTATTATTATTTTTTATTATTTTTTAATTCTTTTTAAATTATTTTATTTATTATTTAATTTATTATTTATGTTAAGTGAGACAGTTCTCATTCAGGTCCGCTATTTTTCCCATTGACATACATTAGCGGTGTGTCGGCGATTTTATGGCCGGCCACCTGGTTCTATTTGTCGGCCGTAAAATCGCGGACACACCGCTAATACATGTCTATGGGCAGTGAGCCCGATTTCGGATTGGGCGCCGACCAATCAGAATTCGAGCTCAATGAGGGGCTCTTCTGATTGGCTGAGGGCAGTACACAGCGACCAATCAGAAGAGCCGCTCATATCTCATTGAGATACAATGGCGGATTTGTCGTCCATTGTACCTGAATGAGAAGAGAAGAGGACGTCGGAGCTGGAAGAAGACAGAAGATCCCCGGGGCCGGACGAAGAGGACGCCTGGCCGGACGAAGAGGACGCCTGGCCGGACGGACGATCAGATGACTAAGAAGACATGTAAGTATGTGCGGACATGGGGGGGCTGTGTGGACATTAGTGGGGGTCGGCTGTGCGGACATGGGGGGTTTTTCGGACATTGATGGGGGTGGGCTGTGCGGGCATGGGGGTGGGCTGTGCGGGCATGGGGGTGGGCTGTGAGGACATGGGGGGGGCTGTGTGGACATTAGTGGGGGTCGGCTGTGCGGACATGGGGGTTTTTTTCGGACATTGATGGGGGTCGGCTGTGCGGGCATGGGGGTGGGCTGTGCGGGCATGGGGGTCGGCTGTGCGGGCATGGGGGTCGGCTGTGCGGGCATGGGGGTCGGCTGTGCGGGCATGGGGGTGGGCTGTGCGGGCATGGGGGTCGGCTGTGCGGGCATGGGGGTCGGCTGTGCGGGCATGGGGGTCGGCTGTGCGGGCATGGGGGTCGGCTGTGCGGGCATGGGGGTCGGCTGTGCGGGCATGGGGGTCGGCTGTGCGGACAGGGGGGTGGGCTGTGCGGACATTGATGTGGGCGGGCTGTGCGGACATGGGGGTGGGCTGTGCGGACATGGGGGTGGGCTGTGCGGGCATGGGGGTCGGCTGTGCGGACATGGGGGTGGGCTGTCTGGACATTGATGGGGGCGGGCTGTGCAGACATGGGGGTGGGCTGTGCGGACAGGGGGGTGGGCTGTGCGGACATTGATGTGGGCGGGCTGTGCGGACATGGGGGTCGGCTGTGCGGACATTGCTGGGGGTGGGCTGTGCGGACATGGGGGTCGGCTGTGCGGGCATGGGGGTCGGCTGTGCGGGCATGGGGGTCGGCTGTGCGGGCATGGGGGTCGGCTGTGCGGGCATGGGGGTCGGCTGTGCGGGCATGAGGGTCGGCTGTGCGGACATGGGGGTCGGCTGTGCGGACAGGGGGGTGGGCTGTGCGGACATTGATGTGGGCGGGCTGTGCGGACATGGGGGTGAGCTGTGCGGACATTGCTGGGGGTGGGCTGTGCGGACATGGGGGTCGGCTGTGCGGACATGGGGGTCGGCTGTGGGGACATTGATGGGGGCGGGCTGTGCGGACATGGGGGGGGGGTGGCGAATTGTGTGTAGCGGGGAGCGGAGGCGGCAATGCCGCCTCGGCTCCATGGTCCCCGGGGAGCGAATTGCGGCTCAGGCAGCGACTCGCAATGGCCTCGCGGCCATTGCTCGCGCTACCTGAGCGGTAAATCGCTAAGGTTGTAGCCGGGGCTGTGGATGGATTTTGGGCCAGCGGCTCGCAATGGCCGCTTCGCGCCCAATGTTAAATTCGTATCCACATGACGACATCGGAAAGTGCGCGTGAAGGGGCGCTTTTCCGATTCGCGATTATATAATAGATACCATACAAACAACACTAAAGTGCAAGTTCTTTAAAAACAATTAAAAAGGGCCATACACGGCCACAGGTATACACAATTTCTCTACCCAAATATAGCTGAGGTTACAAATTCATAGCATGCTTTACAACAGTAATTCACCATCATAGCACATCATAAACTAAATAAACAGGAGCAGTGGCGGACTTTGGCCCCGGTGCAGCTACTCAACGTCGGTGAGGAGGGGGTGCTACTGTAATTCGGTGAAGAGCGGGGGAGGTGGGGGGGTGCTGTGAGTTGTGAGTGATGCGGCTCCTTCCTGCTGCGCCGAGCCGCACTTTGATGTCCTGGGAGCCGGGGAGGCAGAGGAGAGGGGGGCCGGATCAGTCAGGGCAAGCAGGAAGCTCCCCTCTGTTCCCCTCCTCTCCTCTCTCCTCTTTCACAGGTTCATGGGGGTCAGCTGGGGGCCCGTCTGTGGGCTTGAGGGGCCCCCTAGCCGGTCCAGCTGAACCAGCTCCACCACGGTAGGTCCGTCCCTGAACAGGAGGGGTATCTCTTATTAGTAAGCCAGGCTCATACAAACAAAGTGCACTAATGTGTCCTATTATAAAGTGCAATACGTGCAGAATAAAGGCCAAATGTTATTCATTAGAAGGCCACCAGGAACAAAACAGGCTTTGTCAGAGCCAAAATAAATCAAGTCATCCCATAACCTGTAGTCCGGTGCTGTGTGGGCAGGGAAAGGGTCACCCTACGCGTTTCATCATCCAACGATGACTTCGTCAGGGAAGCAACGGATTCGGCCAACAGTCAACTGATCATTGGGGGCGATGTCGATCTGGCATGTCTGATTTCAGACTGCCGATCAATTTTTCCTCTAGAAGATAGCTTGCTAGTAGACAAGTCTTGGTAACTGCTTTCTCATAGAGAACACAGGAGCATCGTCTGACCAAGTGCTCCCGTGTATGGAAAAGTTGTCCGAGACGGTAGATTGCTGAACATTCATCCAAAGCATCATTCACCCAACAGCCATCTGATGTGTTAAATCCCAAAAAACTAATATGTTGACTGATATTTGTACTTTTTTCCTTACACATGGATGATATACCGCATATTTCACCACTAAATTCATAATCCAAACACACGTGAGGACGGCCGCGTCTACCGCTCTGCATTGTATTCCCTCCTTTATTAGGAGCCGATGTTAATAGTTTAGCCAGAAAATTATCTTATGTTACAAAGGGGTTTCTTTTTTGTCTGTGAAGCAGAGTACTTGGTTAAGGCTTGTAAATAAAAGAAAGTAATAGCCCATTGTTCATATTAGATTATAATGACAGTGTTTCTAACCACTACCGACAGCAAGAAAGAAAGTGTCTTGTGATATCTGGTGTAGGTTAATAATACCTTCTGTAGTGTTAGCCTCTTCTCCTTGTCTAAGTAGAATATACCTCCTACTGACTTTTAATGGATTACCAAAGTTAATTACGTTAATTGCAATATAATTGAGTCCTAAGTACCCTGCAAAACATGTATATAATTACAGAAAAGCAAAAAGTCATCCAGACATATTGAGGATTAAAAAAGATTTGGAATTCCCAAGCATTTAATTTCTGCTAATTGCTATCTAGTTTTATCTATAAGATTGTTTCTTTTGTACGTGCCAAGTGGCCTTATACAAGTTGATCTGATCCGGTCTATATCTTTGAACGCTGATTGTGCTTTGGATTCATGTAAATGTATGTTTACTTACTGATAAAACTGAATGTAAATGTAATTATTAGCCTGATTTTGGTGCTAATATATAAAGTATATTTATTTCCGACAAGCAGATAGGCGTCCATACAGCGTAGATGGCTTGTCATTGGGTTGGCACTTATTACTCTTGATTCCCACCCTCCATATATGCATAGGAGAGGGAAGTAAACGCCCTTGTAAGCATTAGACTTAAGGTGCCGTTACACCTTGCGACACGCGCGAAGATGTCGGCGGAGACGGACGGGAGCGTGCACGTTTTTGGCACCCCGCCAGTGTTACACGGGGAGACACCTCCAGCGATGGGCAGGCGAGCTGAGAGGTGGCATCGCCGCAGGGGTTTCTCAAAACCCCAGCTGCGATGCAGCACAATGGGAGCCTATGGCCATGTTCACACATCTTCTTTGTTAGTATTTAGCGGGTCTGCGCTAAATACTTAGCATTTTCCAGTGAAGCACCGGCGCGTCCTGGTGACGCAGCCCCTTGTTACCCGATGTGATCGTGGTAACCATCTACACATTAGGCTGCCTAGTGTCCGCTTGCGAGCGGACAGGGAAACGCTGCTAGCACGTTTCCCTGTCCGCTCTGGGAAAGCGGACACTAGGTAGCCTTGTCTGTGAACTGGTTACCACAATCAACATTGGGTAACCAGGGGCTGCGTCACCAAGAAGCGGCGGTGCAAACGACATCTCCGCTTCACTGGAAAATGCTAAGTATATAGCGCAGACCCGCTAAATACTAACAGAGAAGATGTGTGAACATGGCCTATGGTTCCCATTGGCTGTCAGACCGCCGGCGGCCGGTTACATGGGGCGATGTGTACACATCGCCCCAGATCGGCCCTGGTTTCACATCACTGATGTGAAACCAAGCGAGCTGTCAGAGCCGCTGACATCGCCCCTTTACAGTAGGCGACGCAGGGGCGATGTCGCCGCTGATAGGCCACGCCCTACATCGCCTATGTAATCGGCGGCGATGTCGCCAGGTGTAACGGCACCTTAAGGCTACATTCACACAGTGTGTAGTGTACATCACACGTGCGTTAGTGCACCATTAGTGCTGATGGATCCATTTGTTCAGTGAAATGCAGTGACGTGCTATCTAGCCAAGTCACACATCAAATTTTGCATTTAAAGGACATTTGTACGACCACATGTCATTGTTTTGGGATTTTACAGATTTCTCTATTCCCCCAATTGTGGAATGATAACAAGAAAGTGGATCCGTAAAAAATGGTGCACTAGCGCACTGTGTGAATGCCTACTGCGTTTTTGCAGTGCAAGAACGGATCCACAAAGGATGTGCACAAAACACGTGTGAATGTGCCTAACATTGACTGAACCCATCAGTTATGATAGGTTCAGTCAACAGTCTAGTAGTGTGTATGGAGGACATTAGGGGAGAAAACGATTCAAACAAAGCCACAGCCAGTCATGTCTGTCAATGGCTAGGGTCAGACTTGGTTTAGGACCCACGTTTCCAGGCAGCGCTTGCCGTTAACGCTGATCAGTATTTGCGCTGCCTGGAAATGTGGGTCCTAAACCAAGTCTCACCACAGGCAATGGCTCTCTCATAGCGAACACAGGAAGCTTGACAGATCGAGTGCTCCTATTGGCAAAACCACTTTTAGCCAACAGCTTTCTACAGTGTATGCGGGGCTTCAGTCACCATTGTTTATGACCGTGACAGAAGAATATCCGGCATGTCACAATTTTGGATCCTCGATGTAGTCTGATTGAACATCCATAAAAACTGGAGTTGAGCAAAAATACCACAGTACCCTGGTCCAGTGGCCATGTTAGCAGCCATTGGTTGCCAGAGGAAAATGACCTCCTACTACAAGTGACATTTCCACGCCTCTTCTAATTAGTAAGTTGTAGAGTTGGCATTAAGATGGTCTTTTAATCAGGAGAGACAATGAAGTGTCAGGTACTAAAATGTTCACAGCGCTCTGGTCCTGAGTTCAGAGAAGAACTATCAGGATGGTGACCGGTCTGGAAACCATGTCCGATGAGGAATAGTTAAACGATCTGGAAGTTTTTTGATTGCAAAAAAAGAAGGCTAAGAGGAGGCTTAATACTGTCTACAAATATCTCAAGGGTTGTCACACTGTTGAGGGGTCAGCTTTATTCCCATTTGCACAAGGAAACACGAGAAGCAATGGGATGAAACTGAATGGGAGGAGACACAGATTAGATATTAGAAAAAACTTTTTGACAGGGAGAGTGATTATGAGAGGTGGCGAGTTCTCCTTCAATGGAAGCCTTCACACAGAGGCTGGACAGACATCTGTCTGGGTTGATTTAGTGAATCCTGCTTTGAGCAGAGGGCTGGACCAGATGACCTGGAAGTCCCTTCCAACTCTACGACCCTATGATTCTCTGGTCTGGGACTGATGTAGTCCTTCACCCAGGAGCCTGCACATCTTTTTGCTTCACTCTTATCAAGCACACATCTACTTATATAATCGGGAGTTTGGAATTCGGGCGTTGTAGCCTAATCCCAGACTCCATTGCGGCACTGCGAGTGATGACGCTTAGCGTCATCGCGAGCCGCAGCCGCACTGCCGTCTCCGCCACCCGCCGTCTCCGCCGCCCACCCATCCGCCCCCACCAACATAGCGCCGAGGTGACCGGCCAGCGCCCGTCGGGAGATCAACCGCTCATGTGCAAGCCGCTGATCTCCTGACACTAGACACCGCTCATCTCCCGCCGTATATGGCGGCCAGTAGCCCCGCTGCCGCCCGCTCTCCCCCGGCCGCTCCGCACTTCCCCTCCCCGCTCTGCTGCCTGGAGGAATACTTTCTTTTTGGAGCCGGTCATGTGACAGGCCCTCTGTGACGTCACATTAGCCCGCCCTGTCACATGACCGGCTTCAATGCCGGCGGAAAGAATACAGAGAGCAGAGGACAGGGGGACAGGGGCACACATGACTGGGGGATAAAGAACTGTGCCAGAGGACAGGGGGACACAACAGGGGCAGAGGACAGGGGCACACAGGACATGGGGACACAACAGGGGCAGAGGACAGGGGGACACAGAACAGGGGCACACAGTACAGGGGCACACAGGACAGGGGGACACAGGACAAGGCCACACAGAACAGGGGCGCACAGCACAGGGGGACACAGAACAGGGGCACACAGGACAGGGGTACACAGGACAGGGGGACACCGGACAGGGGCACACAGGACAGGAGGACACACAACAGGGCAGAGGACTCTGCCACACAGGACAGGGGCAGAGGACAGGGGGACACAACAGGGGCAGAGGACAGGGGAACACACAACAGGGGCACACAGGACAGAGGGACACAGAACAGAGGCAGAGGACAGGGGCACACAGGACAGGGGGACACCCACAGGGGCACACAGGACAGGGGGACACGGACAAGGGCACACAGGACAGGGGGACACCGGACAAGGGCACACAGGACAGGAGAACACAGAACAAGGGCAGAGGACTCAGGACACACAGGACAGGGGCAGAGGACAGGGGGACACAACAGGGGCAGAGGACAGGGGCAACAATTATATAAGTAGATGTACATATACAGTTTATACACATATAACATACACTACTTTTAAAAATCGGGAGTTTGAAATTCGGCCACTATAGCCGAATCCCAAAATCCTACATGGCACTGCGAGGGATGACGCGATAGCTTCATCGCGAGCCGCAGCCGCACTAACTTACACCGCCGCCATCCTGCCAACCGCCGTCGGCCCCGCCGCCAGCGCTCATCGCGAGCGCCCTCCGCGAGGTCTACAGCTGCCCGGATGCCGCTGGTGCCTTCCGCCCCTCCCGCTTTCTCACCTCTAGCGCCTCGGTGTCGCCATGCTGCTGCTGTAGCGGTGCAGGGGCTGTGGGCGGGTGCCGGGTGCCAGTGACGCCGGCCAATAGGAGTGAACGGGGCGTGTCAGGCTGCAAAGCTAACACGCCCGCTTACTCCCATTGGCCGCCGCCCTGCAAGCGGATTGGGCGCTCTGTTCTAAACACAAGGATGCCCATCCATTGCCCAGTACTCCGCGTCCTGACCAATCGGATGGCCGTCCTCTCTTTACCACACAATGCCCAATCCGCTCCTTCCCTCAGGTCACATGTGTCACCTGAGGGGAGGGAACTGATTCCCTTCTGCAGCCCCACCCACTGCAGAGGACAATGCCAGGGCTACGATCACCCCAGCACGCAGCCACGTCCTGCCGCCGAGCGCTCATGTCGCCGCTCCAGCGGACTCTCCTCACCCTCCAGCCTCCGCCACATCATACTCTGCTACCACAGAGCCCCTGTATACTCTGCTACCCACAGAGCCCCTGTATACTCTGCTACCCACAGAGCCCCTGTATACTCTGCTACCCACAGAGCCCCTGTATATTCTGCTACCCACAGAGCCCTCTGTACACTCTGCTACCCACAGAGGCCCCTGTATACTCTGCTACCCACAGAGCCCCTGTATACTCTGCTACCCACAGAGCCCCTGTATACTCTGCTACCCACAGAGCCCCCTGTATACTCTGCTACCCACTCACCCGCCAGTATACACACAATTCATTTCACCGCTCTCCCGATGCAATTGCATCGGGCCTTTTTACTAGTCTTAAATATTTGCCAATATACTAACCTCATACAGACAACTACAATATAATCTTATTAGGCTCATAATATATGGTGTCGGACTATCTCCAGGGAGAACAAAAGTACTGGGCATGGAAATTCAACATTCTTGATACTTTTTCTCCCAAAATCAAGTTGGAGAATATCTAAAAAATATCTAAAGACCCTCCAATGGTGTCTAATCCGGCGAAATTACTGCACTTTGCTGATATAAAAATTTAAGGGAGGAATCTAATGTTAGTGTACGATAACACCAAGATTAAAGGTCCAACCAAGGAACGTGTAATTATGTGTGTGTGCAAGTGTGTGTGTGTTTCTTCTGTACAAGTGGGTCATAATATCACAGCCTATGGCCTTGAGCGGTTGTCCACCACTTTTTTTCTAAAATAAATGCCCATTCTAAAACTAAAAAGTATATAAGCTCATCCCATCCCAGTCCACCCCTGCTACTCTACACCACTGATATCTTTAAATGGGTTGACTGGTCTTAATCGGTAAGGCTACGTTCACACGCGGCATAATTGCTTGTACGTGGTGCTTTTGAGGGCTCATGTAAAAGCAGTGCCAAAGAAAGCTGGAAATCTGGATACGCCTTCCAGCAAAAGCTATGGCTATCACTGCAAAAGCGCCCGTCATGCAATTCTTGGCGCTTTTTTTGGTGCACTTTCCCTATAGGCTACATATTAACATGGCCTCTGGGAAAGTGCGCCGAGAAAAGCGCGACGTCGGCATGCAGTAGCGCTTTTTTGCACGCAAACGCCGCGGCACTACTGAATACGTGGCAAAATGCCTTAGTTTGCAGTCACTCTGTGTTACTGCAGACTTATGAGTCCTCACATTGCACGCACTATGTGCTGTGGGGATTCACTGGTTTCAGAGCTGGGAATGGCGTTCATGTGTATGTGATATGCAACCTCCCCGGTCAGAACCCGACTAAAGGGCGCAAGCTCTCTCAATACATTTGCATTGAGCAAGGGCGCCCTCTGGTCCGCATGTCATTTTAGACCAGATGACCCCTTTAAGCTTCCCCTTAAATGTGAGGAGGCTTAAAGATGTCAGCAATGCAATGTACTCAATGTCAAGCAGCAGCTGCAAAAGCAAACAAGATTTTAGGGTGTATAAAATGAGAGACTGCATCTAATGATCCTGCCCCTCTGGCCACTTGTAAGGCCACATCTAGGATCTGGGATCCAGTTTTGGGCTCCACATTTTAAAAAGGATATTCAGAAATTGGAGTCAGTTCAAAGGCGGCAACTAGATCATTTTGAGGAATGGAAGGTCTCCCATATGATAAGAGGTCGGAAAAGTAGAAAAAAGACATCTCAGAGGAGGTCTTATTTATATGTATAAATACATGTGTGGTCAATACAAAGCACGACACAGACTTATTCCTTCCATAGACCATATTAAGGACCAGGGGGCGCTCACTGCGGGTGGATGAAAGGTGATCCGGCAGCTGAATATGAAAGGGTTCTTTACAGTTCGAGCAGCTAGACGGCACATATAGTGGTCGACACTATAACAGATTTTATAGAAGGGCTGGATGATTTCATTAGTACACAACATTGTGGGTTATAGATGATTTAGTGACAAAAATGTATAGTTGGTGGAGGAAGGTTGATCTTGATAGACCTAGGTCTCTTTTCAACCTATGAAACGTGGGCAGTAATTGGCTTCATCAGTCATATGTGAAATTACAGCCATATCAAATTCAAATTCAAATAAGCTTTATTGGCAGGACTAAGTACATGTTAGCATTGCCAAAGCAAATGGTAAAAATAGGGAGACAGGGGTAGGGAGTAGGGAGGCATATAGGATATTCCGGCTCCTTTTAGAGGATAGTGGCATGTCCATGGTGGGGTATATAAGTCCATGGCATATCAGGCTCTTAGTTGGGGGATAGGGACATGTCTAGGGTGGGGTATAGAGGTCCATGGCTTATCAAGCTCTTAGCCGGGGGTAAGGACATATCCAGGGTGGGGTATAGAAGTCCATGACATATCAGGCTCTTAGTTGGGTGATAGGGATGTGTCCAGGGTGGGGTACAGACATCAATGACATATCAGGCTGCTCCTACATTGGGGATAGGGACATATCTAGGGTGGGGTACACATGTCCATGGCATATCAAGCTCTTAGTTGGGAATAGGACGTGTCCAGGGTGGGTATAGAAGTCCATGACATATCAGGCTCTTAATCAGGGGATAGGGACATGTCTAGAGAGGGTATAGAAGTCCTGACATATCAGTCTCTTAGTCTGGGGGATAAGAAGATGTCCATGGTGGGGTAAAGAAGTCTATGGCATATCAGTCTCCTCTGCTATGGCCGTTGCACTTTCTTCTTCCCCCAGTAGTATTGGCAGTTTCTCTTTCTCCTCCATGGTGGTGGAATCTGGGAGGAGATCTCTTGAAGTCACTTGAAGTGAGTGTCCCTCACTGCAGAGTATTTAGGGCACCTAAGCAGGAAGTTGGCTTCGTCCTCCTGGGGGCACTGCTGGCACAGTCTGCTCTCTTGGGTCTTGTAGTGCTGTCGGTGCTGCTGGGATTCGATGAGTAGGCTGTGGGCGCTCAATCTGTCCCGGCTCAGGATCTGTCCGGCTCAGGATCTGTCGCTCTGTGGGCGCTCAGTGTGTACCGGCTCAGGATCTGTCGCTGTGTGGGGACTCAGTCTGTACCGGCTCAGGATCTGTCCGGCTCAAGATCTGTCGCTCTGTGGGGACTCAGTCTGTACCGGCTCAGGATCTGTCGCTCTGTGGGGACTCAGTCTGTACCGGCTCAGGATCTGTCGCTCTGTGGGGACTCAGTCTGTACCGGCTCAGGATCTGTCGCTCTGTGGGGACTCAGTCTGTACCGGCTCAGGATCTGTCGCTCTGTGGGGACTCAGTCTGTACCGGCTCAGGATCTGTCCGGCTCAGGATCTGTCGCTCTGTGGGGACTCAGTCTGTACCGGCTCAGGATCTGTCGCTCTGTGGGGACTCAGTCTGTACCGGCTCAGGATCTGTCGCTCTGTGGGGACTCAGTCTGTACTGGCTCAGGATCTGTCGCTCTGTGGGGACTCAGTCTGTACCGGCTCAGGATCTGTCCGGCTCAGGATCTGTCGCTCTGTGGGTGCTCAGTCTGTACCGGCTCAGGATCTGTCGCTCTGTGGGGACTCAGTCTGTACTGGCTCAGGATCTGTCGCTCTGTGGGGACTCAGTCTGTACCGGCTCAGGATCTGTCCGGCTCAGGATCTGTCGCTCTGTGGGTGCTCAGTCTGTACCGGCTCAGGATCTGTCGCTGTGTGGGGACTCAGTCTGTACCGCCTCAGGATCTGTCCGGCTCAAGATCTGTCGCTCTGTGGGGACTCAGTCTGTACCGGCTCAGGATCTGTCGCTCTGTGGGGACTCAGTCTGTACCGGCTCAGGATCTGTCCGGCTCAGGATCTGTCGCTCTGTGGGGACTCAGTCTGTACTGGCTCAGGATCTGTCGCTCTGTGGGGACTCAGTCTGTACCGGCTCAGGATCTGTCCGGCTCAGGATCTGTCGCTCTGTGGGTGCTCAGTCTGTACCGGCTCAGGATCTGTCGCTCTGTGGGGACTCAGTCTGTACTGGCTCAGGATCTGTCGCTCTGTGGGGACTCAGTCTGTACCGGCTCAGGATCTGTCCGGCTCAGGATCTGTCGCTCTGTGGGTGCTCAGTCTGTACCGGCTCAGGATCTGTCGCTGTGTGGGGACTCAGTCTGTACCGCCTCAGGATCTGTCCGGCTCAAGATCTGTCGCTCTGTGGGGACTCAGTCTGTACCGGCTCAGGATCTGTCGCTCTGTGGGGTTTTCCAGTTTCTCTAGGTATGGGGCCAGTTTGTCCTCTCTCTGTAGGTTCTGGTAGATCGTCAGTTTCTGTGATTTGTTTATGTCGTTCCTCCAGATGCTGAGATATTCCTCTTTGCCTTTATGTACCATCTTCTGGATTTCACTTTTTGAAAGGCCATGTAGACTTGGTTGTCTTTGGGTACATTGTGTTGGAAGGTTTCTTGGGGCTTCCTGGCGCATATCTATTGTCTATCATCTATCATTCTCTCTATCTATCTATCTATCTATCTATCTATCTATCTATCTATCTATCTATCTATCTATCTATCTATTTAATAATTTGAAAAAAATTCTTGCAGCACACAGCTACTACCAATGATGTACAAATGCTATAAGCTATATGTATTTGAGGAAAAAGTTTAAAAACTTACGTTTTTTTCAAAAAACTCAAAAATCTTATCTTTTTATTTCTGAAGTTCTTAGTACACACATTGGCCAATGTCTGTTTGCTCATCAACTGCGACAAAGTGACTTCAGGTCTGATGAGTCCTACCGCTGACATCCCTGTCCTCCTTGTCCACCCCCCACTTCTCAGTGGGCGAACACCATCTAGACCCTCGATCACCTGTAGGTTAATGTATGTACTAAGAACTTCAGAAATAAAAAGATAAGATTTTTGAGTTTTTTTAAACTTTTTCCTCAAATACATATAGCTTATAGCATTTGTACATCATTGGTAGTAGCTGTGTGCTGCAAGAATTTTTTTCAAATTATTTGACCCTGCGTCTTTGCTAGCACCAGTTCACATTAGCCTGCGAGTGCTGTGCAGTTTTTTTCTTGTTATCTATCTATCTATCTATCTATCTACAGTTAGAGCCAGAAATATTTGGACAGTGACACAAGTTTTGTTATTTTAGCTGTTTACAAAAACATGTTCAGAAATACAATTATATATATATAATATGGGCTGAAAGTGCACACTCCCAGCTGCAATATGAGAGTTTCCACATCCAAATCGGAGAAAGGGTTTAGGAATCATAGCTCTGTAATGCATAGCCTCCTCTTTTTCAAGGGACCAAAAGTAATTGGACAATGGACTCTAAGGGCTGCAATTAACTCTGAAGGCGTCTCCCTCGTTAACCTGTAATCAATGAAGTAGTTAAAAGGTCAGGGGTGGATTCCAGGTGTGTGGTTTTGCATTTGGAAGCTGTTGCTGTGACCAGACAACATGCGGTCAAAGGAAGTCTCAATTGAGGTGAAGCAGAACATCCTGAGGCTGAAAAAATCCATCAGAGAGATAGCAGACATGCTTGGAGTAGCAAAATCAACAGTTGGGTACATTCTGAGAAAAAAGGAATTGACTGGTGAGCTTGGGAACTGTAAAAGGCCTGGGTGTCCACGGATGACAACAGTGGTGGATGATCGCCGCATACTTTATTTGGTGAAGAAGAACCCGTTCACAACATCAACTGAAGTCCAGAACACTCTCAGTGAAGTAGGTGTATCTGTCTCTAAGTCAACAGTAAAGAGAAGACTCCATGACAGTAAATACAAAGGGTTCACATCTAGATGCAAACCATTTATCAATTCCAAAAATAGACAGGCCAGAGTTAAATTTGCTGAAAAACACCTCAAGAAGCCAGCTCAGTTCTGGAAAAGTATTCTATGGACAGATGAGACAAAGATCAACCTGTACCAGAATGATGGGAAGAAAAAAGTTTGGAGAAGAAAGGGAACGGCACATGATCCAAGGCACACCACATCCTCTGTAAAACATGGTGGAGGCAACGTGATGGCATGGGCATGCATGGCTTTCAATGGCACTGGGTCACTTGTGTTTATTGATGACATAACAGCAGACAAGAGTAGCCGGATGAATTCTGAAGTGTACCGGGATATACTTTCAGCCCAGATTCAGCCAAATGCTGCAAAGTGGATTGGACGGCGCTTCATAGTACAGATGGACAATGACCCCAAGCATACAGCCAAAGCTACCCAGGAGTTCATGAGTGCAAAATAGTGGAACATTCTGCAATGGCCAAGTCAATCACCAGATCTTAACCCAATTGAGCATGCATTTCACTTGCTCAAATCCAGACTTAAGACGGAAAGACCCACAAACAAGCAAGACCTGAAAGCTGCGGCTGTAAAGGCCTGGCAAAGCATTAAGAAGGAGGAAACCCAGCGTTTGGTGATGTCCATGGGTTCCAGACTTAAGGCAGTGATTGCCGCCAAAGGATTCGCAACAAAATATTGAAAATAAAAATATTTTGTTTGGGTTATGTTTATTTGTCCAATTACTTTTGACCTCCTAAAATGTGGAGTGTTTGTAAAGAAATGTGTACAATTCCTACATTTTCTATCAGATATTTTTGTTCAACCCTTCAAATTAAACGTTACAATCTGCACTTGAATTCTGTTGTAGAGGTTTCATTTCAAATCCAATGTGGTGGCATGCAGAGCCCAACTCGCGAAAATTGTGTCACTGTCCAAATATTTCTGGCCCTAACTGTATCTATCTACAGTATCTATCTATCTATCTATCTATCTATCTATATCTATCTATCTATCTATCTAAATTTCCAATGAAGTTGCAGCACTCCAGTCCTTTCTTTGGTGCAAAAAAGTTTTTTTTTATATCACACCATGGGCAACAGCGACGTTTTGGGTATGCAAACGCTTCTATCTATCACCTTCTATCTATCTATCTATCTATCTATCTATGGCGGCCGTCACACGCTACGCTATCTATAAAGATATCGCTGAATGTCGCAGATTTTCAGTTGCTGCACTGACGTCGTTGCGTGTGACAGGTCGATCTTACAAGCGATAAGTGTTCTGATCATTAATCACAGATATGGGAACCGGACCCCGTATCAGACGATGTCAATCATCTAGTCTGCTGCATCGTTCTGTGTGACACCGCGGTAACCGATCTCCTTTATGATTTCTCCTATTCACATCATTGACAAGCATCAATCGCTGGTTGTGTGAACGATCCCTGCATGTAACATCGCTGCTGCGTCCTGAACGTTATCTATACATGTGACACCTCACTAACGATGTGTCCACGAGCCGCACCCCTGACATCGTAGGTGAGATCACTCACAACATCGTAGTGTGTGACAGCCACCTATTCAATCTATCTATCTCTATAATTTCTGTCTATCTTATTATCTATCTATAGACCTGCAGTATGTATGTCTTTTTGTCTAACCATAGATTTGTCTTTCTTTATCTATCTACCATAGAGCGGGTGAAGCATCTTTTTCCGCACACTTTCTATCACACATTGATGTGGGTAATGTCTGTATCCGAGCAGACATCTCGATTCCCAGGTGCAGGAATTCCTTCGGATTGCGGATACTGAACGCGCTTACGGCCATTTATCTGTGATGTGAATTAGAAGTGAGCTTTGATTTCCAGAGGGCAGCGATCTACACATTATTTTCCTGAATAACTTTGACATGAAGATTTCTGAAGGACTGTCCTGTGCCGCGGATCAAAATTAGACACCATTTAAAGAGGTGCTTGAAGACAAACCCTGCCGGGCAATGTGTAACGGAATGAAGTCCTGAACCCTCTCCACAAGTCCCAGTCTGATGTGATGGCCTCCTTTGTGTTTGCTCTCGGTTATTACAATACCCTATAGCATAATGCTGCTTGTTTGTGTTTATAGATTTACCATAGCTTGTAACTGCCCTAAACAGACAAGTGGAGCAGACGCTGTGACCCTACTAATATTGTCTTCTGTGCCAACACAAACATGAAGGACGACCAAACTCAAGACTTGTTCTCCACTTTGGTTGCAAAATGTGTTTCATTTTAAATTATGGATGTCACATTGTCACATTGTTTAAAGTTATACCATATAGCAGATTCTAATGACTTTGTGGCAGTTTAATTGAAAAATTTGGATACAATTTTAGCCAAAAATTGTACAGTTTTTTTAAATGATTTTATGTCGTTCTTCCTACTTTAAAACATCGGTGGGAAAGTGGATCTTTCTTGCCGAGCAGATCCAGGGAACGTGGCTCACCCTCCAAGTGTGCAGCCCCGAGCAATACTGGCATAAAAAATTTCCCATGTTGAAATTTGACCAAAAAGAATGAGACCATGAGTTGAACAATGGTCATGTGAACTGTCAGGCAGAGATGTGAAGTCACTAAGCCAAACATACGATTCCGACTCCTCAATTTCCCTGATTCTGATTCCGACTCCAACTCTGACTCCACGACTTCGACTACACAGCTCTGCTGTCATAGGTGGCCAGAGTTCAAACCTCAAGTAGCCAGTCACCCATGTGGTCTTACCCTAACCAATGTAAATTTATCCTTGCTCAGACCTCTACATCCAGTTATATCACTGTAAATAATTCTCCACTTTACGACTACTTAATAATACTTTGAACAAAGTTGATTTTAATCAATAGATCTTGGAATAATAATAATTTCCACAATTGGATATGATTAAAAAAATGTTCTTGAATTGAGATATTGTTATATATGTGTCCCTGCTATGTACTGTGTAATGGATGTGTCTGACCATACAGGGACATGGTCTGATCATACCACATATCCTGTGCTGAGATAATCTTATATATGTTCCCTGCTATGTACTGTGTAATGGATGTACATAGCGGGACACATATATAAGATTATCTCAGCACAGTAGATGTGGTATGATCACACCATGTCCTGTCGGTCGACACAACATTACACAGTACATGCAGGACACATTAACATTATCTCAGCACGGAATGGTATAATCAACCATGTTCTGAGGTCAGACACATCCATTCACAGACATAGCTGGGACACATATATAAGATTATCTCAGCACAGGAGATGTGGTATGATCAGACCATGTCCCTGTACAGTCAGACACATCCATTACACAGTACATAGCAGGGACACATATATAAGATTATCTCAGCACAGGAGATGAGGTACAATCAACCATGTCCCTGTATGGTCAGACACATCATTACACAGTACATAGCAGGGACACATATATAAGATTTCTCAGCACAGGAGAGGGTATAATCAGACCATGTCCCTGTATGGTCAGACACATCCATTACACAGTACATAGCAGGGACATATATATAAGATTATCTCAGCACAGGAGATGTGGTATAATCAGACCATGTCCCTGTATGGTCAGACACATCCATTACACAGCACATTTTTTCAATTTTTGAACTTATTATTCCAAGATCTATTGATTAAAATGAACTTTGTTTTGTGGGAAAACCCTTTTTACGGAGCAGCCTGGTAATAAAAGAACATTCTCAAATACACTATTTTTAGTTACAGAAACTAAACTTTTTTATTTACTTCTTTACCTATTTTGCTTTCTTCTCTCCTACACATTACCATACTGTGTTGTTTAAATGTCCAGTTCATGCTTCTTTAGCAGCTGATTTCATCTGCTGCTCGTGAAAGAGCTATACACTATTTTCCAGGAGTACTTGAAATTCCCCAGTGTGACTATGGTGGAGGAGAGTGATGTGACGGAAAGCCCTCACACTGATTTATATAGTGCCGGAATCTTGATGAGCAGCAGTTGGAAGCAGCTTCAGAAGGAGCTTAAACTGAACATTAAAACAGCATTGCAGCATATTGATGAAGCAGAATAATGAAGTGTATTACCAAAAATCAGAACTTTGCAATGCTTGGAGGATGATAAATAAAAATGTTTAGTGAGCATCTAACAGAGGGTATTCTTCATTTATTGCACTTATCTATTATCTAAAATGGAGTTTGGATGTACAGAATGTCTTTACGCTGGCCACCTGGTACATCCGAGTATTACATGGTCAAGTGATTTATTTCAATGGAAATATTGTAATTCCTTATTTGTCCAGGCTTGGCGCAGAAAACAGATGATGTTTGTGGATTATTTGAATGAAACATGATTACCCATAATGGTCAGGACCGTGTTCTAGCTGGTAGTCAGGATGGTTTATAAGGCACCAGTGTGCAAGAACTCCCAATGGATGCAATATTGAAGACTCACAATGTAGCAGTGCTGCTTTAATACTTGTTTTTGAAGGATAAATCTACTGGACTCAACATCAGTTATAATCTTGTATATTCCTGACTTGACCCCGGCTATTCCCCTGACCAAGTGTGTGGCTTCTGGTTTTGTCATTGTCTGCTCCTCTCCTGCTTTGGCCATCCTGCCTTTTGCTTTCTCAACCAGTCTGGAACTACTCCATGGACATGTGGTGCCCCACTATGTAGATGCCACAAAAGGGGTACTACACCCATAAAAGTGGTGTTGTCACCCCACTGCAAGTAGATTTATGGACAGTAGGCGGAACCAAAAACTCACATCCCACACTAGAACAGTCAGCGGGAGGGAACCCAGGAGGGTATATAGTAGCCCCAAGGGGAACCAGTGAGTTGGTTGGACAGTGAGCTAGACGGTGGTCTGGACCAGATAAGAGTGTCTGGGACGGGCTCACCAGGCACGAAAGGGGGTCACCTCGGCTGAGGGACCCAGGGAAATATAGAACAGATCCCAGATAGGAGAGAAATGAGCAAGAAACTCGGGCAAGAGTTCGTTCCAGGAAGAAACCGGGCATCGGAGCCCGCACCTGTAGGAACCTTCACGGCTGCAGAAAATCCATAGAACGGGGTATATCCAGATACGCCCCTGATTCCTAAAGCACTCATTAGAGGGGGACCAGACACGCGGAGTCGACAGCGGTGATCAACAGACTCCCGACAGGAGCAAGGGAAGGAGAAAGAGACAGGAGGAGGTTGGATCTACTCCATGAGATCTGGCTTCACCCCCCACTGGGAGGCAAGGGAACAGGAGGAACAAGAAAGGCACATACGTTGGTTCCGTCTACCTAACCAAAAGATTCGCTTGCAGCCACTCATAACCGCTTGTCTGATAACATCAAACTGCACTGTGAGCTGTAATGATTGCTGAGTTCCAGTAAAGTACCCGGTGAAGTGACTTTTGACTCTGCTACATCTTTCTCTGCACAAACTGATTCCTTCCACAGAATCGCTGCCCCGGCAGTCCAGTCCTGCCTGCGGAGGACTACACCATCATTGCCGCAATACCATCGACCACCGGAGGACTGTGGTGGCGCTGGTGAACATCACCAGGTACTGCAGGTGGCGTCATGACAAACTTGTACATAATCCCTGTAAATAATTCCCCTTTTCAAGGAGCATCGCCCCCAGGATACGGATCAGGAGCGGCCACCATTCACCGTGACAAAGTTAACCCTTTTGCCGCCTGATACCCGAGTACCCCACACCCTGGGGCACAACAGACACAACCCAAGAGCCTCTTTATCAAAGTGTAGATGCATGAATAGAATGAAAAGGGGAAAATCAAAGCAGAGGAGTAAATTGTTTTAAAACCTCAAGCTTTGCCCTGTGGGTAGCCATAACAATATGGTTACATGTAGTAGTGTATGCAGAATAGAAAACATTTGAATGCCAGCTACGTTTTAACCATCTATTGAAGAAAAAAAGGTAAAATATTTCAATATCAATTCAGCACATCCTAACGGAATTCGTTAAGTTGAAACTTTTGATCACTGACTGGTTTTATTTGATTTCTAAGGTTTTACTTTCATGTATTTCCCCAAGGAAAAATTAAGCACTTAGATTAATGAATTATTAAGCACTTCACATAATAATCACACCCTGCTCTTTGTACTTAAGTCCATGTACATGTTAAATAAATCATAACATCCTGTTCTGCATGCGCTCTCATGGCTAAAGGAAGTCAGGGGACAAGTCACTGACTCTTTTCCCACTCTCGCTACTTGTCAATGTGGAAACATTAGGAAATGACTGGGAAGCGGCATTACAGACATACAGGATAGTGCAGCAGGTGACATACTCCAAGCTTATTTTGGCCGTCGCTAAATATTCATTGGAGGAATATCAAAGTACAAGTCCCTCTTTCTCAAGACTTCAAAGAAAATGTATGAGATCGTATTTATGAAATATTAGTCCCTCAAAATGACATTGGATACGGCACCATATTAAAGAGATAGTCTATGAGGGTCATCCTTCCCAAAGAAGTGGGCATAGTAGCACACCACAAGAAAAGAATATGAGTAGAGATGAGTGGAGGTATCCTCCGTTCCGCTTATCCCAAAGTAGCTGAGTTTTTCAACAATCCCTTATGTTGTTCCAAGAGACCTAGAAATCTGAGGGACTATCTGGTAAGAGCCGATATAGGCTCTAGTTTACCCAGAATGACACAGGGGACTTTGACTACAACAAGGAGGGGTACCTTCCCCTGCATTAGTTGCATGCAGTGTTCGCATGTGACCAGGGGAGAGTATTTCTTCCATCCCCGATCAGGGAAAAGATTCAAGATTAAGGGCTTCTTCACGTGTGAGTCGTCATACGTAGTGTATTTTATCAAGTGTCCGTGCGGTCTCGGATATGTTGGGGAGACCACCCAGCATGTCCGAGACCGCATAAGTCAGCACAAGTCCACCATTAGGTGTAAAAAGGATTTACTACCGATTCCATATCATTTTAATGCATGTGGTCATGGGGTCTCACAATTGAAATTTCAGGTCATTGACCATGTTCCCCTATCCAGGAGAGGAGGGACATGATTAAGAGGTTAAAAGATAAAGAAAATTATTGGATCCATACCTTAGACACGCTTGAACCACGGGGTTTGAATAGGGAGTACGAAGTATTATCATAGAATATTCACCTGTGCAATAGCTTCACCTTTCAGTCACAATCTGACATTGGTCATGTACAAACTCCCTTTGTTCATGCCTCTCGTTCATGGATACATAATTATTATATACACAAGGTAGTTTCTGTAACAGTGGTGTAGTCTGTGAGAGATCTGGTCAGAAGTTATTTGCAATTAATCTTTTATTGCGACATTAACATGCTCATATGTTATGCATTATTCTTGCAATATTTCTACAATGATGTGATTTATTTTCATTTTTTTACAGTATCCAGAGGTCTAATTAGATAACACCGACCAGTCACAGCATCAGCGCTAAGATTCAGGAACACTCAGCTTCATTATTTGGGTCCGGTCTTCTCCTGGCTCTGTCCAGGGAGACTGGCGTCATTCACTACCTCTCCCCTGCTCGCTATACCTCGTACATTATCGGAAACACTCGGAACGACGCATCACGTTGCGCGCATGCGCACTACGTATCTAGCGTCTGAGACGTCACGGATCACATGTTATTTAAGGGCGGCGTTCAGCCCGGACGCCGCTCCATACCAGCGGTGTACACGCATTTGAAACTCACTCGGTCAGGTAATGCACTCCTTCTCTGGGACCTTTATCTCTTCTGAACACTTTATAGTGGGTTTATATAAGGGAATTTCCCTTCTTTTTTCCTATAGTGGGACCGTACTAATCTGGCACTGGGATATATATCTTATACTAATTGAAAGCCAAGTAGGTATTATGCTGAGCTGTGTACCTTAGTGTCTTCACATGATTCCCTAGAGATAAGTAAAGCTATATATCTTTCTGTTTATTGGGGCTTTACCTATGAGATTCACGGCATCATTATTGACAAGTGACACCCGCACGATAACAGAGATATTCAGGACTTTACAAGGTAACACAGTGACAGAACCTTTCACATTATCCCATTCTAATGATTAATACTTTTTTTGTATATTATTGATTATTTTCATATACTTCTCCAGTTACCAGATTTAGTGTTGGTACCCGCCCTATATAATCCGCACTGGATTACTCATTAGCGATACCTCAAATTTAAAGGTATATACTCACTATTACCTCTTCACTATGGATAGAGTCGTTTGCTTCACAGAATCATGTATATTACATGTGTTATTATGAAAGAGCTATTATATGCTATTGTTTTGTATTGTAGTGGGGCTCTTATTGGTTTATTTGATATATCATAAGAATTATGATTATGGTGTGTTATTATACCTTATTAATATATGTTCTGTTTCTCTATTTTTTATGGCATATGTACTAGCTGTTGCGTGATCAAGGCACAAACTGCCGAAACGTTGTGGCTAAGCAGCTTTTCACTATTGAGAACAGAAACGAATAAACTATAATTTTGCTTCACATGTACTCTTTCTGAAAAAATTTTTTTTCCCATACGAGTGTGACAGAAATATATTTACACATTATATCTATGTTTTTCTGGGCACCTCATTGGATAGGAAAGGTGAGCAGACATACCTCAACTATATTAGAGATGAGTGGACCCATAAAAGTTTAGGTTCTGCGGGTTCAGCTGAACTTTTTTAAAGTTCAGTTTGGGCCCGAACATGACTTGAACCTCATTGGAAGTCATTAATTGGGTAGTTCGGTTGTCCAGCCAACCATGAACAAAGCACTTCTGGAGGATGGATTTTTATTTTTTTATACATACTGCATCCTATATTGCTGATTTTACTCCCAGTGTGAGTCATTCAAACACTGCAAGTAGCCCACGCTTGGCAGAGCACTGGGCGTACCTGAGCACTGAGCATACCCGAGCACTGGGTATACCGATAACAGCGATCATCCACTGGAGCGATCATTGCAGTGCTCGAGTACGCCCAGTGCTAGGGTATGCTCTGCCCAGTGTGAGCTGCTTATAGTGTTTGAATGACTCACACTGGGAGTAAAATCAGCAATATCGGATGCAGTATGTATCAAAAAATAAAAATCCATCCTCCAGAAGTGCTTTGCTCCTGGTTGGCTGGACAACCGAACTGCCCAATTAGTTACTTCCAATGACCGCTCCAGAGATTTGTGTATGTAAAGCACCCGAACTCTGAACTCGAACACTGATTTTTTTCATAAAGTCTGTGTTCAGCACGAACACCGAAGTTTAAAGGGTAACCATCATTTAAATTTTTATTCAACAATAATATAGAGCAAGTGATTATAATAAACTTTCAAATTTACTTCATAAGTGAAATCTGGAAGAATAGCTTTCAAAAACTTTCCAGAAGATGTCCCTACTAGGCTATTTCTAAACCTGACATATGGTGGTTGTCAAGGAAATCCATCTTCAGCTCCACACACTGAATACGACCATATAAGGGTAGAGGGGCCTACATAGCGTTCACACTACAGATGATCAGAAACAATAAACTGTGGATAAAAAATAGGGTCTTACCCAAGAAACACAGGAAAAGGATGGAGGAGCTAATCACTCATCTTGTAAGGTTGTGTCACACAACCAAAATTAAAATGTACGGACAGCTGCCGCAGGAACCACATGCACAGAGGCAAGCCGATAATGAAGGAACCAGGAGAAACGTGGAAAAAATCTCGCTCTGCTGTCAGACAAATATAGGTCCATAGGCAGTAATAATAACCTGAGACTATGGTCAACTGTGAGCGCTGTGTATGTCCCGTCCCACACTTATATGGAAGTATTGAGTGTGAAGACGGATTTCCCTGACAACCAGCATGTCAGGTTTAGAAACAGCCTAGATGGGAAACCTTCTGGAAGGTTTTTTAAAGATTATCTTCCACATTTCATTAATAAAGTATATTTGAAAGTTCATTTTAATCACTTGCTCTACATTATAATTAAATAAAAATTTAAATGGCAGATACACTTTCAAGTTTGGGTCCCCTCATCTCTTAATATGAGCTTTTCAATATCTCAACTGGGCACCCTATTATTTCTTTCTAACACGCCTCTAATACAATTTATTAGTTGATCCCATTACATAAAATCTTAATCATGTAGAAAAAATGGAGTTCTAGCTTCAAATAGTATAAATAAAAATCAATTACTTTCTTAAATACAACACCATAAAAACAGTACAAATAGGGGTATAAATGAAGATCCAATGCCCCCAGAGAATACAATAATGATGTAGTACCAAATGGTAATTCGTATAACTCATCACACACTAGCATCAAGCAGCCAAACAATAATATTATCCAGGTAAAATACCAAACAGCCCACTTTAAAATTGCCAGTAGACCAAAGAGTGTCAGCTATATAAGTAATATACAATGATATACAGCAGTAAACTTACCTGTACTAAGCTGCCTGTTCAGACTCCCAGTGCAACGCCGCGATGCACGTTTCGCATTAGCTTTGTCAGGTAAGCAAATTATTATTTTAATAATTATATTATTGTTTGGCTGCTTTATGCTAGTGTGCTATTAGCTGTACGGATTACCATTTTGTACTGTAATAAATTATTATTGGCCTGTATTCTCTTGGGACTTCGAATCTTCATTTATACCCCTGTTTGTACTGTTTTTATGCTGTTGTATGTAAGAATGTAATTGATTTTTATATATATATATATATATATATATTATTTGAATCTAGTATTCCATTTTTTCTATATGATGATGACAGTTATGGGAATTGTCTTCATATGATTTGAATGATTATCTGGTAGACCATGCCTAAATGTAATGGCCACTTTACACGTCCCGATATCGGCGTCCAACTCCGATAAAAAGTCACGTGGTTCGTGCGTTGGCGCTGATATCGTTCGTGCGTTGTATGGTTTAAATGGCCAATTCGATGCAAGAACGATGCCAAAACGATATCGGGGAAGAAATAAACAGGCTCTCCCACGGCCTGATATTGGATAGACGATGTGATCGTGCTGTGTGAAAGCCCAACAACGATTTGGAGTACAACGTCCCCTATTTCTCCCCATGTTAAATGGTCGTTCCTAGGTCGGCCATACAAGGGGGCGTACACATCGCAGTTGCGTTGCTTGCCGATATCGCGCTGTGTAACATCTCCTATACGATCTTGGAATTCTGCCCAAAAAATGCGCGCTCCCGCGCCGTTGTATCCATCATCGAACCGATGTTGGGATGTTTAAAGTGGCCATTATCAATATGATACCAGCCAAATTAATCCTTTTCTGTCCTGGCAATATCTTAATATTACATAAAATATGTTGGATAATATGAAGCATCTTATAAGGGGACAACCTGATTCATGAATTCGGATTCATTAATTTTTTCCCCCGTTTTATAGGGTGAACCTGTGTGAAATATCACAAATTTTTTTGTGCGACTTCCAATTACTCCCAAATTTTGTATGAAGTTTATCCAGTTCCATCAACTTTTTGAAAGTGGTCAGAACGTTGCCGGGATGTGGTTACAATTACCCGGACAAATGGATGGATACTCAACTAGAGCCACACACCACACACGTTCTAAATGCAATATAGTACCCTTGGTTTCTTATAATGCTAGGTAATGATTGTAGAATTAGGCAGAGTCTTTCTGTCTTGGAAGCATCAATGTTACCACAGCGTTACTTATATAATAATTCAGTTAATCAACACACTTGCACTCATGAAACTATAGTGCATCCCGCCAAGCTGCAAGTCCAATTTAAGTGGATAACTCTCTCACACTGAGTACCATACGTCTGGACAGGAAGCAACAGCCCAGTTCATGCAGGTTGTCTATTGGTGGCATTGTTCAGTATTCAGTCTTTGGGTTCCCTATCGAGTCAATGTTCAGTATTCAATCTTTGGGTTCCCTATGGAGTCGATGTTCAGTATTCAGTCTTTGGGTTCCCTATGGAGTCGATGTTCAGTATTCAGTCTTTGGGTTCCCTATGGAGTCGATGTTCAGTATTCAGTCTTTGGATTCCTTCTGGAGATGATGTTCAGTGTTCAGATTCCGTCTGGAGTTGTATTTTTTCTTAGGGTTCCTTCTGGGGCTAGTATGACTTTGGCTTTTGAGGCAATCTGATCAATCACAGGTACTTCTCCGGCAACTATAGACCCAATTCACGGCTCAAGGCCAAACCCACCGCTCACCCTCCTGCTTCCTTCCAAATCTTGGCACCAATCTCACCTCTTCTCTGACATCTCGGGCTTTTATACTTAGTAGCTGCACCACAACTACCACCTGACGTGGAATCTTTCTGAATCTCTTCCCTTGAGGAAACAGCTTTTTTGTTATTGAGTTCCAAGTCATTCCTTCAACCAGTAGATGGCGATGTTCTTCCACAGACACTGCTAGATCTAGTTGGGTGCATCTTCTGCTGTTCTCATTCCCTTAGGCTAGGGTCACATTAGCGCCATGGATGCGCTAAAAGCTAGCGTTTTTCAAAGTGAATATCTTGAAAAACGCATGCGTTAACACATCCATGGGCTCCAATGCAAAATGTTTCACGCTATGCTCTTTTGCCCAAGCACCCAAAAACGCGGTAAGCAGCATTTTTGGGGGTGTTTGCAAAAACGCACGTGTTTTTTTAACATGAGAGTCTATGGCAAACGCATGTGTTAATGCATACAACATATATGTACCATGCGTTAACGCTAGCGCTAAAAAGGAAAATAATGGCATAAAAATAGCAAGGGAACAAAAATGCTACCCTTAAGGTAATCTTGCAAAAAACGCTCCCTCCAAATGTGACCCTAGCCTTTCACGTGCATGCATCTTAATAAATTTGTTGCATCTTAATAAATTGTTGCATCTTACACCAGTGCACTTCTCATTGAAAATGTCATGCAAAATACCAATATTATGGTTGCCAATTTTAAGTTAATCTTCATTCAGGAACCCCTATATATGACTATTGAGTTGCAAGATAAAATAATTTCTCATAGACTGAACACTTTCATGCTTTGAATGAGAGAAGTGTGATGCCACAAGTGCCCTGTGGAGGCACTGTAGGGTAATTAACTAATGCCAACTGACCATTGTTTACAGCTGATTTATTGAGTATCAGCACTAGGACACCCTGTGATCAGCTTATTACCAAATTGACTCTTCTGACACAAAGGAGTTGCCCAAAACATGCAATCCATTTAGCAAATGGGTTGACCAGTTTAGAATCTATCTATACACTTCAACCAGAACAGAACATTTATTTCAAGAAATAGGGCCCCTTTACACGCGGCTACATTTCTAGGGTGGCTACAGGTAACTTACTGGTTGCAGTGAAATCATGGAGACATAGTTCTATCTTGTTGCTGTGTACAAATGGAATCATGTATCCATGATTTCACTGCAACCAGTAAGTTACCTGGTGACAAGCTACAAATGTAGCCGTGTGTAAAGGGGCCCATATGGTGGTTATAGAGCCTCCAATTGTGAAAAGCCAGTGTCCTGTGGCAGATCATACGGGACTGCTGCTTGGCATCCCCATCATTCATACCATCCAGACTGTCACGGGGTGGTATAACGGTTAAGAGATTAAGGTATCAGGATGGTAACGATGGGCAAAAGGCAATCAGGGGAACTGGTCTGACTCTTAGACTGGGGATCCCTGGCTCACCCTGTTTCCAGAATTACCTCTGAAGGTGGGGATTTCAGGGCCACCACCCTTGCACTTGCTCCTGATCAGCCCTGGGCTAAAGCCCCCATCACCTCCACCCACAGACCAGGGTGCACACAACTCCCAAAAAGAAAGGAAAACTCCACATAAGATCAGCAGGAAGGCTACAGCACACACATTACTAACGTCTTCACTGCTCAAGGTCCTTGCAGAGACTAAACTCTATCAGCGACATCTGCTGGTGGAAGAGGGAGCTATTTAAAGGCCAGCGGTGTGGACAGCAACGTAACCTGACACAGTAATATAGCTAGATAGGCAAGTAAAATAATAAATCATAAATAAGTAAAAAAAAACACATTGAATGGGCTGAATAATAAAATGAATGTTTTCACCTGCAAGAACTTAAAAATAAAATATTTTATCTAACGCTTTTCTCTGTATAACACATTGTAAATGTTTAGTTCACAACATCCTTCTGTCGTACTGAGGCATCCAGTTCTATAGCTGGCTTAATATCTGTTGGCATTGCTGAAGAAGACAGAATATACCCACATGGAAGTCAAACAAGAAGAGAGATATTAGTATTTTCCTCAATAATATTGTTGCCAAATTGTAACAAAATCTACATTGTATGACTACCCGGCTAAATACGGAAGACTCATATCTGTTCCACGCACACAGACTTCAAGAGGTTGAACAAAATGTGTCATCTGTTACATAGCAATAGCAGCAGTTACTGTCAAAACTAAGAATAAAACATTCACAGAAGAGAAAAAACAGCGTTATTATAATTATGCTTTAATCATCATTACAACAGAAGCCAACCTTCTACTTCTGTCTGAATATTGACGCAGAATGTGTGATACTTAATGTTCCGTTGAAGACGTCTTCATATGTCCTTATTAAGGCAATCGGAAGATGGTCTATGAGCTCTTCTGACACGTGTCATACACACGTGGTCACTCACATAGGAAAATAGGACCTATCTCAAAACCACTGCACCTGGTCCAACCCGCTTCCCGTACAGACTAAAGTTCCAAGTTCTAACTAGGAGATGACTACTTGGACCTGGCTACCTGAAAGGCCGTCTAGTGTTCCTTGTACCTCCTTAGGAACTGCAGAGCACTATAACCCTGAATAAGAAAGGCATGCAGAGGTAGAAGAGATCTAGGGGCAGACCTACCCCATGTGCAGCCGGTGAATTGCACCGGCCGGAGGTGAGGGCCCTGCAGGTTGGAAATTAATGAGGGCGTTCTGACCTGTTGATTGGAGCTTCAGGCACTGGCGCCCTTGGCCAGATTGCCCTCATTACACTCTCTGTGTCGGGGCCCGGCAGTAAGTGTTCCCGCAGTGCTGCGGAACACAGGGGTCTGTCTCCTGCTTCCTGACAGGCACTAATCACTGTGACAAGGGAAACGTGCCAGTGTCATTTCAATTTTGAAAGGACCCGGCAGTAGAGAAGAAGAGTGGCGCCTCAGGAGCAAGAGTTGAGTGACTTTTTTTTTTTTTCTCTTTTCCTTCCATCAATAGGCTGAGGAGTGGGGACAGTATGGAGAAGCAGGGGGAGTGTGAAGGGGATAGGCAGAGCCCCCCACTTCTGTACACCGCCCAAACGTGCTGTACACCCCCCAAACATGCGGTATAGCACCCAAACATGCTGTATACCCTCCGAAACATGCTGTATACCTTCCAAACGTGCTGTACACCCCCCAAAGGTGCTGTTTACCTCCCAAACATGCTGTATACCTCCAAACGTGCTGTAATACCCCCCAAACGGGCTGTATACCCCCAAACATTCTGTATACCCCCAACTGCTGTATACCCCCGAAACATGGCTGTATACCCCCAACGTGCTGTTATCCACTGCTGTACACCCAAACATGCTGTATACCCCCACTGCTGTATACCACTCAAACGTGCTGTATACCCCCACTGCTGTATATCCCCCAAACAGCTGTATATGCCTCAAACGTGCTGTATACCCCCAAATGTGCTGTATACCCCCAAATGTGCTGTATACCCCTCAAGCGTGCTGTATACCCCCCAAACGTGCTGTACATCCCCACTGCTGTATACCTCCAAATGTGCTGTATACCCCCACTGCTGTGTGCCCACCAAATGTGCTGTATACCCCCAAATGTGCTGTATTCCCCCACTGCTGTATACCTCGAGACATGCTGTATACCCCCAAACGTACTGTATACCCCCACTGCTGTATACCCCCCAAACATGCTGTATACCCCCACTACTGTATACCCCCATACATGCTGCATGCAACCACTGCTGTATACCCCCCAAACATGCTGTATACCCCCAAATGTGCTGTAATACCCCCAAACATGCTGTACACACTCCAAACTTGCTGTATACCCCCAAACATGCTGTATACCCCCCAAACGTGTTGTATACCCCCAAACATGCTGATACCCCCAAATGTGCTGTACACCCCCACTACTGTATACCCCCTAAACGTGTTGTAAACCCCCAAACCCCAGTACTGTGCCCCCCACTGCTGTATACCCCCAAAGTCCAGTACTGTCCCCCCCCTTGTATACTCCAAACCCCAGAGCTGTGCCCTCTACTGCTGTATGTGCCCTCAGGGCTGTATGTGCATGTATGATATGTATGTCTACATATGTCAGTGTACATGACTGTATGGCCCCTTTCACATCTATGCAGAGCTGCGTTTGCTTCATTCTGCATGTCTATGCGTTTTTACTGCTAAAAACGCATCAAAACGCTTTTGTCCCCATTGAATTCTAATGAAAACGCATGAAAAAACGCATGTGCATTTTCAAAAACGCAAAATGCATATGTTTTTTGCAAACGCTGACCAAAACAGTCACAAGCAACGTTTTGGTCTGCTTTTGCAAAAACGCATAAATTTTCCGTTTTTGAAAATGCACATGCGTTTTTTCATGCGTTTCCATAGAATTCAATGGGACAAAAATGCATGCGTTTTGATGTGTTTTTAGCAGTAAAGCAAAGTGAAGCAAAACGCAGCCCTGCATTAGATGTGAAAGGGGCCTGTACTGTATATGTATGCCTGTTTATATGTATTTTTGTGAATTTGTCTTCAAATATAGTGTATGTGTGTGTGTAGGTATGCCTGTATGTGTATATGTATCTATGTATATGTTTATGTATGTGCACGATTGCGTGTGCATGGAGCCCACTGACACTCTGTTGCACAGGGCCCACAAAAACCTGAAGTGAATGGGGGTGGGGGGGGGGCGTTCACCTTATATATGAATTTAAATTGAATTGAATGGTGGGGGAGGATTCTGTTCTCCATAGCTTCCCTCCCTGCAATTCATTATATGGCCCTGAAGGCATCCCTCACCCCACCATTCACTGTATGGTTCTGATACCGTCCCCTCACCTATCAATTCGTCATATGGCCCTGAAAGCGTCCCCCTCTAATTCATTATATGGCCCTGATAGCGTTCCCCTCCAATTCATTATATGGCCCTGATAGCGTTCCCCTCCAATTCATTATATGGCCCTGATAGTGCCCCACCCGACAATTCATTATATGGCACTGATAGCGTCTCCCCACCACACAGTTCATTATATGGCCCTGATAGCATCCCCCTCCAATTCATTATATAGCCCTGATAGCGTCTCCCCACCACACAGTTCATTATATGCCTCTAAAAGCGTCTACCCACCCCACAGTTCATTATATGCCTCTAATAGCATCTCCCCACCCCACAGTTCATTATATGGCCCTGATAGCATCCCCTCCAATTTATTATATGGCCCTGACAGTGCCCTTCCCCGACAATTCATTATATGGCCCTGATAGCGTCTCCCCACCCACAATTCATTATATGGCCCTGATAGCATCCCCCTCCAATTTATTATATGGCCCTGACATCGCCCTTCCCCGACAATTCATTATATGTCCCTGATAGCGTCTCCCCACCCCACAGTTAATTATATGGCCCTGACAGTGCCCCCACCCGACAATTTATTAAATGGCCCTGATAGCGTCTCCCCACCCCACAGTTAATTATATGGCCCTGACAGTGCCCCCACCCGACAATTTATTATATGGCCCTGATAGCGTCTCCCCACCCCACAATTCATTATATGGCCCTGACAGGGCCCTCCCCCTGAAAATTCATTATATGGCCCTGATAGCATCCCCCCACCCCACCATTCTTTGTGTGGTTATTAGTAATTTATAATGAATTGTGGGGGGAGGACAAAGGACAGGTTACTAAGGCTACATTCAGACTGACCGTTCTTTTGACCCATTTTTTTCGGTGCACTGCAGAAAACGGATCACTCAAATGACACCCCAGAACAGTCTATGGGTTTCATTTTTGCCATTCAGACTGTGCTCTATTAAAGTGATCCGGAGTTTCACTTTAGGAGGCTCCGTTTTAGATAAGTGCATGTCAATTTCTGTGCCATTTTTCTCCTGCCTTTTTCCCATAGGAGACCTTTAAAATGGGGAAAAAAATGCTGCAGTAAAAAATTTGTCCATTTTTTAACCATTCAAAAAAAGGATCCAGTTTTTCTGCAGACTTTACAACACAAATGCAGCTCAAAAAAGAGAAAAACGCACAGTCTGAATGTAGCCTAAGACTAGGGCCGCATTATCGTTGTGGCCTCTGTCATGATGGATCCGCCATAACCCAGCATAACGCAGCATTACCGTAGTGTAACGCTGCCATAGAGTTATATGGGCTAGTGGATCCACAACATATGTCAGCGACTTGCTGTGTTCAGCTGTTTGGTATAAAATAACGCAAGATTTCCAATGCAGGCACTTTTGTGCCCGCGTTAGTATACTTTGTGGATCCGCTAGTGACTCGCCCAGGGCAGGGTACTCAGGGCTCGGGCTCGGTTGCGGTCTGGGATGTCACGGGTGGCTGCCCGAGGCTGTAGCCCTGGGGGTCAGTGAAAAAGGGGTATTTACAGGGATTATTTAAAATTTGTCTTCGTGACGCCACTTGCTGAGTCTGGTGAGGGATCACCAGCGCCGCTACAGTCCTCAAGAGGTCGGTGGGATTACGGCCATGGTGGTATAGTCTCTGCAGGCAGGACTGGGACCTCCAGGGCAGAAGGGTGAGGAAGGGGCAGGATGTAGCAGAGTTGGGACGGTTGGGAGGATAGGAAGAGTCTATGGAGGGGCACGGTGAGGGAGCAGAAAGAAGGCAAACACGCAGCAGAAGTCTCTTTACCTTTTATTGATGGTATTCAGGCAAATGGTCTCAAGCACTGACGGGTAGCTGGGCTGCACAGTGGGTTCCCACAGCAAGTGGGTGTAAGGCCTCCTTCTCTTTTGGATTCTCTGAAGCACAGTCTATTAAATCAGGACTTGCCTCCACTCTCTTCTCTGATCTGTTTCTCCTTCCCTCCTGTGCGGTCTCTGGGACAACCTTCTCTTGGTTTCTGCAGTGGCCACTGCACCTGGCTCCCATGCTTTGACTCTCTCAGGAGACCGGGTAGCTGTAGCTTCCTCGGTTCCAGGGGTTTCCTGTGGGACTTGTAGTTCTCCACTGGTGCGGATCCCCAATATCTGGCATCTCTCTTTCTCCTCTCTCTGGAACGAGCTCACAGCTGGAGCTGCCTTTTCCCTGCTGCTGATTCTGCTTCTTTTCTCCTTGCCTTCAGTCCCACTTAGGCTGGTGGGACGCTGATGGGCTCCTCTGGGTCTCTGGCCTGTGCCTTCTCGTGGCACCAACACCAGAACCTTCCTGCAGCTCTTCTAGCATCTGCCACACTCTGACTTACTCCGCCCCTAGCAGCAGTATTTATAGGGGATCCTGCCTAAGTGCAGCAGGTTGAGCTCCCCCTACTGTGTCGGGGTGGAAGGTGTTGTTTGTAGTGGTACCTGCTGTGGAAATCCAGCTGTGCAGCAGAGAGATATGTGGTTACCTGAGTTGGCAGTGCGCCACACCCCCCCCTAGGTAACATCAGTACTCCGGGACTGAGACATTTTGTGAAATAAAGATATAAGAACGACAATAATAACATATTTACTTATTTTGAAAAAAAAAAGGAAAAATTACAAAAAGACACTGAAATTATTGAAAAAAAAAAAATAGAAAAATGGAAAAACGGGTAGTCCATACGGTGCTAGTCCATCCACCGCAGGCTTTTTTAAAGTTTGTGGCTACGTAAGTCCATTAGTCGTAGTCCATTGGGATTTTATAAAGAAATTCAAAGGGGCAAAGTTCAATAGAATCCTTACAGCAATGTCATTTTTACGCTCTGCGTACGGAAAGGGGAAAAAGTCTTATGAAAAGTTCACATTTTCAACTAATAAACAGGGGTCCCTATTGGTGTCTCGGACTTAGGAGACCTGGTCCCACCCTGCCCCAGGCACTTTCTGTTCCTAACTTAATATGCTTGGGACTGGGCCCAGTTCCTCCACCCTTCTGTGCACTACTATTTACATTGCTGTTTATACAGTTTCTTATCTACATTGTTTCAATTGTATTCTACCTTATACCCATTCTCCAAACCTAGACAGGGGCTGACCTCGTGTGCTCCTATGTGATTTCCGCACTACAGGTGTCATTGTCTGAGGTGAAGTGTTTAATGGTGTTGAACTTTGGGTAGGCGATTCAGGTGAGTTTCTGCGTTGTCCTAGTCTCATTACAGGGCTAGCAGGTGTACCGATTGCAGATCCTCAGATTCTCTTGCAAAGGGTATTTCTTCTGATTCCTTTGGATTTCTTGTTGGGGTTGGTAGAAGTTAATTACAGGGATGATGGCTCCATCTATTTGAGGCTAATCTTCAGGGAATTCTCCTAGGTCAGTTTGGATCATTTTCTTCTTTGGTTCAGGAATTGGGATTGGTTCTGAAATGGGTTTGAACTTTGAATGGGTTGATTATAATCTTCTTGATCTTCCCAATTTGAAGCACATCTCTTAAGATTATCTCGGGATACGGTTTGTCTGGTTTGTCCACCATCTTTACTGACGATACAGATCTTGTTGTTGTCATGGACATAATATAACAGGACATAGGGTTCACTTTCCCATTTGTCATCCAACTTATTACGGGTTCTTTTTCTTTTTAGGACTAAACTTCTGGTGGTATAATTTCTGCTGGAGCACGCTTGTTGTAATCCCTCTCTTGTTTCGCACGGGACTTCTCAGGTTACTTTCGAACTTTGTTGGACTTTAGCATACTGTTCTTGTCGATGGACTTTCCAGTTTGAGATGATTTGATCTGCTTCGGAACTACTACACCGAGTTCTAAGTCCACGGGTAATTTTCCTGTACGAGCTCTCATCAGATATGCTAGTGTACAATTGGTGGAACTCACTGGGATGTGATTGTACATGTCGATTAAGTCAGGGAGTTTCTCAGGCCATTGGTTCCTTTCTTCCAACGGGAGAATTTTCAGCATGTAAATTACGATGTTGTTCATTTTTTCACAGAGTCCATTAGTTTGAGGATGATACGGGGTTGTTCTGATCTTCTTGCACCCATACATCTTGCAAAACTCTTGAAAAATCTCTGCTTTGAATGCTGGCCCTTGATCAGTGAGTATACGGTCTGGATATCTCAACGGTCTGCAGAAGACTTTTTGGAAGGTTTTTTGCAGCAGTTGCAGCTGTCAAGTCTTTTACAGGGGCTACCATTAAAAATCTGGAGTAATGGTCTACCATTGTCAAGGCGTATGTATAGCCAGATCTACTTGGAGTTAGTTTCACGTGGTCCAAGACGACTAATTCCAATGGTTGTGTTGTTACGATGGGATTAAGTGGAGCTTTCTGACTCTGCACACCTCTCCTTCTCAGGGTACAGGCTTGACATTTTCTACACCACTTTTCTAAGGATGATCTCATACCTGGCCAGAAAAATCTACCTTTTAGCAGCAGTTCCAGCTTCTTCCACCCGAAGTAACCAGTTTTGTTATGGTAGGCATCCAGGACCATGGGAACCTCTGATTTTGGCACAATGATTTGCCACACCTGTTCATGGGTGCTTGGATTTATATACCGCCAGCATAACTTATTCTGGTACTAGGAACAGTTTACCTCTTTCATTCCACAGATGTTTAACATCAGACGGAGGATCTGCAGGCAGCTTCGCTGACTCCTGTGCTATCAGTTGTTTAATTAGACCGACAGCTGGGTCTTGGCTCTGCACTTTCTCCCAGTCAAAGTGAGGTAATAGGTTCACTGCTTCAGTAAAGAGGTTTCGATGGGTCTGCTGGCATGGGGTTTCTCTTACATGATGGAAAGCAGGTAACTCCACTTCTTCCAGCTCATCTTCATCTACACCTCCTTCAGATAAGTGAGGCATTCTGGATAAGGCATTCTCATTTCCGTTTTGATGCCCAGCCCGGTACTTGATGGTGAATTGATAGTTGGAGAGTCTGGCCATCCATCCTCTGTTCCATGGCTCCCAACTTTGCAGTTTCCAAGTGGGTGAGCAGACACCCCGGATCCGATTCTGGCCCCATAGTAACCCTACGGGGCCGGAACGCGCCGGATGAATGTCTTTTGGCATCTGGTTTTTGGATGTCCGTGAGAATCCGGGAGGAATCGGATTTTTCTCCCGGACACAAAATCGGAGCATGCTGGATTTTGTGTCTGGGGAGAAAAATCTCCTCAAATCGGATCCTCCTGGACTCCCAATCTATGGGATCCTATGGGGCAGGATTGCCCCGGTCCAGGGAGGATCCGTGAACCGGACACCTGCTGTTATTTCAGGACCGCGGCTAGCTCCCTGCGAGTCGCGGTCCTAAATCATCAGCAGCGGCAGCTGCGTCCGGCTACACACTGGACCGGAGGGCATATTTGCCCTCCGGTTCTGTGTGCAGATTCGGTCCGGGGCTATCAGGTTCATCCTGACAGCCCTGGATCAGATCTTGCCGTGGTGTGAAGGTAGCCTTACCTAGATGCAATGCTACAGCTGTTATTGACAATATTTGGAACCATGCATTGACCATAAATATAAAGGTAAAGCTCAGTCAACTGGTTTTTGAGGATAACGCATAGAGAATAATCTATAGTGTTTAGCAAGACTCAACCAAATGGGTCTCCACTCAATGCTGTGGAATATGGTGCCATAGGTTTATTTATATAACACGATGTGATATTAGGAGTCCATGCAGTCATAAAGGTGAATATACATAATACATCCTTAATCTCTGAAATGTTATAATTTGTTGACTGATTCTGATTCTTTTTTTTTTGGTTTGTGGTTCATTGCATTTGTCCACGAAAATTTACCTTGAAGTGAATCTCAGCTGAGAATCTCTCACCTCAAAGACAATGTTTGGTCTACTGGGACCGTTCTCTCAGCCATTATAATGAAATTTTCCATCCAAGTGTATCCACTACATTCCATCATGGGGATGCGTCCTTGTGCAGATCTCCTGAATAAATCTGCACAGCTGTTCTTTCCAAGTTTCAGGCAGACAAAATACTGTATTAGTATTCCCTGTGTACCATGATTTATGCTTGAATTGAAATACAGCATCTTGATTTTCATGTCATCTTTTTGTCTGCTGTTTATGCATTTTGTAGAAATGAGAACTTTGTGTTAGGACTCGGAGGTGAGTTGTGTTCAGTACGTGTGCACTGATATAAAAGATGTCAGATGCTACATGTTGAAAGCAATGTCATTCTTTATGGAATGTTCACCAACAAGATTAACGTTCTTGGCTTCATAGTTCCAGGGCTGTGGAGTCGGTAAACCAAAATCCGACTCCAACTCCTCAATTTTCCTGAATCAGATTAAACTAACTCCACCAAAATGGACACCTACTCCACGACTCCAACTCCACAACCATGACTGAAAAGTGAGTAAGCCAAAATACGACTCCCGACTCTGACTCCTCCAAAATGGACACAGAGTCCATGACTCCAACTCCACAACCATGGTTGTGAAGTCAGTAAGCAAAGCATGCAACCCCGACTTTAACAGCTCAATTTTATTGAATCTGACTATGACTCCAGCTCCTACCAAAATAGACACCGAATCACGACTCAAACTCCACAACCATGGCTGTGCAGTCAGTAAGCCAAAATCCGACTCCTGACTCCCAACTTCACCAGATGGACACTGACTCCAACTCCACAACCTTGTTTGTGAAGTCAGTAAGCCAAACATCAAACTCCTCAATCTCCCTGAATCCGACTCTCAACACCAACAAAATGGACACCGACTCCACAGCTCTGCATAGTCCTCTTGTAACGACCCAGTGCACCATTCAGGATTACAATTTGGAAAGTCACCTATGGGTTATACTAACTTCCTGTTGCCAAAGAAATTAACAAACTCCCCACCTCCCTATGTCGTAATTGTGGAGCCCTAAGAGGCTTCTTGGGATGCCATCTACTGTGCTCAACTTTTGTTCCAGGACTTGGATCATCCATTTCAAGCAAAGAATGATGTGACTTCTAGTTGAAGCAAGTAAGCACATAGTATGTAATGTTTTACATAGAAATTGTCACTTCCCTACAAATAAGTAATTAAATAGAAACTTCCTACTACAAATTTGTTAATTAATTTAAAACAAATTGCACTTAGTTCTGTTTTCACAAAAAAATTCATATTGCTATGGACTAGGCTTCTCACGACCCTATTGTGGCACCGCAGGGGTTAATGTGCCACAGTAACACCACAAAAGGTTAACTCCCCACACAACCAACAACACTACACTAGTGCCTCCAGGCCAGAAGGGGGAGCTAAAGCTGCTTCCTTATATATTCTGGTGTGGAGAGGAAGCGGGAAGATCAGAGTGGTGGGAGGAGCTAATGTTGTTTACCTCAGAGTGGCAGTGACAGTTAGTCATTTGGAGTTAGTTCAGTTCCTGGGAGGACTGAGGAAGAAGGTGGTGTAAAGGGGCTGCCTTAGGCCTCTCCACAGCCTGCTACCCACTTCCAGGCCTAGCCAGGGTCGGAGGGAAAAAGTAAGAGAAAAAGGAGAACACATCTGGGAGACTGAGTTACCTCATAACTCGCCCTGGAGGAGCGCACAGACCGGATACCGAAACTGTGATTGACACACCCAGCACAGTAAACACTGGACTAGTGGAGGTTATATATCTACACTGTACCTCAGCGAAGCAACACGCGGGGGGTCAGAAATACAGAGGAAAGACTCAAGTTGCCTAGCAAAGGGGGTACCTGTGAGGAGAGACAGGCCAGCAGCTTAGCTGAAGCGGCAGCAGGGCCATAAACACAGCGCAGCTGTGGGAAGCTGAGGACCCAGCCAGGGTGGGAGCAACCCAGCCCCGGTACAGACTCCGTGGACAGTACTTGCTGAACAACAACTCCAGTAAAGCCTTGGAAAACTTCAAAACCGTGAGTGTGTGTGATCCTTGTGCTCAAACCTGCGTGCCCTCACAAACTGTCATCTCTACTACTACCCCTATCATGCAACATTCATAGCACCATCTATAGACTATTACTACCACTGCCCCGGGGAACCCAGCTCTAACTGCGGAGAGCTATTACATCCCCAGCTTCCCAACTCATCCCCGGAGGTTCTGCAGCAGCGGTGGTCACCCTGACCACAACCCGTGGGTGGCGTCACGACTTTCTCTCCTGTAAATACCCCCATTACTTGAGGGATCGGGACACGGTCCGGACCAAGACTACCGTGATACCCCCTGTGATACCCCGGTCCGGTACCGAGTACCCTGTCCCAGTGGGCTCCACAACTATGACTTGAATCACACCATAGAATCCAATATATTGATCACTGCATATTCAATAGTTCATTTGCAATGATAAAGTATTTATAGCTGATACAAGATACAGCTATGGAATTTTCAAATTTTGGCCAGATTGGCCATGTTCACAAAAGTCGCTAGAGAGAAAGAACAAAATCAATAGCAGAGTGACAAAAAAGTATATACACTATTTACAATAATAATTCATATACATGGTCATTAAAGGAATATGCGTTAAATACGTAAAAGCTACAGAATAGGATATGAATCACATCATGATGTCACGCAGGGGCGGTCCAAGCTCTAAGGGGGTCCAATTCCACTTCCAAAGCATTTTGTGTATTTTGTTGAGCTATTGGACTGCGATGGGCCCATATACTGTATTGTTCTTGCCATTGGCTGTCTGATATCATGATATCTCGAGATCTGGAAGCGCCAAAGAACCCCAAATGGAGTCAGGTTCCTGAGGGAGCTGTGTGGCAGGAAAGGTAAGAGCCAGGCATCAAATAGTAAGGGCTTGAATGTGCAGTTTAAAAGAGAAAATAATATTATAGGTTACCTTCTCCACATGATCCATTGACGGGCTCAGCCGCTTCTCAGCCTGATTGTTCTGAAACCTAGCTGCAGGCCAGGAAGAAGCGAACTCTTGGAGAACCACCACAATTGGATTCCATATGCCTGGTACAAGATCACACAAAGGTGAGCAAAAAACCTTAAGAACCTTGTGAATTATGACAAATATCCTACTTTGATCTGTGCCCGCACCCTCTTTTTCCTCTCTCTCTATCCTCTAGAGCCGGGAATAGGCCCTTGGCATATTTCTTATAGGTTACCCAAAGGAAGTGTCCTTGCGAGGCTGGGGAAGAGGTGAGCATATAACACTGATTGATACATCCACTTTGAGAGGGGTAGTGGTTAAATATAATGGTGGAAAGGTAGTCATCCTGCATCCGGACTATTATTTATACCAGGGTTCCCCAACCTGTGCCTCAAGAACAACATGTGGTTCATGGGACCGCAATGTGGGACTTACACCTGTTTGCCAGTTTGATGCATTAATCAAAAAAAGCTTCAAAAAGTCACAGAAGCTTACCAAAACTCAATATCCATTGCACTTTAGCAGCACACAGTAGGTCTAATGGTAAAGGCAACCAAGTGCATTATACCGGTACTAAAATCACACTGATGACACCGTTACACGGCACGATATCCTTAACGATATCGCTCAAACGTCACGGGTTTGGTGTCGTTCAAACAACTACGTTAGGACGTCGTTGCGTGTAACACCGCGATTTGATTACGATAAATCATTGGATCATTGATCACAGAATTGAGAACATGTTCTCAAATCAAACAATCCACAATCAGCCAACCTGCTGCATCGTTGTGTGTGACACCGTGATAACGATGTCGTTAACGACTTCACCCATTCACATCAGTGAACAAGTATCGTTTGCATGGTTTTGCGAACGATAGCTGCTCATTACATTGTTGGTGCGTTGTCCACGATATCTACACATGTGACATCTCACCAGCGATGTTGAAACGATGTCGGAAACGACCACGCTCCCACGAAATCGCTGCCGACATCATTTCAATGTCGTGCTGTGTAACGGTACCTTGAGTGTGATTGTAATACCAGTATAATGCACTTGGTTGCCTTTCCAATTGGGTCTACAGTGTCCTGCTGAAGTGCAATGGATATTGATTTTTGGTAAGCTTCTTTGACTTTTTGAAGCTTTTTTTGATTGATGTTCTGAATTAATGTCCTTTTATGTTTTTTTCAGCTTGGTACATTAGCAAACAGCTATAATGGTACCTTTACATGCCGCCACAGAGGGTAGCAAAAGGTAGGCATCGCACGTGCACGTGCGCGTTTTTACCTGTTGCTAACGGTTGCCGATGCCACATATAGACGCCGCCACAAAGTACTCCACAGAAGGTATTTGCGTTCCCCGGAAGTGTCGAAGGGTGTCGCGGGTTACCTTCTGTGGAGTACCTTCCCTGATTTACACGCCGCTACCACAAGGGATTATGGGCGTACATCTTACGCGCCGCAAGTACATAGGCGTGACAGAGTTGTGTATTACGTGACGCTCGTACGGTGATTGGACAATGCAATAGCATCATGATTGGCCAGCCTGCGCAGGAAGGCTGGCTAATACATAACGCTATTGCAAATGTGTATTGTGACTGGTCTGCTCGTTAAATATGGCGCCCTGTGCAGGGACAGCCAATGGTTACACAGTAGACCCCACCAATGATAGCTGATGGGGCGTGGTATACATGACGCTGTGGCACGCCCCTGGGAAATCACTAGGCACGCAAATACCTTGCCTGTGCCCCGATTACACGCCGCCACCATAGGGATTGTGCCTTCCTGTTTTTGAGCACGGCTCAGACACAGGTATCCAAAGGAACTGCAAGACACAGGAAGGAAATTCCTGAATTACACGCCGCCACTTCGCGGTGTTTTCAAGGCAAAAGGCACAATAGTGTCCGATGCCTTAGCAGTTTCTTCCTTCCTGTGGCGGCGTGTAAGGTACCATAAAGAGCAGGTCTCCAGATGGAGATAGCAGATCTGGATGGGGGTAAGTTAGGAACCTCTGGATCTTGGTATACTGCCTCAGTGTGATTTCTGGGGAAAATCTTTGGCTGTCATTTTACCGCTCATAGGGGCTCTGGGTGACACTACTGTGAGGGGTAGGGAGCTGAATGTGGCTCCCAAGGTCAGAAAGGTTGGGAACCTCTATTCTACAGTGTTGAAATGCGATGAATTTGAAAATTAGTGAAAATTGCAGCCAATCACAGATGCTCTCACAGCGCACGAGCATCCCTGATTGGCAGTTGCCAGGTCAGTGAAGTAAATATGCAGAAAGGTTAATGGGTGGCAGAGAAAGTAAGTGAGAGGCAAAGCGGACAGGAAGCAAGCAAGCTGCGAGAGACAGGTAGGATGATCTGTGTGTGTGTGTCTGTATGTGTTTGGCAGCTTTTGGACACCTTTGACGGTCTTTTCCTTGTGTTTAATGTTACTTTTCATTGATTTCAGAAGTTTATGGTGTGTTTGCCGCATTTGCTGGACGCAGCCAAATTGAAACCTTGAGGTGTTCGCTCATCTCAAATTATTAGTTTGTGGAACTGTGGATATGGAGAATACTCACTATGGTCTTGTGGTGCACAGTTCAAGCAGAAAATTAACAAACTCTACAAACTGCCCACCAAGTAGGGATTTGCCTATCAGACTTTGGAAAAACGTGTCTTTATCCAATGGCGTTATTGAGGAGAACTACATATGGCAAGAGTATCACAGGTCTTGAGGTCTCAGAAAAAGCTTGTGAACATGTCTGACCATACATTTTTGGCTTTGAAAGGCTTCTTCACCTGGAAGCATAATGATATGGAGCTTTTTCAAGGAAGAACTGAAGCATTCATATCTTTATAAGTAAACACAAGTTTCAAGGTCAAGCTTGCAAGACAATGAGGTCCCTTGACGTGGGTTGTGAACTTGTATTTTGGCCAAAATATTAACCAATACCTCATGTATTTTATATCCTTTTCATCTTGTTTCAGTGCACATTTTTCATTTTTTCAGGGTGCATCTGGGCCCTTTAGTGGTGACTTTGAAAATTGGGGTATCAGCCACCTGATCTAATACGGTAGCATGGGCCTCAATAATAGACGATAAGCCAGACACTGAGCACTAAATGCATCTGTGTTATTGTCACCATATACAAGCATTGTCCATGTTCATTTACAGTAAATACGAGGCAACCACCCCCTCCATTATTGGCCAGCACGTGAGTAGTTGTTCCATCAGTATTTTGCACCTGTGCTATTCCACATTTATCATGGGGGCTGCTACATCCTACAATGCATTAATATTGCATCCTGGTGTTGGAAAATATGGCAGCCTTTTTTCTGTGATGTTTATAGGATGGTATGAAGCTACACCAACAAAGAGAAAAATGAGTCACCTAAGCAGGTGAAGAATCACTAGAGTGCAAGGAAGAAGAGTAGACTAAGGTGCACAGCTCGTGGGATGAAAAATCTGATGGATCATCCATAGATTGATACATCACCTTGCTGAGCTCCAGTGGGGTTTAATATATTTGGATGACCGTTTTTTCCTGAAACTTACATGGCATGTTAACAAAACATTGAGGCCAGGGGGAGCAGTGCAATTAACATGCAGATATAGTGGCTGGAAAGACATGATTTATCAATGGTATTAAACAAAAATGTGCCCTGTGAGGGAGGGTTTGTTTAAAATGTGTTTATACTGTGTGTCTAATGCAGGATTCCTTCTCAGGAGCTGAAAGTATGGACCTAGGACAATTCCAAAAGAATTGGCGACAGGGCTGGAGATGTCGGTGGCGACTGGTGGGTGCGCGCACGTTTTTGGCGCCCTGCCAGCGTCGCCGTCCCCCATTTACATGGGGCGACATCTCCAGCCCCGCCCGGCAAGCTCACAGGCGGCATCGCTGCTGGGGTGTCTGAAAACCCCAGCGGCGATGCAGGACAATGGGAGCCTAAGGCTGCCATCGCCTGACAGGTCGCCGGCGGCCGGTTACATAGGGCGGTGTGTGCACATCTCCCCAGATCGGTCGCCTGGTTTCAGAGCACTACTCTGAAACCAGGCGACCTCCCGGCCCTTTCCATGAAGCGACGTAGGGGCGATGTCGCCGGTGATAGGCCACGCCCCTATGTCGCCTATGTAATTGGCAGCGATGTCGCCCCATGTGACGGGGCCTTTAGTATGTGCAGATGATCCGGAGACATTGTGTCCTAGATGCAGTGTCTCCGAGCCTGAGGGAAACCGGCGATCACTACTGGTGAACGCATCTGCCTTGTGCCCACAAACTGCGTTTAGGGTAGGGTGGCTTTTCCCTGCATCCACCCACCAAGATTGCATCTGACTCTGCAGCAATAAATCGACATGCGGCGGAGATGCAGTGGCGCGGAAAGCCTCCGGAATGTCAGTTTACACTGCAGAGTAAATAAGCACAGTGAGCAGGGGATTTATGGAAATCCCATCCACTGTGCTTGTACTGCAAGCATGCTGCGTCCATAATTCTGCAAACACTGATCATGTGCATGCAGCCTTGTATGGCTTGTGTGGCGTTCTCATATTCACCATTTGGTGTTTTTATCCTTTTACCCATGCTGATCCAGTCCTGCCATGCCATCGTATGCCCGTAACTTCTGTCTGTCCGGAAGTAAAAAAATAGAAGTTACATCCAAAGCGCTCAATACTAGTCTATGAAAGCCAAAACAAGGCCCTCATAGACTTAGGTTATTGTGGCACCCCAGGGGTTAATGTACCACAGTAACATCACACGGGTTTCCTCCCCACAACACACTGACTTACACTAGCACCTCTGGGCCAGGAGGAGGAGTACAACCTGCTCTCTTATATACTCCAGGCCAAGAGTGCAGAGTTAGTTTTCAGTTCCTGGGAGAACTGAGAGAGGCTGTAGTGTCAAAGAAGCTGTACCAAGCTTCTCTACAGTCTGCTCACTGATTCTAGGCCTAGTTAGCGTCTGAGGAGAGGAGAACTGAAAGACAGAGGAACACATCTGGGAGCTTAAGTGCCATCATCACTCGCCCCAGAGGAGCGCACAGAACGGACACCGGATCCGACACTGTGACTGACACACACAGCACAGTGAATCCAGGAGTAGGGGAGTCTCTAGACCACCACCACCAGAGCGAAGCAACACGGCGGGGTCAGCACCACATAGAAGACTCAAGTTGCCTAGCCAAGTGGTACCAGCAGAGAGAGAGAGTGAGACAGTGCCAGCAGCTAAGCTAGATGCAGAAGCAAGGACACACACACACAGCGCAGCATGAGGAAGCTGAGGACCCGGACAGGGTGGGAGAAACCCGGCCCCAGTACAGACTCCGTGGACTATAACCTGCAACAACATTGCAGTAAAGCTTTGGAAACTACAGAAACGTGAGTGTGTGTTCCTTAACCCATTTCCACTATCATCCCCTACTATTACATCCACAATAGACTATAACAACCACTGCCCCGGGGACCTTGCTTCTACCTACGGAGAGCAGTACCATCTAAGCTGCCTAACATCACCCCGGAGGTTCTGCAGCAGCGGTGGTCCCCCATACTGACCACATACCATGGGTGGCATCACGATAAACTCTATCCCCTGTACTATATTACCCTTATTATTGCCAGGGCCCGGGACACGGTCCGGATCAGGACCTCCGTGACATCCCCCGCAGCAACACGGTCCGGTACCGAGTACCCTCGTCCCAGTGGGCTCAACATTATGACCTCCGGAGCGCTCCATGAAACACTAGAACATCTGGCATCTCACAAATTTACAAACATTGATAATGGATAAAGCGTCCGGAGGGTGAGTATAAGACTGGGGGGCAGAGGATTTAGATACAAAGCACCACTCCAACAGGGAAATTTAAAAAAAAACGCTGATGTGGTGCTTTAAGTTACTGCAGAATTTTGGCATCTTAGGCCGGCTTCACACCATGTTTTTTCAGGTTTGGGGCTGGCAGGTGTGAACCAGACAGCCACAGATCCGATTTTGTACTAAAGGATGCCTATGGTGACGGATGGGGCTGGATGGCAGTGATTTGCCATCTGGTTTTGTCCCTGTCCGGCAGCATAAGATTGCATTTGATTTTTGTCCCGGGCACAAAATCGCAGCTTGCAGGATTTTTGTGTCCGGGGCAAAAATTTGACAAAATTAGATCCTCCCGGATCCGGTGCGATCCGGCGCCTCCTAACATGGGAGGCTATGGGTGCCGGATCGCACCGGATCCGAGAGAAAATCAGATCCAGCTACCCATTGCTGGGTGCTGAAGTTCACCTGGAGAGCACCTGGAGAGCTCTCGGCTGACATTTCAGAATCAAAGAGTTTGAAATTTCAGGACCTGGACAGCGGCATCAGCGCGCACTGAAGATTCCGGCAGAAAACAGAATCAGAGGGCATATTAACCCTCCGGTTCTGTTTTCTCGGGAGCTGTCAGGCTGTGTCCGGACAGCAGAAAACTGTGGTGTGAAGTCGGCCTTAGGTACAAGGCTTCTTTGACGCAGGCCAAAAGCAAGATGGGTGCCTGCAAGTCCGGCAGAGGAAATGTACATAAAAAAAATTCAAAATTGCAAATACAACTATTTTTCAAAGCTGAGATTTGAACGACAAGTACAAATGAAAGGAGAAATGACTCAAAGACAATGAATACATTTACAATGGGTTATGGGTGGTGTAAAGTCACCGTTGCTTTATGTGTGTTCATTGCAGTTCTTGCAATTCTTTTCTGCTTTAAATTTTAATTTGCCTATCGGACTAATTAGCAAGAAGAGCAATAAACGTAGATGTGTTGCTTGTTTATGTCAGCCATTCCAGCCAATTTATTGCAGACCTGTAGTGTTAATTCTCCATAGACAAGTCACTAGGTAGTCATCAGCGGTGGCTGCCAGACCTGCCGGATAGCCATTTTCACGAGTCCCTCTATAGCTTTTGGCCTTCTTCATCAACCCATTTTATCGATGCCTTGAAATCATTTTTGTAGGTAAACTTTTATCCGGATTGTGGAACAGAGACCTATAATGCAAAATCCCTATAATAATTTTAATGTCCGACACCGGTTATACGGCGTCTAAATAAAATCCAATTATTACGATATTTACGACTCCTTTTTAACCTTTATTTAATTTGTCATTACAAATTATTCCGCAATACAGATTTATGGACAGAACAATAATAAACGGCCGGACGGATCAAAACCAATCAAATTACATTTGATTCAACAGAATTTTTACAATTTTAGAACGGTTACATTTTATTAAAATAAATATTGCAAAAATAAATTTCAATAAGATTAAAAAATTTAAAAAGAAATGTAACAATTTTTACAATTTTGCACGAATATTTTACAATTTTTAGACTAATAATATAAGAATTAATAATACTTAATAAAAAAAAAATTTTGGAACTCACTTAATCTCTTTGAATAAATAATGCAAAAATTAATTTCAATAAGATTGAAAAATTAAAAAAGGAATATATTTTGAACAAAAACTAAATACAATTTTACATTTTGCAAAAATATTTTACAATTTGAGCAATATAATAAATAATAATTAATAATAATAAATAATAATACCATTTTAGAACTGTTATTATTTTTTAATAAATAATGCAAACATTAATTTCAATAAGATTGAAAACTAAAAAAGGAATTTATTTTGATCAAAAATGAAATTAAATTTTACAATTTTGCAAAATATTAGAATATGAGAGTCCTTAGGACACAACTGACCTATTGAATAAACTGTCAGCAATAGGTCCTCTACCAGAAGGAATCACCCTCGCCACCATGGATGTGGAAAGTCTGTACTCCAATATCCCACACCAGGATGGATTAAATGCCTGCAAAGTCTTCTTGGAAAACACAGGGATTGATGCTGACTCTGTGGTGGAGCTCACAAAATTCATCCTCACCCACAATTACTTTACATTTGACGACAATATATATTTACAGGAGACTGGCACAGCAATGGAAAGTGAAATGGCATCACAATATGCAAATCTTTTCATGGCCAAGCTTGAAGGTGACTTTTTATCTTCTTGTCATATCAGGCCTACTACTCAGTGGCGTAACTACAGCTTTCGCAGCAGTCGCGTGCTCCAGCCGCCCGCCGCGACCAGGTGTCCGAGGAGAGGAGGGAGGACGGGAAGGAAGCGAAGCCGCACTTCCTGCAGCAGTGCCCGCCCCTCCTCTCCTCCTGTTATCGGCGGCTCGGCATGCGACATGTAAGCGCGGCGGTGGCAGCACCAGCACCCGCCCCCCCCCCAGCTCCTCAACTGTGCTGCAAGGCTGGAAAATTCCTGACAGCACTCCCGCCGCGCTCCTCAACTGTGCTGTGAGGCTGGAAAATTCCTGACTGCAAACCCCCCCCATCGCTCCTCAACTGTGCTGTAAGGCTGTGAAATTCCTGACAGCCCCCCAAAACTCCTCACTTAAGGGGCCCCGGTGTAAATGCCGCACTGGGGCCCACATAGGACTTGTTACGCCACTGCTACTACCGTTATATAGATGATATTTTAATCATCTGGACAGAGTGAGCAACAGATGAAGATGTTCCATGAACACTTTAATCAGTTTCATCCCACCATCAACTTAACTACTCCTGCACTAAAATCAGTTTTCTGGACACCATCATCAAGCTACAGAACAATGAAATAGAGACATCCCTATACCGGAAACCAATTGACTGTCCAACATATCTTCAATGGGACAGTTTTCATGCAAAACACATAAAAAACTCTACTGTGTATAGCCAGACCATCAGATACAATCAGATGTTCCAACCCTACAGATAGAGACAATCACCTTGAGGGCCTCAGAAGGACCTTTTTGAACCAGGGCTACCATCCAAGCGTAATCAAGAACCAGATTACAAGAGCCATCAGAATATTAAGGAATCATCTCCTACATTACAAAACTAGAGAAAAAAACAACCGGGTTCCTCTCGTAGTCACCTTCAATACAAATCTGGAGATGTTAAAGGGATCCTGTCACCCCCAAAACGCATGTAAACCTATTAAAACCTGTCCCTAGAGCATATTAACACTATCCCTACACTCTTTTTACCTCCTAAAAGCATTAAGTGACATTGAATAAAAACGTTTTATAAGTACCTGATTAGTGCTGATAATGAGTGACTATGCTATTCATAGTCACTAATCAAGACTGCCCCTCTGCTTCATAGCACGCCTGAATAGGCGTGATCTACATCCAGGATTCAAATTCGTGCCTCCCCGCTGTGCCCTGTGTCGTAGGAGGCTGCAGTGTGGCTGGTGACGCGATCCGCGTCATTCCCGGCGCCTGGTGACGTATTTAGACCGGCGCCGCGCTGTTAGCTTCAAAATGCGCACTGCGCATGCCCAATGCGCATGCGCAGTGCGCATTTTGAAGCTAACAGCGCGGCGCCGGTCTAAATACGTCACCAGGCGCCGGGAATGACGCGGATCGCGTCACCAGCCACACTGCAGCCTCCTACGACACAGGGCACAGCGGGGAGGCACGAATTTGAATCCTGGATGTAGATCACGCCTATTCAGGCGTGCTATGAAGCAGAGGGGCAGTCTTGATGAGTGACTATGAATAGCATAGTCACTCATTATCAGCACTAATCAGGTACTTATAAAACGTTTTTATTCAATGTCACTTAATGCTTTTAGGAGGTAAACAGAGTGTAGGGATAGTGTTAATATGCTCTAGGGACAGGTTTTAATAGGTTTACATGCGTTTTGGGGGTGACAGGATCCCTTTAAGAGGAAACTACAAGCACTACTACAAAAAGATGCCAGACTAAAATCAATATTTCCGGATCCCCCACTTATGTGTATTAGGCAACCCCCAACTTGAGCTCTGACAACATGCCAAAAATCCACCCTGCGACCAAAACCTTGATTATCAAGAGGCTGAAGACCAGATACACTGCAGAGGTGACTGGCACCTTTAATGTGTTAGCATCAAGTGCAAAGAATTAAAAAAAGATTTGAAGAGACTGGAGATGTGTTTGACAAGCCCGGGTCCAGAAGACCCCGCAAGACAACTGCTCAGGAGGAACGTTTGTTGGTTAGAAAATCCAAAGCAAGCCCCTCTTCCACTGCAGCAGAGCTCCAACAGGCCTGGTCACCTCGTCCCTGTGTCAACTAGAACAGTTTGAAGGATCCTGTCTTGAAATGGCCTCCATGGTCGAATCAGTGCCCAGAAGCCAGCACTAAACAAAAGGCAAATAAAAAACTGTGTGGCATTTGCAAAGTCCCACAGCCTGCTAAACAGATGGACACTGGAAAAGTGGCAGAAGATGGATTTCTCTGATAAATCTTCAGTAGAATTACACTGCAGCTGCTGCAAATAGTGCAGGAGACCTACTGGAGCCTGTATGGACCCAAAGTTGGTGGTGGAAAACTCATGGTCTGGGGTTACATTCAGTATGGGGGTGTACGAAACATTTGCAAGGAGGAAGGCAATATCAATAGCCTAAAATGTCAAGAAGTATTAGCTACCTCTTACATTTCAAATCATAGAAGGGGTCAAATTCTGCAGCAGGATGGTGCTCCATCTCTACAACAAAGTTCCTCCAGGCAAAAAAGATCAAGTCGCTTAAGGACTGGCCAGTCCAG